>OY856410.1:1289964803-1291164803 GCA_963693085.1 Alisma plantago-aquatica | reverse complement strand
GATCTTCTCTGTAGTTTGCTGCACCCGTTCAGGGCCTAACAACTGATATTCACCAGTTTCATACCAGCACACTGGTGACCTACAACGTCTGCCATACAAAGCTTCATAAGGTGCCATGTCAATGCTATGCTCATAGCTATTGTTAGAGGTGAACTCTATCAAGCTCAGGTGTAGGTCCCAACTTCCGGTAAACTGGAGAACACATGCTCTCTACAAGTCCTCCAAAGACTGTATAGTCCTCTCCGACTGCCCATCAGTCTGTGGGTGAAAGGTTGTACTAAACCTCAATTGGGTGCCTAGAGTTCTGTGCAGTCGCTCCCAAAAGTGACTCGTGAACTGGGGACCTCTGTCTGATACTATGGTAATAGGAACTCCATGCAGACGAACTATCTCCTGAACATACAACTCTGCCAACTTCTCAGCAGAATAGGTTGTCTTGACAGGCAGGAAATGTGCTGTCTTTGTCAACCTGTCAATAATTACCCAGATGGAATCATGTCCTTTGCTTGTCCTGGGCAGTCCAACAACAAAGTCCATGGTCACGTGGTCCCACTTCCACTTTGGTATGGGTAAAGGTTGCATCATTCTGGCAGGCTTCTGGTGCTCAACCTTCACTTACTGGCACACAGGACACCTCAGAACAAACTCAGCAACATCCTTCTTCATCCCAGGCCACCAATACATATCTTTTATGTTTTGATACATCTTCGTGCTTCCGGGATGCATGGCATACATCAAAGAATGAGATTCCTCTAGGACTAACTTCCTCAAGTTGTCCACATCTGGTACTATCATCCTATCATGATAACATGCCACCTAGTCATCTGAGTCATGGAAACCATCTCTCTTCTCATCTCCATACTCCGATCTGATCTGATGTACCGCAGCATCAACTAGTTGTACCTCTCTAATCGGCTCTCTTAGGGTAGGCTTGATATGCATCTCAGCCAACAACCCGACAATCCACGACACCTTTAATTGTACATTGTCTTGTCTTAAAGAGATGAGCATATCTCTCCTGGGACATACCAAAGAATTTAGTTGTGCCCTATCAGAGGATGGTGTTGCTGACTTCCTACTTTGAGCATCCGCAACTACATTGGCCTTCCCTGGATGGTAATCTATCATACAATCGTAGTCCTTGATTAACTCCATCCACCGATGTTGCCTCATGTTAAGTTAATGTTTCGAGAAGATGTACTTAAGATTCTTATGGTTTGGGAAAATCTAGAACGTCTCACCATAGAGATAATGTCTCCAGATCTTCAAGGCATGAACTACAGCTACTAACTCTAGGTCGTGTGTCGGATAGTTCTCCTCGTGTTTCTTAAGCTATCGGGAAGCAAAAGAAATCACTTGCTTATCCTGCATTAGCACACACCCGAGTCCATTCTTGGAGGCATCACAGAAAACCACGTATCACTTGCCTTGCTCAGGTAGCACAAGTACAGGTGCACTTGTCAACCTCTCCTTCAACAGCTGAAAAGGCTGTTGGCACTTATCACTCCAAACAAAGGGAACATCCTTCTGGGTCAACTTCGTCAAGGGTAGGGCTATGGAACTGAAGTTCTTAATGAACCTCCGGTAGTAGCCAGCTAACCCTAAGAAACTACGAACCTCCATCGGTGTCTTTGGTTGTTCCCACAGTAGAACAGATTCTACCTTCTTGGGGTCAACACGAATTCCCGAGGCAGATATCACATGTCCCAAGAAGGATACCTCCGGCAACCAAAACTCACACTTGTTGAACTTAGCATATAACTTATGTTCTCTTAGCAGGGTCAAAGCTTGGCGAAGGTGTTGTTCATGCTGCTGAGCATCTCTACTGTAGATTAGAATGTCATCTATGAAGACGACAACGCATTGATCGAGAAAGGGTCGAAAGATTCTATTCATGAGCTCCATGAATGCAGCTGGTGCATTAGTTAGTCCAAATGACATAACTGTGAACTCATAGTGACCATATCTTGTCCTAAAGCTAGACTTAGGTATGCCACTATCCTTAATACAAAGTTGATGATAACCAGACCTCGAGTCTATCTTCGAGAAGACGAACGCACCACATAACTGGTCGAAGAGATCATCAATCCTCGACAGAGGGTACTTATTCTTTATTGTTACTTTATTAAGTTGTATGTAGTCAATGCATAATCACATTGACCCATCTTTCTTTTTAACAAACAAGACCGGAGCACCCCAAGGTGAAGTGCTTGGTCGGATAAAACCCTTCTCGAGCAACTCTTGAAGCTGTTTCTTGAGTTCTGCCATCTCAACAGGCGCCATCCTATACGGTGTATGGGCTATGGGTTGTGTACCTGGGATCAAATTGATTTCGAAATCAATTTCCCAATGTGGCGGTACACTAGGAAGTTCTTCAGGGAATACGTCTTCAAATTCCCTGACAACAGGAACTCCAGCAAGGGTGGGGCTCTCCATGGTAGTATCTACCACATGGGCTAAGAATGCATGACATCCTTGCCTCATCAACTTCTCAGCAACCAAAGCTGACACAAGACAGGTGGGTAGAATCTTTCTCTCTCCTTGAAAGATCCATGTGTTGCTATCATCAGCAAACACAGCTTTCTTGGATTCACAATCCAAGACAACCCTATACCTTTCCAAGGTATCCATCCCAAGGATTATATCAAATCCCTGCATTTCAAGTGGTATAAGGTCCACTTGAATGCGATGACCAGAAAAGAAAAGGATGGAGGGAGAGCACACCTCCCGCAACACAGCAGACCCACTCAACGGAGTCTCAAGCAACAAGCTATCAGCCCTATGTCTAACTGTCATATAGCAGTTACGAATCACTCTTCGAGTGATAAAGGAGTGTGTAGCACCCAGGTCAATCAAAACAGATACAACACAGGATTTAGACATATCAGAATATAAAAGTTCCATCTGACCTGCCACAACCCATGGATTGACCACTGCATCTGGTGGGTTCATAGCATAGAACCTCACTGTCGCCTGAGGTTGGGTTGGTGCTGATGATCCAGCTTGGGACGGTTGTCCACGTCCCCTAGATGCTCCCTGGAACTGCCTTCTCTGTGATCCCTGTTGACTCTGTCTCTGAGGTTGTGTCACACTGACAAGCCTGGACCTGCAGTCCTTCATCAGGTGACCTACCTTCCCACAGTTGTAGCAACTTCTATCTTGTTGTGGCCTAGAGGGTCCGATGACCGACACCGATGCCGAACTATGAGTCTCTTGTGGCAGTGGACTTCGTCCTCTACCTCTGCTTGGGGACCACTGAGTCTGAGGGGTAGATTTGGGTGGTGGAGGGTTAGGTGCAGAGGATCTAGGCTTCTTAAAGTCTCTAGATGAAGACGTCTGGAACTGCGAGTATCTCTTGTGGGTTTGCCTCTTCTCGACTACCGATCTTTCTATCCTTCTGACTGACTCAACGAAGGTAGCGAATCTCTCCCGGTTCTCTAGAGCAGACACAGGGGTAGACAAGTCAGCATTCAAACCCTTTTCAAACCTCCTGATCCTTTCTTCTTTCGTGGCAGCCATGTGCGGACAAAACCGCAACAACTCCAGGAACTTAGTCTCGTACTCGCTAACGTTCATCATACCTTGTCTCAATCTCTCGAACTGAGAGATATTCTCATCCAAAAAGGTATTTGGGAAGTATCGGTTAACAAACTCCCGGCGGAAGTCTTCCCACGAAACCTCTACTCCAGGCCTCTTCTGCTCTTCCATGTTCCACCAGTGACCAGCACTTCCTTTGAGAAGATAGAAAACATGTCTAACCTTTTCAGCTTCGGGGATGGTCAGGATTCTGAAAGCCTTCTCCAACTCGGTCAACCACAAGTCCGCATCTGTGGGGTCAGATGTGCCGAAGTATTCGGTTGCTCCGACTCTGCGAAGCTGCTCGAACATCTTCCTGACACTTTGCCCCTCATGCTGAGTAGGTGCCCTAAGTGCAGGCATGGGCATCCAGTCAGTGATACGTGTCATGGCAGCCAGGAACTGCCCAAACATGGCTTGAAAAGCTGGGTTTGCCATATCAGCCGGGTCAAACGGGGGTGGCTGTACAGGTGGCTCAGGCACTGGCTGTTCTATCTCTGGAACCCTTGCACCGCCTTGAGGTGCAGCTACGCTACTCTCGCCTTCAGATTCTTGATGTGGCTCAGACATCCTTATATATCTTCTTCTCCTGAGGAGCAGAAGACTCTATTAGATAAGAAGGAACACTAAGGATAGACTCGACATCCTAAGTCCTATGTATCTATAGACTCAGCGAACCTGGCTCTGATACCACTTAATTGTGGGCTATGATCTCCAAAACACGAAATAAACTTAGCGGAAGCAAATCGATTAACGGCGGAATGCGAGAAATCACGAAAAATTAAAACTTTTCGAGGAAAGATCTTGAAAACATAAGATTCCTTTCATAAACGTACGATAAACAGTTTACATCTCTGTTAGATCACTTCCTGAGCGAACATATACAACATATACAAAATTCTCAAGACCCCCAAAATTCAAAATCTCAGATCATCATGCTGCCAGGACCTGAGTGTACAAAGATGACATAAGACTTTCTATCTAACTAACTGATCAACCAGGGTATCCACCTGAGGCTCACTGGTGCCCCTGATGCTGCTCCTGGTACTGCTCTCTTGCAGGCTGGTTCCTTTGTCCTCGACGACCACCTAAAAGGTTGAAGTCTACGGGGTGAGACAATTACAAATAGTTGTCCCAGTGAGAGTTATAACTCTTTGCCAGAAGCTTACTAAGAAAAGGGAAACAACATAAGTAATGTAGTTTATCCTGCAAGAGTGGGTTTAAGAGTAGATAAACAACAATTACTTCTAAGTAGAGTATGAGGAACATGCAATCTAAATATTTTAACTAAGACATTGTAAACATTGTAATATCAAGCATTATTTCTCGTGGTTCAACCTAAGAAGATATGCTACTCGGTAGATTACATTTTACATACAACATTATGCCACTGTGGAGATGAGGTATACCACTCATACTCCAATCGACCACTAATTAGTCGCCTCGGTATCATACTAGGTCATCGAAAGAGCTGGATTCTCATGACTTTCAACTTCCTCAGTTAGGTTGAGGTTCAACATGCAGGACATCTAGTGTCTCTGCTACTATAGCTCACCAGGGTATTCTGGTCCTTTGCTATTAGAGTCACAGTGGCATTCTGTACTCTCTTCACCATCGAAAGATTTCATGTTTATCTTCATCGATGTGGCATAACAAATTCCTCGGGTGATTAGGTATACCACTTTGCTACATGTAGAAATTTTAGTACACATCAACTATCAACATGATGTCAAATCATCACAAGTCATTTAGTTAGCATGACCCTGATATTACTCATGGCTCTCACAGCCCATCATTCTCATGTGTGCCACTTGACTCAGGCAATCATGCATATATCACTGTTCACAAAGCCTAAACATGCTTTTAATGTATATAGTGTCATAACCCTCACTTGGTCATGATTACCTCTTATAAGAACCTGCATGGTCAATTCAACTGATAACAATAAATGATTTATCTCCAGGACAGCAATTATAAAGCAGAAATAACATTCATCGCATCATCCCCAATTAGGGTTTACTATTCATTCAACATGTCACAACCCTAGAATTAGGGTTTACTATTCAATTCATAAAGAAGTGGGCTCATGTCATTACCATGTATGAGATTATCATCATTGATGTCTTCAAATTAGGTTAAGATTCATCAATTATCATAATTAGGGTTTCCATGATCTCACATAAATGGATCATACCCTAATCGGGCACATTCATGTACATTGAAGGTACTTCACCTAAATTTTGACTATACATGGGACCTTCTCTCTCCTCTTACTAATAGGTGGTGTTTACATCACTTTAGGTTAGGTAAGGTCAAATCAATTTTGATTATCATAAGCCAATTCACCACTATCAAGTCATTAGGGTTTGGTTGATTAAGTGTATCACCTACTTGAACCCTTCAAGGGTATATTGGTAAAGTGCACCTTCAATCACCACATGGTTCAATCTATTAGTCACTTAACCCCTTAATGTCTTAGGGTACCATTAGGGTTTAGATTAGACCACCATTGGACCAATTACACCTTCAAACCATTAAGCAAAAACAGCCCTAGAAGTCCCCAAACGGTTTCACCTCTCAACCTCCAAACGGTCTTGAGACCGTTTGGGGGCGTTGACCGTTTGGACACTTTGACCACCAAGACCGCATGGGTGCGTTGACCGTTTGGATGTGTTGACTTTGAAACTATTTGAAATGGATCGACCTTGAGATCGATTGGATCCAAATGACCTTGAGGTCGTTTGAGCCCAAACGGTCTTGACACCGTTTGATCCAAATGGGCTCAAAACCGCATGAACCTGAAAAGTGCATCCAAGGTAGTAATTGATTAGGGTTTTCCATGTTGAAGCCTTCAATTGGCCACATCCTTGCTAATCACTTATCAATTGAGTTAATTAGGGTTATCCTCAACTAATTGGACATTCAATTGACCCTCAATTGCTAACCAATTGGGGTTGAAACCGATTGGATTAGGGTTTATGGGCAATTAACCATCAACATTGATAATTGTGAGTCTAATTGGAGTTGAACCCATCAATTGGCACTCAATTGGGCCCAAACTTGGCCCAAACGGTCTTGCGACCATTTGGACACCCTCCAAATGGTCTTGAGACCATTTGCCCAAGGTTCCACCAAAATCTATGTCAATTTGATACGGGTTGAACCCTAATTAGGTTTAAAATTAGTATTTTTATTCAATTCATCAACCTACTGTGATTGGACCCTCAATTCATCAAATTGCCTTAACCCTAGACCTCCAAACGGTCTTCGGTTGTCACCAAATGGTCTTTAGACCGTTTGAGTTAACCCCTAAATGGTCTTGAGACCGTTTGAGCCCTTCAACCCAAAGTTCACCAAAATCGGTCATTGAGAACAGTAATTTCAATCGATTAGGGTTTAGAGGGTTGAGGTGCCTTCAACTTGTGACTGGTTTGCAATTAGACTTCAATTCTTTGGAGGTGTTTAACTCAACATGTGTACAACAGACCTCCAAACGGTCTTCCCTTGGTCAGCCCTACCAAACGGTCTTGAGACTGTTTAATTCCAAACGATCTTGCAAGACCGCATGAAATCAAACGGTTGTGAGACCGTTTGATTTCAAACGGTTTGCAAACCGTTTGGACCAAATGGTCCAAGGTCGTTTGGTAAAGTTTCCTAGGTATTCACACCCAACGTCTTCAACCTCAAGACAGGTTGGTTTCTCCATGGTTTTTCTTGCAAGAAGGCCAAGAAGGTTGGGGAAGAAGAAGAACTAACTACTACAAGTATGAACAAGTATATGCATTATGAAATCAAGTGGTTTAGAGATATAAAACCCGCCTTATGGCCGTTCCAAGAACTCCAAGCTCCAATCTCTCAAGTCTTTAATGGCGTCTTGAGCTCCACTTGGTCGGCCAAAGACTTTCTCCAAGAAAAGGTTGAGGAAGATCGGCTAGAACAACAAACCCTAGTGAGATAACCATGAAACCAACCTTGTAATTCACTTTCCTCCATGATTCTGAGCTTAGAAGATGTTATCCCTTACCTAGGAACAAGATGTTCGTCTCCTCTAGCTCCCAAGCTTCTGCCTTGGACGGACCAAACAAAGTTTGTAAAAGAAAGAGTGAGGGGAACGTTCACTTGGTTGCAAGGGGGGTGGTTTATATAGCTTGGGCTAGTTCTTCACAAAGACCTCTAGTTTTATCCATTTCTCATCTAGGTCCCTCCTTTCTTTCTTGCACGTCCTTCTTCCTTCTCTAGGTGATCATCTTATTAAAACAAAGGTCCAAAGGCAAGGAAAGCCATCCTACCACTAGGGTACACATATAAGGTTTTTTTCTACTTCTAACTTGGTGGTTCTACTACAAGGGTTATTCATCTTATCTGTTTAATTAATTGAAGCGCCCTTTTAATCATTTTTACTCTAAGTGATGCCAAGAGTTACACAAGATATTCTAGAAGATATACTTTACAAGTTGCACCCACAATTTGGGTAAATTGCACTTTACACCAAAATTAGGGTTTCAAACACAAGGATTGCTCCACAAGCTGCATCTTGATGCCCAAGCTTGGAGAATCCATCATACCTCATCATAATCATCCATATGATGTCTCCTCATTAGTGGAACACCACAACATGTGAAAGTTGCAAGTTAACCCTTCCAACTAGGTAATTTGCACGTAGGTCCCTACATAACAAGCATTATTAAAACATTGTTTATAAGGATAGAATTGGAAATGTATGTTCCTTAGGAACTTAATTACATGCCAGAATTTAATCACAAGCGTTTAATTACATATTTATGCAAAACTCCTAGGGTTATCTCATAACCCAGGTCAGGGATGTTACATCGAGGGCGGGGTCTGAAGCTGTTGTATGGCCGTCAAGGAGTTAGGCTTCTTATGCGTGTCTTGTTGCCTCTGGATCACATCCGGTACAATCTTATATATGCGACAGGTTTCCTAGGGCTTTGGGTGGCCACGGTTGGTGATGAAGAAGAACAAAGCTGATGTGTTGCTATTCCTCTGGTCATTGCGAGCCTCTTAATGACGAGGGAAAACATTATGCTAGATGATAATTATAGACTAGATATAGAAAACCGAAGAGGAGTAGGTGTGACTTCGTGAATTCAAGTCTAGGAGGAAGAAGACCATGTTGTCGTTCATTTCCATTATTGTTGGGTGTCTACGTAACGAGAATGGAAAGGTCGTGAATTCTCTACCTATTATAAACAAGTATTTTAGCAATAATGCCCTCCCTTAGTTATTTCATTTAATCAAGTTCCTAGGATAATAACTGTACTTAAAACCATATTTACTTATTTCTTTCAAAATTTGTAACAGTTAAATGGAAAAGCTTGTTATTATGAGATTTTAACCATGAGTCTAGTTTTCATAGGACTAACTCTTGAAAAATACTAGAGCCATTATATACTAACTTAATCACCCTCATAACTATTAATGTGTATCTTATAATTGATATTTCCCTTAATTCCAAGCCATTAGTATGAAAATCAAGAGTACTCCATGAATTGAGCTAAAATCAGTGAGTAAATCTTCAAATTTGACATCACGATGATTCATGAAGCCAATTGAGGGATTACTTTGTAAATCAAATGAGGAGGATTAACTCATGCAAATAAAATAACCACAATGAAGGCTAATAATGTCAAGCAATATGATGATTAATCAAGATAATCAAATAAGACTTTGAATCAGATGACAAAATTCGTAAATGAGCTCAATTTTAGGGGAAATTGTAAATTATAGCTCAATATAGGATTAGGACCCCAAAATCCAGTATGTTTCAACTCATCTCCCTTAAAAGGGATTTCATCCTCGAAATCGGCACGACCACGGTCTATGTCAAGTATTACTCTCCATTACTCGTAAGGGTTCAAGTATGGGTCTATATAGCATGTCAACCACAATCTAACTTCACTCTCTTAACCCTCAACTATGGGTTTTAATGATTCCATGTGACTCTCTAATGTTTTCCTCATCCCATGATTGTGACTTTGCTCAAGAAATCTTCGATAAAATCTCATAAAATCATATTTCTTTGTACATATAGTATTATAAAAAAAAATTCTTGTGGAAAACATTCGATGTAAAACTGAAATTGGCCAAAATCTGTGCGATGAGTAAGTCACAATCACCTTTTTTTCCAACATTCCCCATACTAACTATTTAACTCAATAGTTCACTTATTGTATAGGGAATAAGAATGTTGTACACAAATTCAAACTTATACTTCTAGTTTTACTATTTACCATCCACTTACTAGGTTGTTCACATTTTTTTACACCCTAACTCATCTCTTCTAATATGGTGATGTTTCATCTTCTCTAATTGGTAAGTCATATGACTTTGTGAAAATTAACTCTACATGAGTTATTGTTTCTATTTAACTACACAAGGATAGTCGAAATGAAGTTGGTCCAAAAGTACTTGACTAATTTCTAGGTATTCTAGTTTTAAACCCTAACTTCCACAAGACATGCATGAGTGTAGACTGGTTATGGCTCTGATACCATGTTGTAAAGACCTAATCTTTACGATCAAATATTTACAAAATGTATCAAAAATATAAACAATCTTTATTACAATCATGCATGTACATCAGAGTGCGGAAGCTAAATAAAAAATTATACATAAGTCCTATCTAGTCTTCAATCCACAGAGGACATCTCCTGCATGTCTCTTCTACGACTTCTTCAAGCCACCTGCCCATGAGTTCCAAGAGGAACAAAACCACATATGGACCCCATTAAAGGGAAATAAAAGTCAGCTAGGCTGGTACTAATTCAATTATTGAACTACAAAAAAATAAAGAGTTAGCTAAAATCAGTGAGTAAATCTTCAAATTTGAGATCACGATGATTCATGAAGCCAATTGAGGGATTACTTTGTAAATCAAATGAGGAGGATGAACTCATGCAAATAAAAGAACGACAATGAAGGCTAATAATGTCAAGCAATATGATGATTAATCAAGATAATCAAATAAGACTTTGAATCAGATGACCAAATTCGTAAATGAGCTCAATTTTAGGGGAAATTGTAAATTATAGCTCAATATAGGATTAGGACCCAAAAATCCAGTATGTTACAGGGAGCATATAATTTCAATCCTATTGAAACCCCTAGGTGTATCTGAAGGTATGATTTTACTTTAAATCTTTCAATACATTTATGGAATGGTTTGTCATCTTCAAAATGGTGGAGAATGTTGACTCAAGGTCAATTAGGTCAATGTCGACTCACGTATAAATTGCCTAAAACTGTGTTTTGATGATGACTAACCATTACACATATTGGTGTCTAAAGTATCAACTTGAGTGTTTTCAGATTAGGTATAGACACACTCCAAATGCCCTAACTTGCGCATATCAAATTGGGTACAAGACAAGTGAAAGTCAATACAAGTGCACATTTTTGTAATATGATGTAAATCCATTACAATCATTTTGTAAATCACTTGTAATGATTGTATGACTTGTAATTAAGCTTAAAAAAATCAATAGGACTTAGATCGAATGTTTAAGTACTCAAAATCCATTTTCCAGAATTCACATTAGGATGTTCATCCGTCGAGTTATGTGAGGTGAAAACTTGACCGATCCTGATTGGATCTTGAAAATGACTTTTGATCGGTCGAGTTGTAGTTTCAGAGAACTCGACCGATGGTGTAACTGACCAATTTGATTTTCATTGGTCGGTCGAGTTTCCCCAGGACAAACTCGACCGATGGTGTGAATATAGGCTTTGTCTTTTACTCTATCGGTTGAGTTACCTTTATAGAAACTTGACCGATTGCACTGTACGTAAAAGTGCAGAAAAGTGCGTCTAGCTGTTGTAGAGTTGCAACAAGTGAAAATATATCCGTTGCAAGCCACATAATGGCTAGTTTTCATTCTCAAGTTTTCCCAAAGGCTAAGAGGAATCCCCAGCTATAAATAGGACCCCTTGGGCTTCATTATAAGGTTGAACATTGAATGCAAACTCTATGTGAGGTTCCTATTCTATAGTTGAATGCTTCCTATAACCTCCTCTCTCTCTCTAAGCTTAATCACTTGTTACATCCATTAGAGTGAGTAGGAGATTTGTAAGAGATCACATCCTATATGTATATCTTGTGAGGCTCTCACTTCCATCACCTCTCTTTCTCTCATTTCAACCATGAAGTTGAAGGTTTCTCTCTCTTAGCTAAGAGAGGTGAAGAAGAATAAGGGAAGGCATCCCTTTTTGAAGATCAAGGCTAAAGACTTGGAGCAAGAGTGGGTACGCCCTTGGTGAACGTAGAAGACTCCTTGCTCAAGTGGGTAAGACCTTGGCGGAAGCTTCTCTGAGTGAAGGTGAAGTCAAAGGCAGAAGATCCAAGAAGAGTGGGTAATCCCTACAAAGCTGACGTCTTATGCAAGACTGGGTAAGTCCTTGGCGAAGGCCGAAGACTCATTGCAAAGTGGGTAAGTCCTTGATAAGGTTGAAGACTCTTTTGTATTGGATACGTAAGTCCTTTGTTTGGTCATGTATTGTAAGTCTTATGAATGAATATAAGAATGCAATGGTTAGGAAATCCTAGAGGTTGATGATAAATGTATATTTATTCCTTTTATTTGTATATTTTTTATATTTGTTTAGGATTCTTTTGTCATTTATTCTCTTAATTTCATAATTAGTTTTGTTATTTTATATTTTCTCTTTAATTGGAGTGTTAATTCCATTTTCTTGGGTTCTGTAGGAAAATCACACAATTTGCAGCAGTCCATAAATTCGTATATACCCTCCACCAAAAGTGACATAACTCTTACAGTCAAACTCCAAATTGAGTTTACAAGTATTCATTGGAAAGGGAATTTAATTTCCTAAATGAAAATCCTATTATTTGGACCACTTTTGTGCGTTTCACGGTAGATAAATATATTCGAAGTCTTTGCTGCGAGAATCTGCATTAAAAGAGTTACATGGTCAAGATAATTAAAGACAATCAACTTTCGATTTGACCAGATCCAGAAAATTTAAAAAGCATATTCCCTCTCTTTTTTCCCTCTTTTTTGAGGGCAGACTACCCCCTCCTCCTCCTATAAAAGGAGAGACTTTCCACTTGTAAAAGCATTCCATTTTTCATTCCATTTCATCTAATTTTTAGTTGTAGACCACATCTTGTATAATGTTGAATCTCATTTTGGTTTGTATTTTTTCTGGTCTTGTTATGTCTGAGTAAATCTCTCTGGGGAATGGAAGTAGCCCCTTAGCCTGGTTCTATTCAATATAATCAATCATATTCCTCCATCAAACAAATGTCTTCTCTCTGTTTCTTTGTGGTTATTTGGATGATCTGATATATTCTTATGGAGTGATATGACCGTGGATCTCTGTAGGAATGAAATAATAGTCCCTTAATTGCGATTACCATCTTTTCGTCTATTTAATCTTATTCTTGTTATAATCCTTGGTGACGCGACCACCTGAGCCTTGGGTTTGAACGCCGGTTTGAATTCACATGCTTTTTGATATGACCATGGATAATGGCATGTTGGACGGTTGGGCAATGATCCGTGAACGCCGGGACCAACGGGTTCACGGGAAGTCTGACTCTTGTGAGTTTGTCCGTAAGGACATGTAAACACAAGGTCCTGATTTGATCCTTGGAGTTTATAATTTGATTAGTTGAATAGGAACGTGGTTTTGGTGGTGATCTTCCGGACCCCAGATCTTTATTTCTTTGCTTAGTTAAATTTTATTTCAGCACTTTTATTTTTGTTCTTAGTATTAACAACTCTCTCAAATCGGAATTTAATTTTTGTACTTGCAATCGGATTTAGATTTCGACTTTTCTCTTCCGCCGTCCCTTGGATCGATACATATCTATACTAAGTTGACTTGTTGTTCACAACAAATTGACAACCAGGTTAGAAGGTTAAACTCTAGGACTTTTCCCAGTGATTGTTGCATGTACAACGATGCACATCAATTTGGTGTCGTTGCCGGGGACGACACAGTTGTTTTTCAGATCTGGTTGCCTATAAATCTTGTATATTCCTTGTTCATATTCTCTAACTTTCATAACTTTAGTCTTTTTTATAATTTCTTTTAGATTTTTGTAATTTCTTTTTACCTTCCGAGCAAAATTCCGGAAGTGTATCTCCTCTTTCTGCTGAGTTTCCATTCCAGAAGTACTGCTTTCTAGTTATTTTTTTAGTAATTTTAGTTTATTTCATAAAATAATTTTTTGATTTAAAATTTTTAGTTCTCTTTGGAAATTTTGACTAACCTTTTATCTCGTAATCTTTCTTCTCTCGTTCATTGATTGACATATTTTTCAGGTACTTTTTTTTTCAAATGGAGTGGGCATCCCAATATCCACCAGAATGCTATTATTGTGTTCTTTACCACCATGCATCTCTTTCTTGCTCGACTCTACCCCATTCTTTTGATAACACCCCTCTTTATGAGCCCTTTCATCCTGGCGGGTACAATGCAAATCCTTATTTTTCTGAGAACCATTATGGGGAACCTTGCTATCCATATTCTGAGAGAGGGTATGACCAACAAAACTTTGGGGGTAATGGACCTATTTATGATACCCAGTATAATCCTCAACAAGAAGAAAAACTTAGGTCCCTAGAGAAGATGGCAGCAAAACTCCTAACTAGATAAACCTTATTGGTCACCTTAGTAGAAGCCCAAACCCAAAATATAGATTGTTCAAATATGTTTCCTCATAAATTGGTGACACCTTATAATATTGAATCTTCCTACCAAGATGGACGCAATGAAAATTACAATCCACCATCTTCTGGAGATTATTATGAGGAGCAATGCCACCCAAAACAATATGAGGAGTACTATGGCCAAGGACACTATGGGGAGTGTGGCGAGGATGACCAAAATTTTGGGGTGTATAAATCCTATGGTGAAATGCAAATTGATCTTGAACTGGAAGAGAGACTTAAGGACCTAGAAAAGAGGGTAGCAGAAGCACAAGAAAAACTTGAATCCAGTCAAGCCATGTTAGCTACCTTTCTAGAGGATCAATCACAAACCCCCCCTATAGAGCTTGAGCAACCCAAGATGGTTCTTCCTGACAATGACAATGATGATCCTTATTTTGTGTCATATATGTCAGATCCTGAAGAAATAGAACAAACCATGGAGACATATTTTGTGTGTGATGAGGACGTTGGTATCCCTATCTTTCCTTTAGAGACTCTATTACTTGAATATGAAATGTCAAAGTAGGAGAGTCATTCTAAAGATCCAACAACTCCTCCCATCCTCAACATAAATTTGAATGATACCATAGACCAATACCCTTCTTTTGAGTCTATTTTGGATAATGAGAATCTTAACCCCCTTTATGATTCTTCCCGAGCCGTCACAGCCAATTTCCATCCCACACATGGCTGATCTAGAAGGGGAGATACCACCGTTGGATAAAGCCCACACACCCCGTTCTATTGTTTGTAAGGAAGTCATCCTCATCCCTCCTGAATCCTTGGGGACCCCTTGTACAAAAGAATTAGAGCCATATATTATATCAACAATGAAACTTACCAAACCCAATGTTGATGACATTATTTTTTAGGAGAAGCAAAACAATTTTGTAAATAATTTGAAATCTTTTGCATCACCATCAATTCTCTCATATGCAGGTCGTTATGATGGTGGAAAACATGAGCCAAATCCTCCACTCTATCTTGCTCTAGCGACTTTACTGGTTGGGTACCCACCAAACTCCCCAAATCCACATCCATCTTCAACACTTCCCCTTCTATTGATGGAAGATCTTTGGATCCTATTGGAGGGAATGAGAGGTGAAAGAAAATATGAGCACCACACTGAGCTTCTACAATTACCCTATCATAGGGTACACTATGAAGCTCCTCAGATAAAGGTCCCAACCCTCATACACATCCCCTTCAACTGGACATTTTTTGAGCTACCAGGGCCACCTGGAGAACCCTCGCTCTTCTCTTCCCTCCATCTCGGATTTTGATTTTGCTCGGTACGAGCAAAAATCTAAGTCCGGGGTGGAGGTGGGTGGTATGTTTCTATTCCACCCCCTTATCTTTTTTTTTTATTATTTCTGCATTATTTCTACTTTTTTTTTGTTTTGCATATAGTTGCTTTGTGCATGGCCATTATCTAGCCGGTCATGTTTTTATTTCTTTTGTTGTAAAATGGCCTTTATCTAGTCGGCCAATATGAATAGATGTTTATCATTGTACCCCTTTGAATTTAGTAATGTTTTGCAAAAATTGTTACAAATTGCCATGTCTGAAACCACCATGTCACCTAGGACCCCAAAATAACATCACTCCTTGGAAAAGTTGGCAAGCCGTATGGAATCAATCAAAACCAAACACAAATTTTCTCTATTTTTAAATTGTTGATTAACTTGATATAAATATTGTATAATGTGATTGACATGAATGTTCTTTCTGATGTAATGACACTTTCAAAAAAAATGTGTGAAGTTATAAGCACAAGGACACCTTTTGTTTCCCCCTTATTTTCTTTCTAAAAAAGAGAAGCAAAGAATCACCACCAGACAAAAATCAAGTATGGGGTGGCATGCTTCCCATATAAAAAATTCCATACCCCACAAAGGGGCATACCATCCAAAGATGCCAAAAGTGCACATGAAAAAAAATTGTGACCAATGTAGCCACAACTCCACAATTTTAAATCCCAAGTCGAATAGAGGAGGGATCAAAAAAAATTCATCACTTCCTTCCTTATTTTCACACCCCCAAATTTCATCTTATTCTTGTGCAACAACTCACATAAAAAAATACAATAATAAAAATAAGAGTGTCAAAGCAGAAGTAAGATGAAGCATATTTTTTGACAAAATCTTGATTTAGAAACAATATATGATATTTGTTTTTAATAGAGAATATAGAATTTTGTATTTTGTGGTTTTAGGAGATTGGGTTGCTTGACCAAATTTGGAGGTAAGAAATAAAGTGATGTTACAAGGGTGAGGATAGACATGTTGTTAGTATAAATTGGAATAATTTGTGATTTTATTTGTTTGAGGACAAACAAAGATTCAAGTCCGGGGTATTTTGATAAATGTATATTTATCCCTTTTATTTGTATATTTTTTATATTTGTTTCGGATTGTTTTGTCATTTATTCTCTTAATTTCATAATTAGTTATGTTATTTTATATTTTTCTCTTTAATTGGAGTTTTAATTCCATTTTCTTGGGTTCTGTAGGAAAATCACACAATTTGCAGAAGTCCAGAAATTCGTGTATACCCTCCACCAAAAGTGACATAACTCTTACATTCAAACTCCAAATTGAGTGTACAAGTATTCATTGGAAAGAGAATTTAATTTCCTAAATAAAAATCCTATTATTTGGACCACTTTTGCGTTTCACGGGAGATAAATATATTCGAAGTCTCTGCTGCGAGAATCTGCATCAAAAGAGTTACATGGTCAAGATAATTAAAGACAATCAACTTTCGATTTGACCAGATCCAGAAAATTTAAAAAGCATGTTCCCTCTCTTTTTTCCCTCTTTTTTGAGGGCAGCCTACCCCCTCCTCCTCCTATCAAAGGAGAGACTTTCCACTTATAAAAGCATTCCATTCTTCATTCCATTCTTCATTCTATTTCATCTAATTTTTAGTTGTAGACCACATCTTGTATAATGTTGAATCTCATTTTGGTTTGTATTTTTTCTGGTCTTGTTCTGTCTGAGTAAATCTCTCTGGGGAATGGAAGTATCCCCTTAGCCCGGTTCTATTCAATATAATCAATCATATTCCTCCATCGAACAAATGTCTTCTCTCTGTTTCTTTGTGGTTATTTGGATGATCTGATATATTCTTATGGAGTGATATGACCGTAGATCTCTGTAAGAATAAAACAATAGTCCCATTAATTGCGATTATCATCTTTTCCTCTATTTAATCTTATTCTTGTTATAATCCTTGGTGACGCGACCACCTGAGCCTTGGGTTTGAACGCTGGTTTGAATTCACATGCTTTTTGATATGACCGTGGATAATGACATGTTGGACGGTTGGGCAATGATCCGTGAACGCCGAGACCAACGGGTTCACGAGAAGTCTGACTCTTGCGAGTTTGTCCGTAAGGACATGTAAACACAAGGTCCTGATTTGATCCTTGGAGTTTATAATTTGATTAGTTGAATAGGAACGTGGTTTTGGTGGTGATCTTCTGGACCCCAGATCTTTATTTCTTTGCTTAGTTAAATTTTATTTCAGCACTTTTATTTTTGTTCTTAGTATTAACAACTCTCTCAAATCGGAATTTAATTTTTGTACTTGCAATCGGATTTAGATTTTGACTTTTCTCTTCCGCCGTCCCTTGGATCCATACCTATCTATACTAAGTGGACTTGTTGTTCACAACAAGTTGACAACCGGGGTAGAAGGTTAAACTCTAGGACTTTTCCTAGTGATTGTTGCGTGTACAACGACGCGCATCAGTTGACCTCTCTATGTAAGTGGAGTGCCATACTTCTATTTTAAAGTGTGGAACCACTCTAAATAGCTTGTCTTTGGTGTATGTTCAGTCTCTCTCATCCTTTCTATGCACGTTTTAATTGCACTCAAATTACCTATTTACCAACCTTATCTTGTGATATATCTTGAAGGTCTAATTAATTTTGTTTAAGTGCATTCAGCTCTATTCACCCCCCCCTCTAGAGCATCCAATCACCCATCTAAAATCCAACAATTGGTATCAAAGCGGGCTTCTCCAAGAATACTTCAACAAGTAGGAGAAGATGGGTGACTACCAAGGAGGGAGATACTTGATCAACTACCAATCTTTGATGGGAGAAATTTCCTCTATTGGAGAAGAAGGCTTCAATTCTACATCCAAGATCAAGTCTTATGATGTGACAAATGGTGAACAACCCTTACATCCTACTAAAGACAAAGATTGAAGAATGGGATGATGCCACCTTGAAGAAAGCAACGTTGAACGCTAGAGCCATGCACATCATTTATGCCTCCATGACCCCCCACCGAGTTCAATCAGATTTCTTCATGTGAAACAACCAATGAGATATAGAGAAAGCTATGCATCACCTATGAGGGGATAGATCAAGTGAAGGAAAGCAAAGTCTACATGCTCAAAGGGATGCTTGAGAACTTCAAGATGGGAAAGGAGGAGAAGATAGCCAACATGTACTCAGGGATAAACACCATTGTGAATGTTCTTGTTGTTCTAGGTCATCCTATGTCTAGTGGAGATATCAACTCAAAGATCCATGGTAAAAAGACCCATCTTCACAAGAGAAGAGAAGAGAAGTACAAGAAGAAGGAGAAATGTCACTCAAGCTCAAGTGGCTACTCCAACTGAAGCTCAAGTTAAAAATCAAGTGAAGAGTCAAGTGGAAGATCGAGCTCAAGCTCTAGTGATGAAGGAGAATGCCATTTTTCTCTTATTGCATCAACAAGTAAAGAGTCAAGTGATCTAAATATAAACTCGTTAGATTTTTTTTTTTTGAGGGCAAATGAATCGATTCATTACTTGTAAGCCATACGACATCTACAATTTGAGACAAAGATACAACAAGAGCAAACAGAGATCAAGTTAACATCACTACAACCCATATCGGAAAGAGAGTAGAATGCTTCTGTATTGATTCTTCTTCCTTGTTGCTGTCTTAAGCATCTTTCCATGAAGAATTCCTTTGACTTGAGCGTATAGTGATAGCAAGCCTGGATCTGTGTGGTGCTCCTACGAATCATCATATCAAAAGAAGCCGTATAACCAAGTAGCAAAACGATCCACAGCAACATGGAGGCACAAGCCACCAAACGCTGACCAGCAGCGAGCAGACAAGCGCTTACAAGAAGCGAGCAGACAACCGCGATCGCCGAAAGCGGAGCGACACACACCGATTCACGGTGACGAAGAAGGCTGAGAACCAGCCACAAGCACCCTACAGTTAACAAGCAAAGAAACGAGCAGAAAGAAAAACGAATAGGACACATCTTAATAAACCAGAAGGAGATGTGGAGCTCGAGCAGCTTGATCAGCGGGAAGCAAAGGCATCGCAAGGTAGCCACTGGGAAGGACCGTAGAGGCCATCACGGAAGCTAGCCTCCACACCCGCAGCCGCCGCCAGTAAACCTAGATCTGAGATCCAGGGATCGACACCCAGCGGGGAGAGGAGACGAAGCAGGACCCAGCTCCTCTTGCCACCAAGATCAGAGGCCGCGGATCGAGCGAGAAAAGGCCCGGGGGGAGTGGCCGGCGCTCACCGGAGGGCCGTAGCCCCTCCCCCGAGCCGGCCGCCACACGGAGAACCTAAATCGCCCTTCTCCTGCGGAACGGACGCTGCGGAAGAATCATTAATTGCTTTTAGTCATGATACTTATGCCTCTCTTAAGTCTTCTAAAAAGAAAAGGAAAAAACTTTCTAGAATTTTTGATAATATGCATTTAGAATTAGATGGACTTGAACATGCTAATTCTTGCTGGCTTGATGATAAAAATGCTTGTCTTAGCCAAGTAGACTCTCTTAAACTTGAAAATGCTAGTTTTCTTGATAAAATTAAATTTCTAGAAGCTCAACCTCTCATGCATAGTTCTAATGAAGAGCATACATTAATTGTTGATTCTCTCATGCATGATATTGATGTTTTTAAATATAAAAATAAGGACAAGATTTTGTTTTGCAAGAATCAAAAATAGAAAAAGCTTCCTTGCTTGCTAAAATCAACGTGCATGAATCTTGTTCTACATCTACTAGTAGAGAGAATGATGTTGCTTCTCTTCATATTGATAGAGATTCTTATTTAACTAAAGCTCTTTGCTTAGAAAATGATCTTTTGCATGCTAGAGATAGTATCATTCATTTGTCTTCTACTATTACTTCTCTTATGCATGATAATGATGGTTTGAGATCTCCTTTGCAAAGATTCTTAGTTGGTAAAAAGAATCTTAATGACATCCTACACCATACTACTAAACAAATTGGTAGACATGGTTCAGGGTATGATAGTAGTCAAGGGAACAACAAAGATAAAGGACCTCCAATATTCCATGGAGAATCCTCTAGTTCCAAGACTATGGGCACATGCAACTATTGCAATGAAATTGGTCATTATTCTACTTGTTGCCCTTTTAGGAAAGCACCCAAGAAAAATAGGACTTGGGTTGCTAAGCTAACTCCTCTGGACCCAAAAATATGATTGGGGACCATTTCATCTTTCTTCTTGTAGGTACTTGCAAATGGATTGACTTGAGCTATTGAATTGTGAATTTATTTCTCAACCCACATGAAACAAGAAAGGTGAGATGTGTAGAGGGTGACAATAAGTGAAAAAAGGAATGGTAAGAACAAAGGTGATGTTTCTGTTGCTTATAATAAATCCTAACTTGTTTTTCTCAAGATAGTGTGCACTATACATATGGTTTTTGAGTCAAAAGTGATATTTTTGTGTTTCTCTTCACACTCTTGCTCAAAAAATTGTTTCTAATGCGTTTATAGTGCATTACGAATTTGCTTAGACATGTTTGTATATGGTTTGTATTTTCAGCATGCCTTTAAATATGTTTTTATGAAATATATGTGCCTTTTCACAGCAGCTCTGTCGGTCGAGTTTGTCCTGTTTGAAACTCCACCGATAGGAACCAATGGGTGTTTCCAACAACTGCCATCGGTCGAGTTGTCAATGCAAAAAACTCGACCGATAACACTGTGCATAGAATATACATTCGGCTTATTTAATGAGAATTTCCCTCTCAACTAGATTTTCTCAACCAATAGCCTCATTCTTTGACACTCCTTTGGTACCTTTATATATATGCATATTGCCATGTTCTAAATTTCCTATCTTACATACAACTCTATCTCTTTAATTGCTCTAATTTGGTATATCTATATCTTGCAATTACTTGCTTTGAGTTGTTTTGCAGGTTTTGATGATGATCTCTCTGGATCTCTTGGTTGTGTCTAAAATTTCTTCCGGTGTACTCTAACTTGCCACATCTATGTAGGTCTATATCTTGTTTTGATACAACCATGAGGTTCTTAGTGGTGATCATCTTTTGGTTATGATGCATACTTGTTAGTGAGTTATATTCTTTCATGCTTCTAAAATTGCATATCTTTTTGTATGGATATATCTCTACATCTACTCATAGCTTACTTTATCTTGTGTACCTTTATGGTATCTCTTGCTATGATCTAGATCCTACTAGTAGTCCTAATTTGGGATATCATCTACTAGTATTTCACATACATGTAGTTATGACCTTGTTTATAATTGGTATCTTTGCTCATCAAGTAGTATTTCACTATATCTATGCATGTATCTCATTTCAAACTTGATCAAGCTTGTTCCTTGAATTTCATATCTACTATCTTGAGTTGATTGCATAACATTGTGATGTAGGACACATAGAGCTACATTGTATGTAGAAATTGGAGTATTTTTGGATTTTATGTAGATTTTGATCCAGTGTCAGATTTTGATGAAAGAGTAGTGTTTTTTATTCACAAACAACCTTCTGAGCAAGACTCATTACTACTCCATGAGCTCTGATACGTTTTGGGAAAATTCTGTCATCTTGAGGGTCAAAATTGTATTTTATTATTTTTCTGCAGCACTTTATCTTGCTTTTTGGGTTGTTTAAGTACATGCTTTAACTTGCTTTTATTCTATAATTGGACAAGAACCTAACTGTGCTCTTCTAATCTCCTTTTTGTAACTTTGGTTATCTCCTTTCCTTTAACAAGTGGTGTTCTTATTTCTTCGTACCCCCACTTTTGAAATGACAAAGGGGAAGAAAGGTATGTTTTCTTTTGACAAAATAGGGAGAAGGCATGTCTTACATGAAGAAGAAAAGTATGTCCATGAAAAGGGGAGAAGGTAAATGGGAGAAGACATATATGTGTAGAACATATATGAGTAGAAGACATAGTTTCTATAAATGTTATGAAAGCTCACAATGTAGGAGAAATAGCATCAATTGAGGGGGAGTATGAGAACTCCATGCGCATCAATTGATGGGGAGCAAATGAGCTCAATCCTATTGAAACCCCTAGGTTTCTCCGAAGGTATGATTTTACTTAAAAGAATTCAATACATTTATGGAATGGTTTGTCAAATACAAAAAGGGGGAGAATGTTGACTCAAGGTCAATTAGGTCAATGTTGACTCCCGTCTAAGTTGCCTAAACCCGTGTTTTGATAATGACTAACCATTCCACATATTGGTGTCTAATGTCTCTACTTGAGTGTTTTAGATTAGGTATAGACACACTCCAAATGCCCTAACTTGTGCATTTCAAATCGGAGACAAGACAAGTCAAAGTCAATACAAGTGCACATTTTTGTAGTATGATGTAAATCCATTAGAATCATGTTGTAAATCAATTGTAATGATAGTATGACTTGTAATTAATCTTAGAAAAAATCAAGAGCACTTAGATCAAATGGTTAAGCACTCAAAAGCTATTTTCCAAAATTCACATCAGGTTGTTCATCGGTGGAGTTATGTGAGGTGCAAACTCGATCGATCCTTATTGGATCTTGAAAATGACTTTTGAGCAGTTGAGTTGTGGTTTCACAGAACTCGATCGATGGAGTAACAGACCAATTCGATTTTCATTGGTTGGTCGAGTATCCCCAGGATAAACTCGACCGATGGTATGAATATCGGATTTGTCTTTTACTCTATCGGTCGAGTTACCTTGATAGAAACTCGACCGATTGCAATTTATGTGAAAGTGCAGAAAAGTACTTCTAGCCCTTGTGGAGTTGCAACAAGTAAAACTATATCCATTGAAAGTCACAAAATGGCTAGTTTTTATTCTCAAGTGTTCCCAAAGGCTATGAGAAATCCCCAGCTACAAATAGGACCCCTTGGGCTTCATTCTAAGGTTGAGCATTCAATGCAAACTCTATGTGAGGTTCCAATTCTCTAGTTGAATGCTTCCTACAACCTCCTCTCCCTCTCTAAGCTTAATCACTTGCTACATCCATTAGAGTGAGTAGGAGTTTTGTAAGAGTGCTCGTCCTACATGTATATCTTGTGAGGCTCTCACTTCCACCACCTCCCTTTCTCTCATTTCAACCATGAAGATGAAGGTTCTCTCTCTTAGCTAAGAGAAGTGAAGAAGAACCAGGGAAGGCATCCCTTGTTGAAGATTAAGGTTGATGACTTGGAGTAAGAGTGGGTAAGTCCTTGGTGAAGGAAGAAGACTCCTTGCTCAAGTGGGTAAGTCCTTGGTGGAAGTTTTTTTGAGTGAAGGTGAAGTCAAAGGTGGAAGATCTAAGATGAGTGGGTAATCCCAATGGTGAAGACTAGTGCAAGAGTGGGTAAGTCCTTGGTGAAGGCCGAAGACTCATTGCAAAGTGGGTAAGTCCTTGGTAAGGTTGAAGTCTCTTTTGTATTGGATAGGTAAGTCCTTTGTTTGGTCATGTACTGTAAGTCTTATGAATGAATATAAGAATGCAATGGTTAGGAAATCCTAGAGGTTGACCTCTCTAGGTAAGTGAATTGACATACTTCTAGTTTGAAGTGTAGAACCACTCTAAATAGCTTTTCCTTGGTGTATGTTCAATCTCTCTCATCCTTGCTATGCATGTTTTAGTTGCACTCAAATTACCTATTTAGAAACCTTATCTTGTGATATATCTTGAAGGTCGAATGAATTTTATTTAAGAGCATTCAGCTCTATTCACCCCCCCTCTAGAGCATCTAATCACCCATCTAGGATCCAACAATTGGTATCAGAGCGGGCTTCTACAAGAATACTTCAACAAGTAAGAGAAGATGGGTAACTACCTAGGAGGGAGATACTTGACCAGCCTACCAATCTTTGATGGGAGCAATTTCCTCTATTGGAGAAGAAGGCTTCAATTCTACATCCAAGGATCAAGTTTTGAGATGTGGCAAATGGTGAACAACCCTTACATGCTACCAAAGACAAAGATTGAAGAATGGGATGATGCCACCTTGAAGAAAGCAACCTTGAATGCTAGAGCCATGCACATCCTTTATGCCTCCATGACCCCCACCGAGTTTAATCGTATTTCTTCATGTGAAACAACCTATGAGGTATGGAGAAAGCTATGCATCACCTATGAGGGGACATATCAAGTGAAGGAAAGTAAAGTCTACATGCTCAAAGGGCTGCTGGAGAACTTCAAGATGGGAAAGGAGGAGAAGATAGCCAACATGTACTCAAGACTAAACACCATTGTGAATGGTCTTGCTATTCTAGGTCATCCTAAGTCTAGTGGAGATATCATATCAAAGATCCTTAGAACTCTCCCCAAGAGGTGGGAACCCAAGGTGATTTTCAATGAAGAAGCAAGGTCTCTTAAAGATGTCACGATATAAGAGCTCATTGGAAATCTACAAGCACATGAAGCCACACTTGACAAGAGGGAGGAATTAGAAAGACAAGAAGAAAAAGAACTCAAGAGAATGAAGAAAGTTGAAATCAAAGCTCAAATCAAGGCTAGTCTTGATCAAGCTTCTGCATCCTCTGAAGTGGAAGAAGATGCCATGTACTCCAAGGGTAAACTCTACAAAGGCAAGTCCTCCTGCATCCAATGCTTCACATGTGGAAAGAAGGGTCACTACAAGGAAGATTGCCCACAAGGCAAAAAGACCCATCTTCACAAGAGAAGAGAAGAGAAGTACAAGAAGAAGGAGAAATGGCACTCAAGCTCAAGTGGCTCCTCCAACTCAAGTTCAAGTGAAAAATCAAGTGAAGAGTCAAGTGGAAGAGCCAGCTCAAGCTCTAGTGATGAAGGAGAATGCCATTTTGCTCTTATGGCATCAACAAGTAAAGAGTCAAGTGAGGTACATCTAAACTCTTTTGATAAAGAATCCTTAATTGCTATTATTCATGATACTTATGTGTCTCTTAAGGCTTCTAAAAAGAGAAGGAAAAAGCTTGCTAGAATTTTTGATATGCATGTAGAATTAGATGGTCTTGAACATGCTAATTCTTTCTTGCTTGATGATAAAAATGCTTGTCTTATCCAAGGAGACTGTCTTAAAATTGAAAATGCTAGTTTTCTTGATAAGATTAAATTTCTAGAAGCTCAACCTCTCGTGCATAGTTCTAATGAAGATCATACCTTAATTGTTGATTCTCTCATGCATGATATTGATTTTCTTAAATCTAAAAACAAGGACAAAGATGTTGTTTTGCATGAACTAGAAATAGAAAATGCTTCCTTGCTTGCTAAAATCAACGTGCATGAATCTTGTTCTAGTTCTACTAGTAGAGAGAATGATGTTGTTGCTCTTCATATTGATAGAGATTCTTATTTAACTAAAGCTCTTTTCTTAGAAAATGATCTTTTGCATGCAAGAGATAATATCAATCATTTGTCTTCTACTATTACTTCTCTTATGCATGAAAATGATGGTTTGAGATCTTCTTTGCAAAGATTCATAGTTGGTAAAAAGGATCTTAATGACATCCAACACTATACTACTAAACAAATTGGTAGACATAGTTTAGGGTATGATAGTAGTCAAAGGATAAAGGACCTCCAACATTCCATGGAGAATCCTCTAGTTCCAAGACTACAGGCACATGCAATTATTGCAATGAAATTGGTCATTATTATACTTGTTGTCCTTTTAGGAAAGCACTCAAGAGAAATAGGACTTGGATTGCTAAGCTAACTCCACTGGACCAAAAAATATGATTGGGGGCCATTTCATCTTTCTAATTGTAGGTACCTGCAAATGGATTGACTTGAGATATTGAATTGCAAATTGACTTCTCAATCCACATGAAAGAAGAAAGGTGAGATGTGTAGAGGGTGCTAGCAAGTGGAAAAAGGAATGGTAAGAACAAAGGTAATGTTTCTCTTGCTTATAGTCAATCCTAACTTGTTTTTGTCAAGATAGTGTGCACTATACATATGGTTTTTGAGTCAAAATTGGTATTTTTGTGTTTCTCTTCACACTCTTGCTCAAAAAAAAATTCTAATGCTTTTATAGTGCATTACTAACTTGCTTAGACATGTTTGGATATGGTTTGTATTTTCAGCTTGCCTTTAAATATATTTTTATGAAATATATGTGCCTTTTGACATCAGCTATGTCGGTCGAGTTTGTCATGTTTGAAACTCGACCGATAGGAACCAATGGGTGTTTCCAAAAGCTGCCATCAATCGAGTTGTCAATGCACATAACTCGACCGATAACACTGTGCACAGAATATACATTTGGCTTATTGAATGAGAATTTCCCACTCAACTAGATTTTCTCAACCAATAGCCTCATTCTTTGGCACTCCTTTGGTACCTTTATATATATGCATATTGCCATATTCTAAATTTCCTGTCTTGTATACAACTCTATCTCTTTAATTTCTCTAATTTGGTATACCTATATCTTGCAATTACTTTCTTTGAGTTGTTTTGCAGGTTTCGATGATGATCTCTTTGGATCTCTTGGTTGTGTCTAAAATTGCTTCCGTTGTACTCTAACTTGTTACATATATGTAGGTATATATCGTGTTTTGATACAACCTTGAGGTTCTTAGTGGTGATCATCTTTTGGTTATGATGCATACTTGTTAGTGAGTTATATCCTTTCATGCTTCTAAAATTGCATATCTTTTTGTATGGATATATCTCTACATCTACTCATAGCTTGCTTTATCTTGTGTACCTTTTTGGTATCTCTTACTATGATCTAGATCCTATTAGCAGTCCTAACTTGTGATATCATCTACTAGTAGTTCACATACATGTAGTTCTGACCTAGTTTATAATTGGTATCATTGCTCATCTAGTAGTATTTTGCTATATCTATGCTTTTATCTCGTTTCAACCTTTATCAATCTTGTTCCTTGAATAGCATATCTACTATCTTAAGTTGATTGCATAACATTTTGATGCAGGGCACATAGAGCTACATTGTATGTAGAAATTGGAGTATTTTTGGATTTTATGCAGATTTTGCTCCAGTGTCAGATTTTGATGCAAGAGTAGTGTTTTTTATACAGAAACAACCTTTTGAGAAAGACTCATCGCTTCTCAATGAGACCTGACATGTTTTGGGAAAATTCTATCATCTCGACGGTCAAAATTGCGATTTATTATTTTTTTGCAACACTTTATCTTACTTTTTGGGTTGTTCAAGTACATTCTTTAACTTGCTTTTATTCTATGCTTGGACATGCCCCTAACTGTGCTCTTCTACTCACCTTTTTATAACTTTAGTTATATCCTTTACTTTAACAAGTGGTGTTTCTTATTTCTTCATACCCCCACTTTTTGAAATGACAAAGGGAGAGAAAGGTGTGTCTTCTTTGGAAAAAATAGGGAGATGACATGTCTTACATGCAGAAGAAAGTATGTACATGTAAAGGGGAGAAGGTAAATGGGAGAAGACATATATGTGTAGAACATATATGAGTGGAAGAAATAGTTTCTAAAAATGTTATGAAAGCTAACTATGCAGGAGAAATAACATCAATTGAGGGAGAGTATGAGAACTCCACGCACATCAATTGAGGGGGAGCATATGAGCTCAATCCTATCAAAACCCCTAGGTTTCTCTGAAGGTATGATTTTACTTAAATGCTTTCAATACATTTATGGAATAGTTTGTCACATTCAAAAAGGGGGAGAGTGTTGAATCAAGGTCAATTAGGCCAATTTTGACTCACGTCTAAATTGCCTAACCCCGTGTTTTGATGATGACTAACCATTCCACATATTGGTGTCTAATTTCTCTACTTGAGTGTTTTCAGATTAGGTATAGACACACTCCAAATGCCCTAACTTGAGCATATCAAATTGGAGAAAACACAAGTCAAAGTCAATACAAGTGTACGTTTTTGTAATATGATGTAAATCCATTAGAATCATGTTGTAAATCACTTGTAATGATTGTATGACTTGTAATTATGCTTAGAAAAAATCAAGAGAACTTAGATCAAATGTTTAAGCACTCAAAAGCCATTTTCCCAAATTCACATCAGGTTGTTCATCGGTCGAGTTATGTGAGGTGCAAACTCGACCGATCCTGATTGGATCTTGAAAATGACTTTTGATTGGTCGAGTTGTGGTTTCACAGAACTCGACCGATGGAGTAACTGACCAATTAAATTTTCATTGGTCAGTCAAGTTTCCCCAGGACAAACTCGACCGATGGTATGAATATCAGCTTTGTCTTTTACTCTATCAGTCGACTTACCTTTATAGAAACTCGATCGATTGCACTGTACAGAAAAGTGTAGAAAAGTGATTATAACCGTTGTGGAGTTGCAACAAGTGAAAATATATATGTTGCAAGCCACAAAACGGCTAGTTTTCATTCTTAAGTGTTCCCAAAGGCTAAGAGGCATCCCCAGCTATAAACAGGACCCATTGGGCTTCATTATAAGGTTGAGCATTCAATGCAAACTCTATGTGAGGTTTCTATTCTATAGTTGAATGCTTCCTACAGCCTCCTCTCTCTCTCTAAGATTAATCACTTGCTACATCCATTAGAGTGAGTAGGAGTTTTGTAAGAGAGATCATCCTACATGTATATCTTGTGAGTCTCTCACTTTCACCACCTCCCTTTCTCTCATTTCAACCATGAAGATGAAGGTTCTCTCTCTTAGATAAAATAGGTGAAGAAGAACAAGGGAAGGTGTCCCTTGTTGAAGATCAAGGCTAAAGGCTTGGAGCAAGAGTGGGTAAGCCCTTGGTGGAGGCATAAGACTCCTTGCTCAAGTGGGTAAGTCCTTGGTGGAAGCTTCTCTGAGTGAAGGTGAAGTCAAAGGCGGAATATCCAAGAAGAGTGGGTAATCCCTACAAGGCTGAAGACTTGTGCAAGAGTGGGTAAGTCCTTGGTGAAGGCCGAAGACTCATTGCAAAGTTGGTAAGTCATTGGTAAGGTTGAAGACTATTTTGTATTGGATAGGTAAGTCCTTTGTTTGGTCATGTATTGTAAGTCTTAGGAATGAATATAAGAATGCAATGGCTAGGAAATCCTAGAGGTTGACCTCTCAAGGTAAGTGGACTGACATACTTCTAGTTTGAAGTGTGGAGCCACTCTAAATAGCTTGTCTTTGGTGTATATTCAATCTCTCTCATTCTCACTATGCATGTTTTAGTTTCACTCAAATTACCTATTTAGCAACCTTATGTTGTGATATATCTTGAATGTCTAATGAATTTTGTTTAAGTGCATTCAACTCTATTCACCCCCCTCTAGAGCATCTAATCACTCATCAAGGATCCAACAATTGGTATCAGAGCGGGCTTCTCCAAGCATACTTCAACAAGTAGGAGAAAATGGGTGACTACCAAGGAGGGAGATACTTGATTAGAGTATCTATCTTTGATGGGATCAATTTCCTAAACTATAGAATAAGGCTTCAATTCGACATCCAAGGATCAAGCCTTGAGATGTGGCAAATGGTGAACAACCCTTACATGCTACCAAAGACAAAGATTGAAGAATGGGATGATGTCACCTTGAAGAAAGTAACCTTGAATGCTAGAGCCATGCACATCCTTTATGCCTCCATGACCCCCACTGAGTTCAATCGAATTTCTTCATGTGAAACAACCTATGAGGTATGGAGAAAGCTATGCATCACCTATGAGGGGACAGATCAAGTGAAGGAAAGCCAAGTCTACATGCTCAAAGGGCTGTTTGAGAACTTCAAGATGGGAAAAGAGGAGAAGATAGCCAACATGTACTCAAGGATAAACACCATCGTGAATGGTCTTGGTATTCTAGGTCTTCCTATGTCTAGTGGAGAGATCAACTCAAAGATCCTTAGAACTCTCCCCAAGAGGTGGGAACCCAAGGTGACTTCCAATGAAGAAGCAATGTCTCTTAAAGATGTCCCTATTGAAGAGCATCGTTGGAAATCTACAAGCACATGAAGCCACATTTGACAAGAGGGAGGAAGTAGAAATACAACAAGCAAAAGAACTCAAGAGAATGAAGAAAGTTGAAATCAAAGATCAAATCAAGGCTATTCTTGATCAAGCTTCTCCATCCTCTCACATTGAAGAAGATGCCATGTACTCCAAGGCTAAACTCTATAAAGGCAAGTCCTCCTCCATCCGGTGCTTCACATGTGGAAAGAAGGGTCACTACAAGGAAGATTTCCTATAAGGCAAAAAAAACCCATCTTCATAAGAGAAGAGAAGAGAAGTACAAGAAGAAGGAGAAATGGCACTCATGCTCAAGTGGCTCCTCCAACTCAAGCTCAAGTCAAAAATCAAGTGAAGAGTCAAGTGGAAGATCAAGATCAAGATCTAGTGATGAAGGAGAATGCCATTTTTCTCTTATGGCATCAACAAGTAGAGAGTCAAGTGAGGTAAATCTAAACTCTTTAGATAAAGAATCCTTAATTGCTTTTATTCATGATACTTATGCCACTCTTATGTCTTCTAAAAAGAAAAGGAAAAAGCTTGCTAGAATTGTTGATAATATGCATGTAGAATTAGATGGTCTTGAACATTCTAATTCTTGCTTGCTTGATGATAAAAATGCTTCTCTTAGCCAAGTAGACTCTCTTAAACTTGAAAATGCTAGTTTGCTTAATAAGATTAAATTTCTAGAAGCTCAACCTCTAATGCATAGTTCTAATGAAGAGCATACTTTAATTGTTGATTCTCTCATGCATGATATTGATGTTTTTAAATATAAAAATAAGGAAAGAGATTTTGTTTTGCAAGAACCAGAAATAGAAAATGCTTCCTTGCTTGCTAAAATCAATGTGCATGAATCTTGTTCTAGTTCTACTAGTAGAGAGAATGATGTTGCTGCTCTTAATATTGATAGAGATTCTTATTTAACTAATGCTCTTTGATTAGAAAATGATCTTTTGCATGCTAGAGATAATATTCATCATTTGTCTTCTACTATTACTTCTCTTATGCAAGATAATGATGGTTTGAGATCTTCTTTGCAAAGATTCTTAGTTGGTAAAAAGAATCTTAATGACATCCTACACCATACTACTAAACAAATTGGTAGACATGGTTTAGGGTATGATAGTAGTCAAGGGAACAACAAAGATAAAGGACCTCCAATATTCCATGGAGAATCCTCTAGTTCCAAGACTATGGGCACATGCAACTATTGCAATGAAATTGGTCATTATTCTAGTTGTTGTCCTTTTAGGAAAGCACCCAAGAGAAATAGGACTTGGGTTGCTAAGATAACTCCTCTAGTCCCAAAAATATGATTGGGGACCATTTCATCTTTCTTCTTTTAGGTACTTGCAATTGGATTGACTTGAGCTATTGAATTGCAAATTGACTTCTCAATCCACATGAAAGATGAAAGGTGAGATGTGTAGAGGGTGACAATAAGTGGAAAAAGGAATGGTATGAACAAAGGTAATATTTTTGTTGCTTATAATCAATCCTAATTTGTTTTTGTCAAGATAGTGTGCACTATACATATGGTTTTTGAGTCAAAAGTTGTATTTTTGTGTTTCTCTTCACACTCTTTCTCAAAAAACTATTTCTAATGCTTTTATAGTGCATTACTAACTTGCCTAGACTTGTTTGGATATGGTTTGTATTTTCAGCATGCCTTTAAATATGTTTTTATGAAATATATGTACCTATTGACAGCAGCTCTGTCGGTCGAGATTGTCCTATTTGAAACTCGACCGATAGGAACCAATGGGTGTTGCCAGCAGCTACCATCGGTCGAGTTGTGAATGCACAGAACGTGATTGATAGCACTGTGCATAGAATATACATTTGGCTTATTGAATGAGAATTTCCCTCTCAACTAGATTTTCTCAACCAATAGCCTCATTTCTTGACACTCCTTTGGTACCTTTATATATGCATATTGCTATGATCTAGATTGCCTATCTTGCATACAACTCTATCACTTTAATTGCTCTAATTTGGTATATCTATATCTTGCAATTACTTGCTTTGAGCTGTTTTGTAGGTTTTGATGATGATCTCTTTGGATCTCTTGGTTGTGTCTAAAATTACTTCTGTTATGCTCTCACTTTCTACATCTATCTAGGTGTATATCCTATTTTGATACAACCTTGAGGTTCTTAGTGGTGATCATCTTTTGGTAATGATGCATACTTGTTAGTGAGTTATATCCTTTCATGCTTCTAAAATTACATATCTCTTTGTATGGATATATCTCTAAATCTACTTATAGCTTGCTTTATATTAGGTACCTTTTTGGTATCTTTTTCTATGATCTAGATCCTACTAGTAGTCCTAACTTGTAATATCATCTACTAGTAGTTCACATACATGTTGTTCTGACCTTGTTTATAATTGTTATCTTTGATCAGCTAGTAGTATTTCACTATATATATGCATGTATCTTGTTTCAAACTTGATCAAGCTTGTTCCTTGAATTGCATATCTACTATCTTAAGTTGATTGCATAACATTGTGATGCAGGGTACATAGAGCTACATTGTATGTAGAAATTGGAGTATTTTTGGATTTTATGCAGATTTGCTCCAGTGTCAGATTTTTATGCAAGAGTAGTGTTTTTTATGCAGAAATGCCCTTCTGAGTAAGACTCATCGCTGTTCCATGAGCCCTGGCACGTTTTGGGCAAATTCTGTCATCTTGAGGGTCAAAATTGTGATTTATTATTTTTCTGCAACACTTTATCTTGCTTTTTGGGTTGTTTAAGTACATGTTTTAACTTGCTTTTATTCTATGCTTGGACAAGCCCCTAACCATGCTCTTCGACTCTCCTTTTTATAACGTTTGTTATCTCCTTTCCTTTAACAAGTGGTGTTTCTTATTTTCTTCATATCCCCACTTTTTGAAATGACAAAGGAGGAAAAAGGTATGTCTTCTTTTGACAAAATAGGGAGATGGAATGTCTTACATGAAGAATAAAAGTATGTACATGTTAAGGGGAGAAGGTAAATGGGAGAAGACATATATGTGTAGAACATATATGAGTAGAAGACATAGTTTCTATAAATGTTATGAAAGCTAACCATGCAGGAGAAATAGCATCAATTGAGGGGGAGTATGAGAACTCCATGAGCATCAATTGAAGGGGAGCATATGAGCTCAATCCTATTGAAACCCCTAGGTTTCTCCGAATGTATGATTTTACTTAAAAGCTTTCTATACATTTATGGAATTGTTTGTCATCTTCAAAAAGGGGGAGAATGTTGACTCAAGGTCAATTAGGTCAATGTTGACTCACGTCTAAATTGCCTAAACCCGTGTTTTGATGATGAATAACCATTCCACATATTGGTGTCTAATGTATCTACTTCAATGTTTTTAGATTAGGTATAGACACACTCCAAATTCCCTAACTTGCGCATATCAAATTGGAGAAAAGACAAGTCAAAGTCAATACAAGTGCACATTTTTGTAATATGATGTAAATCCATTAGAATTGTAATATGTTGTAAATCACTTGTAATGATTGTATGACTTGTAATTAAGCTTAGAAAAAATCAAGAGCACTTAGATCGAATGTTTAAGCAGTCAAAAGCCATTTTCCAAAATTCACATCAGGTTGTACATCGGTCGAGTTATGTGAGGTGCAAACTCGACTAATCCTGATTGGATCTTGAAAATGACTTTTTCTCGGTCGAGTTGTGGTTTCACAGAAATCGACCGATGGAGTAACTGACCAATTCGATTTTCATTGGTCGGTCTAGTTACCTTTATAGAAACTCGATCGATTGCACTGTACGGAAAAGTGCAGAAAAGTGCTTCTAGCCGTTGTGGAGTTGCAACAAATGAAAATATATCTGTTGCAAGCCACAAAATGACTAGTTTTTGTTCTCAAGTGTTCCCAAAGGCTAAGAGGCATCCCCATCTATAAATAGGACCCCTTGGGCTTCATTCTAAGGTTGAGCATTCAATGCAAACTCTATGTGAGGTTCCTATTCTATAGTTGAATGCTTCCTACAACCTCCTCTCTCCTTCTAAGCTTAATAACTTGATACATCCATTAGAGTGAGTAGAAGTTTTGTAAGAGAGCTCATCATACATGTATATCTTGTGAGGCTCTCACTTTCACCACCTTTCTTTCTCTCATTTCAACCATGAAGATGAAGGTTCTCTCTCTTAGCTAAGAGAGGTGAAGAAGAACAAGGGAAGGTGTCCCTTGTTGAAGACCAAGGCTGAAGACTTAGAGAAAGAGTGGGTAAGCCTTTGGTGAAGGAAGAAGACTCCTTGCTCAAGTGGGTAAGTCCTTGGTGGAAGCTTCTCCGAGTGAAGTTGAAGTCAAAGACGAAAGATCCAAGAAGAGTGGGTAATCCCTGCAAGGCTGAAGACTTGTGCAAGAGTGGGTAAGTCCTTGGTGAAGGTCGAAGACTCATTGTAAAGTGGGTAAGTCCTTGGTAATGTTGAAGACTCTTTTGTATTGGATAGGTAAGTCCTTTGTTTGGTCATGTATTGTAAGTCTTATGAATGACTATAAGAATGCAATGGTTAGGAAATCCTAGTGGATGACCTCTCTACATAAGTGGACTTACATAATTCTAGTTTGAAGTGTGGAACCACTCTAAATAGCTTGTCTTTGGTGTATGTTCAATCTCTCTCATCCTTGCTATGCATGTTTTAGTTGCACTCAAATTACCTATTTAACAACCTTATCTTGTGATATATCTTGAAGGTCTAATGAATTTTGTTTAAGTGTATTCATCTCTATTTACCCCCCTCTAGAGCATCTAATCACCCATCTAGGATCCAAAATTTGGTATTCAAGCGGGCTTCTCGAAGCATACTTCAACAAGTAGGAGAAGATGGGTGACTACCAAGGAGGGAGATACTTGATCAGCCTACCAATCTTTGATGGGAGAAATTTCCTCTATTGGAGAAGAAGGTTCCAATTCGACATCCAAGGATCAAGTCTTGAGATGTGGCAAATGGTGAACGACCCTTACATGCTACCAAAGACAAAGATTGAAGAATTGGATAATTCCACCTTGAAGAAAGCAACCTTGAATTCTAGAGCCATGCACATCCTATATGCCTCCATGACTGTTACGACCCCACCTCCCGATTACCCCCAATTAAGGGATACCGAGAGGTCAAAGCCGCACCCATAACTTTCGGATCAAAGGTTCGACAATTAACCAAGAATAATTATCAAATTTTAACATACTATACTGAAAAGCTGTAAGAAAATAAATTTTTGCATACCTTTTTGAATACTTGGATCTCTAAACTTCTATCCACTTAAGGATTCTACTCTAACTAATCCTCCTTGTATTTTACTTCATGTATTTCACAATATGATGATTTACTGTTTGTCCTTTTGGCTTGTACCTAAAACGCCGACAAACAAAACGTCGGTCAGCCGAAGCTGGTATGTGGGGGAAACAATAAATATGTAAATACGTCAACAATGTAATCATTCAATTAATCATTTAACAACCAAGATTACATTTTAGATATAACTCTGCGATCCAAGAGTACCCAATCCTCTATTTTGTCTCCATTAAACCCCTCATGATCCACCTATAAGTGAACCAATTTCGAGGGTTGAGTCACATGGCACTACTCGTAAGTAGCCCACTCCTTAACTCATGGCAGGCTAATGAGTCTCATGGCACTACACGTAGGTAGCCCAGTTTCTAACTCTCGGTAACCTAGACCTTGCTCTAGGATTACCCCTTTTTTCTTAGCCTTTTCAAAGCAATAGAGGTGGACCCAGATCTAGTCAGTTATATACGCACGTTTATAGTGATAATCATAGTCACTTTATAGTTGCATGAAATACATAAACACCCAACAATTATTTTCAAGAAAACGATTAAAACTTCGGGAATCATCGTGAAACTAGAGTGATTATTCATAAGAGTAACCACATACCTGATTTGATGGGTCATGCAAATTATTCAACATATACTTCATGTATATACAATCAAGCCTATCAACAGATCCAAGCAAGTAATTCAATCATCACATAGTTCCTGAAACAAATATGTACTCTATTTATTACACACTTTATCAAGAATCTACTTTTTTGACTTGGATTCACTTTCTAGGGTTTCTAATCCGCATTAAGGTTTCATTAATATTCATTAGGGTTTCTTAGATCAATTTCTCAAACTTTTTCCCTTTAAGGTTAACAGACCCTAAAACACTCTTTTCCATTTATATGAACCTTAATTGCTCAACAATCCATTTTAATAGTCTTTTATACCCAAATTGACTTAGGATCATCACATCCCCATTTATTCATGGTTTTGAACAATAAAACCAATTAAAAGACATATTCACCTAAATTAGGGTTTTCCAGCTTATTAATGCATAATCATGCATGAAACCCTAAATTATGCCAATTATATTAAAAAAAAGATCATCTTTTTAGATCATATCTTCACTTTTATTAACAACAGGTTAATATTGGCTTGAATCATCCAATGAACATCATTTAATCCATGTATCATCAAATCTAATGATTAAATCATTAAAGATGATGACTTTATGTACTTTTCGAATTCAAGCATATTTATGCACATAAACTGTAAATTAGACTAATCATGTGCAACTTTCTCCCTTTTTGAACATAATGTACCTTTTTACATTTAACAGGTTAACATCCACTATAATGATCCATTAAACCTATTAAACACTTTATTTTTTGAAAATAGGGTTCCTTAATCTTTAATTCATTAAAGATGATAATTTTCACTACTTCTCGAACTATGATTAGATTCAGGCTATAAAACTATTTTTATTTTATTCCTTGTGTTCTTCTGATCAAAATACATATATTATTTGTACTTATCTGAGCTACAGTTTAGTAGATACGATTTTAGCAAGAAATCACTTACCACGACCAATGAGAGGGTGCCACGTGGCCTCTATCTCCATGCAACGTATCGATTTGGAAACATAATCGATTTACGTATTTTCCCTTGGTAAAACACATGTTCCTTCAGCCCGCGGAGGGGCATCTTTGTCCATGCACCTTCTCCCTTCTCCTTCCTCGCGCTAACCTAGTGTTGCTTCTCCGTTCGTGCTGGGCGCGATTTCTCCACTCGTTCCTCGACCCCGCCGATTTCCAAGAAGTTGCTCCCTGCCTTCTCTGTGCTCCCGCACAGGCAAGGAAGCTTCAAGCCTGCAGCCATTTGTCCAGGGTTAGGGTAAGCAGCCCTGCCACCATGGCCGCCCTGCAACCATCTACAGACGTTGCGCAGGTGTAGGGTGCCGACACGAAGGTCTTCCAGTCCTTTTCTGACAACGTAAGAGCATCGCGACCTCCTCGTATGATCCTCATTGATCCTAGGTTCACATTACCCCCCTCTGGTTAAGGTTTTGAAAAGAAACAAGAAAGAGAAAGAGAGAGGGGTGCCAAGGATCTTCTTGAACTTGGGCTAAGGGGTATACCCTTATATAGAGGAGTATAGCAATGCCCCAGTTTGCCTATCCATGAGGAAACCAAGTCCCTCATTAAACATGGAAACCACATACTTTCCTTGTTTAATATGTAACTCCTCTTTTCTTTATGAAAAGATATCCTTTTCTAAATGTGATTCTTGGTCATTAAGAAATGTGAATCTTACCTCTTTTACTAAAACCATGAAATTCATTAATAATGCATTACATTATCCTCTTATTTTGCAACTTTGGCATTTTCTCTATCTTTCTTCTTTATTGGGACTCCTTGGATCCCAAGACATTCCATTATCTCGAAATTCTTTTTATTAGATACTTATTATCCTTCTAGATGCATCATTATGCATTATTTCACATTATCTTATTTATTTCTCATTTAAATATCTCTTTTTGAGGATTTCTCTTTATTTCTCTTTTATTTTCCTTATTGGAATTCCTCTTATAATTAGAAATCCTTGGGATACGAAATTCTACCAAGGATAACTCAATTATATCTCTTTTTCACTTATTTTTCACATTTTCTCATTGTTTTCAATTTATTTCTTAATAAAGAAATACTTAATTAAACTTTTCTTTTCTTATTGCCCTTTCTTTGCAACTTTGGACTCCTTGGAGCCCAAGGAACTCAAGAGTCACGAAATCCTCTTTGGATTTGCCTTCTAGAGGTTTCTACCTATTTCTTTTCTTAAAAAAAAATCAATTATCCATTTACTAATTGAATTTCCTTGTTGTTTGGGCCCAATAGACAATAAAGCCCACAACACATACATCAAGGCTAGTGTAAACAAAATCCATTTATTAGAAGAAAATTATATCCTTATTTTTTCAAATATTTTTAATATGAGAAATTACATTTCTCACCAAATGAACCCAAAATTTGGGGTTGTAACATCCTTCCCCTCTTATAGGAATTTTGTCCTCAAAATTTTATCAAGCAAACAAACAATTTAGGATAAGACTTTTCCATGTCCATCATTGGTCCATATGTGGCTTTACCGCACTCATGGCGCTTCCACAGAACCTTTATCATCACATATTCTTTTCTCTGAGTTCTTTCATCCCGGCGTCTATAAACTGCATTGGTGACTCAGGCCATGTCAGCCTCCCTTGGGGCTCACTAGGTTCATTGCTCAGCACATGGTCGGGCACCTCACATAGTGTTCTAAATTGGACACATGGAACTCATCACACATTACTTTATCCTGAGGGGTAAGGTCAAACTTAACCTTCTCCACCAAACCATGTCAAAAGAACCCATGCATCGGGGACTCAGCTCTCTTAGTTATAACTTAGAGGGGTCGGATTTTCATGTCACATATTCTCCCACAGTGAACTACATGCCAGTCTACCTTGCATCTGCTCATGACTCTCATCATCTATAGGCTCTTTTCAGCCATTACACGATCAAAACGACTTCATCTACACGCACTGTGGTCCTTTTCTAACCATCATGTGGTCCTTTCACCAACATCACCTTACTGAAGTGGTGACCGACACAACCTCCCTTACAGAGCTTCTTATAAAACATGATACTGGATATGGTGGTCATTGTCACATCTTTCATAGGACAATAACTGTCTCTAGATATCACCCTGAACGAGCACTCATGCTCTCGTCATACCCCTTTAGTCTGGATTATACTAACCATTAGTTAGGGGTGATAAACTGTACTATCATCGAGTTTTTCATGTACCGACTTTCACCTTATGGAAGTGAACCTTTAAGTCATACTCATGAACTGTTGAACTCGCATCATGGTGTAGTTGAACCATCTCTCTCATATGTAGTTCAACCCGATCTGTCCCTTGATAGTACTCTTTCTTTCTCATGTCATCTAGGTAAGGCGATCTACCATAACCCATATTGCATCTTGACCTTCCTTGGTCTAGGGGAGACTTATCACAACATACATAATGATGAACTCCCATTCCCTCTCAGGGACTCTTTTGCCCTCTATATCGATACACTGGGTTACTGGAGTTTGTCCTTTACCTCTTGTCAAGCATGGCAACATACCACCTACCGCCTCATCTCAAGAATCCAAAGTGCTACTGTCACTTATTATCTTCGTGGTACGGTGTATGGTGATCTTGAAATCATGACCAACTATATTTCATTATTCTTCAAGATCAATACCTCAAAACCCTAAACCATTCTATCGGGGTTTCATCACCTTCTTTTCCCAAGAAGTACATCTGAGGTTCTACCACCATCCTTTCATTGCATCAAGGACTAGGCTGGCTAACCAAACAACCATTAACTTGTTCAACAGATCTCATTACATCAGATTATTAGCCAAACATATCTCCTTTCCAAACTTAGGGTTAGCCTAACAACCTCTTCTAGCTTCTAGCCTAGATACATCACAACCAGAACATCCATTACCACTTCACGTCCTTAGGTATTAGTTATATTAAGGACATACATTTCCATGTATTTCACTTATCATCTCAAACTCAAACTCTAAGTCCATCTTTATCGAGAACACTTTGAGCTCATTCTTCTGGTTTTCGAACTCAACCTGGCATAACTCATAGCTCATGGTAAAAACATTCGTATAAGATGACTACCTTATTTTTCTTTAGCATTTGCAAACCATCCATGTATCATTCACTTTACCAGGGTATGTTATCTTCGCTGTCCTCATACCTCATAGCAACGTTCCAACTCACATCATCTTTTATCCTTGGTATATGGCATGTGAACTGTCCTATCTCTCACTCCCATAACAAAAGGAAATAAGCATTTGGCTGCAGTACAAATATAGAGTTCTTCCTGTTCCAAGAGTAGAGATGGTACATCCCACCTTGCCAATACACCTTTACATCTAAGTTGCAATGTGCCACATATGTCTCTACATCACAGACATCATGATATCAAACTAGTCTTGAACCTACTGAGGTTTATATCCTTGGTCATCTCCTCTAGGTCTATAGGGTACCGACTCTTTTGGGGTCATCCCTCTTCCCTCATGCATCAAGGGAGTGCCCTACTCATCTTCCCTTTTGGTCCCATGAGTTCATGAAGGTGATCAATCTCCTAACCCATGGCCCTCAGACAATGATAGTTGTTACCTCCCGACGCTATGGTCATGTGCAACGTAGCGAATTAGGTAACTCCTACTACTATCGGTCTTATCCCTACCTGAGCCTAGGATAGACTTAGGATTCTCTTATAGTACATGTCAAACTTAGAACCTTACCCAAGCCTTCAACATCTCTCTCTCTGCATTCGTGGGCTGACTTTCATCCTTTCATAGGGATCATGGCAACCTGCTTTCCTTGGTCAAGCCCCATATCGGTTACCTCCATGGTAACACATCCATATGCACATAGAGATGGATATCTATGGGTCTATAGGTTCATTCTCATACCATGTACCTTTCACTTAGCTTCTCAAGATCCTATGATACCTCTCTAGGTTTGCTCAAAACCCACAAAACTGGTATACACCCTACCAAAGGGTCCCTCTCCCAGTACGGGAGGAAAACTATCTCTTGACAACAAGGTCACAAAAGCTCTTAGGTCTAGGGTTTACATCCACGTGAGCCTACTTAACCATACCAAGCTATTAAGGCACAAGCAGATCACCTACTGAACCATGCTAGGTCATACTTGTCCTCTTTCCTTCATGCTGGATCAAGATCATACCTTCCTTTATCATCATCCTAGTTGTGAGAGGTTCATCAAACATACCTTAAACTTAAGGGGCTTCCCTTTTTTCTTTATACATGAGGTGTACCATGCTCGAAACTATGACAACTTAATTCTCATCATGAGCATTAGGTATACCACTTCCCCTCGTAGGTCAGGAACCCTAGGTTCACTTTTAGGTGTCCAACTGCATGCTCTATCTCTTAACTACGAACCAAGCATGCAAAAGGCATGACATGCACTCCTTGTCATCCTTCAACTCGAGCAACACTTAGAGTTGGGTCCTTCTTAAGGACAACCAACAAGGTACAAGGCCTCATAACCCGTTACTAAACCTTTCTAGGTCTAAGGAACTCTTCTTCCTACCTCAGAAGGTAAACACCTATACCGTAGGCACATAGGTACCAGAATCTTCATCTTCTCTCTCTAAGGTTTGGTCCCTCTAAAGGCAACCAAGATATCATCAACTTCTAGGGATCGATCATGAGGCCACCACTATCATCCATTGTTCCTCATATCTCAGGGTTTTAGGCTTCCAACCTTCTTGTTGGGTTTCCTTCTCTCTCTAGAGCTAACCCTACATCCAACCTCACCATTATAGGTTCTCTCTTCATGAAGGAACAACCTCAAAAGCATGCCCAACATGGGTTAAGCCTAGGTTCGAACTTATGTTTGCTCAAGATCATCCATAACCCTTTGCGCTCCATCATGATTCCTTATCCAGGGTTTCATCCTACTGTCAGCACTATGACGTGCCCTAGGTGCCAGCTATACCCTACTTGCACAATCCCATAGGGTTTCTAAGGTCCTTCACTAACATCATCATCTAAGGAGCTATCCTTTACCCTAACATGCATGACCCTTCCCAGGGTTGGGTTGCCAAAGGTGCTAGGTCACCCATGGATCATATGGCATCCCAAAGGTATGTCCTTAAAACACCTGGTCAAACTCATCTCTCTCTAACCTTCACTTAGGGTTAGGGTTAACATCATCCTCAGAGGATGTCCCAGGTCTCTACTTGGAATGGATATCTCTATCTCTAGGACTAACTTATCCTCTTGACAAGAAGGTCTAGCCTCATGTCTCTTCTAAGGACATGCCAACTTATGTCATATGACCTAAGCATGTATCTATTCTTTAATTTGCGCTTAATTTATTAAGCTTATGTCCACGACATCTTATTTAAATGATTTTCATTAATTTGACGGAGGATTCCTTAGACCTTATTAATCTTACCCAAACCTTAAGAGGGTGAGGAAAAGAGGGAAAACCCTAATCCTTAAGGTACTTAACATAATTCAAGATGAGAAGGGATGAATAAGATGAGAAAGTCCTAAAGGTATCTTATTTCGATTCATACCCTAAGACTTTGGCCAGACAGTCACACGGATCCGGGAGTCCTCGTATTCCGACTAGCAGTGCGGAGGAAAATATTGCCAGCCCCCAGTCGTGATCCTTTTCTAGACACCTTCGTCTTTCAGATAATCCTCTAATAACTCCCTTTGGTACTATGGAGTTTGTAAAATTTAATAATTATTAATGGTTAACTGAGGAACCTACGCTCTGATACCAAATGTTACGACCCCACCTCCCGATAACCCCCAATTAAAGGAGACCGAGAGGTCGAAGCCGCACCCATAACTTTCGGATCAAAGGTTCGGCAATCAACCAAGAATAATTATCAAATTTTAACATACTATACTGAAAAGCTGTAAGAAAATAAATTTTTGCATACCTTTTTGAATACTTGGATCTCTAAAATTCTATCCACTTAAGGATTCTACTCTAACTAATCATCCTTGTATTTTACTTCATGTATTTCACAATATGATGATTTACTGTTTGTCCTTTTGGCTTGTACCTAAAACGCCGACAAACAAAACGTCGGTCAGCCGAAGCTGGTATGTGGGGGAAACAATAATTATGTCAATATGTTAACAATGCAATCATTCAATTAATCATTTAACAACCAAGATTACATTTTAGATATAACTCCACAATCCAAGAGTACTCTATCCTCTATGTTGTCCCCATTAAACCCCTCATGATCCACCTATAAGTGAACCAATTTCTAGGGTTGAGTCACATGGCACTACTCGTAAGTAGCCCACTCCTTAACTCATGGCAGGCTAATGAGTCTCATGGAACTGCATGTAGGTAGCCCAGTTTCTAACTCTCGGTAACCTAGACCTTGCTCTAGGATTACCCCTTTTTTCTTAGACTTTTCAAAGAAATAGAGGTGGACCCGGATCTAGTCAGTTATATATGCACATTTATAGTGATAATCATAGTCATTTTATAGTTGCATGAAATAAATAAACATCCAACAGTTATTTTCAAGCAAACGATTAAAACTTCAGGAATCACCGTGAAACTAGAGTGATTATTCATAAGCGTAACTACATACCTGATTTGATGAGTCATTCAGATTATTCAACATATACTTCATGTATATACAATCAAGCCAATCAACAGATCCAAGCAAGTAATTCAATCATCACATAATTCCTAAAAAGAATATGTACTCTATTTATTACACACTTTATCAAGAATCTACTTTATTGACTTGGATTCACTTTCTAGGGTTTCTAATCCGCATTAAGGTTTCATTAATATTCATCAGGGTTTCTTAGATCAATTTCTCAAACTTTTATCCCTTTTAGGTTAACAAACCCTAAAATACTCTTTTCCATTTATATGAGCCTTAATTGCTCAACTATCCATTTTAATAGTCTTTTATACCCAAATTGACTTAGGATCATCACATCCCCATTTATTCATGGTTTTGAAAAATTAAATCAATTAAAAGACATATTCACCTAAATTAGGGTTTTCAAGCTTATTAATGCATAATCATGCACGAAACCATAAATTATGAAAATTATATAAAAAAGATCAACTTTTTAGATCCTATCTTCACTTTTACTAACAACATGTTAATATTGGCTTGAATTATCCAATGAACATCATTTAATCCATCTATCATCAAATCTAACGATGAAATCATTAAAGATGATAACTTTATGTACTTTTCGAATTCAAGCATATTTATGGACATAAACTCTAAATTAGACTAATCATGTGCAAAGTTCTCCCTTTTCGAACATAATGTACCTTTTTACATTTAACAGGTTAACATCAACTCTAATGATCCATTAAACCCTATTAAACACTTTATTTTTTTCGAAATAGGGTTCCTTAATCTTTAATTCATTAAAAATGATAATTTTCACTACATCTCGGACTATAATCAGATTCAGGCTATAAAACTATTTTTATTGGATTCCTTGTGTTCTCCGGATCAAAATACATATATTATTTGTACTTATCCGAGCTACGATTTATTAGATACGATTTTAGCAAGAAATCACTTACCACGGCCAATGAAAGGGCGCCATGTCGCCTCTATCTCCATGCAACGTATTGATTTGGAAACATAATCAGTTTACGTATTTGCCCTTGGTAAAACACGCGTTCCTTCAGCCCGTGGAGGGGCATATTTGCCCACGCGCCTCCTCCCTTCTCCTTACTCGCGCTAACCTAGCGCTACTTCTCCCTTCGTGCTGGGCACGATTTCTCCACTCCTTCCTCAACCCCGTCGGTTGCCAAGAAGTTGCCCCCTGCCTTCGATGCGCTCCTGCGCAGGCAAGGAAGCTTCAATCCTACAGCCGGTCATCCAGGGTTAGGGTAAGCAGCCCTGCCGCCATGGCTGCCCTGCAACCATCTGCAGACGTTGCGCAGGTGTAGGGTGCTGACACGAAGGTCTTCCAGTCCTTTTCTGACGACGCAAGAGCATCATGACCTTGTATGATCCTCATTGCTCCCAGGTTCACATTACCCCCCTCCAGTTAAGGGTTTGAAAAGAAACAAGAAAGAGAAAGAGAGAGGGGTGCCAAGGATCTTCTTGAACTCGTGCTAAGGGGTATACCCTTATATAGAGGAGTATAGCAATGCCCCAGTTTGCCTATCCATGAGGAAACCAAGTCCCTCGTTAAACATGGCAACCACATACTTTCCTTGTTTAAGATGTAACTCCTCTTTTCTTTATGAAAAGATATCCTTTTCTAAACGTGATTCTTGGTCATTAAGAAATGTGAATCTTACCTCTTTTACTAAAACCATGAAATTCATTAATAATGCATTACATTATCCTCTTATTTTGCAACTTTGGTATTTTCTCTATCTTTCTTTTTTGTTGGGACTCCTTGGATCCCAAGACGTTCCATTATCTCGAAATTCTTTTTATTAGATACTTATTATCCTTCTAGATGCATCATTATGCATTATTTCACATTATCTTGTTTATTTCTCATTTAAATATCTCTTTTTGAGGATTTCTCTTTATTTCTCTTTTATTTTCCTTATTGTAATTCCTCTTATAATTAGAAATCCTTGGGATACGAAATTCTACCAAGGATAACTCAATTATATCTCTTTTTCACTTATTTTCCACATTTTCTCATTGTTTTCAATTTATTTCTTAATAAAGAAATACTTAATTAAACTTTTCTTTTCTTATTGCCCTTTCTTTGCAACTTTGGACTCCTTGGATCCCAAGGAACTCAAGAGTCACGAAATCCTCTTTGGATTTTCCTTCTAGAGGTTTCTACCTATTTCTTTTCTTAAAAAAAATCAATTATCCATTTACTAATTGAATTTCCTTGTTGTTTGGGCCCAATAGCCAATAAAGCCCACAACACAAACATCAAGGCTAGTGTAAACGAAATCCATTTATTAGAAGCAAATTATATCCTTATTTGTTCAAATATTTTTAATATGAGAAATTACATTTCTCACCAAATGAACCCAAAATTTGGGGTTGTAACAATGACCCCCACTGAGTTCAATCGGATTTCTTCATGTGAAACAGCCTATGAGGTATTGAGAAAGCTATTCATCACCTATAAGGGGACAGATCAAGTGAAGGAAATCAAAGTACACATGCTCAAAGGGCTGCTTGAGAACTTCAAGATGGGAAAGGAGGAGAAGATAGCCAACATGTACTCAAGGCTAAACACCATTGTGAATGGTCTTGTTGTTCTAGGACATCCTATGTCTAGTGGAGAGATCAACTCAAAGATCCTTAGAACTCTCCTCAAGAGGTGGGACCCAAGGTGACTTCAATTGAAGAAGTAAGGTCTCTTAAAGATGTCCCTATTGAAGAGCTCATTGGAAATCTAAAAGCACATGAAGCCATACTTGACAAGAGGGAGGAAGTAGAAAGACAAGAAGCAAAAGAACTCAAGAGAATGAAGAAAGCTGAAGTCAAAGCTAAAATCAAGGCTATTCACGATCAAGCTTCTCCATCCTCTCAAGTTGAAGAAGATGCCATGTACTCCAAGGGTAAACTCTACAGAGGCAAGTCCTCCTCCATCTGGTGCTTCACATGTGGAAAGAAGGGTCACTACAAGGAAGATTACCCACAAGGCAAAAAGACCCATCTTCACAAGAGAAGAGAAGAGAAGTACAAGAAGAAGGAGAAATGACACTCAAGCTCAAGTGGCTCCTCCAACTCTTGCTCAAGTGAAAAATCAAGTGAAGAGTCAAGTGGAAGATCAAGCTCAAGCTCTAGTGATGAAAGAGAATGCCATTTAGCTCTTATGGCATCAACAAGTAAAGACTCAAGTGAGATAAATCTAAACTCTTTAGATAAATAATCCTTAATTGCTTTTATTCATGACACTTATGCCTCTCTTAAGTCTTCTAAAAATAAAAGGAAAAAGCTTGCTAGAATTGTTGATAATATGCATGTAGAATTAGATGGTCTTGAACATTCTAATTCTTGCTTGCTTGATGATAAAAATGCTTGTCTTAGCCAAGTAGACTCTCTTAAACTTGAAAATGCTAGTTTGCTTGATAAGATTAAATTTCTAGAAGCTCAACCTCTCATGCATAGTTCTAATGAAGAGCATACTTTAATTGTTGATTCTTTCATGCATGATATTGATGTTCTTAAATCTGAAAACAATGACAAAGATTTTGTTTTGCAAGAATTAGAAATAGAAAATACTTCCTTAATTGCTAAAATCTACGTGCATGAATCTTATTTTAGTTCTACTAGTAGAGAGAATGATGTTGTTGCTCTACAAATTGATAGAGATTCCTATTTAACTAAAACTCTTTGCTTAGAAAATGATCTTTTGCATGCTAGAGATAATATCAATCATTTGTGTTCTACTATTACTTCTCTTATGCATGATAATGATGGTTTGAGATCTTCTTTTCACAGATTCTTAGTTGGTTAAAAGAATCTTAATAACATCCTGCACCATACTACTAAACAATTGGTAGACATGGTTTAGGGTATGATAGTAGTCAACGAAACAATAAAGATAAAGGACCTCCAATATTCTATGGAGAATCCTCTAGTTCCAAGACTATGGGCACATGCAACTATTGCAATGAAATTGGTCATTATTCTACGTGTTGTCCTTTTATGATAGCACTCAACAGAAATAGGACTTGGGTTGCTAAGCTAACTCCTCTGGACCCAAAAATATGTTTGGGGACCATTTCATCTTTCTTCCTGTAGGTACTTACAAATGGATTGACTTGAGCTATTGAATTGCAAATTGACTTCTCAATCCACATGAAAGAAGAAAGGTGAGATGTGTAGAGGGTGACAACAAGTGGAAAAAGGAATGGTAAGAACAAAGGTAATGTTTTGTTGCGTATAACCAACCCTAACTTGTTTTTGTTAAGATAGTGTGCACTTTACATATGGTTTTGAGTCAAAAGTGGTATTTTTGTGTTTTTGTTCACAATCTTGCTCAAAAAACAATTTCTAATGCTTTTGTAGTGCATTACTAACTTTCTCAGACATGTTTAGATATGGTTTGTATTTTTAGAATGTCTTTAAATATGTTTTATGAAATATTTGTTCCTTTTGAAAATAGCTCTGTCGGTCGAGTTTGTCCTGTTTGAAACTCGACCGATAGGAACCAATGGGTGTTGCCAAAAACTCCCATTTTTCGAGTTGTCAATGCACAAAACTTGACCGATAACACTACATTGAATATGCATTTGGCTTATTGAATGAGAATTTCCCTCTCAACTAGATTTTCTCAACCAATAGCCTCATTCTTTAGCACTCCTTTGGTACCTTTATATATATGCATATTGCCATGTTCTAAATTGCCTATCTTGCATACAACTCTTTCTCTTTAATTGCTCTAATTTGGTATATCTATATCTTGCAATTACTTGCTTTGAGTTGTTTTGCAAGTTTTGATGATGATCTCTTTTGATCTCTTGGTTGTGTCTGAAATTACTTCCATTGTACTCTAACTTGCTACATCTATCTAGGTGTGTATCTTGTTTTGATACAACCTTGAGGTTCTTAGTGGTGATCATCTTTTGGTTATGATGCATACTTGTTAGTGAGTTATATCATTTCATGCTTCTAAAATTGCATATCTTTTTGTATGGATATATATCTACATCCACTCATAGCTTGCTTTATCTTGTGTACCTTTTTGGTATCTCTTGCTATAATCTATATCCTACTAGTAGTCCTAACTTGTGATATCATCTACTAGTAGTTCACATACATGTAGTTCTGACCTTGTTTATAAGTGGTATATTTGATCATCTAGTAGTATTTCACTATATTTATGCCTGTATCTCGTTTCAAACTTGATCAAGCTTGTTCCTTGAATTGCATATCTACTATCTTGAGTTATTGCATAAAATTGTGATGCAGGGCACATAGAGCTACATTGTATGTAGAAATTGGGGTATTTTTGGAATTTATATAGATTTTGCTCAGTGTCAGATTTTGATGCAAGAGTAGTGTTTTTTACACAGAAATGACCTTGTAAGAAAGACTCATCGCTTCTCCATGAGCCCTGACACGTTTTGGGCAAATTCTGTCATCTTGAGGGTCAAAATTGGGATTTATTATTTTTCTACAGCACTTTATCTTGCTTTTTGGGTTGTTCAAGTACATGTTTTAACTTGCTTTTATTCTATGCTTTGACAAGACCCTAACTGTGCTCTTCTATTCTCCTTTTTATTACTTTAGTTATCTCCTTTACTTTAACAAGTGGTGTTTCTTATTTCTTCATACCCCAACTTTTTGAAATGACAAAGGGGAAGAAAGGTATGTCTTCTTTTGACAAAATAGGGATATGGGATGTCTTAGATGAAGAAGAAAAGTATGTACATGTAAAGGGGAGAAGGTAAATAGGAGAAGACATATATGTGTAGAACATATATGAGTAGAAGACATAGTTTCTATAAATGTTACGAAAGCTAACAATGCATTAAAAATAGCATCAATTGAGGGAGAGTATGAGAACTCCATGTGCATCAATTGAGGGGGAGCATATGAGCTCAATCCTATTGGAACCCCTAGGTTTCTCCGAAGGTATGATTTTACTTAAATGCTTTCAATACTTTTATGGAATGGTTTATCATCTACAAAAAGGGGGAGAATCTTGACTCAAGGTCAATTAGGTCAATGTTGACTCACGTCTAAATTGCCGAAACCCGTGTTTTGATGATGACTAACCATTCCACATATTGGTGTCTAATTTCTCTACTTGAGTATTTTCAGATTAGGTATAAACACGCTCCAAATGCCGTAACTTGCGCATATCAAATTGGAGAAAAGACAAGTCAAAGTCCATACAAGTGCACATTTTTGTAATATGATGTAAATCCATTAGAATCAGGTTGTAAATCACTTGTAATGATTGTATGACTTGTAATTAAGCTTAGAAAAAATCAAGAGAACTTAGATCGAATGTTTAAGCACTCAAAAGCCATTTTCCAAAATTCACATCAGGTTGTTCATCGGTCGAGTTATGTGAGGCGCAAACTCGACCGATCCTGATTGGATCTTGAAAATGACTTTTGATTGGTCGAGTTGTGGTTTCAAGAACTCGACCGATGGAGTAACTAACCAATTCTATTTTCATTGGTTGGTCGAGTTTCCCCTGGACAAACTCAACCAATGGTATGAATATCGGATTTGTCTTTTACTCTATCGGTCGACTTACCTTTATAGAAACTCGATCGATTGCACTGTTCGGAAAAGTGTAGAAAAGTGTCTCTAGCCGTTGTGGAGTTGCAACAAGTGAAAATATATCCTTTGCAAATCAAAAAATGGCTAGTTTTCATTCTCAAGTGTTCCCAGAGGCTAAGAGGCTTCCCCATCTATAAATAGGACCCCTTGGGCTTCATTCCAAGGTTGAGCATCCAATGCAAACTCTATTGAGGTTCCTATTCTATAGTTGAAAGCTTCCTACAACCCCCCCCTCTAAGTGTAATCACTTGCTACATCCATTAGAGTGAGTAGGAGTTTTGTAAGAGAGCTCATCCTACATGTATATCTTGCGAGACTCTCACTTTCACCACCTCCCTTTGTCTCATTTCAACCAAGAAGATGAAGGTTCTCTCTCTTAGCAAATAGAGGTGAAGAAGAACAAGGGAAGGTGTCCCTTGTTGAAGATCAAGGCTAAAGACTTAGAGAAAGAGTGCGTAAGCCCTTGGTGAAGGAAGAAGACTCCTTGCTCAAGTGGAAGCTTCTCCGTGTGAAGGTGAAGTCAAAGGCTGAAGATCCAAGAAGAGTGGGTAATCCCTGCAAGGCTGAAGACTTGTACAAGAGTGGGTAAGTCCTTGGTGAAGGCTGAAGACTCATTGCAAAGTGGGTAAGTCCTTGGTAAGGTTGAAGACTCTTTGTATTGGATAGGTAAGTCCTTTGTTTGGTCATGTATTGTAAGTCTTATGAATGAATATAAGAATTCAATGGTTAGGAAATCCTAGAGGTTGATCTCTCTAGGTAAGTGGACTGACATACTTCTATTTTGAAGTGTGGACCACTCTAAATAGCTTGTCTATGGTGTATGTTCAATCTCTCTCATCCTTTCTATGTATGTTTTAGTTGCACTAAAATTACCTATTTATCAACCTTCTCTTCTGATATACCTTGAAGGTCTAATGAATTTTGTTTAAGTGCATTCAACTCTATTCACCCCCCTCTAGAGCATCTAATCACCCATCTAGGATCCAACAATTGGTATCAGAGTGGGCTTCTCCAAGCATACTTCAACAACTAGGAGAAGATGGGTGACTACCAAGGAGGGAGATACTTGATCAGCCTACCAATCTTTGATGGGACAAATTTCCTCATTTGGAGAAGAAGGCTTCAATTCTACATCCAAGGATCAAGTCTTGAGATGTGGAAAATAGTGAACAACCCTTACATGATACCTAAGACAAAGATTGAAGAATGGGATGATGGCACCTTGAAGAAAGTAACCTTGAATGCTAGAGCCATGCATATCCTTTATGCCTCCATGATCCCAACGAGTTCAATCGAATGTCTTCATGTGAAACAACCTATGAGGTATGGAGAAAGCTATGCATCACCTATGAGGGGACAGATCAAGTGAAGGAAAGAAAAGTCTACATGCTCAAAGGGCTGCTTGAGAAATTCAAGATGGAAAGGAGGAGAAGATAGCCAACATGTACTCAAGGCTAAAAATCATTGTGAATGGTCTTGTTGTTCTAGGTCATCCTATGTCTAGTGGTGAGATAAACTCAAAGATCCATAGAACTCTCCCCAAGAGGTGGGAACCCAAGGTGACTTCCATTGAATAAGTAAGGTCTCTTAAAGATGTCCCTATTGAAGATCTCAATGGAAATATATAAGCACATGAAGCCACACTTGACAAGAGGGAGGAAGTAGAAAGACAAGACGCAAAAGAATGCAAGAGAATGCAGAAAGCTGAAATCAAAGCTCAAATCAAGGCTATTCTTGATCAAGCTTCTCCATCCTCTCAAGTTCTAGAAGATGATATGTACTCCAAGGGTAAACTCTATAAAGGCTAGTCCTCCTCCATCTGGTGCTTCACATGTGGAAAGAAGGGTCACTACAAGGAAGATTGCCCACAAGGCAAAAAGACCCATCTTCACAAGAGAAGAGAAGAGAAGAGAAGTACAAGAAGAATGAGAAATGGCACTCAAGCTCAAGTGGCTCCTCCAACTCAAGATCAAGTAAAAAATAAAGTGAAGAGTCAAGTGGAAGATCAAGCTCAAGCTCTAGTGATGAAGGAGAATGCCATTTTTCTCTTATGGCATCAACAAGTAAAGAGTCAAGTGAGGTAAATCCATACTCTTTCGATAAAGAATCCTTAATTGCTTTTATTCATGATACTTATGCCTCTCTTAAGTCTTCTAAAAAGAAAAGGAAAAATCTTTCTAGAATTGTTGATAATATGCATGTAGAATTAGATGGTCTTGAACATGCTAATTCTTGCTTGCTTGATAATAAAAATGCTTATCTTAGCCAAGTAGACTCTCTAAATTTGAAAATGCTAGTAGGACTAAAATAAGATTCATGCATAGTTCTAATGAAGAGCATACTTTAATTATTGATTCTCTCATGCATGATATTGATGTTCTTAAATCTGAAAATAAGGAAAAAGATTTTATTTTGCAAGAATTAGAAACAAAAAATGCCTCCTTGCTTGCTAAAATCAATGTGCATGAATCTTCTTCTAGTTCTACTAGTAGAGAGAATGATGTTTATGATCTTCATATTGATAGATATTCTTATTTAACTAAAGCTATTTGCTTAGAAAATGGTGTTTTGCATGCTAGAGATAATATCAATCATTTGTCTTCTACTATTACTTCTCTTGTGCATGATAATGATGGTTTGAGATCTTCTTTGCAAAGATTCTTAGTTGGTAAAAAAAATCTTAATGACATCCTACACTATACTACTAAACAAATTGGTAGACATGGTTTAGGGTATTATAGTAGTCAAGGGAACAACAAAGATAAACGACCTCCAATATTCTATGGAGAATCCTCTAGTTCCAAGACTATGGGCACATGCAACTATTGCAATGAAATTGGTCATTATTCTACTTGTTGTCATTTTAAGAAAGCACCCAATAGACATAGGACTTGGGTTGCTAAGCTAACTCCTCTGGACCCAAAAATATGATTGGAGACCATTTCATCTTTCTTCTTTTAGGTACTTGCAAATGGATTGACTTGAGCTATTGAATTGCAAATTGACTTCTCAATCCACATGAAAGAAGAAAGGTGAGATGCGTAGAGGGTGACAACAAGTGGAAAAAGGAATGGTAAGAACAAAGGTAATGTTTCTCTTGCTTATAATCAATCCTAACTTCTTTTTGTCAAGATAGTGGGCACTATACATATGGTTTTTGAGTCAAAAGTGGTATTTTTGTGTTTCTCTTCACACTCTTGCTCAAAAAACTGTTTCTAATGCTTTTACATCGCATTACTTACTTGCTTAGACATGTTTAGATATGGTTTGTATTTTAAGCATGCCTTAAATATGTTTTTCTGAAATATATGTGGCTTTTGATAGCAGATCTATCGGTGGAGTTTGTCCTATTTGAAACTCGACCGATAGGAACCAATGGGTGTTGCCAGTATCTACCATTAGTCGAGTTGTTAATGCAAAGAACTCGACCGATAATAGTGTGCATAGAATATAAATTTGGCTTAGTGAATGAGAATTTCCCTCTCAACTAGATTTTCTCAACCAATAGCCTCATTCTTTGATACTCCTTTGGTACCTTTATATATATGCATATTTCCATGTTCTAAATTGGCTATCTTGCATACAACTCTATCTATTTAATTACTCTAATTTGGTATATCTATATCTTGCAATTACTTGCTTTGAGTTGTTTTGCAGGTTTTGATGATGATCTCTTTGGATCTCTTGGTTGTGTCTAAAATTTCTTCTGTTATACTCTAACTTGAGACATCTATCTAGGTGTATATCTTGTTTTGATACAACCTTGAGGTTCTTAGTGGTGATCATCTTTTTGTTATGATGCATACTTGTTAGTGAGTTATGTCCTTTCATGCTTCTAAAACAACATATCTTTTTGTATGGATATATCTCTGCATCTACTCATAGATTGCTTTATCTTGTATACCTTTTTTGTATCTCTTGCTATGATCTAGATCCTACTAGTAGTATTAACTTGTGATATCATCTACTAGTAGTTCACATACATGTTGTTCTGACCTTGTTTATAATTTGTATCTTTGCTCATCTTGTAGTATTTCACTATATCTATGCATGTGTCTCGTTTCAAACTTGATCAAGCTTGTTCCTTGAATTGCATATCAACTATCTTGAGTTGATTGCATAACATTGTGATGTAGGGCACATAGAGCTACATTGTATGTACAAATTGGAGTATTTTTGGATTTTATGAAGATTTTGCTCCAGTGTCATATTTTGATGCAAGAGTAGTGTTTTTTTTATACAGAAATGACCTTCTGAGCAAGACTCATCACTTTTCCTTGAGCCCTGACATGTTTTGGGCAAATTCTGTCATCTTGAGGGTCAAAATTGCGATTTATTATTTTTCTGCAACACTTTATCTTGCTTTTTGGATTGTTCAAGTACATGCTTTAACTTACTTTTATTCTATGCTTGGACTAGCCCCTAACCGTGCCCTTATACTCTCCTTTTTATAACTTTAGTTATCACCTTTCCTTTAACAAGTGGTGTTTCTTATTTCTTCATACCCCCACTTTTTGAAATGACAAAGGGGGAGAAAGGTATGTCTTCTTTTGACAAAATAGGGAGATGTCATGTCTTACATGAAGAAGAAAAGTATGTACATGTAAAGGGGAGAAGGTAAATGGGAGATGACATATATGTGTAGAACATATATGAGTAGAAGACATAGTTTCTATAAATGTTATGAAAGCTAACCATGTAGGAGAAATAACATCAATTGAGGGGGAGTATGAGAACTCCATGCGCATCAATTGAGGGGGAGCATATGAGCTCAATCCTATTGAAATCCCTAGGTTTCCCCCAAGGTATGATTTTACTTAAAAGCATTCAATACATTTATGGAATAGTTTGTCATCTTAAAAAAGGGAGAGAATGTTGACTCAAGGTCAATTAGGTCAATGTTGACTCACATCTAAATTGCCTAAACTCGTGTTTTGATGATGACAAACCATTCCATATATTGGTGTCTAATGTCTTTACTTGAGTGTTTTTAGATTAGGTATGGACACACTCCAAATGCCCTAACTTGCGCATATCGAATTGGAGAAAAGACAAGTCAAAGTCAATACAAGTGCACATTTTTATAATATGATGTAAATCCATTAGAATCATGTTGTAAATCACTTGTAATGATTGTATGACTTGTAATTAAAGCTTAGAAAAAATTAAGAGCACTTAGATCGAATGTTTAAGCACTCAAAAGCCATTTTCCAATATTCACATCAGGTTGTTTATCAGTCGAGTTATGTGAGGTGCAAACTCAACAGATCCTGATTGGATCTTGAAAATGACTTTTGATCGATCAAGTAGTGGTTTCATAGAACTTGACCGATGGAGTAACTGACCAATTTGATTTCCATTGGTCGGTCGAGTTTCCCCATGACAAACTCGAGTGATGGTATGAATATTGTCTTTGTCTTTTACTCTATCCGTCGAGTTACCTTTATAGAAACTTGATCGATTGCACTGTACGGAAAAGTGTAGAAAAGTGCTTCTAGCCATTGTGGAGTTGCAACAAGTGAAAATATATCTGTTGTAAGCCACAAAATGGCTAGTTTTCATTCTCAAGTGTTCCCAAAGGCTAAGAGGCATCCCCAACTATAAATAGGACCCGTTGGGATTCATTCCAAGGTTGATCATTCAATGCAAACTCTAAGTGAGGTTCCTATTCTATACTTGAATGCTTCCTACAACCTCCTCTCTCTCTCTCTCTAAGATTAATCACTTGAGACATCCATATGAGTGAGTAGGAGTTTTATAAGAGAACTCATCCTACATGTACATCTTGTGAGGCTCTCACTTCCACCACCTCCCTTTCTCTCATTTCAACCATGAAGATGAAGGTTCTCTCTCTTAGCTAAGAGAGGTGAAGAAGAGCAAGGGAAGGTGTCCCTTGTTGAAGATCAAGGATGAAGACTTGGAGAAAGTGTGGGTAAGTCCTTGGTGAAGGCAGAAGACTCCTTTCTCAAGTGGGTAAGTCCTTGGTGGAAGCTTCTCCGAGTGAAGGTGAAGTCAAAGGTGGAAGATCCAAGAAGAGTGGGTAATCCCTGCAAGGCTGAAGACTTGTGCAAGAGTAGGTAAGTCCTTGGTGAAGGCCAAAGATTCATTGCAAAGTGGGTAAGTCCTTGGTAAGGTTGAAGACTCTTTTGTATTGGATAGGTAAGTCCTTTGTTAGTTCATGTATTGTAAGTATTATGAATGAATATAAGAATGCAATGGTTAGGAAATCATAGAGGTTGACCTCTCTAGGTAAGTGGACTGACATACTTTTAGTTTGAAGTGTAGAACCACTCTAAATATCTTGTCTTTGGTGTATGTTGAATATCTCTCATCCTTGCCATGCATGTTTTAGTTGCACTCAAATTACCTATTTAGCAACCTTATCTTGTGATATTTCTTGAAGGCCTAATGAATTTTGTTTAAGTGCATTCAACTCTATTCACCCCCATCTAGAGCATCTAATAACCCATCTAGGATCCAACAATTGGTATCAGAGTGGGCTTCTCCAAGCATACTTCAACAAGTAGGACAATATGGGTGACTACCAGGGACGGAGATACTTGATCATCCTACCAATCTTTGATGGGAGCAATTTCCTCTATTAGAGAAGAAGGCTTCAATTCTACATCCAAGGATCAAGTCTTGAGATGTGGCAAATGGTGAACAACCCTTACATGCTACCAAAGACAAAGATTGAAGAATGGGATGATGCCACCTTGAAGAAAGCAACCTTGAATGCTAGAGTCATGCACATCCTTTAGCCCCTATTTGGGAATAGACTGGGCTTAGATTAGCGCCTGTCATGTAGCGCCGCATCAGCCTAATCTGGTCCGGTTTGGTCGAAAAATGTGTTTGGAAGCCAACTCAGTTCGATCCCCGTTTTGTAATAAAGGAATCCCATAATCCACATAATTCCAGTCTCGGTCGAGGAAGGATTGTGAATCTCAGTCTGGTTTCTTCCCAGACACAACCCCCTGACCCCGATCCCTCGCGCCCCTCCCTCTCTCCCTAGCCTTCTCCCTGTCGCCCTATCCTTCTCCCTCTCGACGCTCTGCCTCCCGACGCTTCGCATCTCTGCACGCATATTGTTGGTTCGTGTGTGAGAGAAGTAAAGCGATGTCTACGACCTCGACCAAATTGTGGATGGAGGCCATAGGTCATCGTCGGGCGAAGCACCCACGTGGAGAATTAATTCAGCCGTCTACAACCACCAGTCTACTGGGGCGGCTACATCCCTCAAAAGTAAGGTAACCCATACCCTGCCCTGGTCTTCAACTATCTGAATCTGACATTGTCCCATCTTGTCGACGCACAGAAGAAAACCTAGTGCGTCCAAGGCAAAGTGTCAGTCTACCTTCATATTCGCCTTATGCTGTGAGGTTCTTCACTTCCACATACGCTTGTTGGAGCAGCTGTTCGCGGAAATTGGTCGTCCTTGGATGAAATTCGGCAGTTCTCCTCCCTGGTGCTCCAGCGGCACTACACAGAGCCTGGATTCCATAGTGCTTCTTCTTTGTCACCCCTTCCTGCTAAGGTTGGTCATGAAATAGGGTAGCCGACGCTTTGTTTGTGATGTCGATTAGGGCAGACATTTCTGAGGTGGATTGGTCATTAATTTGTGTATTTATTCAGCCGATATTGGTTCCAAACAAATTAATCGTTGTGTATGACAACCACATTTTATCAGTCGATGGCATAGTTTAAGCAATGTTTGTCATGGATAGGAGCAAATATATCCATCTCATTGTTCATGTTTGAATACAGTCAAAGAGGAGGCTAGGGAATAATACAACCTTTTTGGTTGATATCTACCCCAAAGTTCCTTCTTTCTCTCCCGTTGTTATGCTTTTTTCATTTCCTGTTGCTTGCTATATGGAGTTAATTTGGACTAGGAAGAGATAGTCTTTATCTAGTACCCACAAGTATCCCAAAATGATTTTATTGTCGAAAAATTAACTTTAATAAATGATTATGTGAACTAGGGAATAATAAATGATAAAGAGTACTTATAACTAGCTTTAGTTGTACATTACTTGTAGTATTATTGGTATACGTACCATGTTTCATGCTTTATAACTTTTAAATGCAATGATAATATTTTTGTTGCTTTAAACTCATCAAACAAATATGTTTGGATTATCCTATCATGGGTTCTTATTGGGTTTCCATGCACTGAACCTGTACATTACACTGAAATAGAACAATTTTTTACATACATGTGCAATTTAGTAGTGTTTCTATTATAACATACCTAGGTCTGTAAAAAATGGAATCAGTTTTGACTAGGAAGAGATAATCTGTAAAATAAATGATTATTGTTTTGGATTCCACACAATGAATGAATTAAATTGAGCCTATTTGATCACCATAATTTATTTCTGACATTTGATTTGTAATTGAAAGACAAATCTTTTGTTGATGATTTTCTTGCATAAGCATAGGTTCACGAGTGCACTAAAAAAGCCTAGTTTAGGTGATGCCTAGTTTGATTATTGTAGCTAGTAATAGTTTTCAGTGACCCAACTTCCTATGTTTCAACAACTTGCAGTTCAAATCTCTTTACATTTGTGATATTAATATATAATCATACTCTTTCTACCTGTACATTAATTTAACTTTTAAATGCTATGATAATATTTCTTTTGTTTGCTCATCAAACAAATATGTTTGTATTGTCATGTCATGGGTTCGTGTTGAGTTTCCATGCACTGAACCTGTAGATTACACTGAAATAGAACAACTTTTTTATATACATGTGCAATTTAGCAGTGTTTCTGTTACATAATAACTTAGCTCTGTCAAAAATTGAATCAATTTAATCTACTGATTAGTATTGCAGTATTATAGGTCAAAAATGAGTACTAATAACTACCTTTATTTATACATTACTTGTAGTATTCTTGGTATACCTACCATGTGTCATGATTTATAACATTGAAATGATATCATAATATTTCTTTTTCTTGAAAGTCATCAAACAAATATGCTTGGATTATCCTATCATGGCTTGTTGTTGACTTTCCATGCACTGAACTTGTACATTACACTGAAATAGAACAATTTTATACATACATGTGGAATTTAGCAGCGTTTCCATTGTAGAACACCTAGGTCTGTACAAAATGGAATCAGTTTTGACTAGGAAGAGATAATCTTTAAAATAAATGATTATTGTTTCCGATTCTACACAATGATTGATTTACATTGAGTGTATTTGATCACCATAATTTATTTCTGACATTTGATATGTATTTGAAAGACAAATCTTTTGATGATTTTCTTGCATAAGCATAGGTTCACGAGTGCACTAAAAAAGCCTAGTTCATGTGATGTCTAGTTTGATTGAACTAGATAAGTTTGTGAAAGTAGGAATTTTCTTATGTAGATACAATGTTGTGGTTCAGAATGGCATTTTACTAAATTACACAAATTACTCAATCTATTAATATGATGCAACATTAGACAATTCCTCATTTTAAGCATCATTTAACTTAAATCCAAATTAAACATTTTTTCGACCTACTTGATTATTATAGCTAGTAATAGTTTTCAGTGACCCAACTTCCTCTGTTTCAACAATTTGCAGTTCAAATCTTTTTACATTTGTGATATTAATATATAATCATACTCTTTCTACCTGTACATTAATTTAACTTTTAAATTCTATGATAATATTTCTTTTGCTTGAAACTCATCAAACAAATATGTTTGGATTGTCCTATCATGGGTTTTTGTTGAGTTTCCATGCACTGCACCTGTAGATTACACTGAAATAGAACAACTTTTTTAGATACATGTGCAATTTAGTAGTGTTTCTATCACATAATAACTAGCTCTATAAAAAATTGAATCAATTTAATGTACTGATGAGTATTGCAGTATTATAGGTCGAAAATGAGTACTAATAACTACCTTTATTTATACATTACTTGTACATGGCTTGTTGTTGACTTTCCATGCACTGAACCTGTACATTACACTGAAATAGAACAATTTTATACAGACATGTGCAATTTAGTAGTGATTGTGTTACAGAATACCTAGGTCTATAAAAAATAGGATCAATTTTGGTGTATATAGTAAGTTTGGTTACAGAACACTTCCAGGACACACCAACAGAGCAGTAGCTGGTGTATAGAGTAATTTTGGTGTAATTGCAGCTCAACCATCACCATTCAAGTACATGCTTTTGTTGGCATAGCAAGTAATGCAAGACAGAGATCTTATCAGCAAACAAAACACATCTTTAAATATAGCTAACGTGTACAATTTGAGATGAATCAGATGGCATGAATCAGATGGCACAAGGTTATTTCATAGTGTAATTGAGCTGAGACGCCACTATCTAAGTACATACTTTCTCTGAAAAGATAAAAGATATAATGCAAGGCTGAGATAAGCAAAAAAACTCACCATAGTGTAATTATATATATATATGTATATATATATATATATATATATATATATATATATATATATATATATATATATATATATATATATATATATGAAATTTACTACATGCACATTTGTTCATCAAGACCTAGCTCTTTTAGTGTTATATCAACTTCACCATATTTATATCAACATAGTCTCTACAATATGATGGCAGTTTACTATATGTACTACAATACAATATTTTCTTGTTAGCATCATGATTTGTGCATTGTGATGGGATGTGCCCCTACAAATGAAACATGTTATATAGTAATTGTCATAATATATTGCAGCACCTGCGGGGGTATGTCTTCCGCTGACTCCAAGTTTCGTATTGTTTGTGCAAGAGAGTCTGATGCTGCTCTAGTATCAGCATTGCATAGACAATATGACCTAGGTAGGTGTGTCGATGTTCATTTCACTAGGGAGGCTTGAAGGGAGGCAACTGTGGAAATGCAAAATAGGATGGGGAAGACGGCCTACAATATAGACCAGCTCAAAACTCGGTGGAAGAACTTGAGGAGGGACTATGCCGCTTTGAAGCTTGTGAAGAATAAGAGTGGTGTTGGATGGGATGACACTAGGCATAATCCCACACTGTCCGACAGCCCTGAGTGGAGGGAGAGTCTTGTGGTATGTCCAATAACCAGTCCCTTAATCGAAAAAAGAATTGTCCTATATTTACACTTAAATTTCCTAATACAAATATTTTGTCTACTTAGGCAAACAAGGACCTTGCTAGGTTGCTTAAGCGGCTGTTTCCCCACTACTATGACATCGAGATGATGGCGGGGAGGAACATTGCTAGAGGACATCATGCAATGTCTTCGACAGACACACAAATCCCTTCTGTCGTTGCCTCCGAGGATGATGTCACTGTCGACTTAGATGGGTCAGAGCCACCCATGAACATTGGAAGCCAATCAGGGGAACCGAATATGGCCGCAAATGGGATGCAAAGTGAGGAAGACATCGGGGGAGGCAGAACAGATACATTGAGTGTTGGCGGGAGGCCTCTTGTCGTTAGGCGTAAGAAGCGGCCATTAATGGCTCAAGACCGATGTGGGCTTTCAAATGAATTGTTTTCTAAATTCACATAGGTTTATGCAAAGGTTCACGAGTTAGGCAGTGGTGTGGAAACTAGAGCCTTTGAAAAGAAAGAGTTTCAACCATCTTACAACATTTCCATGACACTTACCCCGATGCCCCCACTGTTGTGTTTACAACACTTGTGAACGCCATCAAGGACTCAACAAACTATAACATCTACCTCAGCCGTATAGACACACCTCAAAAGATAACCATATGGTTGCAAGACCTTTGGGAAAGATCCCAAGCTACCAATGCAACACCAACATCTTCAATGCAATCCTCGTTTATGCCATCTCACCATGCATTTATCCCACAATCCCCAACACCCAACTTCAGCAACAGACCAAGTATGCCATCATCATTTATAACACCTCACAATGCATTTTTTCCTCCGTCCAATGATGCTGGCCCTTCCAGAGCATAAGGGGGAACATCAGTTTGATTAACGGCCAGACATTTAACTCAGCAAATCAGTAGAAAGTTCTTTCATTGTTGTAATAATCTATTTCCCATCCAAACATTTTCTTTCCATAGAATCTAATTTTTTGAATTGTTGTAATATTTTTATTCCCTTCCAGACATTATTTTACCACACAAACTAAATTGATTAATTGTTGTAATATTTTATTTCACTACAATGCTTTTATTTTGCTTGTGTTCAATCTAATTCGCTATGTATCATGCAAGCCATTATTTTACATGTCCACAGTTACATATTATTTTTCATTGTCTTTGCCATGACAACCTTGCTATGATTCCACTTGCAGGCATCATGTCAACCACAGACCAAACAGAAACACCTGACCTCCTCACGCACATTCTACATACATTGTCTGGTCTAGCTAATCACATTGTTGATACAATAGCTGAGTCCATAGCAAACTCCATCATCGATGACATTTCCGACATGCCACCTACAATACCTATGTCAGTTAGCATTAGGAGTGGCCACCAGAAGGTCTTAGAAATATTAATCAGTCATGAACAAAGGGCTTATGACCTATACTGAATGATACCACATACTATATTGGCCCTTGTGGACAAGCTTGAGAGTCGGGCCTTGTTACGAAGGACTAGAGGCGTCACTACAATTGAGGTTGTATGCTACTTCCTACAGATGGTTGGCCATGGACATACGAATCGTTCTTTGGCTGAGGACTACATTTACTCTGGTGAGACCATCTGTAGAAATTTCAACGAAATCTTGGACGCTGTGTGTTCATTGTCCAATGACTACATTGTCATGCAAACTGCAGTGACATGCACGGCAACACATTCTCGTATATTGGAGACTCAAGGTTCTACCCATACTTCAAGGTAATAGTTAGGCCCTACAATCTTTAATCATTTGGAAATGTTTAGTATGTTTACAACCTATTTTGGTGTTATAGAATTCCATCGGGGAAATTGACGGAACACACATCCCAGTCTTGGTTAAACGAGACAAGCAAAATTGCTACCGAGATAGAAAAGGGAATGTCTCTCTTAATGTCTTGGCTATAGTTGACTTCTCCATGGAGTTTACATATGTCCTAACTGGGTGGGAGGGATCGGCTGCTGACCAACGGGTCCTACAGTCTGTGATGACCATGGGAGGGTTTAAAGTTCTGCCGGAAAAGTTTTACATACTTGACGTAGGGTATGCCAACACTCAGAAATTCCTTGCACCGTATCGCAACACAGCTTACCATATTTCTAAGTATCGAGGAAATAGACATGACTACACCAGTAAGAAGGAGATGTTCAACCACCGCCACACACAATTACATAATGTTGTAGAAAGAGCATTTGGGGTGGTGAAGCGGCGGTTTGCCTACCTTAAAAAGGGGGCGACATATCCCATACATTCGCAGTGTCGCATCATAATGGCTTGTTGTATCCTCCACAATTTCATATGTCGTCAACATGATGGTGACAGTATCATGGACGAACTCCCAGATGACATTTCAACATATGTCGTTCCCCCTTCTGGGGTTGACCTGAGTTCCCTCCAACAAACAAGTCAGGCTGATTCAAGGGAGGGCGATCGTTTACGTGAATCCATTTCTAATTTGCTATGGGATGCCCGTTGACCTAAAGTTGTATTTGTAATAGTCTTTGACATTATTTGATAAATCATCCACCACATAACTTTGTAGCCTTCAATTGTTTATTTTATGAACTTTTTACTGGATCCTAATAATATACATGACATAATGATTCAGTAGGTTGTCTTGAAATGGAGAATAGAATGCCTTGTTCTACATGCAGCCTTCAATGCACTGTACGTGTGTATATGGATGCCGCAGACGCGGCAAATGGACGTTTTGAAAATAACAACCCCCACAGACCATATTATACATGTGGTAGGGGTCTTGTTTCAAACAGATGTCAGATGACATTGCCCGCACATCGTGTACCACCCACAGTTCACACACTTACTGCAGTTAGGGATGTTATGCTAACACAACTTGCATATGCACGTAACGAATGCAAGCTATGGTCTGAACAATGTGACTTTGTCAGTTCGACACGAGCAGACACCGATAGGCTCCAATAAGATATTTCCACTCTACGGGAGAGGTGTCAATATCTTCGCCAACTACTTCACATCATGAGCAATAACTCTTCAAATGAGGACAGATACAATACATCATAGATGTAGAACAACCTTTTGTACTGAATTTGCTTTTATGTTTGAACACGAAGTTAGGCCTACTTTATGTTCGGAAATTTTTATTTCAAATCTATGTTCTGAACCTGACATTATTTGACTAATCACCAATCATGTTTTAGATGTCGATGAATTCATTTGAAGTTCCGAGGTGTGATTGTGGGTTAGATGCAGCCTTGCGGCTTAACACAGAGGATGCAGGGTTGTATGATTTTGGCATTATGAGTGAAAGGCCAGGCGAAATGTATTACATATGTCCTTCTCGTGAGGTGCACTAGTAACTACATACATAATAGGTTGCCCTTGTGTACGCTGCACATTCTTTGTCATTCACTTCAACTTGATAATAAATTTTAGGGAAAAGATTGATGCAGATACTTCCATTGGGCATTCAATCTCCCCCCAACAATTGATTCTGTGAAAGTTGAGATTATGTTACTAACTATCGAATGCAAGTCACTGTGGGGCCAGGCAATGAACATGAAGGACTTTGTTGAAATTCATCACAACTACGATGATATATACACCCAAAAAAAGTATGAGCATGAGGTTCTCGAACGCTATGTTGCCAGTCTGGAGGAAGATTGTAGTCTTCTTTTAGACATTCCTTCACCCACGATGACGCCATAACATTTAATGGCAGAGCTACATTTAGTTTGTCTTCTCAATTTACATTGTCTACCATTTGATGTTTTTAACATTACATCTTTCTTAATTCATCCGTTCTACTACATTAATATGCTTTTGTTATTTATCATAATGTTGGTGTATGTTTAATAGAGGGTGTATGTTTTTCATCGGGATGTTCCTGAATGTTAGTTAGCACCGAATATGCATATTTTATTCCCTTAATTGTGCCATACACCCTTACGTCTAAAATATATTACTTACATAATCTGTAATATGGTTGGGCCTCCAACGAAGCCTTATTTTATGTGGTGTACGGAGCTTGATATGGTTCTCAGAGGTATGATGAAAAACCAATGTGTTGGGGAGATGTGTTAATGGAGTATATACTACACAGGCTTGGATGGAGGCATGTGTGACTTCCGAAACATAACAGGGGGGCTTACATATCTTTGACTGAGTTGCATATGAGATGGCAACACATAAGGGGAGAGTTCATAAGAGACAATCTTTTTATTTTGCGAGATTTATTGCCTCCCCCTCCATTGGTCGTGCAACACAACTTCGTGATGACTCGACCCATTTACCCACCTGGGGTTGCTGAATACCTTATTAACACTGATGAGTGAATGAAACAACCACGTTAGACGACAAAAGTAACACAAGAAGTTGTAATACATTTCCACGACATTGTAGTTGTTTGTTTTTACTTCGCAACATTTAGTTGCAAAACTTATTGTTGCATTGTTTTGTTTGGACCATCACTTGCAAAACTTCTACTTTATTGTTATGTATTGAAGGCATACATCACATTCTTACTTGTTTGTAGCTAAGTTTGTTTAAAGCATTTATTTGTATTCAATATTGTCACAGTTATCTTACTATTAGTGATATTTGATAATAGTTATATTTATATATTAACTATATATGTCATCATCGCGGTCACGGTCAAAGGCAAGGACAAAGTTTGAAAAATTATTGATGTCTCTGTCGAAGATTCAAAAATATGTAGAAGAAAACATTGTTTGCAAGAAACAATGTTGCGAGCCTACACGCGATGAGGGCACAAATGGGAGCCACGAACAGGCTAAAGGTGTTACTCTTCCTATTCACCATCTGTCGTTTCTATTCGAGTGGCCAAAAACACCATCAAATAGGATACCAATCAGTTGTTGAACGAAGCATGTCCCGTGTCATGGGATGAGTACGACGAGGCCATGAAGTTGGCCAACTAGGACGTTCCTACCTGGGATCAAAGCATGTCCCCCATAGTGGTTGCTTGCTCACCATCTTAGATTGTGTAGCGGTGTCTATGTCTAGGTCCAGGACAGACATGTCCTTTTATAGAGATGTACACGGGAACCAATAAATTATTATCTATTTTTTTATGTGGTATCAAGTTTTGATACAGACATGCTACACACATTTTCTACCATTGAATTTAAATGCATAAATTATGCATTTTATATATTATTTTTTTGTTATTTAGTATATAATATATTCTTTATGCAATTATCTTTGAATGTTATCTTTCATTGAAAGAACAATATTATCAAGGTGTTACACACATTACTTGACATATCGCAATTTTCTTTGCATCCCTATCAATATTCACGTTAATTTAATGTACAATTAAAAGAGAACGAACTGATTAAAATTTAGAAAATTAGAGCATGTCCACAAAGATTAAACAATATGATTTTGAGTTTGAGGCCACAGATAAGATATATTGCTAAGTCACACTCGTCACTTATTTATAGGTACATAACAAGATAACAAGACAATTTTGACAATCTTTTCATTTTACATTTCTTGGATCAAATATATAAAATACTACCTATTTACAACATATACAGCAATCGAAGACAACGATACTGTTGGTTTATTTTAAATCATCACGTACTTATGACCATACTCATATATTATGTTTAGTTTTCCTAAGTACAAAAATGACATTCACAAAATTCACACAATCTACATTGATTATTTAAAAAAAATTGCCCTTCTACTTAAGCGGCAGCACAACTACACATTCCTTACTCTTGTTAAAACAGTTCTACAACATCAGGACAAAATCAGCAGATATTGACTACGTTGCCAAACAAAAGTAGACTGAATCCAGCCTAGTAGCCAAACAGAATCAGATGACAATCAGACTCAAATCAGACCAGCTGACAAGAATCAGACTCGGATGCCAAACATAATCAGACTGGGTTGCCGAACAGAATCAGACTGAATCCTAACTAACCCCGTCTAATCCAGTCCAGACTATGAAATCCCAGTCTGTTGCCAAACAGGGGCTTATGCCTCCATGACCCCCACCGAGTTCAATAGGATTTCTTCATATGAAATAGCCTATGAGGTATGGAGAAAGCTATGCATCACCTATGAGGGGACAGATCAAGTGAAGGAAAACAAAGTCTACATGCTCAAAGGGCTGCTTGAGAACTTCAAGATGGGAAAGGAGGAGAAGATAGTCAACATGTACTCAAGGATAAACACCATTGTGAAAGCTCTTGGTGTTCTAGGTCATCCTATGTCTAGTGGAGAGATCAACTCAATGATCCTTAGAACTCTCCCCAAGAGGTGGGAACCCAAGGTGACTTCCATTGAAGAAGAAAGGTCTCTTAAAGATGTCCCTATAGAAGAGCTCATTGGAAATCTACAAGAACATGAAGCCACACTTGACAAGAGGGAGGAAGTAGAAAGACAAGAAGCAAAAGAACTCAAGAGAATGAAGAAAGCTGAAATCAAATCTCAAATCAAAGATATTCTTGATTAAGCTTCTCATCCTCTCAAGTTGAAGAAGATGCCATGTACTCCAAGGGTAAACTCTATAAAGGTAAGTCCTCCTCCATATAGTGATTCACATGTGGAAAGAAGGGTCACTACAAGGAAGATTGCTCACAATATAAAAAGACCCATCTTCACAAGAGAAGAGAAGAGAAGTACAAGGAGAAGGAGAAATGGCACTCAAGCTCAAGTGGCTCCTCCAACTCAAGCTCAAGTGAAAAATCAAGTGAAGAGCCAATTGAAAGATCAAGGTCAAGCTCTAGTGATGAAGGAGAATGCCATTTTGCTCTTATGGCATCAACAAGTAAAGCGTCAAGTGAGGTAAATCTAAAATCTTTAGATAAAGAATCATTAATTGCCTTTATCCATGATACTTATGCCTCTCTTAAGTCTTCTAAAAAGAAAAGGAAAAATCTTTCTAGAAGTGTTGATAATATGAATGTAGAATTAGATGGTCTTAAACATGCTAATTCTTACTTGCTTGATGATAAAAATGCTTGTCTTATCTAGGTAGACTCTCTTAAACTTGAAAATGCTAGTTTGCTTGATAAGATTAAATTTCTAGAAGCTCAACCTCTCATGCATAGTTCTAATGAAGAGCATACTTTAATTGTTGATTCTCTCATGCATGATATTGATGTTCTTAAATCTGAAAACAAGGACAAAGATTTTGTTTTGCAAGAATTAGAAATGGAAAATGCTTCCTTGCTTGCTAAAATCAACGTGCATGAATCTTTATCTATTTCTACTAGTAGAGAGAATGATGTTGATACTCTTCATATTGATAGCGATTCTTATTTAACTAAATCTCTTTGCTTAGAAAATAATCTTTTCCCTGCTAGAGATAATATCAATCATTTGTCTTCTACTATTACTTCTCTTATGCATGATAATGATGGTTTGAGATCTTCTTTGCAAAGATTCTTAGTTGGTAAAATGAATCTTAATGACATCCTACACCATACTACTAAAAAAATTGGAAGACATGGTTTAGGGTATGATAGTAGTCAAGGGAACATCAAAGATAAAGGACATCCAATATTCCATGGAGAATACTCTAGTTCCAAGACTATGGGTGTAACGACCGTCTCATGAAAATAAGATTAACTAATGTGGAAGCATTCACTAAGTAGTGGATTACGAAAAATCACTAAAAATTAAAACCTTTTTATCAAGAGATCTACCAAAGGAAAACTTTCACACATAGAACCAAAATAACACATTTACATTCTTTTTCGAAGGTACATATTTTGTATCATCTCTTTCTATGAATTACAAGCATTAACTGTCCTATCAAGATGAACTCAGGCAGTATAAAATCTTGAGGCACTGAGCCAAAATCTCAAAAGCACTAACTACTACTCCAAGGACCTGAGAGTACAGAGATGACACATAGGACTTTATCTACATCTATACAAGGTACAACATCCAGTGTCTCCACCTGAGACTTCACTGTTGTCCCTGTTGCTGTTGTCCTTCACCTACTGAAAGGTTCCTTCCTCCTCGTCCGCGTCCACCTAAAAATGTGGTTCCCACGGGGGTGAGTCCATTGTAAATTGTCCCAGTGAGAGATATAACTCTCCGCCAATAACATTATTATTGCAGCTTATGAAGATAAATATGCACATAGGAATCATATTTGTTTGGCAGCAATAACTCAATGTCTTAGAACATCATTCTTATCAAAAGCAATGCAGCTATAACTTAATAGAACAACATGTCATTTATCTTTTAAGGAATATGAAGAACATGTATAACATTTATTCACTATAGAATCATTACCACATCATTAACTCTCTTTAGGATTAGATCTTATATGTGATGCCTGGCATTGCCATTGGGGAGTCATAGCATGTAGCCATACTCTTTTCACAAAGTGTTGGGATCTCAATCCCTCAACTCACCAAGCACAATTCCATTTCTTAATAGGTCCATCATCATGATTATAGTATTTGGGTATTTGAACCCAGAACTCACCATAGGATACTTATTATCACTTATTAGGTAACTTAATACCTTCAGATCATCTGACCAAGGACATCATGATTCTTGCTACACAATGTATTACAAATAGTACACAAGGCTCAATGATTCTTACTACACAAAGCATATGAAATCTAGTAAAGCCTATAAAATATTCTCAATACAAAGCATCATAGCCCATATCTGGCTATGCTCATCTTCTCAACATATATGCATGATTAATAATCATGACATAATTACATATCAATATCATGTAATACGAGGGTTATCTTATTACATTTATAACCCATTAGTCTGTATTTGAGCTTCACATAGGATTACCCTGTGTTAGAATTTCACATAATTATACTATGTATTAGGGTTCACATAGCATTAACTTGTCATAGGATTTCACATAGCATTACCTTGTATTAGGGATTGACGTGGTGTTTTGAATGCACTAACAAATTCACCTGGGGCTGAAATCCCCGAGCTTTTACCTAAATCAAGTGCAATAATACCACCCGCAAGCGGACGAGTCTTATCACAGTATAGTTGAGGATCGAACCCAATAAACAACGTTTTTAAGAATCTTTGTCAGCTCAAGTAAAACTAATATTGAGAACAACAGGTTGATTTTGGTTTGTTTAAACTAATTGCAGGAAAGTAAAAGCGGAATTAAAGATAGGTTTAGATCAGTGATGTGGAATCGTTGGGATGTTACCGGGTTTCACCACCGCTACACACACAAACATACTCCTTTGCAAACAATCCAGGCAAGATATAACACTCCAAGTAGAGCTGCTGCAAAACCCCCCATACGGGCGTCAGGTCCGCGTAAGCATCACCATAGGCATCATATGTCTCATCACCATCCGGATCACGTGTCTTACGACTCTGAAGATACAACATCCAACTAAGGCTGTGAACCCCCCATACGGGCGTCAGGCGCACAGAAGTGTCACCGAAGGCTGGATGGCTCGTCCCCTCGCGGATCATACACTTACAACCTCAAGGAATCCCATCAGAAGTTCTCGTCAAGGAGTCAGCCACGTCAACTGATAAGCACATAAGCGATTATAGTACGAGTAAACATCGACGATTAACAAGAAGATACAAAATCCAACTAAGGGTGTGAACCCCCCATACGGGCGTCAGGCGCACAGAAGCATCACCGAAGGCTAGATGGCTTGTTCCCTCATGGATCACACACTTACGACCTCAAGGAATCCTATCAGAAGTTCTCGTCAAGGAGTCTAACTTGTTAAACGACGTTCATACCCATGCATTGAAGTTCTCGCAACATAGGGATCACAAAGATGAAAACAAGCACATAACCAACCTATGAGCTTAACGATAAACGACAAAATGAAGAGTTATATACATTGCCATGGAAAGTTTAACAAAAGAACATGGTTTGCATGGTTAGAGGGGCTAGTCCCCACACCCCAGTGAAAGAGGACTACTCGCTCATGATGCGAGATACAAGAAGGATAAGAGAGAAAGAAAGATCCGCCATGAGCTCGGTGCAGAGGGTGGACGCAGCCCGGTGAAGTAGATGCGCTCCTTGCTCCGTCTTCCTTCTCTTCTTGGCCTCCTTGGATGCAACACTAGCAGTAGGTAGAGTGGAACTTGATCGGAGTGGTGCTCTGGAATCCTGTCGGCGTCCGGATCCCATGCCTCCAAATGAGGACCCTGGGGGTCTATTTATAGGTTCAGATCTGATCCCAAACGGTTTGGATAGGTTGTTGGAAATATCCTCTCCAAATGGTCTAGAGACCGTTTGGTGCCAAATGGTTTGGAGACCGTTTCGGCGTCAAACGGTTTGCGTCGATCGATCTTGAGGTCGGTCTCGGTGTGAATCGCACGACTTCTTCTCTTCAATCTATCTTTGTTCTTGTGCCAAACGGTCTTGGAAACCACATGGATCCAAACGGTCTTGAGACCGCATGAACCCAAATGGTCTTGGGACTGCATGGACCCAAACGGTCTTGAGACCGCATGGACCCAAACGGTCTTGGAAACCGCATGGATCCAAACGGTCTTCAGACCGCATGAACCCAAACGGTCTTGGGACCGCATGAACCCAAACGGTCTTGGGACCGCATGGACCCAAACGGTCTTGGGACCGCATGGACCCAAACGGTCTTGAGACCGCATGGACCCAAACGGTCTTGGGACCGCATGGACCCAAACAGTCTTGAGACCGCATGGACCCAAACGGTCTTGGGACTGCATGGTTTTCTTTTGGCAACCAATTCCTTCATTCGTTCTTCGTATATTCCAGCAAACGATCTTGGGACCACATGAACCCAAACGGTCTTGAGACCTCATGGATTCAAATGGTCTTAGGACCACAGGTGCTCAAACGGTCTTGGGACCGCATGCGTGGAATTGCTCGATTTACCTGCATTAGATGAATGATATTTAGTTAAAACCTTGATTATTGAATCAACTAAGTAGTTTTGTACATTATGATTCATATTGGGATGAAAAGATGCAAAATAGAGATGAAAATGTTCCAAAAAGGCAATTGAATTCTATGATGAGTATGCACTCATCAAAACACCCCGAACTTAAACGTTGTTCGTCCTCGAGTAACATAAAATTTGAAATTGTTGCCCAATGAAATACTTTTGATCCGTGTGATTGCTTCATCTTCGCATCAAGAATGTTTTCTTTTTGCTCAATATGAATCAGTACCTCAACTTCCTGGGACCACTAAACACGTCTTACCATAGCTTCGTTCCTGAGTTTGTTTTCCAACATCACTTCCTCCTCACTTTTTCCAACAACAAGCATGTCAAAAAGTTTTGTAAGAGTCCAGAGATACCCACAGAATCAACAAGTGTGCATCTGATCTGACACTGGTGTATTTAATGATGGTGGGGGCATGCATGGTGCCCTTAGGTAGAAAGAGGAGTGAAAGGTGGTATGGAAAGAAGAAGAAAATCTCTCCTCTATTCGACTCGATATTTTTTATTTGTTTTGCAATTTCATTTATTGCATTTTTTGTGCAAATCTGTCCTCTATTCGACTCGAGATCGCATTTCTTTTTGTGTGCATTTCGGCATCTTTTGTTGCAAGTCTCTCCTCTATTCGACTCGAGACTGCATTTTTGGTGGTACACCCCTATTTATTGCGAGGGGTATGGAAGAAGCGGATAAGGGGGAAGTGGCATGCCACCCCAAACTTAGGGTTTGGCACAATTTTGGCTATTTTGTTTCTTTTTGATGGATGGAGGGGTACGAAGATGATAGAAGAAGTGTAGAAGAGAGTTCAGATCGGAATGCATCTTTATTTTCAATTCAAAACTGGGTTATTCTCCTTGTCATACTCTACTGAAATAATGACTTGATGCGGATCCGGTGGGGATTCTGAGCCATTGTTCCACTAGCCAGTTAGGAAGCACGACATGTTTGGTCCCTATCAGTTTGACAGATACATATCATTTTTATAGAAGGTATTATGATGTTAGGAATCATAAGCTTCACAGGATGATTTCAGGCAAAAGGCAAGTTTCAAAAATCAATCCTCTTGAGGATTTACTTCGAATAAGGAGGATGTTATGATTGAAGATGCATAGCAAATTGGTTAGTTACATTTTATCAACAATTGTCAAAAATTCATCAAATATCTGTTCAAAACTTTTGAAAATTTTGAAAGTTTTATGATAGAGACAACTTGAGTATGAAAGGAGGGTGTATGTGGAAGTGAAGTACGTACCACCCACCCTCCACCCTGAACTTAGAAATTTGCTCGTCCCGAGCAAACCCTAAATCCAAGATGGAGGGGAAAGGTTACACCAGTTATGACCGCCGGGTGTGATTGCATTCTGATCAGCGCAACTCCGACCTTTTGTCTAAAAGAAGAGAAACTGTCTTAAAAGGCAAATTTTATTTAACGAAAAGTTAACTAGAAAAAAAAATTTGAAAAGGAAAAGTAAAATAGAATTATTGATCGGGTTGCCTCCCGACAAGCGCCTTTGTTTTACGTTGATGGCTCGAATGAATCCTTTAGTTTCATGGTGGGTCTTTTGGATCGTCCAGTTCTGATATTGTGTCAGTGCCTATGTCAATCAAGGTAAAATATCTCTTCAAACGGTGACTGTTTGCTATGAATTCGCCTGTCTTGTCACTGCATAGAGAGAAAACACCATGTGGTGAGATGCTTTTGACGATGAAGGGTCCAGACCAGCGGGAACGGAGTTTTCCCGGGAATAATTGTGATCTTGAGTTGAATACCAGAACTTGGTCTCCTTCTTGTATGTCTTTTCTTTTCAAATGTTCATCGTGCCAAAGTTTTGTACGTTCTTTGTAGATTTGTGCATTCTCATAGGCTGTCATTCTCAATTCATCCAGCTCGTTGAGTTGTAGAATCCTGGCTTGCCCCGCATCTTTCATATCGAAGTTCAATTGTTTAATTGCCCACCATGCCTTATGTTCTAATTCGACTGGCAGGTGGCAAGCTTTTCTATATATCAATCGAAAAGGGGTAGTCCCAAAGGGAGTTTTATAAGCAGTACGATAAGCCCATAGGGCGTCATTGATTTTTGTCGACCAGTCTTTTTGATTACGTCCAACGGTTTTCTCAAGGATAGCCTTTAGTTGTCAGTTAGAGACCTCTACCTGTCCACTAGTTTGTGGATGGTAAGGTGAAGCTACCTTGTGCGAGACACCATATTTTCTTAGTAAAGCTTCAAAACTTCTTTCAATGAAGTGGGACCCTCCGTCAGATATCACGGTTCGTGGGAACTCCAAACCGTGGGTAGATGACATCTTTGAATAATTTGATGATGGGTTTTGAATCACTAGTGATGGTTGGAATAGCTTCAACCCATTTTGAGACTTAGTACATCGCCACTAGGATGTAAGAGAATCCATTAGAAGATGGGAATGGACCCATATAGTCCACTCCCCAGACGTCAAATATCTCGACTTCTTGCCATAGGTTCAGTGGCATCTTGTCTTTCTTGGTTATATTGCCAGATCTTTGACATTTATCACAGGATAGGACAAAATTGTAAGAGTCTTTGGATAAGGTCAGCCAGAAGAATCCGCACTGTAAAACTTTTAGAGCAGTCTTTTTAGAGCTCATATGTCCGCCCACAGGTCCTGAGTGACATTGTTCTAGGATAGATTGAGCTTCTTCTTCAGCGATACAACATCTATACAAACCATCAGCGCAAAGTTTAAAAAGATATGGTTCATCCCAGTGATAGTGCTTCACATCATGCATAAATTTCTTCAGTGCATTCCCAGTGCATTGGGGATGGATGACTCCAGCAGCAAGATAGTTTACGAAATCAGAGTACCATGGTATAACTTCCGAGATCCTCATTAGCTGATCGTCCGGTAGGGAATCATTTATCAGAATCTTTTCAGCATCTAGAGTGTGGATGCGAATGAGGTGATCTACTACCATGTTTTCCGTCCCTTTTTTATCTGGTATCTCCAAATCGAATTCTTGTAGTAAGAGGATCCATCGTATCAGCCTTGGTTTAGCATCTTTCTTTGCCAGAAGGTAACGAATAGCAGCATGGTCTGTGTAGACAATGACTTTCGAGCCGATAAGGTATGACCTGAACTTGTCAAAAGCATATATGACTGCTAGAAGTTCCTTCTCGGTAGTAGCATAATTTCTCTGGGCTTCGTCGAGGGTTTTTTATGCATAATAGATCACATAATGTTTCTTTTCTATATATTGCCCCAAGACGACACCCACCACGTAATCACTGGCATCGCACATAATTTCAAAAGGATGGTCCCAGTCAGGAGCTCTAATGATGGGAGTTGTTGTAAGGGCCTTCTTGAGCGTGTCAAAGCTTTTGACACATTCTTCATTGAAGTTGAAATTAGCATCTTTTAGCAGTAGATTCGTCATTGGCTTAGTTATTTTGGAAAAATCCTTTATGAATCTTCTATAGAATCCAACATGACCAAGGAAGGCGCGAACTTCTTTCACATTCGTGGGAATAGACAATTTAGAGATCACTTCAATATTGGCTTTATCTACTTCAATTTCTCTATTGCTAACCATATGGCCAAGGACAATGCCTTCTTTTACCATGAAGTGGCATTTCTCCCAATTGAGCACCAGATGTGCTTCTTCACAACGTTTGAGAACCATGGAGAGATACTTAAGACAAGAATCAAATGAGTCTCCATATACATAGAAATCATCCATGAAGACCTCCATAACAGTTTCAGTAAGTCCCGCAAAAATTGCAGCCATGCAACGTTGAAAAGTTGCGGGAGCATTACAGAGACCAAACGACATTCTTTTAAAAGCATACATCCCGAAAGGATAGGTGAAAGTCGTTTTTTCTTGATCATCTGGATGTATGGGAATCTGATAGAATCCAGAGTAACCGTCAAGGTAACAAAAGTATTCTTGGTGAGCCAATCTCTCTAAGCCTTGATCGAGGAAGGGCATAGGAAAATGATCTTTTCGAGTAGCCTTGTTTAATTTTCTATAATCAATGCACATCTGCCACCCAGTGATTGTTCGAGTGGGGATAAGCTCATCATTTTCAATCCTTATAACAATTGTTCCACCTTTCTTTGGCACCACGTGTACTGGGCTCACCCATGTCGAATCTGATATTGGGTAGATTATTCCGGTTGTGAGAAGTTGATGATCTCGCGACAGACTACTTCTTTCATACTGGGATTCAATTTCCGTTGATGCTCGACGGTCGGCTTGTGATCTTCCATCATGGGGATCTTATGCATGCATAAGGCTTGACTGACCCCTGTGAGGTCGCTCATTCTATAGCCTATTGCTTTCTTTCTTTTCCTTAATTCCTCCAGAAGTTTCTTTTCTTGTTCATTTGTTAAATCGGAATTTCTGATCATTGGACAAACCTTGAGGTCGTCCAAAAACATACTTTAGCCCTTCGGGTAGGGGCTTCATTTCGGGAGCTTCAAGTTTTTTGCTTCTTTCTTATGTAGTTTCAGTAGCTTTGAGTTCTTCATAGGTCGTGTCAGTAGAAGAGTCGAGGCATTTGATGCAGTCCTATGCTTGTTTGTCTATAGGTACATCGATCGGTAGGTCAGATAAAGCAATTTCCAAGGGATCGTAAGGTTCATCATGTTCTTGAGTCAGTTGTGACAATTTCTCAACGCAATCAATAAGATAGACTTCTTCCTGTATACTTGGTCTTCTCATACTTTCGAAAACTTTGAATTCTAGGGTCTCTTTGCCTAGCCTGAGCAGTAAGGTACCAGCCTCAACATCAATGAGGACTCTTGCAGTGGCAAGGAACAGACGGCCAAAGATAAGAGGGTATCTGGCGTCTTCTTTTATATCCATAATGATGAAATCACATGGAACATATGCGTCCTTTCGAGGATTCCTAACGGTCTTTTTATCAAATTGTCTGCAAGTTGAATGGTCATAGCGGTAGGAAGAAATTATGCAAACCCTAATCTCTTGCACAGACTGAATGGCATAATAGAAATACTAGCCCCAAGGTCTTCCAGTCCTTTCTTGCATGATGAGTCACCAATGTGACATGAAATTCCAAAGGATCCTGGGTCTTTCTGTTTCTTTGGCATCTTGCTCAGTATAATATCTAATATGGTTGTAGCCAGTTTTACAGTTTCATACTCTTCAGTTATGTACTTCTTGGTGAGAAGTGACTTTAGATACTTAGTCCAGGCTGGTATCTCAACAAGAGCGTCTAAGAAGGGTATATCAACATGGAGATTCTTCATAGCCTCTTTGAACTTGATGAATCTTGTATCAAGCTTGGTTTGCTTTAGGCGGGATGGGAAGGGTATACAAGGCTTATATATAGGAATATCCGTCTCTGGTGTTTCAGCTTCTTCACCACCAGATTTCTCAGGACTATCCTTTTCAGTCTTATCTTCCTTTGTTTGCGATTCTGCTGTTGTTGAGTTTTGGACTGTCACAGGTTCATCTACGTCAGCAATAACCACATGTGTCTTCACTGGGGGATCCGAATAATCTTTTCCTGATCTAGTGGTGACGACCTTCAACTGTTCAGGATGTTTTGGATTGTTCTCATGTTGGTCGGCGAAGACTCCGGCTGGTGGCTTTATGTTAGCCGCAAGTTGAGCTAGTTGAGTTTCAATAGCTTTCTGCTGGGCTTGTTGGTTGGCTATCATCGTTTGTTGTGTTTGCAACATCTTTTCAATAGTAGATAGCTTGTCATCATGGATGGCTCCTGTTTGTCCTTGTTGTTGGTTCGGGTTCTGATATTGAGAATTGTTTTGATAATTATTGTAGTTCCTGTTCTGAAAGTTTCCTTTTAAGTTTCCTTGATTCCCAAAATTCTGTTGTTGATTAAACTGGATTCCTGATGGGCCTCTCGGTTGATTGTTGGGACTGAATTGATGTGAGTTCATAGCTCCTGAAGGGTTTCCATATTGGAAGCCTGGGTGATTCCTATTTTGATTGTAATAGTTCTTCCCAGGGATGGTGTTAATAGCATTTAGATTTTCCATCTGGCAATTATCTCCTTGCCCACAAGCATTTCTTAGAACAACGTCATAGAGAACGTTGCATGATAGAGTGGAATGATTTGTGCTTTTGCATGCTTCACAGAACAGAGAGGTGGACTTGACTTGTTCATGTTGCCTAGTGGGTGAATGTCCTCTTCCAATTGCAGCTAAGGATGGTTCTATATGATCTTGTTTTGCAACAAGGACCTTCAACGTTTCGGTGATAGACTTGTACTCTGGAATACCTTCAGCCATAGCTACCTTCAAGACTCCCTTACATACAGATCTACCCCAGTTGGCTTGATTTTCTGCTCCCAAGGTGACGACTCTCCATGCACTGTCGTAGCTTTGACGCATGAAGTTTCCTCCAGATGAGGAATCTAGAAACATCTTAACATCATCCTCCACACCCCTATAGAAGATTTCTATGAGTTGATTCTTTGGGATTCCATGGTGTGGGCATTTGCGAAGGAGCTCCTTGTACCTATCCCATGCTTCAGCGAGGGTTTCTCCAGGTACTTGAGTGAAATTTGTTATTCAACCCCTGATTTCATATGTAACAGATGGGGGGTAGAACTTTTCCAAAAATGCATTTTGGAGCTGTTCCTTGGTGGTGATAGGTACTTCACTCTGTAGTGAATTGTACCAACTAATGGCTCCATCAGCAAGAGAGTACTTGAAAAGACATAGTCGAATGGCATCATCGGAGACCCCATTTTGCTTTGTCATAGCACATAAGTCGATGAATCTCAGAAGGTGACCTTGGCTGTCTTCTGCTTGTTTTCCATAGAAAGGGTTGTTTCGAAGCAATGTGATCCAATGGGCTCTAATCTCGAAGTTGGCAGCCTCGATGGGAGGAGGCTGCACCGGGTGATAGACATTCACAGCTTTCGGGATGGAGAATTCCCTAAGATCTTTCTGTAGTTCGGCTGCCTGCGCTGCTGCTTGTGCTGCTAAGATTTCCTATTGAACTGCAGCTCTGGCTTCTTGCATGAGCCTCTCTCTTTGCACATTAATGGCTTGAGCCACTCTTTGGGCTACTTCTTCTTCTTGCGCCATCCTAGCTTGATTCTCTCTAATTTGACGATGGATGGTTCTATCGATATTGGGATCAAAGCTTGCAGTAAGTCCGGGACTATCTGAACGGTGCATGCACTATGTGTTGAAGAGCACCTAAAAATTAGAAAGATTTGAGAATGAGATCCACAAAGTGAAATCAAATTCAAGTAGATAAGCGAGAGTTTCAAATGAAAAGAAAAATCCTAGATTAGTCTTAAAAGAACTAGATATGACTGACTGATTCCGTTGTCCCCGACAACGATGCCAGAATTTGACGTGGCGTTTTGAATGCACTAACAAATTCACCTGGGGCTGAAATCCCCGAGCTTTTACCTAAACCAAGTGCAATAATACCACCCGCAAGCAGACGAGTCTTATCGCAGTATAGTTGAGGATCAAACTCAAAGGACAATGGTTTTAAGAATCTTTGTCAGCTGGATCTAGCTCAAGTAAAACTAATATTTAGAACAATAGGTTGATTTTGGTTTGTTTAAACTAATTGCAGGAAAGTAAAAGCGGAATTAAAGATAGGTTTAGATCAGTGATGTGGAATCGTTGGGATGGTACCAGGTTTGACCACCGCTACACACACAAACATACTCCTTTGCAAACAATCCAGGAAAGATATAACACTCCAAGTAGAGCTGCTGCAGAACCCCCCATACGGGCGTCAGATCCGCGTAAGCATCACCATAGGCATCAGATGTCTCGTCACCATCCGGATCACGTGTTTTACGGCTCTGAAGATACAACATCCAACTAAGGTTGTGAACCCCCCATACGGGCGTCAGGCACACAGAAGTGTCACCGAAGGCTAGATGGCTCGTCCCCTCGCGGATCATACACTTACAACCTCAAGGAATCCCATCGGAAGTTCTCGTCAAGGAGTCAGCTGCGCCAACCAATAAGCACATAAGTGATTATAGTATGAGTAAACATCGACAATTAACAAGAAGATACAAAATCCAACTAAGGGTGTGAACCCCCCATACGGGCGTCAGGCGCACAGAAGCGTCACCGAAGGCTAGATGGCTTGTCCCCTCGCGGATCACACACTTACGACCTCAAGGAATCCTATCAGAAGTTCTCGTCAAGGAGTCTAACTTGTTAAACGACGTTCATACCCATGCATTGAAGTTCTCGCAACATAGGGAGCACAAAGATGAAAACAAGCACATAACCAACCTACGAGCTTAACAATAAACGACAAAATGAAGAGTTATATACATTGCCATGGAAAGTTTAACAGAAGAACATGGTTTGCATGTGTAGCAGGGCTAGTCCCCTCACCCCAGCGAAAGAGGACTACTCGCTCATGATGCGAGATACAAGAAGGATAAGAGAGAAAGAAAGATCCGCCATGAGCTCGGTGCAGAGGGTGGACGCAGCCCGGTGAAGTAGATGTGCTCCTTGCTCCGTCTTCCTTCTCTTCTTGGCCTCCTTGGATGCAACACTAGCAGTAGGTGGAGTGGAACTTGATCGGAGTGGTGCTCTGGCAGCCTGTCGGCGTCCGGATCCCATGCCTCCAAATGAGGACCCTGGGGGTCTATTTATAGGTTCAGATCTGATCCCAAACGGTTTGGATAGGTTGCTGGAAATATCCTCTCCAAACGGTCTGGAGACCGTTTGGTGCCAAACGGTTTGGAGTCTGTTTCGGCGTCAAACGGTTTGCGTCGATCGATCTTGAGGTCTGTCTCGGTGTGAATCGTGCGGCTTCTGCTCTTCAATCTGTCTTTGTTCTTGTGGCAAACGGTCTTGGAAACCGCATGGATCCAAACGGTCTTGAGACCGCATGAACCCAAACGGTCTTGGGACCGCATGGACCCAAACAATCTTGCAAACCGCATGGATCCAAACGGTCTTGAGACCGCATGAACCCAAACGGTCTTGGGACCGCATGGACCCAAACGGTCTTGAGACCGCATGGACCCAAACGGTCTTGGGACCGCATGGACCCAAACGGTCTTGAGACCGCATGGTTTTCTTTTGGCAACCGATTTCGTCATTCGTTCTTTGTATATTCCAGCAAATGATCTTGGGACTGCATGAACCCAAATGGTCTTGAGACCGCATGGATTCAAATGGTCTTAGGACAGCAGGTGCTCAAACGGTCTTGGGACCGCAAGAGCTCAAACGGTCTTGGGACCGCATGCGTGGAATTGCTCGATTTACCTGCAGTAGATGAATGATATTTAGTTAAAACCTTGATTATTGAATCAACTAAGTAGTTTTGTACATTATGATTCATATTGGGATGAAAAGATGCAAAATAGAGATGAAAATGTTCCAAAAAGGCAATTGAATTCTATGATGAGTATGCACTCATCAGGGATCACATAGCATTGACTTGTATCAAAGTTTCACATAGCAATACTCTATATCAGGGTTCACATAGCAAGGAATCAATATGGATAATCGTAAGTATTCAATCATACTCTTTATTCTCATCATTCATCAATCAATGAATTATCACCACACATCATGAGTTTCTCTCTCATCTTTATCAGAATATGATCACATCATAGTTTATAGGTTTGAACTAACCTTTTCATAAGGCATGATAGCCTACATTCAACATAGTGCATTACATTACAATGTAACTATTGACATGACACATCTCATGTGTCATTCATCCAATTATCCTGGACTTATAACTCATCAAGGTATACTAGCATTGGGGTGTTGGATGTGATATCTATCATATCTTGATATATCACTTCCCTCATCACCTTATCTTACTTGAGTTCATACACTTAGCTTGTATTAGGGTATTCCCCATCCTAATACTTTATGCACCAGTTCATCACATTTATCATGTAAAGTATTGGTCATTATTCACTCACTTAGATTACACAACTATTGCCAATATTATGGACTCATCCATGAGTTAGGAACTATTAATATGAGGACATTCATTATCAACCTCTCTAGGTGTTACATTTGTCATAACATTAATCACTATTCCATTATTAGGAATAGTATTCTCCATATTTAGAATTTGAGGATTCACATCGCATATTCCATACATTTATGGATTTCACATAGTATTACTCTTCAAAAGAGTTTAATATAATCATCCTTCTATATCAGGGTTTCACCTAGTATTATGTGAAATTAAGATTTCACAACACATCACCCAGTGCTAGGTCTTCACATTGGATTAGTAGCACTACCCCATATTAGGGTTTCATGCACCTTTAACCTATTTTAGGGATTAAGGTTTACCATTCACACCCAAGTAGGGTTTCTCTTACCTCATACCCAAATTAGGGTTAGGATGTACAATTCCCATTAAATTAGTGTTTTCTTCATTGTTACACTAAGTTAGGGTTACATCACCACCCTGGATTTATAATAACACTCAACATTGCCCTAGATTAGGGTTACACACATAGCTTTTCTCTAATTAGGGTTTCACACATAGCATTACTCTAATTAGGGTTTCACAAATAGCATTGAGTATCTGATATAGGTTCACCATATTGGACCTTCAATTACATGAGATATTCAAATGGATTAACCATGTTGATCTTCACAAAGTTAATTACTTAGACCCTCAATGATCTTGGTTCTCATACATCATTTGGTTGAAAGCCATTTGAACAAGTTGTACTTGAAATCGATTAGACAAAACATGTGTTGAAACTGTTTGCACTTTGGGTCTCCAAATGGTTTGAGACCGTTTGGTCCCAAATGGTCTTGAGATTGTTTGGACTCAAATGATCTTGAGACTGTTTGGGCTCAAACGGTCTTAAGACCGTTTGGTCCAAACCATCTCAAAACCGAATGGACCAAAAAGTCCTTTCAACACTTATATGATTCATGATTCCAATGGATGAACCAATATCAATTGAATCCTTGATTTCTCTATCACTTGAACAATTGAATCAACATTCAATTAGTCCATCAAATAGGGTTTTGAACCCAATTAATCTAGGATTTCTACTCAAGAACCTTCAGTTAGGGTTTTGAAATCGAGTAGCCATCAATATTCAACATTGTGGAATTGATTCAATTGCAACTAGTGAATTATAATTAAGTTTTTGATATGAACTGACCCCAAATGGTCTTGAGGTCGTTTAGATGACCTACAAATGGACTTGAGACCGTTTTCCCCATCCTATCCTTGGATTTTGGGAAATTCCATTAGGGTTTAGGTCATTAGATTGATCATCAATTCAGCACTCAATTGCAATTCAATTTGGTATCTTTAGTCCTTCAATTACTCAACCATACTTGACCCCAGACCTCCAAACGGTCTTGGGTGACCCCCAAACGGTCTTGAGACCGTTTGGGCTCAATCACCCAAAACATCATCTCAATCACATACAAAATCAGCACTTAGCCGATTAGGGTTCATGCCATATCTTTGGATCTTCAAACACTTAACCATACTCAACCCTAGACTTCCAAACGGTCTTGGGTGACCCCCATACGGTCTTCAGACCGTTTGGGTGATCCCCAAATGGTCTTGAGACCGTTTGGGCTAATTAACCCAAAAAGTCAAATCAATCAAGTTGAAAATCAGCACTTAATCCAATTATGGTTTGCCTAATTGATTAGCCTTCAACTCATGATTCCTTTGGAATTAATCCATCAAATTTGGTGGGTTATCTACCAACATAATTAGGAACATGATTCTCAAATGGTTTTGAAACTGTTTGTTCTCAAACGGTCTCAAACTGTTTGCTCTCAAACAGTTTTAGTAAAACCAAATGGGCAAACATGTTGAAACCGATTGGAATAATATTTCTTTGGGAAAAGTGTCCAAGATGATGTCATCATCATCTACCTTCATCCCTGTAACTCCTAATGCATCTGATTTCATGGATTTACCAATTACGACAAGAAATTAATCAAAAAGATGAAGAAATCAACGAAATTGCAAGATTGATAGTTGAATAACAATATAGAAGGGTTCAAGTTATAAAACCCGCCTCCAATTGAGATCCAAATCTCCAAGCTCACGGCAACAATGGTGTATGCAATTCACTATTCCAAGGGTCTTCCTCAAGCTTTGAGTGAAAAGAATTGGTTAGAATTGAAGAGGGGATCGAGTTATGAATAATTCATACATTGATTTTCGATTTTCACCATGGATTCAAGGTGAAAGGAGGTCAAGAACCTTACCAACAGGTTGGAGGTCGTCCTCCTTCTCCTCCACAGCTCCTTGGTCATTTTCCAAGCAAGGGGAAAGAAAGAAATCCGAAAAAGCCTTTGTTTTGTCTTGGAAAAGGTACTTTTATAAGAAAATTGATGAGAGAGAAAATCTCTTATAAAAGTCTTTTAATTCCAAAATTGTTTTTTTTGGTGAATCCAGCTCGTCTATTGCTATTTTTGGAGTATTCTGTACATATACATATCTGTACACTCACCTTGTATGAAGCAAGAGAGTGAACCAAAAAGGACATAAAAAGGACAGAAGAAAGAAAACGAAGAGAGAAGATCCACTTGAGACTCAGCAGCTTCAAACAACTCAAACAGAGAATCGCATCCCCAGAACTGAGAATAGCACCATCCACTCAACCAGTGAGCCAATGGATATCAACCAAGATGAGTAACCACAGACCAGCAGAATCCCTTCTAAAATTTCTATGAGTTCTATTATTCCTCTCTTTCCAAGTCCGATGAAGCACACAAATGCATACCATCAGCAAAGTCTTACCCTGAAGAGAGCACAGGTCTTCCACACCTCCAGGAATCTCGAACTGAAAGGAGGAGCAAGCAAGGCTCCAAATGGAACGAGTGTAGGGGCAGCAGAAAAATAAATGAACCAAATCCTCTTCTGCTGACTTGCAAAGAGGGCATCTAGAAGCAAGACTAATACCCAATCTCTTCACATAACTAGCAGTAAGAACTCTACTATGGCCTATCTTCCATCCCAGCATATGAAAACATTTGGGTCCTTTATATTTCCAAAGCCATTGAAAGAATGGAATGGGTTTAGCATCATTGCGCAATCTCAAACTGTCCAGAACCAGCCTAAGATTCGCCTCAGCCTTCCCTGCAAACTTAACACTATCAAAGCAACTAGAAGGAGGGGGCAGAGATTGCAGAATATTAAACAACTTGACACGGAGTCTGGATTCATCGAAAAACCACTCCCCTTCATGAATGAGGATGCTAACTTTAGCATTTCCAGGAATGCCTAGCTGAATAAGACTCTGCATACCAAGAACGTCCACCAGAAACTTAGAGTTTGGGAGCCATGGATCAAGCCAAACAAAGGTATCAACACGATTACCAATGGTAAGATCAATAAACCTCCTAAGAGCATCACGTTCTAGCAGAACTTTCCTAAAGAGCCAAGAAAAGGAATCATTGAGAGGTACAGTCCAAAAAGAACACCTACATAAGTATTTTTCATGTATCCATTTAACCCAAATGCTATCTTTCTTCTTAGCGATATTCCAGCCATTCAGAATGATCGAAGCTCAAGTCACTTCTCTAATGTTTTTTATACCAAGACCTCCTTCATTTTTAGGTTTGGTAATAGAGCTCCACTTGAAAAGATGAACAAGATTCGTATTGACCGTATTCCCCCAAATGAAATCTCAACACAATTGGTCAATATCTTCGCATATAGAGGAAGGAAGAGGAAAGATAGAAGGTCAGTATTGATAAATAGTAGTGAGAGTGGATTGGACTAACTCAACCCTTCTAGCCATAGACAAATGAGAAGTTTTCCAACCATCTAACCTCCTTTTGACTCTGTCCACTAAGGGACTGCAATGGATTTTGTTAAGCCTGCCAATAAATAGAGGAATACCAAGATATCTAATCGGGAGAGAGCCTTCTTCGAATCTCAAAATTTCACCAATGGAATTCTTATCCACTTCTGAACTGTAAATAACCACACTTTTATCATAGTTGATCTTCAGACCAGTCGAAGTGTACAACTTATCAAGAACATTCTTAATAGCATTAGCACTCTGGATATCAGCCTCAGAAAAAATCATAAGATCATCAGCAAAGATCAGATGTGAAATCTCTAGAGCATCAGATGCCCTCAAAGGTTTAAAATTACCCTCTTTCACCTCCTTTTCAAACAAGAGAGAAACCACCTGCATAATGAGAACAAAAAGGTAAGGAGCAAGGGGATCACCCTACCTTGCTTCGTTGCTGGGTTTGAAAGAATCAGTAGCTTCTCCATTGAATAAAACCTCATAGGACATAGTGTCAAAAATTTCTTTTAACCAAACAATCCAACAGTTAGGAAACCTCATGGACCGAAGAATGAAGAAGAGAGCATCCCAAGAAACCGTATCATAGGCTTTAGTGATGTCAATCATAAGACACATTCTGGGTTTAGAGCCTTTCTTATTAAAATCATGAATGAGCTCATTGGAGAGGAGAACAGCATCCTTGATGCTTCTACCATGCACAAACGCACATTGATTAACACTAACAACAGAAGGAAGCACACTCTGTAATCTGATAGCTAACATCATGGAAATGACTTTGTAGAACTCATTGCACACGGCAATAGGTCTTAAATTCTTCAGCTCATTCGACTCCATGGCTTTAGGAAGAAGAGAAATAAAGGTGCGATTAGCTTCCCCGAGAAGTCTACCCGACCTAAAGAAACCAAGAACATCTTCAACCACCTTCGAACAAATAATATGCAAACAATCCTTGTAGAACTTGCCATTAAAGCCATCAGGTCCAGGACATTTGTCAGAACTAAGACCCTTCACCACATCAATGACATTTTTAATAGTAAAATGTTTGTCTAGAGTAAAAGAATCCACCTCACTGAGTTTAGGAAAACAAAGATTCTTCAAGATGTTCAAATTGGCAATATGAGAAATGTTGAACAAACCAATATAATAATCCACAACATGCTTCTTAATAACAGAGCCATCAGTACAAACAGTACCATCAATAGATAAGTATTTGATGTGATTAAAGTTCCTTCTGACCTTAATAGATGAATAGAAGAATTTAGAGTTAGAATCCCCTTCTTTTAACCATCTAATCCTAGATTTCTGTCTAAGTAAAGACTTCTCTTGTAATTTAGCTTCAAAAGCAGCCTTTCTTTTAACACAGACATCTTCTTGAAGCAAAAGATTAGTCAGGTCTGGATCCAGACTAAGTTGAGCTTCAGCAGCAATAAAGTCTTTTTCCTTAGCTTTGTCAGAGAAATTACCCACCCGGGTCTTATTCCATTCAGAAAGATCAAAATGAAACTTCTTGAATTTGGAGTAAAGTTTAAAAGAAGGTAACCCCATCACTTCTTTACTCTAGATGCTCTTAATAGTATCAAGAAAATCCATCCTAGAAGTCCAAACATTAATAAATCTGAAAGGGGTTTTAGCCTTCACCCTATCCCCAACATCAAGAGTCAAGATTTTGTGATCACTGATAATATTAGAGTGAAGTGCGCCTTTAAAGTCATCAAACTCATTCATGAAATTATCATTTTAAAGAACTCTATCAATATAATAAGTCACAAAACCCTTGCCACTCTGGTGATTATCCCACGAGAAAAGAAAACCATTAAGCCTAAGCTCAAAGAGATGACAATTAAGCAAACACTGATTGAAATCTTCCATGGACTTATTAGAAGGGGGAACCTGACCCATCTTTTCATCCACTTTTCTAACTGTGTTAAAATCACCAAGAATAATCCAAGAAGAATCAACGTACTCGTATATATCTTCAATCTCCCTCCAAAGTCTGACCCTATCAATGTCAGGGTTATGTCCATACACAGCAATAACAAGCAAATCTCTTCCATCACAAGAAATTCTAGCATGAACATATTGGTCAGTCTCACGAATTTTATTTACAATGCAGTCCTGCTCCTTCCACAAGAGAACCACCCTTCCCAACACATGGGAATTATGGTTAGATATACATTTATACACAGAAAAAAATTTAGACATAAGTTTACCCATCTTCGCTTCTCTCACTTTAGTTTCATTGAGAATGACAATATTAGGCTTAAACTCCAAGATTTTATTCTGGACTGCCGAGGCTTTAATATTTAGGCCTCTAACATTCTAGGAGTGAATGTTTAAAGACTTAACCATTTGAACCTCTTGACACCAGTACTTCACTGGTTTGGGCCACTTCAGAAGCAATGCCTTCTTTCCCATCTAACTTCAACATGTCGAATTTGTTGGCGAGCAAGTCATGATTAATAGTATCTTTGCTAGAAGCAACATGTTTTCTAGTCTTAACTTTCCCCTTCCTCCTTATGTAGCCTTTCTGAATCTCAAACCCATCTTCAGTGCTCATGCTATCAGCCAACGGAGGAGTAGACAGATCAACTATCCCCGCAGCAAGCTGGTCTGCCTCTAACGAATCAGAATTAAAATTAAGAGAGGTATCTTCAAATGAATCATTCGAAACATGAAACTCATCTTCCTCACCACTAGCATCCAAATTAGAAACCTCAACAGCAATCGACACCCCACCTGAGTCCCCTTCTGAAACCGGAGTAGCAACTTTCTCGTTTGAAAGCAAGGATTGCTCATCTACATCTGAAACAACGTGTACCTCTGTGAACTTATCAGTAGATGAATCGTTCTGCTGCACAAACACAATCTTAGTCATTTTTAAGGCTTCAGTACACGTGTTCTTTTGAACCCAGACCTTCTTCTTGTTCCGTTCAGTTCCACCCGCATTGCAGTCATTATGCCCAAAAAGCTTACAAACAGAGCAAACACTCGGACACCTTTCATACTCAAAATTGATGATATGAGAATTGCCTTTATCGCTTTCAACTTCAAGCTCAGTCGGAAACTCTAACCCTTCCGGCATAAGAACCTGCATTCTCGCATACTTGAGGTTCCTCAGCTCAAAAGTGGCCTTATCAGTGCGCAGCGGGTTCCCTAGGAATGAGCCTAACCTTGAAAACATGTCCATATCCCAAAGTTCAAGCGCCAGATTGTGAATATGAACCCAAATGGGCATATCAGTAAGCTTAAGCATGCGCAAGGCGTCCCCTCGGCTCCATTTCAGCAAGACCATTGGCTTATTTCTGACAAAATAGACTCCGCCGTCAAGTACATTATGAAGATCAGTCTCATCAGAAAACTTGATCAGGAAAAACCCTTTTCCATGGTTCATAACCTCGATTCTCCCCTTAAGAATCCAGATCTGTGAGAGATACTTCTCAAGAGTAGGAAGGAAAGGTTTGAAGCCAACAATGTAGCCTGCAAGACAGCTCTTCCAGCATTCTGCATTTCTAACAGCTTCCTCCTCTGGGTAGATTAGCTTCTGACCTTGAATCTCAATGTCTACCTTCTTCAACAAAGTATCATAGGACTTAGGTTTCATCTGATCCGCCCAGGACTTAGTGACCGGATTAGATTTGGTATTAGGGTCGAGGAGAGCCTCAAGATGAAGGGAGCCTGAAGAAGAGTGCTCTCCCTTCTTCAACGGAGGAGACGAAACACTACCTCTAGGGCCGCCACCAGAATCGTGTCGCTAGTCGCCAGAAGCCATTTCCCCAGTCGCGATTCCCCTCCACTGCCCCATCTACAACAATTCCAAAATTGTTGCCACCACTTCCCCCTTGGTTTCTTGCATGCAAGGGCATCTCTATTCCTACCGATATCCCTTCCATTATCCATGAATTAAGGGAAAAGAAATTAAGCACCTTAACCCTTATAATATGAATATCCATATTTGAGTGGAAATTCTTTTTCTTATAATAATGGTGAGTGGAATTTCACCTCCTTAGGATATGCTCGTGCCTTTGAAAGGATTTTAAGCTCATCCACACACATCTGAATCCAACCATTTTAATTTTGGTTGAAGTCCCTTTAATTAATACATTCATTTTTGCCCTAAATTGAATTAGGGTTTCAGTTAGGATTGAATCTTGATTATTTTAATATCAAGATTCTCTCTTCTCCAACTTAATTCAAATGAGGCGCCCCTCTCATTTTCTTTGCTCTACATGATTCCAAGAAATATTAGGGACCTTATTGAATGGTAATTTGCATGTTGAACCCTAGGTTTTGGGTATATTGCGCATTACACCAAAACTAGGTTTTAATGCACAAGGATTGATTTACAAGCTTAATCTTGGTGCCCAAGCTTGTGGAAACCATACCACTACATCATATTCATTATTATGATGTCTCCAAATTAGAGGAACATCTTATCATGCAACATTTGCAATTTAACCCCTCAACTTGGGTAATTTGCACTTTAGTCCAAAATAAGCAAACATTGCTTCAACATTGTTCAAACAGGACCAAAATTGAAACATAAGTTTCTCATGAGCCATAATTACTTTTACCAAGATAAGATTAAGCATCTACTCAACCTTATTAGGCAAAACATCTAGGGTTAGAATATAACCCAGGTCAGGGATGTTACAAATTATCCCCCCCCTATAAGGATTTTGTCCTCGAAATCCCAGAAAAAAGGAGGGACAGATTATTCATTAATCATGCCCTCAAGTCTCCACATAATATCTTAATATCATGGATATATCATGGATTCTGTAATCCACATAAAGTTCCTTTCATTAATTCCTCCTTATCACTGCTTATATTTATGCAAAGCATAAACCTCTACATATAATGTCCATATTATTGAAAGGAAAAAACATAAAAGAACATACTTCTATCATCACCCAAGAATATTTACCAAAAGTGAAACATATATATCTAATAGAGATAATTCATTCATCAATCCTTTATTTGTTTGGAAAAGTTCACTGAAAAAGTTCACTAAGTACTTTGTTTTGAAAATATCCACTGAGCAAGTTCACGGAGTATGTTTACTAAGTGATTTGTTTTGAAAACATCCACGGAGCAAGTTCACTGAGTATGTTCACTAAGTGATTTGTTTTGAAAACATCCACAGAGCAAGTTCACTAAGTAATTTGTTTTGAAAATATCCATGGAGCAAGTTCACTAAGTAATTTGTTTTGAAAATATCCACGGAGCAAGTTCACTAAGTAATCTGTTTTGAAAATATCCACAGAGCAAGTTCACTAAGAATTTTTTTTTGAAAATATCCACGGAGCAAGTTCACTAAGTAATTTGTTTTGAAAATATCCACAGAGCAAGTTCACTAAGTAATTTGTTTTGAAAATATCCACGGAGCAAGTTCACTAAGTAATTTGTTTTGAAGATATCCACGGATCAAGTTCAGTAAGTAATTTGTTTCAAAAATATCCACGGAGCAAGTTCACTAAGTAATTTGTTTTGAAAATATCTATGGAGCAAGTTCACTAAGTAATTTGTTTCGAAAATATCCATGGAGAAAGTTCACTAAGTAATTTGTTTTGAAAATATCCACAGAGCAAGTTCACGAAGTAATTTGTTTTGAAAATATCCACAGAGCAAGTTCACTAAGTAATTTGTTTTGAAAATATCCATGGAGCAAGTTCACTAAGTAATTTGTTTTGAAAATATCCACGGAGCAAGTTCACTAAGTAATTTGTTTTGAAAATATCCACAGAGCAAGTTCACTAAGTAATTTGTTTTGAAAATATCCACGGAGCAAGTTCACTAAGTAATTTGTTTTGAAAATATCCACGGAGCAAGTTCACTTAGTAATTTGTTTTGAAAATATCCACAAAGCAAGTTCACTAAGTAATTAGTTTTGAAAATATCCACGAAGCAAGTTCACCAAGTAATTTGTTTAGAAATATCCACAGAGCAAGTTCACTAAGTAATTTGTTTTGGAAAAATTTCACTTAGCTCTTCCTATTTAATTTCATTATACTCTCTAGATTGTTTCATAATGACTATTTGATCAGAGTAATTAAAAAGATAACAATCTAAGAGTTTCATAATTGCCTTATCTATAATAATCGTATACTTGGCCAGGGAATACAAGTATTGAGATTAGGTAGTATGCATTTTATTTGCTATCATATTCCTCACTTTTCATATCGTTATACACACATGATTTTTCCATACTTGAATATTCTTCAGACATCACATCTATATCTCATCTTTCAACACACATATAAGGGAGATTATAAAACATTTTAAGGAACACTGAGTAAGATATAAGTTATCATCTCCTTGTGTCCTTATAGGACTAGTCAAAGGAATTCAAAAACAACTATTTTCATATCTTTAACACATAGAATCATGAAATGAAGTATCAGGATGAATATATTTTATTTAAGTATTACCCCTCAAGGTCACTACCACATTAGGTTGATTTCAACACACAGTGTCCAGTTATCTCGTGTTGCTACTTATGCCTATACTTAGTGGCTACTACCCTGGTGCACTAAGCATTTATTGCACTGGTGACACTAATAACTTTGTCTTTTTAGAATATCCAGGAAAATGTCTCTAAAATTGGTTTGAATGGACCAAAATGTCCTTTCAACACTTATACGATTCATGATTCCAATGGATGAACCAATATCAATTGAATCCCTGATTTCTCTATCACTTGAACAATTGAATTAACATTCAATTAATCCATCAAATAGGGTTTTGAACCCAATTAATCTAGGATTTCTACTCAAGAACCTTCAATTAGGGTTTTGAAATCGAGTAGCCATCAATGTTCAACATTGTGGAATTGATTCAATTGCATCTAGTGAATTATCATTAGGATTTTTATATGAACTGACCCCAAACGGTCTTGAGACCGTTTGCCCCATCCTATCCTTGGATTTTGTGAAATTCCATTAGGGTTTAGGTCATTAGATTGATCATCAATTCAGCACTCAATTGCAATTCAATTTGGTATCTTTAGTCCTTTAATTACTCAACTATACTTGAACCCAGACCTCCAAACGGTCTTGAAACCATTTGGGTGACCTCCAAATGGTCTTGAGACCGTTTGGGCCCAATCACCCAAAACATCATCTCAATCACTTACAAAATCAGCACTTAGCCGATTAGGGTTCATGCCATATCCTTGGATCTTCAAACACTTAACCATACTCAACCCTAGACCTCCTAACGGTCTTGGGTGACCCTAACCCAAAAATTCAAATCAATCAAGTTGAAAATCAGCACTTAATCCAATTACAGTTTGCCTAATTGATTAGCCTTCAACTCATGATTCCTTTGGAATTAATCCATTAAATTTGGTGGGTTATCTACCAACATAATTAGGAACAGGATTCTCAAACGGTCAACCCTTGGTCAACTCTTTCAAATGGTTTTGAAACTATTTGTTCTCAAACGGTCTCAAACCGTTTGCTCTCAAACGGTTTGGTGAAACCGAATGGACAAACATGTTGAAACTGATTGGAATAAGATTTCTTTGGGAAAAGTGTCCAAGATGATGTGATCATCATATACCTTCGTCCCTGCAACTCCTAATGCATCTGATTTCATGGATTTACCAATTACAACAAGCAATTAATAAAAAAGATAAAGAAATCAATGAAATTGCAAGATTGATAGTTGAATAACAATGTAGAAGGGTTCAAGTTATAAAACCCGCCTACAATTGAGCTCCAAAGCTCCAAGATCACGGCAACAGTGGTGGATGCAACTCTTTTCACTATTCCAAGGGTCGTCCTCAAGCTTTGAGTGAAAAGAATTGGTTAGAATTGAAGAGGGAATCGAGTTATGAAGAATTCATACATTGATTTTCGATTTTCACCATGGATTCAAAATGAAATGAGGTCAAGGACCTTAACAACTGGTTGGAGGTCTTCTTCCTGCTCCTCCACATCTCCTTGGTCGTTTTCCAAGCAAGGGGAAAGAAAGATATCCGAAAAAGCCTTTGTATTGGCTTGGAAAAGGTACTTTTATAAGAAAATTGATGAGAGAGAAAATCTCTTATAAAAGTCTTTTAATTCCAAAATTGTTGCCACCACTTCCCCCTTAGTTTCTTGCATGCAAGGGCATATCTATCCCCAGCGATCTCCCTTCCATTGTCCATGAATTAAGGGAAAAGAAATTAAGCACCTTAACCCTTATAATAAGAATATCCATATTTGAGTGGAAATTCTTTTTCTTATATAAAAAATGGTGAGTGGAATTTCACCTCCTTAGGATATGCTCGTGCCTTTGCAAGGATTTTAAGCTCATACAAACACATCTGAATCCAACCATTTTAATTTTGGTTGAAGGTTCTTTAATAAATACATTCATTTTTGCCCTAAATTGAATTAGGGTTTCACTTCGGATTAAATCTTGATTATTTTAATATCAAGATTCTCTCTCCTCCAACTTAATTCAAATGAGGCGCCCCTCTCATTTTCTTTGCTCTACATGATGCCAAGAAACATTAGGGACCTTATTGAAGTGGTAATTTGCATATTGAACCCTAGGTTTTGGGTAAATTGCACATTACACCAAAACTAGGTTTTAATGCACAAGGATTGCTTTACAAGCTTAATCTTGGTGCCCAAGCTTGTGAAAACCATACCACTACATCATATTCATTATTATGATGTCTCCACATTATAGGAACATCTTATCATGCAACATTTGCAATTTAACCCCTCAATCTTGGGTAATTTGCACTTTAGTCCAAAATAAGCAAACATTGCTTCAACATTGTTCAAACAGGACCAAAATTGAAACATAAGTTTCTCATGAGCCATAATTAATTTTCCCAAGATAAGATTAAGCATCTACTCAACCTTATTTGGAAAAACATCTAGGGTTAGAATATAACCCAGGTCAGGGATGTTAGAATGGGCACATGCAAATATTGCAATGCAATTGGTCATTATTCTACCTGTTGTCCTTTTAGGAAAGCACCCAAGAGAAATAGGACTTGGGTTTCTAAGCTAACTCCTATGGAACCAAAAATATTATTGGGGACCATTTCATCTTTCTTCTTGTAGGTACTTGCAAATGGATTGACTTTAGCTATTGAATTGCAATTTGACTCAACAATCCACATGAAAGAAGAAAGGTGAGATGTGTAGAGGGTGACAACAAGTGGAAAAAGGAATGGTAAGAACAAAGGTAATGTTTCTCTTGCCTATAATCAATCCTAACTTGTTTTTGTCAAGATAGTGTGCACTAGACATATGGTTTTTGAGTCAAAAGTTGTATTTTTGTGTTTCGCTTCACGCTCTTGCTCAAAAAACTGTTTCTAATGCTTTTACATCGCATTACTAACTTGCTTAGACATGTTTAGATATGGTTTGTACTTTCAACAGGCCTTTAAATATGTTTTTATGAAATATATGTGTCTTTTGACAGCAGATCTATCGGTTGAGTTTGTCCTATTTGAAACTCGACTGATAGGAACCAATGGGTGTTGCCAGCAGCTACCATCGGTCGAGTTGTCAATGCACAAAACTCGACCGATAACATTGTGCATAGAATATACATTTGGCTTATTGAATGAGAATTTCCCTCTCAACTAGATTTTCTCAACCAATAGCCTCATTCTTTGGCACTCCTTTGGTACCTTTATATATATATGCATATTTCCATGTTCTAAATTGCCTATCTTGCATACAACTCTATCTCTTTAATTTCTCGAATTTGGTATATCTATATCTTACAATTACTTGCTTTGAGTTGTTTTGCTGGTTTTGATGATGATCTCTTTGGATCTCTTGGTTGTGTCTAAAATTGCTTTCGTTGTACTCTAACTTGCTACATCTATCTAGGTGCATATCTTGTTTTGATACGACCTTGATGTTCTTAGTGGTGACCATCCTTTGTATGATGCATACTTGTTAGTGAGTTATATCCTTTCATTCTTCTAAAATTTCATATCTTTTTGTATGGATATATCTCTATATCTACTCATAGCTTACTTTATCTTGTGTACCTTTTTGGTATCTCTTACTATTATCTAGATCCTTCTAGTAGTCCTAACTTGTGATATCATCTACTAGTAGTTCACATACATGTAGTTCTGACCTTGTTTATAATTGGTATCTTTGCTCATCTAGTATTATTTCACTATATATATATGCTTGTTTCTCGTTTCAAACTTGATCAAGCTTGTTCCTTGAATTGCATAACTACTATTTTGAGTTGATTGCATAAAATTATGATGCAGGGAACATAGAGCTACATTGTATGTAGAAATTGGAGTATTTTTGGATTTTATGCCGATTTTACTCCAGTGTCAGATTTTGATGCAAGAGTAGTGTTTTTTATGAAGAAATGACCTTATGAGCAAGACTCATCGCATTGTCATGAGCCCTGACACGTTTTGGGCAAATTCTGTTATCTTGAGGGTCAAAATTGCGATTTATTATTTTCTACAGCACTTTATCTTACTTTTTCGGTTGTTCAAGTACATGCTTTAACTTGCTTTTATTCTATGCTTGGACAAGCCCCTAACTGTGCTCTTCTACTCTCCTTTTTATAACTTTAGTTATCTCCTTTCCTTTAACAAGTGGTATTTCTTATTTCTTCACACCCCCACTTTTTGAAATGACAAAGGGGGGGAGAAAGGTATGTCTTCTTTTGAAAAAACAGGGAGAGGGCATGTCTTACATGAAGAAGAAAAGTATGTCCATGTATAGAAGAGAAGGTAAATGGGAGAAGACATATATGTATAGAACATATATGAGTAGAAGACATAGTTTCTATAAATGTTATGAAAGCTAACCATGTAGGAGAAATAGCATCCATTGAGGAGGAGTATGAGAACTCCATGTCCATCAATTGAGGGGAAGCATATGAGTTCAATCCTATTGAAACCCCTAGGTTTCTCTGAAGGTATGATTTTACTTAAAAGCTTTCAATACATTTATGGAATGATTTGTCATCTTCCAAAAGGGGGAGAATGTTTACCCAAGGTTAATTAGGTCAATGTTGACTCACGTCTAAATTGCCTAAACTCGTGTTTTGATGGTGACTAACCATTCCACATATTTGTGTCTAATGTATCTACTTGAGTGTTTTCAGATTAGGTATAGACACACTCCAAATGCCCTAACTTGCGCATATCAAATCGGGGAAAAGACAAGTCAAAGTCAATACAAGTGCACATTTTTGTAATATGATGTAAATCAATTAGAATCATGTTGTAAATCACTGTTAATGATTGTATGACTTGTAATTAAGGTTAGAAAAAATCAAGAGCACTTAGATCGAATGTTTAAGCACTCAAAAGCCATTTTCCAAAATTCAAATTAGGTTGTTCATCGGTCGAGTTATGTGAGGTGCAAACTCGACCGATGAAGTAACTGGCCAATTTGATCAATCGAGTTGTGGTGCAAACTCAAAAGCCATTTTCCAAAATTCACATTATCTTGAAAATGACTTTTGATCAATCGAGTTGTGGTTTCACATAACTCGACCGATGAAGTAACTGGCCAATTTGATTTTCACTAGTCGATCGAGTTTCCCCAGGAAAAACACGATCGATGGTATGAATATCGGCTTTGTCTTTTACTCTATATGTCGAGTTACCTTTATAGAAACTCGATCGATTGCACTGTACGGAAAAGTACAGAAAAGTTCTTCTAGCCATTTTGGAGTTGCAACAAGTGAAAATATATCCGTTGCATGCCACAAAATATCTAGTTTTAATTCTCAAGTGTTCCCAAAGGCTAAGAGGCATCCCCAGCTATAAATAGTACCCCTTAGGCTCCATTCCAAGGTTGATCATTCAATGCAAACTCTATGTGAGGTTCCTATTCTATAGTTGAATGCCTCCTACAGCCTCCTCTCTCTCTCTAAGCTTAATCACTTTCTACATCCATTAGAGTGAGTAGGAGTTTTATAAGAGAGCTCATCCTACATGTATATCTTGTGAGGCTCTCACTTCCACCATCTCCCTTTCTCTCATTTCAACCATGAAGATGAAGGTTCTCTCTTTTAGCTAAGAGAAGTGAAGAAGAACAAGGGAAGGCGAGCCTTGTTGAAGATAAAGGTTGAAGACTTTGAGTAAGAGTGGGTAAGCCCTTGGTGAAGGCAGAAGACTCCTTGATCAAGTGGGTAAGTCCTTGTTGGAAGCTTCTCCGAGTGAAGGTGAAGTCAAAGGCGGAAGATCCAAGAAGAATGGGTAATCCCGGCAAGGGTGAAGACTTGTGCATGAGTGGGTAATTCCTTGGTGAAGGCTGAAGACTCATTGCAAAGTGGGTAAGTCCTTGGTAAGGTTGAAGACTGTTTTGTATTGGATAGGTAAGTCCTTTGTTTGGTCATGTATTGTAAGTCTTATGCATGAATATAAGAATGCAATGGTTAGGAAATCCTAGAGGTTGACCTCTCTAGGTAAGTGGGCTGACATACTTCTAGTTTAAAGTGTGGAACCACTCTAAATAGCTTATCTTTGGTGTATTTTCAATCTCTCTCATCCTCGCTATGCATGTTTTAGTTGCACTCAAATTACCTATATAGCAACCTTATCTTGTGATATATCTTGAAGGTCTAATGAATTTTTCTTAACTGCATTTGGCTCTATTCACCCCCTCTAGAGCATCTAATCACCCATCTAGGATCCAACAATTGGTATCAGAGTGGGCTTCTCCAAGCATACTTCAACAAGTAGGAGAAGATGGGTGACTACCAAGGAAATAGATACTTGATCAGCATACCAATCTTTGATGGGAGAAATTTCCTCTATTGGAGAAGAAGGCTTCAATTCTACATCCAAGGATCAAGTCTTGAGATGTGGCAAATGGTGAACACCCCTTACATGCTACCAAAGATAAAGATTGAAGAATGGGATGATGCCACCTTGAAGAAAGAAACTTTGAATACTAGATCCATGCACATCCTTTATGCCTCCATGACCCCCACCGAGTTCAATCGGATTTCTTAATGTGAAACTGACTATGAGGTATGGAGAAAGCTATGCATCACCTATGAGGGGACAAATCAAGTGAAGGAAAGCAAAGTATACATGATCAAAGGGCTGCTTGAGAACTTCAAGATGGGAAAGGAGGAGAAGATAGCCAACATGTACTCAGAGCTAAACACCATTGTGAATGGTCTTGCTATTCTAGGTCATCCTATGTCTAGTGGAGAGATCAACTAAAAGATCCTAAGAACTCTCCCAAAGAGGTGTGAACCGAAGGTGACTTCCATTGAAGAAGTAATGTTTCTTAAAGATGTCCCTATTGAAGAGCTCATTGGAAATCTACAAGCACATGAAGCCACACTTGACAAGAGGGAGGAAGTAGAAAGATAAGAAGCAAAAGAACTCAAGAGAATGAAGAAAGATAAAATCAAAGCTCAAATCAAGGCTATTCTTGATCAAGCTTCTCCATTCTCTCAAGTTGAAGAAGATGACATGTACTCCAAGGGTAAACTCTATAAAGGAAAGTCCTCCTCCATCCGGTGCTTCACATGTAGAAATAAGGGTCACTACAAGGAAGATTGCCCACAAGGAAAAAAGACCCATCTTCACAAGAGAATAGAAGAGAAGTACAAGAAGAAGGAGAAATGGCACTCAAGCTCAAGTGGCTCCTCCAACTCAAGCTCAAGTGAAAAATCAAGTGAAGTGTCAAGTGGAAGATCAAGCTCAAGATCTAGTGATGAAGGAGAATGACATTTTGCTCTTATGGCATCAACAAATAAAGAGTCAAGTGAGGTAAATCTAAACTCTTTAGATAAAGAATCCTTAATTGCTTTTATTCATGATATTTATGTCTCTCTTAACTCTTCTAAAAAGAAAAGGAAAAAGCTTGCTAGAATTGTTTGTAATATGCATGTAGAATTAGATGGTCTTGAACATGCTAATTCTTGCTTGCTTGATGATAAAAATGCTTGTATTAGCCAAGTAGAATCTTTTAAACTTGAAAATGCTAGTTTTCTAAATAAGATTAAATTTCTAGAAGCTCAACCTCTCATTCATAGTTCTAATGAAGAGCATACTTTAATTGTTGATTCTCTCATGCATGATATTGATGCTCTTAAATCTGAAAACAAGGACAGAGATTTTGTTTTGCAAAAATTAGAAATAGAAAATGCTTCCTTACTTTCTTAAATCAATGTGCATGAATCTTGTTCTAGTTCTGCTAGTAGAGAGAATGATGTTGTTGCTCTTCATATTGATAGAGATTCTTATTTAATTAAAGCTCTTTGCTTAGAAAATGATCTTTTGCATGCTAGAGATAATATCAATCATTTGTCTTCTACTATTACTTCTCTTATGCATGATAATGATGGTTTGAGATCTTCTTTGCAAAGATTCTTAGTTGGTCAAAAGAATCTTAATGACATCCTACACCATACTACTAAACAAATTGGTAGACATGGTTTAGGGTATGATAGTAGTCAAGGGAAAAACAAAGATAAAGGACCTGCAATATTCCATGGAAAATCCTCTAGTTCCAAGACTATGGGCACATGAAACTATTGCAATGAAATTGGTCATTATTCTAGTTTTGTCCTTTTAGGAAAGAACCCAAGAGAAATAGGATTTGGGTTGCTAAGCAAACTCCTCTGGACCCAAAAATATGATTGGGGACCATTTCATCTTTGTTCTTGTAGGTACTTGCAAATGGATTGACTTGAGCTATTAAATTGCAAATTGACTTCACAATCCACATGAAAGAAGAAAGGTGAGATAAGTAGAGGGTGACAACAAGTGGGAAAAGGAATGGTAAGAACAAAGGTAATGTTACTCTTGCCTATAATCAATCCTAACTTGTTTTTGTCAAGATAGTGTGAACTATACATATGGTTTTTGAGTCAAAAGTGGTATTTTTGTGTTTCTCTTCACACTCTTGCTCAAAAAACTATTTCTAATGCTTTTATAGTGCATTACTAACTTGCTTAGACATGTTTGGATATGGTTTGTATTTTCAGCATGCCTCTAAATATGTTTTTATAAAATATATGTGCGTTTTGACAGCAGCTCTGTCGGTCGAGTTTGTCCTGTTTGAAACTTGACCGATAGGAACCAAAGGGTGTTTCCAGCAGCTGCCATCGATCGAGTTTTCAATGCACATAACTCGACCGATAACATTGTGCATAGAATATACATTTGGCTTATTGAATGAGAATTTCCCTTCTCAACTTGATTTTCTCAACCAATAGCCTCATTTTTTGGAACTCCTTTGGTACCTTTATATATATGCATACTGCCATGTTCTAAATTGCCTATCTTGCATACAACTTTATCACTTTAATTACACTAATTTGGTATATCTATATCTTGCAATTACTTGGTTTGAGTTGTTTTGTAGGTTTTGATGATGATCTCTTTGGATCTCTTGGTTGTGTCTAAAATTGCTTCTGTTGTACTCTTACTTGCTACATCTATCTAGGTGTATATCTAGTTCTGATACAACCTTGAGGTTCTTAGTGGTGATTATCTTTTGGTTGTGATGCATACTTGTTAGTGAGTTATATCCTTTCATTCTTCTAAAATTGCATATCTTTTTGTATGGATATATCTCTACATCTACTCATAGATTGATTTATCTTGTGTACCTTTTTGGTATCTCTTTCTATGATCTAGATCCTACTAGTAGTTCTAACTAGTGATATCATCTACTAGTAGTTCACATACATGTAGTTCTGACCTTGTTTATAATTCATATATTTGCTCATCTAGTAGTATTTCACTATATCTATGCATGTATCTCGTTTCAAACTTGATCAAGCTTGTTCCTTTAATTGCATGTCTACTACCTTGAGTTGATTGCATAACATTGTGATACAGGGCACATAGAGCTACATTGTATGTAGAAATTGGAGTAATTTGGATTTTATGTACATTTTTCTCCAGTGTCAGATTTTGATGCAAGAGTAGTGTTTTTTATGCAGAAACGACCATCTGGGCAAGACTCGTCGCTTTACCATGATCCCTGACACATTTTGGTAAAATTTTGTCATCATGAGGGTCAAAATTGTGATTTATTATTTTCTACAACACTTTATCTTGCTTTTTGAGTTGTTCAAGTACATGCTTTAACTTGCTTTTATTCTATGCTTGGACAAGCCCCTAACTGTGCTCTTCTACTCTCCTTTTTATAACTTTAGTTATCGCCTTTCTTTTAACAAGTGGTGTTTCTTATTTCTTCATACCTCCACTATTTTAAATGACAAAGGGGGAGAAAGGTATGTCTTATTTTGAGAAAACAGGGAGAAGGCATGTCTTACATGAAGAAGAAAAGTATGTCCATGTAAAGGGGACAAGGTAAATGGGAGAACACATATATGTGTAGAACATATATGAGTAGAAGACATAGTTTCTATAAATGGTATGAAAGCTAACCATGCAGGAGAAATAGCATCAATTGAGGGGGAGTATGAGAACTCCATGCACATCAATTGAGGGGGAGCATATGAGCTCAATCCTATTGAAACCCCTAGGTTTCTCCGAAGGTATGATTGTACATAAAAGCTTTCAATACATTTATGGAATGGTTTGTCATCTTCAAAATGGGGGAGAATGTTGACTCAAGGTCAATTAGGTCAATGTTGACTCACGTCTAAATTTCCTAAACCCGAGTTTTGATGATGACTAACCATTCCACATATTGGTTTCTAATGTCTTTACTTGAGTGTTTTTAGATTAGGTATAGAAATACTCCAAATGCCCTAACTTGCGTATATCAAATTGGAGAAAATACAAGTCAAAGTCAATACAAGTGCACATTTTTGTAATATGATGTAAATCCATTAGAATCATGTTGTAAATCACTTGTAATGATTGTATGACTTGTAATTAAGCTTAGAAAAAAATAGAGAGCATTTAGATCGAATGTTTAAGCACTCAAAAGCCATTTTCCAAAATCCACATCAGGACGTTCATCGATCGAGTTGTGTGAGGTGCAAACTCGACCGATCCATATTGGATCTTGAAAATGACATTTGATCAGTCAAGTTGTGGTTTCACAGAACTCGACCGATGGAGTAACTGACCAATTTGATTTTCATTGGTCGGTCGAGTTTCCCCAGGACAAACTATACCGATGGTATGAATATCGTCTTTGTCTTTTACTCTATCGGTCGAGTTACCTTTATAGAAACTCGATCAATTGCACTATACAGAAAAGTGCAGAAAAGTGCTTCTAGCCATTGTGGAGTTGCAACAAGTGAAAATATATCTGTTGCATGCCACAAAATGACTAGTTTTCATTCTCAAGTGTTCCCAAAGGCTATGAGGCATCCCCAGCTATAAATAAGACCCCTTGGGCTACATTCCAAGGTTGATCATTCAACGCAAACTCTATGTGAGGTTCCTAGTCTATAGTTGAATGCTTCCTACATCCTCCTCTCTCTCTCTCTCTAAGCTTAATCACTTGCTACATCTATTAGAGTGAGTAGTAGTTTTGTAAGAGAGCTATCTTTCAGTAAGAGTTTTCTAGAAGAGGACCTCCTTGCAAAATGGTTTTAAATTTTAGTGATTTTTGCTAATCCACTGTTTAATATTATTCTGCATAATTAGTAACAACTTAGATGTTGGTTTGGTGGCGGTCGTTACAGTTGTCCAAGTTGGGATCATAAGAAAAGCATCCTTGTGAAGCTCGTCACCATGTTGATAGTGTTTGGTGATCACCAACTGCTGGTCGAACTACCAAGGACCCATGTCCAGTGCTGCTTCCTTGTCCGCTGTCGTAGAGAACCAGACAAGAAAGATGATATGATCTCATGATAACATCTCAAACTCCCCTTTAGGGTTCCACGTCCTCTTCACCCAGGCCAACAAGTGAGGGTAGAATGGACGCTTTCCCAAGGTGTACACTGTGCATGTATATCTTATGAGGTTCTCACTTCCACCACCTGTTTTCTCTCATTTCAACCATGAAGATGAAGGTTCTCTCTCTTAGCTAAGAGAGGTGAAAAAGAACAAGGGAAAGCGTCCCTTGTTGAAGATCAAGGCTGAAGACTTGGAGCAAGAGTGGGTAAGCCCTTGGTGAAGGCAGAAGTCTCCTTGCTCAAGTGGGTAAGTCCTTGGTGGAAGCTTCTCCGAGTGAAGGTGAAGTCAAAGGAGAAAGATCGAAGAAGAGTGGGTAATCCCTGCAAGGCTGAAGACTTGTGCAAGAGTGGGTAAGTCCTTGGTGAAGGCCGAAGACTCATTGCAAAGTGGGTAAATCCTTGGTAAGGTTGAAGACTCTTTTGTATTGGATAGGTAAGTCCTTCGTTTGGTCATGTATTGTAAGTCTTATGAATGAATATAAGAATCCAATGGTTAGGAAATCCTAGAGGTTGACCTCTCTAGGTAAGTGGAATGACATACTTCTAGTTTGAAGTGTGGAACCACTCTAAATAGCTTGTCTTTGGTGTATGTTCAATCTCTCTCATCCTTGATATGCATGTTTTAGTTGCACTCAAATTACCTATTTAACAACCTTATCTTGTGATATATCTTGAAGGTCTAATGAATTTTGTTTAAGTGCATTCATCTCTATTCACCCCCCCCTCTAAAGCATCTAATCACCCATCTAGGATCCAACAATTGGTATCAAAGCGGGCTTATCCAAGCATACTTCAACAAGTAGGAGAATATGGGTGACTACCAAGGAGGGAGATACTTGATCAGGCTACCAATCTTTGATGGGAGTGATTTCCTCTATTGGAGAAGAAGGTTTCAATTCCACATCCAAGGTTCAAGTCTTGAGATGTGGTAAATTATGAACAACCCTTACATGCTACCAAAGACGAATATTGAAGAATAGGATGATGGCACCTTGAAGAAAGAAACATTGAATGCTAGAGCCATGCACATCCTTTATGCCTCCATGACCCCCACCGAGTTCAATCGTATTTCTTCATGTGAAACAGTCTATACGGTATGGAGAAAGCTATGCATCACCTATGAGGGGACAGTTCAAGTGAAGGAAAGAAAAGTCTACATGCTCAAAGGGTTGCTTGAGAAATTCAAGATGGGAAAGGAGGAGAAGATAGCCAACATGTACTCAAGGCTAAACACCATTGTGAATAGTCTTGCTATTCTAGGTCATCCTATGTCTAGTGGAGAGATCAACTTAAAGATCCTTAGAACTCTCCCCAAGAGGTGGGAACCCAAGGTGACTTCCATTGAAGAACCAAGGTCTCTTAAAGATGCCCCTATTGAAGAGCTCATTGGAAATCTGCAAGCACATGAAGCCACACTTGACAAGAGGCAGGAAGTAGAAAGACAAGAAGCAAAATAACTCAAGAGAATGAAGAAACTCGAAATCAAAGCTCAAACCAAGGCTATTCTTGATCAAGCTTCTCCATCCTCTCAAGTTGAAGAAGATGCCATGTACTCCAAGGGTAAACTCTACAAAGGCAAGTCCTCCTCCATCTGGTATTTCACATGTGGAAAGAAGGGTCACTACAAGGAAGATTTCCCACAAGGAAAAAAGACCCATCTTCACAAGAGAAGAGAAGAGAAGTAAAAGAAGAAGGAGAAATGGTACTCAAGCTCAAGTGGCTCCTCCAACTCAAGCTCAAGTGAAAAATCAAGTGAAGAGTCAAGTGGAAGATCAAGCTCAAGCTCTAGTGATGAAGGATAATGATATTTTGCTCTTATGGCATCAACAAGTAAAGAGTCAAGTGAGGTAAATCTAAACTCTTTAGATAAAGAATCCTTAATTGCTTTTATTCATGATACTTATGCCTCTCTTACGTCTTATATAAAGAAAAGGAAAAACCTTGCTAGAATTGTTGATAATATGCATGTAGAATTAGACGGTCTTGAACATGCTAATTCTTGCTTGCTTGATGATAAAAATGCTTGTCTTAGTCAAGTAGACTCTCTTAAACTTGAAAATGCTAGTTTGCTTGATAAGATTAAATTTCTAGAAGCTCAACCTCTCATGCATAGTTCTAATGAAGAGCATATTTCATACACTACCTCTCTTCACAAGATTGGGGAATTTGAGCTCTAGAGATGGTGACTCCATGTAGCATGGGGATGTTGCCTCTCTTTGAGTTCTCCATGTTGAACCGCTTCAGCACTTTGTCAACGTACGTGCTTTGACTTAGTCTGAGAAGACTTTTAGATCTATCTCTATAGATCTTAATTCCTAAAATGTAGGATGCTTCTCCTAAGTCCTTCATTGAGAAAGTACTTCCAAGCCAAGTCTTTACCTTCTCTAAGGTTGTGACATCATTCCACATCAATAGTGTGTCATCCACATACAATATGAGGAATGTGGTCGTCCTCCCACTAACATTCTTGTACACAAAAAGTTCATCTTCATTTTTAATAAAGACAAATACTTTGACTTCCTCATCAAATTGAAGATTTCAACTCTGAGATGCTTGCTTCAATCCATAGATTGATCTTTGTAGCTTAAAGACTTTATTGGCATTCTTTGGATCTACAAAACCTTCAGGCTATGTCATGTACACATCCTCATATATATTCCCGTTAAGGAATGCATTTTTGACAACCATCGGCCAAATTTCATAGTCATAATAGGCCACATTTGGAAGCATGATCCTGATGGACTTAATCATGGCAACCGGAGAAAAGGTTTCGTCATATTCAACACCTTGAACTTGTCAAAATCCCTTCACAACCAATCTGCATTTATAAGTTTGCACATTGCCATCCATGTCGGTCTTCTTCTTGAAGACCCACTTGCACCCTATGGGTTTTACCCCTTCGGGTGGTTCCGCCAAAGTCCATACTTTGTTGGAGTACATGGATTCCATCTCGAATCTCATGGCTTCAAGCCATTTCTTAGAATCTGGTTCCTCCATAGCCTATACATAGGTAGTTGGATCATCATTTATGATCAACTCACTGCCTTCTTGAGTCACAAGGTATCCAAACCTCTCAGGTTCAAGGCGTGTTCAACTAGATCTATGAGGTCCTTATGTTATTTGAGGAGATTGAGATTCCACAACACGTTGTGAATCTCCATGTTCCTCTTATACATCTACTGGTTCAATGTTTTCTTGTTGGACTTCAACCTCTTCAAGCTCTATTTTCCTCCCACTGCTTCCTTTGAAAATAAATTCCTTCTCTAGGAACACATCATCCCTGGAAACAAACACTTTGTTGTCATTTGGGTGGTATAAATAATATCCCCTCGTTTCCTTGGGGTATCCAATAAAATAACATTTATCAGACTTGAGTCCAAGCTTATCAGTAAACATTTTCCTGACATAAGCCTCACAACCCCAAATCTTCATAAAAGACAAATTGGAACACTTCCCATGCCATATCTCATATGGTGTCTTTTGAACCGATTTAGATGGTACTCGGTTAATTGTAAACGCGGCGGTTTCAAGAGCAGAACTCTAGAAGGAAATTGGAAGATTAGTAAAACTCATCATCAATCGCACCATATCTAGTAATGTGTGATTCCTTCTTTCGGACACACCATTATGTTGTGGTGTTCCAGGTGGAGTCCATTATGATACAATACCACGGGCTCGCAGAAGGTCCTCAAACTCTTGGCTTAAGTATTCTCCACCTCGATCGAATCAAAGTGCTTTAATACTTGTACCAAGTTGGTTTTGTACTTCATTCATGAAATCCTTGAACCTTTCAAGGGTTTCTGACTTATGTTTCATCAGGTACACATAGCCATACCTACTGAAATCATCAGTAAAAGTAATGAAGTACTAGTACCCACCTCTGGAATTAGTTCTAAAAGGCCCACATACATCAGTATGTATGAGTCCTAATAGATTACTAGCTCTCTCACCTTTACCTGAAAAGGGAGTCTTGGTCATCTTTCCTAACAAACAAGATTCACATGTCTCTATTGATTCATAATCAAAAGAGTCTAGATAACCATCTTTATAGGGTCTAGAAATGTGCTTCTCATTTATGTGCCCTAGACGACAATGTCAAAGATATGTTTTGTTTGAGTTGTTGAGTGTTTGCCTTTTGGTGTTTACGTTGTATACACTTGTCTCTAAATCTATCAAGTATAGACCATAAGACATTGGGGCACTTCCATAAAAGATCCCGTCTTTAGAAATGGAACATTTTCCATTCTTAATAAGAAATTCCAATCCATCCTTGTCCAAACAAGGAATCGGAATGATTTTCCTATTTATGGCGGGTACGTAATAGTAGTTCTCCAACTCTATTATTATCCCACTAGGTATAGTTAACTCATAGGTTCCTATGGCACTGGCAGCAACCCTTTCCCCATTGGAAACACGTAGTTTAACCTCTCCTTTCCCCAAAGGCCTACTTCTCTTAAGATCCTTCACATTTGAACAAATGTGAGATCCGCATCCGGTATCAAGTACCCATGACAAAGAAGTAGTAAAGTTAATCTCTATCACGTATACACTAGAAGTAGAGATCTCTATCTCTCACTTCTTCTTCCACCGTTCCTTCCATCCTCTCCATACAGAATAATTTGGTTTGGCGATAGAACCCTTCTCTCCCTCACCCTTCATTTCATTGATCTCTATCAATGGACTACCGTTCTTGTTAAATAACTCATTAAGAGTACATAGAGTGGATTCAAAGGCTCCCGGTATATCTAGATTGTGCAGATGACTTCTCAAAATCCTCAACCAGTTATGGAATTTATTCTCAATTAATTTGCCCATTTTAAAAGATGGTTCTTTTTCCATTCTATGATAGAAAATTGCATTTGTCAAAACTCCTTTTGATTTGATTTGATTTGATTTGAATAAAATTTGACGATAGTTAATTCGACCTTTAATTAATTACTGCTCCCACTATTTTGATTCAAATTGACAGCCCTCACCATTAATTCAGAAGATTGGAGCACACAATCTTCTAGTGGGTCAAGATCCTAAAATCCTCTGAGCCATGGACCAGATAGGGTTGTCACCCACAACTTAGATCTTCCAGGTAGGAAACTCTTGCCAATTGCATCACATGCAATTCTTGAAAGATGTCATATGCAACTCCTTGCCATGATCATCTCCATGCCTCAAGGTACTAAATCCCATCTAGATCACCTTCCAACACGATGAATATCCACCCTGCTAGGGCAGACCCACATATTCATCCTTTATGCTTCCACGAGATATACGGTGCACCACGCTAGGAAGTGCCCACACTTGGGAGATCAAGTTTTTCACGTGTGTCACATTTGGAAGGCATCTAAAACTTTAATATTTAATGAGGGATTTGGTTTTTATATACACATACATATCCAATCACCACAATATATAGTATGTATCATATACATGCTATATACCACGAAAAACATGTGAAACAATAAAAGCAATGATTATGGCCATCCTATGTGATTCCTCGAGCCAAGAGGAATCATGATCATCTTGGTCACATCACATGTAACATGTACAAGATGAACTTTGTGCTTTTCCCTTCTGGGTTTGATCAACTCATCCCCATGATTGATCAGCTCTCCATCTGGCCGGTCATCTGGGTGCCACCAATTGATCGTCTGGAACCTCCATTTGATCCGTTCACTGGTCGTCGTGCATCTCTTTAGGTCACCACCCACTCATCTCTCTCCTCAAATCGGTCTTCTAAAATGCCAACTGATCAGTTCATGCCTTGAACTTCTCGTCTCAGTCCTTGTCAGGTCATCCGCCGTTCTTTGACATAACAGGGAATAAAAATCTATCATATTTACAATTGAATTGTGAAACCCTGAGTTACATTTGGGGGAGCAAAGGTAGAAAAGAAATCTGGAGTTATCTCGAGTTACATCAGGAATAGGAGATAGGGAACAGGTGCACAGACCAAGATGCAAGAAACCACATACAACCATACACATATATAGGGTTTATTGTCCAAAACCACGCTATACATCCACCATAAAACTCATTTAAGGGTGATGTGTATGGAGTGCATTAATATTACATATCATATATGTATATTGGGATTTGTGGATTGGACATGCATAAAGCCAACTTTATTCGCATCGCATGCAATAAATAAAGGTGACAAACCAAAATCGATCACATTGATAATCCTAAAGTATAGAGCAGTTGACATGGCACTGATACCACTGTTGGGTTTTAAGGGAGGCAGAGAAGGCAACGGAAAAAAAAATTTCTCCCCAAAACCCAGAACGAAGGGATCACGTCAACATCTATACAATAGGAAGGATGGTTTGTAGAGGCATACCTTGTCCTGAGGCTTGCTCAGCGACTTTACCTCACAACTTATGCGGTCATCACCTCCAGTCTTGGATGATGTCTGTGCAGCTCCTGGTCTCACTGGGACTGACAACTCCTGGTCTCACTGGGACTATCGGGATTGACAGCTGTCCTCCGAGTGGTAGAAGTCACCTACCTCTGAAGTAGTCCACACGGACCACCTGGAACTCCATTCTCCTTCTCCCATAAGGAATCAGAAGGAGTCACACCCTCCTGTCAGCATACTAGTCACCGACACACTATCCTGCCACCAGTTGCTTTTCTGTAGTTGTCTTTCCCTTGTTGTGCCTCCCTTATCGGGTAGCACTTGCTCGGGCTCTCCTGGTGACCACAACCAGAGAGAACGACAACTTTGCAGAGCAACTAGTGTTTTGAGTTTTACTTCGAGAAGCCCCCAATACCCCTATATATAGGAGGGTCATGGGACATGATTCTCTACCCCAGGCAATGCAGGACTAAGCAGGAGTAGAAGGATTTGAGATTTCCACAAAATCGGACAAACAACGGTAGTTGAACCGATCGATTTAGCCCTGAAACGATCGTCTGGACTCTCCATTCGATTGTCATGACACTCCAGTCGGTCGTTTGGACCCTTGAGCCAATCGGTTGGCTGCTCCAACCGATAGTTTCACGGTCCTGGTCAAACTTAATTTGACTTTCCATGTTCATTTCTAACTAATTAATATTAGTCCTTGTCCAAATCGAATTTGACAATTGAAATGAAACAAGATCGATTGGTCACCCGACCAGTTGACCCATGTGAAACGATCGTCTCATGACCTGAGCCAGTCGGCTCACCTACCTGAGCTGAGCGATTCATCTCATGAGTTGATCGGGTTGGGGTAGTAGACCAGTCAATTGTAGTTTCAATCAATCCGATACTCTAATCATTTGATCCAACACCATGAATATTATGATTTTGAGCTATCAATTAATTGAGTGTTTAATTGAACTATTAAACTCCTTTTGTAATCAATCTAAATATCATTTGTGGATAAACTCCTCTTCCCAGTTAAATCCTATGTGTGTGACCCTGCAGGTCCATTTCACGTTGGCAGTGAAAGTCCATAACACTTATGACTTCACAAGCAAAGAGTCGTGCCTAGTCACACATTAGTGCTACCCAAGTGAAATAGAAAGTTAGAGAACACATTTCATTCCTACAATCCGTGAATGGTGTTATAGTGAATGTATAATTACTTTGTCACTGATGTCCTGAATGAAATCAAGGAATGGAACGAGCATCCTTTAAATGTTCATCCATTTCCTTCATTCTAGAGCAGACTGGTTGAGATGTGTGGGACATCAATATCACATATTGATTCACACTTGCATGCACATGCCTTTCTAAATCCTACTCATCAAGTGGCCAAGGACATCAAACTCCCTTAGGAGTGACAAATCCCATATCTATCACTCACCCCTCAAAAGCCCCATGTGTCAAAGCCACCCAATCATCACCTTTATAACAACCCATGTCTCAGGATTGCGTTTGATGATGTCAAAGTGTACTCAACACATGCATCACCTTTATAACAACCCATGTCTCAGGATTGCGTTTGATGATGTCAAAGTGTACCCAACAACATGTGTTGAGTGTAGTGATTTTAGGTCAAAGAATCACACTCACCACCATGACTGTGAGAGCTGACTATGACTACAAAATCATGGTTCCATGTGTCACTCTCATGGTGGGTCTGTCTGGTACACTGTTCTCTAACAAGTACCTATGTGCTTGGTTTGATATCAATATATCATGACTAATGAGATTATGTCATCAACCAACACACAATCTAGTCTTTAGTGTTATTGATGTCTATGGTTATTTCCACAATAATAACCAGCTCGGGACTAAACAAGAATGTATACTCTTAACATTCACATGATCTCATCGTTTAGGTCCTCAACCCAAAAGCATATGTCATTGAGTAAAAACAATTCTTTAGACATCTTCATGTTACACTATCATCTCAGCAATAGTTAAAACATATAGATTGGAAATGCCTTTATTATTATTCAAATCATTTACAAAGTATCCCATTACAATCATCACATGACTTTCTCTATGGGCATACATACCAACATTCATATCTTCAATAATGAAATAAAAGAGAAAACTTGGAGACTAAGAAAATTAATTTTTATTTTCAAATTTTGGTCCCAAATCTTGCCCACAATTAGATAATTTCATGAAAGACTTGTCCTTAAAGTTTAGGATTAAAAGGATTAAAGCAGTAAATGTTACAAAATTTTCTAGAACTCATAAAATGAGTGGTTTAACATGGATTTGTATTAGATTTCATGAAAATCCTTTTCAGACTTGATAATATCTAGACTTTCTGATCTTTTGCATGGCTTGAGGATCGTCATTCTAAGATCCAATTATAACATATTTTTCACCTACCTTCGCCTGATTTGGAAACTGGTACAATGAAAAAAAAGACTCATTTCACACAAACCATGCTTCTTGGTCAACGAAGACTGCTAGAGACCATCCCATTAAATTGAGAGAGATACTATGAACCCAGTCATCCTAGGTTTTATCCATGTTGGGAGGCAACTAATTATTTTCCAAAATGTCCATCCATGAGGAATCTCAGCCGATGTGGACGGGCATAAATAGGGGGATGTGGACTCTCAGTGAAAATGCTAAATTATTCATGAGACTGAGTTGAACCTTTTCCATTTGTTATCTTCCCTTAATATGTTTGCCAAACCCATCCTTCATTTTTACATCTTTGTAGCGTCTCATAGAAGATACTCTCTCCTCAACCCACCAACTCTGCTCATGTCTAGGGCAATTCAAGCCCGTCAAGTTCGCCGGAGCAGAGCAAATGTGATCGTCCCCTTACTTTCTATGTAGAAGGTCAGGACCTCAGAGTCAACCGTTGCCCACTCATGCTACTCGCGTACACATTGAGGTTAAATACAACCTTGAGGTGAAAGGACCTATCGACCCCATGATCTCTTCAAGGAAGGATAATATCTTTGATTGGTTGTTTTTTCCTTTTGATTGGAATTAAGTTACTTCTGAGAATGGTATGTTGTTACACATATAACTACTCATCTTAACTAACTTCTGTGGCTTCTCAAAGTTCTCCAAATTGATTGCAAAATAAATTGGTGGATGTTTATTAAATTTCCTGTAATCTATAAAGCCCCTATGGATATCACATGATATATGAATAACATGCTCGAACCGCTCATACCAACTCCTGAAGTCTAAGAAAGAGAAATAATAAGAGAGAGAAAGTCATTTAGATGACTAGGAACAATCAGGTAAAGCTCTAGATTGGGAAGATCAACATTACACCAAGGCCTAGATTGGGAAGGTGGCCCATGTCCACAGTAAGGACATAGCGCTATGATAGAGTACCCCATACATTGAGTAAATAAGGGTCGAGGAGTTATTATGAAAGTGTAAATTGTGATTTCATAACAATAATTGGTTGAATATGTTGTTACAGGTACATGCGAATAGTTTTGTTTCACCTACCTACCATTATAACTTGTTATACTGACTGTGTTTTTGTTTCACGACCTTTTAGGTGAGTCTGTTGTTATTTTGTAAGTATGATAAAATAATGGTCATCCAGAGAAGATGGTTCCAAAAGAAAACACTTAATGTAATTTTGCAGGATATAGATAGATAGCTTTCACTTCTAGTTGCATACATTAGAAATCCATACCATGTAATTGTTGTGTGGACATATTTATCTTTTTCCTTTCCTTAACTCCATTTTGACATTGTGAAAGTTTATAATTATTTATTCTTATTTGAAAAACCTTGATCTTGTAAATATGGTAATGGCCCTTGCCCTTTTGTCCATTTGGATAGGATATAACAGGGGAGGGGGTTTCTACACTTGGTATCAAAACCTAGTTTACCATTTCACCTTTAATAATTACTAAATTTTAAGGAGTTTTGTAGAAAATAATAGAATTTTTAGATTATTTTCCAAAGATGATAGTGTCTCGATGGGACCACAGTCTAAGGGTTATAAAAAAATTCCTCGATATTGTAGTTGACTTACGAAGACTTATGGACTTGTGCATTGATGCATGGGTTTTTGGTCAACCTCACATGAATATTTTCCTTAATTTTATGTGTTGATTTATCATTTATTTGATTAATTATGAATGAAATGCTATCAATGGCTTAATTTTTCTAAATACATCAAATTATGTGTTTTTTACTATTTTATGTGGTATTATATGCACCCTGAGTACTTATGTACGTTCTTCTGCAATTTCAGGTACAATGAAGCTTCACAAACTCGATATTACCAACTGGTCAAAAGTTGGTGGTATCAAATTCACATCAGTACTGGACCAAAAACTCATCTAGACTCGGTGCTACTGACATCCAAATTTAGTAGTACCGAGACCTCATCAGTAAGGTGTAAGAAATGATTCGTGAAAACTCGATACTACCAAGTGCACCAATTCGATACTACTGAGTTCGCATCAGGGAAGTAGGGTTCGAGTGACCTAAAGACTCGCTGCTATCGAGGCAGTTCAATAGTACTAACTTATATGGAGTGTGCAACTAAACCTAGCAACTCAAACTATTGACTTCTCAAGTCCATACTACTGAGTCTGTCCGATCAGGGAATCTAAAGACAACACTGTAATCCGATGGCTGGTGTTATTTCATACCCTAAGTCCCTCCTATGACTTTGGGGGAGTACGGACAGACCTAAGGAGACAGTTTTTTTTCCATTGCACAACATCGGAGAGAGAGAGGAAAGGAGATAAAGGAACCAAAAGCTTCACCTGGGATGATCCGATCACCTTTAGTGAGTGATTCTATAGTCAGAAGAGAGTAGAACACATGTACGTCGTACGAGATCATCCAGATCGGCCGTGATTCATGGGTTATTTTTGTTTTCTAATGTTTCCCAGATTTTTCGCATTATCCACCATGTACATGTGAATGTAAACCATGTGGGGCTAAACCCCTTGATTCCTTAGGATTTGGGAGTATCCCTGATATGCACAGAAATTGACTTTTATGCATTAATATCAATTTTATCCCTATTTTTTGGATATAAATATATGAAATTATATTGTTGTACTTATTCTTGATCATCGTAGGTAAATTATCAAACCTTTAATCATTTTAGGAGAGAGGTTAAGGGTTGGAAAATCATAGATCTACATGTTTATTGTGCCCTTTGGGAAACGTGAAGTGTAATCAGGAGGAGAACACTGAAGAGTAATCATGATACATCTAACTAATCAACCAATTACTATGGAAATGGGATTGGCATCAGATTAGGTAGTGAATTACACTGTAGGAGTGTGTAATTCTGTCTACAACCTCTTTATCCAAGGGGAGGGGTAATCCATATTAGTGTGTGGAGTTAATTATATGTGTTATTTGTGGTGAAACCATTATCCTAAGGAATTCGTCCAACTCAGAGTTATTTAATATTTTATTTTGTTTTATTTTGGCATTCATTTTGTTCAATTAAAACTAATTCAACTCTTTAAACTGGCCTAGCTGATCCTATCATAGTTAGTAGTAGTATACTGGAGAAACATTTCCATGTATTTGACTCGGGCCCCACAAGGCATGTATTACTTCGATATGTTCACTTGCATATAACGTATGGTTAACATGTGACAAGTTTTTGGTGTTGTTTCTGGGGAGGCAAAAACATCCAACACTAAGAGTGTTGTTGTAACATCCCACTATTTTTATGCAAAATTTTCAAACTATTTTATACTCTGCATGCTCTTTTTCTAATAAGATAATTGTTGAGGACCTTCATGTAAATTTCCCATGTTAGTTTTGCAATTCATTTTATTATGTTCAATTCCTCTCTTATCCTTGTTTTATTTAAAGAAAATGTTTTCATATATATCTATGCTCTTTTGTTTATGAAAATGAGAATAAATGCTTTTATGTCAAATTTTCTCTCTCTTATGGTGATTAGTGGTTTACGTGTTTAATTACTTGCTTTATAACCCCCATCTTATTAGTTGAGGATAAATAGTACTTAGTGCACATTTTTATATCTTATAATTCTTATTTGAGAGATTAATAGCCATATATGCTTTAATATATTCACTTAAGTGTATTGAATGCATTTTTGCCTAATTAGGAGTGATGGTAGGCTAAAAGATGAAATTAATTGAGCCATTGTGTTTTAATGAACCTCCTCAACCTATGGGTGAAGTTTAAGGTCATTTGGACTTCAAAGGGCCCTCCAAATGTTAATTATACATTTTATATGGTTTATAGTATACCAATCAATGTGTTATTTGTCACATTTATTCGATTTACACTGCTCCGAAGGTAATTCATCTGTTTCATTTCTTTCGCGCATGTGTGCCACTATTGGATTAGGATCCAACCGTGTCTATTTTGTCTTCAACCTCACGAAGGTTTTGTCAGTCCATCAGTTTCCTTGCTTTGAATCATTCTCACTCCATGATGCACTGTTTCTCATGATTCTTTCACCAATGAGACCGTGAGGTCAATTTGATCCGAGCGATCCCTAGCCCGTGCCCTCTCGTGCTCTGTAGGGAAAATGCCCATTTTAGCGCTCACCGCCTCACCCTGCCATGAAGGTACTAATGCCTCTTTCACCTTCCTCGTACCCATATTAAGGATTCACAAGCATCGTCGGTCCCCGAGAAACTCTCCCTTGACATCAATTTCTTCTCCAAAGACCTGAGGTTCCCCGACCTGATCAAGGTGCCATCTCTGACATCCTCACCTTTGCCCGATCTCTTCAGTCAACCTCGACCCAATCACTCTTGCGGTGAGCATCCTCGACACCTAAGCTTCATTTTCACACTCTCGGTTTTCCGTGAAGTCTCCCCAATCGACAGGACCTGTAACGACCTTCGACCTTCACCTCAAGTTTTTTTGCTCTGGTGAGTTAGTGGTCATTTGATCTTGCTTTTCTCGCACAAGGTACCCTTCGGTTCTGACTTGGGTTCATGAGTATTCCTGCATCATTTTGTTGATGTGTTCACCATCATTTTTAGCTTTTGGTTTTGGGAACCACCCTCGGCCATGGCCAAGGATCTCCTGAAGCTCAAGGTCTCCCCTGGACCCGAGCTTTAGCTCAACAAGTTCGGTTTAGCATAAGGAAGTCCTAGAGAACCTTGGTTCTTCAGGAATGACAACTCTCCACTCACAAGACCTGGGACCGATTCTCCACCCTGACTGTTGGAGCCATGACTCGCGTCGTGAAGGCGAGGAGCAATTGAGGTCCTAAAATGACCTAGGTGCCCCTATCTTTTGTTTATTTGACGATCCCCACCGCGAGGGTATTTTCGGATTTGCATGCCCTATTTCCTTGATCACTTAGGCAAGCCTCGTGGCCTAGTCGGCCAAGTCTGATTGGGCCAAATCAGAAGTTGGCCCACTATTTTCTAGATTTGGATATATATACGTGGCTTTATCTCAATTTGTGATTGATCAATACTTTGAAAATTCCTAGTAAATCGCCTGTTTATCGAAAAATTATGCCAAAATACGTTTTGGAAAGGATTTTCAGTAAAGTATCTGATTTTATAGTTTTTTTCTCCTGATTTCTCTGTTTTCACATCTCAATTTTTATATGAACAAATTAGTGTTAGATGTTGTAGAATGAATGATAAACATGTTATTTTCAGGTGTTTAAGGGAACCCAATCAGTCAAACCAGGTTTGACTTAGGTGATTTAGCTCAAGGTAAGCGGGCCATATCCTTGGGCCTTGGCATAGATAGTACTTGGTTTATTGAATGTGTATGAATTATGATGCACACTTTATGTTAAAGTCATGATTAACGCATGTTTTCTTCAATGTATATGATTATTGGATGTTTATTGTTATAATCTAAGTCTAAGTATAGAAACCCCATTTATGTTATGAATTATGGTTAAGGAACATGAAACCAAGATTAAGAGGGAAGAGATTCCCATCCTTGCTTAAGAGGGAGAAATCCCATCATGTTTCATGGGGAGAAATCCCAATTATGTTCAAGAGGGAGAAATCCCATTAAGATCAAGTCTTAGTAATTTAGAAGACAATTAAGTCTAAGAAAGTTCATGGTTAGAGAATTTGATTTAGATATATATGCACCTTGTTATGGGCTTTCTGAGCATTATGGGCTTTCTGAGCAATTATGGGCTTTCCGAGCATTATGGGCTCCTTATGGGGCATTAAGAGAGGAGCTGTACTTCTTGTCAAATTCTTCATGTAAAAGATGCCAAGAAATTATTAATGTTAATGCATGTTCATGTTTATGTCAAATCATCTTATATGTTATTTTTATGTCTTATAACATGCCAATGTCGCTTACTTACCATGTTTGTTTTTCCTTTACATGGCTGGGGACGAGATGTCTGCAGATGTTGGAGCTAAAGGAAAGGAGACATATTGAGAAGATTTCAAGTATCAAAGACCTTAGAAGTTGTTTCCTAGTGGGACGTTTATATATGGAGATCCTGTCTTTTTCATATTATCCAGTTCATGTTTAGCATACCTTAAGAATCATAATGTAGTTATCTTTCCAAGAAGAACTCTATGTATGAATCTATGTTTCTATGACTGTCAAGTGTTGTTTATTTCTTGATATGAGATTATGCATGTGACAATCCCTCCCTAAAATTCCAAGTACCCCACATTATGGATAATGTTGGGGATTAGGCTGTGCTTCCGCTGGTTACGTAAGAAACCCTAGAGAGGGGTGTTACATTAATGGTATCAGAGCAAGGAATAGATGACCACTAAGGCAACACTAGATATTCATATTATGTTCTAATATCATGCTATGTTTACCCTTTCAGATGGCCCCTAAGAAGAAGGAGAAGGTTGGTGAGTCAAGGACCTCACAAGGATCCTCTAGTGGTGATAAGACTAAAGACATGAACCACATCCCTCCACCAGTCACCCTAGATGTTGTGACAAAGTGGGTTTTCTAGCTTGATTTCGAGGACGCAATTTCTTTGAAGGTGGGTAGGATGTGATGGAGTGACCGTTTGAGTTTCTTGATTACTCAATTCAATGATTCAATCATGGGTTGGAGACTGGAATAATCAATGTGAGTCCTTATGTATATAAGATGGCATGGTTAATATCTCTTGGGTTTACATATTATAATTACAAAATGATAGTCCTAAAGTGAGTTTTGATCATATGAAGGTACTTCAACTAGTTTGGTAAAGATTGTAAGTCATTGATGTTAATAATATGATTAATACCCTTAAGTATGTGCCTTTTTAGATTAAGTGGTTGGTTGATCATGGAAGTGAGTCTTTGCACCAACGTTGGATGGAATGTAGCTTGGATGATAGTAAAGCTATGGTTCAATTTTCATAATGTTTGAAGGTTCCTAGATGAAGTTATTTAGGTTTATGTATCATAAAATTATGTGCATTATTGTTTATAATTGACAAAGTTACATGTTGAGCTCATTCCTGATGAGATGCTCAGTAGTGTCACGCAGTTGGTAAGTTGAGTCAGCCATGGATTGACTGTGTGGGTTTTTCTCTGCCCTTGGATATGCTGGATCGGATGGTTCTTAAGTTATCACCTTCAGGGCAGTTGCATCTTGACCATGTCGATGACCTCCCACGACGGGGTGGCTTTGAGAACGTGGGAAAGAGTAAGGGATGGACGAAGATGCGATCTCAGCTCGTTTAGACGAATACCACGACCCCTCATGTGTGTTTAGTGAGTGAGTGGCGAGGGAGAACAAACTTCCAGTTCCTCCTCCTCCTCCATTGCGGTGAAAAGAGCAAAAGAAGGGGAAGATCAAGGGGGAAAAGAGAGCACGAAGAAGGGATCTAAATAGAGAAGAAACAAAATAGAAGGAAGAAGGAGATGACAGCAAACACTTCCAGGCATTTAGTGGACTACTATGAAGATTTCCATGGTGGACAGGCTCGTTCTCACCAGAGAAAAGGGTGGAGGTCAAAAGAGGCTTGAAGAGCTTTCTTACCATCCACGGGAGGGATAGGCGAGTTACTGGAGTGCCCACTAATCTCCTGGAGGCGTCATCTGTCAGTCATGATGCAAGGGGATTGAATCCCCTTTCCATCCTCCGTGATGGAGGCTGGCGCCGATGAGCACCTGGATAGAGATCTGGGTTTGCTCGCCGGAGTGAACCCAGCCATGGAGAAGCACTACCCGGCGGCGAGGCACTAATCTGGAGGTTGTCCGATCGTGAGCTGGTGACCCTCTTGTGGGCTCAGCGGCGGCAGTCCAGGTCACGAAGACCAGATGGCGTGCGGCGGCCGTGAGACAGAGTCCCGCAGGACTCACGAACGCGTCCGATGTGAGGAGGTTAGGGGAGACCGAGACCGGTTCAACCTAGTGAACCGGCTAGTTCCAAGACAGATAATGCATGGCACAACCCGTCAGGCAGGGCCGCACTGTTAGTGGCCACGTGGCAGCGCCTGAGTGGCCAATAAAAGGTATTTACTCCCATAATTCTCAGATCTCGTATAAATCATAGAAATTAGCTCGATGATCAGAAAAATACAAACAATGTACCAAAACGTTCAGAAAAATTAGTATAACAACATGGCACCTTTATATCAGTCTTTTGATGCTTAAATATCAATGATATTATGTACGATGTGTAATGCTTAAATGATAGATAATAAATATCAAACATCGACCAAAAATTATGAGAAAATATCAGTAAGTGATAAATAATATCTGTAATCCATCTGGTGTCAGTAATCATGTTGTTGATACACAAAATCTTATAATTTGCTTATAATGTCTATTTAGGGCTAATAACCCTAAATAAAATGCAATAAATGCACACATATTCAATAAATGATGAAATTTACTGAATATCCTCATATCAGTATCTGGAACTTCATGTTTAAGTATGAGATCAAGATGATACACATAATTCATGTTATATGATGATGTTTGCTCTAAATGTGATATAAACCCTAATATGCTTAATGTACATAAGCTAGGGTTAATATGTGCACAAAACATATATGGAACCGAATGTTCAGATAATAAACTATAATCTGGAAAATGACATCAGTGAGATAATCATAAGATAAGAATGCAAGTAATGATGTACACATCCTAATGAACTAAGATAAACCCTAATATGGACGTAATTAGGGTTAAGATGAGACGTAGATGATGGGAATATCCTAATGAGTTATGAAAACCTTAATGGATATAATTAGGGTTAAGATGAGATATAATAAGATGAGAACCTGATGATAGTATATGATATTGTCTTGATCAGGTTTGACCAAGTTATAGTTGACATCAGGAGTATATGTGATGATTAGGATATCTCTTTGGAAGGTACGCCATTACCTCTTACTTGGCTTATTATACAATATGCTTGTGCTATATGCATAGTAAAATACTTGGCATATGATATTGGATGAAATGATTGTTCTTGTATGATATCTTGCTTGATTTTCCATACTTATGGCTATGAACACTTGAAACATAATATATCTGTTCCATTATATGAAAGCACTATATCTCTTTGGTAAGCGTAGTGCTTAAAGGTGATCTATCTCTTTGGTAAGCGGATCACCATATGAAATGATCTATCTCTTTGGTAAGCGGATCATGAGGCCATAAAGCATCTATCCCATTGGTAGGCAGATGCATGAGTATATAATGGAAAATGTGCTTAAAATATGTGTTCTCTTTTGTTAATGAATATCCATGTGCAAGTATATGTTTTTCTTATATTCTTCTGTTACTGCCAAGTATATTAGTTTTATCTTATTGCCAAGATATGATGAGAGGTATATAAAAAGACACGTAGGCGTACTCAATACAATATTCATGAAATATTGTGCTGACGTGTACCGCATGTAATCTTTTTGTTTAGGTTGTGGTTATGCTTTTGAAGATCCAGGATAGTGAGAGTTGTGTTGCGAGCTGATGTTCAGGTGGACCTGTTGTCTTAAGATCCTGTTGTTTAGTTGTAACACATGTATATGTATAGTTTGCTGTTCAATGTGTAATATCAAATGTTGTAACAATTCATGTTGTATATGTTGAATGGTGAACATGTGTTGTGGTTTTATTATTGTTCATGTACATGTGCTACTGATTGTTTCCTTATGACTTCCTCTGATTTTCTTCTTCTTAGCCTCATGTGGGATGTTCTTATGTGGGATTCTCGCTGAGGTGAGGGTTTCAATTTGGACGTCACACATTAGATTAAGTTTTAGAAAATCTGGGGACGTCACAGGTGGTATCAGAGCATGAACAATAGCAAAGCCTAACATTTGCTCATTATGCAACTCAAAACTAGAAAACCTTGAACTTAATAATCTTTTAGGGTTAGATTAGTCATCTTTTAGAGACTAGATCTGACCTAGCCTCTAGGTTAGCACCTACATGTCCGAGAACTAGGTCTAGACTGGTGCTTGTTGAGTAGCAAGTCCTTAGATGTCGTTCTTTCCTTGTAGTGCAGCGGTATGGGACGTTGCACTATTTGGAAATGACGTGCATCATGGGAAGAGAAACCCTAGACATATTGCGCACGTTGTCTAGAGTAGCTACACTAGTCTACCCCGTGTTCTCACCCTTTTCACTAGTTTTCATGACACTGTACTCTCTACTATGTGTGGGGCACTCGTTTCTGGATTTGGTTTTGGATTCCAAACAGATCGAACCTCGATAGTTTTCTCTGACGTTTGTTTTATCGGAGAAAAAGTATATAATATTTTATTATGTATATGTATTACAAAAATGTGTCCCCACACATGTACGAGTAGGAGGTGGTCATGTAACCTAAGTGAAAGTGAATGACATCAGTCTAGAAGAGAGAGTAGTTCTGGATTAGATGTCTAGAGCCTTGTCGGAATATGTGATAGATGGAATAAGATTAGATGATGATCTAAGTTGTATAGAGATGATGTAAGATGGTCATGATGATTTATGTTGTCTTTGAGGACCTAAGTTCTGTTTGAGGATTTGAGATAAGTTAAGTTAAGACAAGGTGTGAGTCAGCATGAGCCTCAATCTCTTTTACGAAGGAGGACCTCTAGTGTTAGGACCAGTTTCGGGGTTAACTCCAGAGGGAGTGAGACCCATTGGGAGAAGGTTAGAGAACCTAAACTCCAAGATATGAGAATTATGAGATATGTGATGTGATATGTCCTAAACTAGACTACTCCTAAGTGATTGAGATGAGTTGCTTTATGCATGGTTCATATAGTCTTGCCGAACCCTAGATGTCCTTGGGAGGACCAAACCCTAGAGATAGAGAGAGGCTGGTTATATGTGCATGTGAACATGAATATGAGTGCCAGCCATCTGGGTGAGGGAGAGAGCCCAAGACCCTGGAGGAGGTAGCTATCTTAGTTTCTATGAAGCCTCATGCTCGGGTTGGTGGTTCCCATATAGGAATCTAGTGGTGTGTATATAAGAGAAAGAGAGTTGAGAAATAGTTTTCATGGGTATAGATCTGAGAAGAGAATGTCATAGCATGTTTTGGTTTGTGCTTATGTGGCTAGAGCTTGTAAAGTTATTGCTAGTACCAATGAGGTAGACCCAGAAACCCTAAATCAAGGAGGGAAGATAAAGTATATGCATATGAGATACTCTTAGAGATGAGTGAGCTCAGAGAGACTGAGCATGACACTACTCTCATGATATGGGTCAGGATAACCTCAGTTGGACTAGGTGAGGTTTTGATATATGTTTGATTAGCCACTCACATAAGTTTGTTAGCACAACCCTGATATAATATATGTAAGGATGTGATCTAATCTCGAGACGTGATATATAGACATGATATGATGGAAACCTAGAGATGGTTTAATAAATATCGATGCATAAATGGTTAACCATATACATGAATAATGATGATAATGTGATAATGTTGGTTAATCTTGTGATGAAATCAATAGTAAACGTTGAAATATATTATGAGTAGTGAGACAAAATCATATGAATGAAACATGTTACATGAGGTGTTAATCTTAGTGCTTAATAAAGATGAAAAATATAATTTGACAGCCAGCACAACATAATGATTATAACACCTTGATATGATCTAGATGGATAAAGTGGGATTAACTTTAGTTAACTCCCTCCTAAAAGGCATATGTTAATGTTGAACATGTTCTAATAATTAGCTCAATAAAATGTTGATGAGACCGTGATAATGGGTTAATCTTAGTTAACTCCTTTAGAACATGGTAATATGAAGTTGAATAATAATGCGTGGGTGACAATAAGGAAGCAACCCTAATATATGAGATATGTCATGACGAAATTTGAGTTTCTAAACGTTGAGTTCAACCTTGAATGGAGTGTTTGTGTACCCTTGAGGGTTGTAAACTCCCTAATAGTGCTTTGGATACATGGTTTTAGGTTTTCCCTAGAAGTATGAGTATGGTTTACTTTCAAGGACGAAAGTTCTTTTCTGATGTATATGATGTGACAAATTGGGTTTTCTAGCTTGATTTCGAGGACGCAATTTCTTTGAAGGTGGGTAGGATGTGATGGAGTGACCGTTTGAGTTTCTTGATTACTCAATTCAATGATTCAATCATGGGTTGGAGACTGGAATAATCAATGTGAGTCCTTATGTATATAAGATGACATGGTTAATCTCTCTTGGGTTTACATATTATAATTACAAAATGATAGTCCTAAAGTGAGTTTTGATCATATGAAGGTACTTCAACTAGTTTGGTAAAGATTGTAAGTCATTGATGTTAATAATATGATTAATACCCTTAAGTATGTGCCTTTTTAGATTAAGTGGTTGGTTGATCATGGAAGTGAGTCTTTGCACCAACGTTGGATGGAATGTAGCTTGGATGATAGTAAAGCTATGGTTCAATTTTCATAATGTTTGAAGGTTCCTAGATGAAGTTATTTAGGTTTATGTATCATAAAATTATGTGCATTATTGTTTATAATTGACAAAGTTACATGTTGAGCTCATTCCTGATGAGATGCTCAGTAGTGTCACGCAGTTGGTAAGATGAGTCAGCCATTGATTGACTGTGTGGGTTTTTCTCTGCCCTTGGATATGCTGGATCGGATGGTTCTTAAGTTATCACCTTCAGGGTAGTTGCATCTTGACCATGTTGATGACCTCCCACGACGGGGTGGCTTTGAGAACGTGGGAAAGAGTAAGGGATGGACGAAGATGCGATCTCAGCTCGTTTAGACGAATACCACGACCCCTCATGTGCGTTTAGTGAGTGAGTGGCGAGGGAGAACAAACTTCCAGTTCCTCCTCCTCCTCCATTGCGGTGAAAAGAGCAAAAGAAGGGGAAGATCAAGGGGGAAAAGAGAGCACGAAAAAGGGATCTAAATAGAGAAGAAACAAAATAGAAGGAAGAAGGAGATGACAGCAAACACTTCCAGGCATTTAGTGGACTACTATGAAGATTTCCATGATGGACAGGCTCGTTCTCACCAGAGAAAAGGGTGTAGGTCAAAAGAGGCTTGAAGAGCTTTCTTACCATCCACGGGAGGGATAGGCGAGTTACTGGAGTGCCCACTAATCTCCTAGAGGCGTCATCTGTCAGTCATGATGCAAGGGGAGTGAATCACCTTTCCATCCGCCGTGATGGAGGCTGGCGCCGATGAGCACCTGGATAGAGATCTGGGTTTGCTCGCCGGAGTGAACCCAGCCATGGAGAAGCACTACCCGGTGGCGAGGCACTAATCTGGAGGTTGTCCAATCGTGAGCTGGTGACCCTCTTGTGGGCTCAGCGGCGGCAGTCCAGGTCACGAAGACCAGATGGCGTGCGGCGGCCGTGAGACAGAGTCCCGCAGGACTCACGAACACGTCCGATGTGAGGAGGTTAGGGGAGACCGAGACCGGTTCAACCTAGTGAACCGGCTAGTTCCAAGACAGATAATGCATGGCACAACCCGTCAGGCAGGGCCGCACTGTTAGTGGCCATGTGGCAGCGCCTGAGTGGCCAATAAAAGGTATTTACTCCCATAATTCTCAGGTCTCGTATAAATCATAGAAATTAGCTCGATGATCAGAAAAATACAAACAATGTACCAAAACGTTCAGAAAAATTAGTAGAACAACATGGCACCTTTATATCAGTCTTTTGATGCTTAAATATCAATGATATTATGTATGATGTGTAATGCTTAAATCATAGATAATAAATATCAAACATCGACCAAAAATTATGAGAAAATATCAGTAAGTGATAAATAATATCTGTAATCCATCTGGTGTCAGTAATCATGTTGTTGATACACAAAATCTTATAATTTGCTTATAATGTCTATTTAGGGCTAATAACCCTAAATAAAATGCAATAAATGCACACATATTCAATAAATGATGAAATTTACTGAATATCCTCATATCAGTATCTGGAACTTCATGTTTAAGTATGAGATCAAGATGATACACATAATTCATGTTATATGATGATGTTTGCTCTAAATGTGATATAAACCCTAATATGCTTAATGTACATAAGCTAGGGTTAATATGTGCACAAAACATATATGGAACCGAATGTTCAGATAATAAACTATAATCTAGAAAATGACATCAGTGAGATAATCATAAGATAAGAATGCAAGTAATGATGTACACATCCTAATGAACTAAGCTAAACCCTAATATGGACGTAATTAGGGTTAATATGAGACGTAGATGATGGGAATATCCTAATGAGTTATGAAAACCTTAATGGATATAATTAGGGTTAAGATGAGATATAATAAGATGAGAACCTGATGATAGTATATGATCTTGTCTTGATCAGGTTTGACCAAGTTATAGTTGACATCAGGAGTATATGTGATGATTAGGATATCTCTTTGGAAGGTACGCCATTACCTCTTACTTGGCTTATTATACAATATGCTTGTGCTATATGCATAGTAAAATACTTGGCATATGATATTGGATGAAATGATTGTTCTTGTATGATATCTTTCTTGATTTTCCATACTTATGGCTATGAACACTTGAAACATAATATATCTATTCCATTATATGAAAGCACTATATCTCTTTGGTAAGCGTAGTGCTTAAAGGTGATCTATCTCTTTGGTAAGCGGATCACCATATGAAATGATCTATCTCTTTGGTAAGCGGATCATGAGGCCATAAAGCATCTATCCCATTGGTAGGCGGATGCATGAGTATATAATGGAAAATGTGCTTAAAATATGTGTTCTCTTTTGTTAATGAATATCCATGTGCAAGTATATGTTTTTCTTATATTCTTCTGTTACTGCCAAGTATATTAGTTTTATCTTATTGCCAAGATATGATGAGAGGTATATAAAAAGACACGTAGGCGTACTCAGTACAATATTCATGAAATATTGTGCTGACGTGTACCGCATGTAATCTTTTTGTTTAGGTTGTGGTTATGCTTTTGAAGATCCAGGATAGTGAGAGTTGTGTGGCGAGCTGATGTTCAGGTGGACCTGTTGTCTTAAGATCCTGTTGTTTAGTTGTAACACATGTATATGTATAGTTTGCTGTTCAATGTGTAATATCAAATGTTGTAACAATTCATGTTGTAATTATATGTTGAATGGTGAACATGTGTTGTGGTTTTATTATTGTTCATGTACATGTGCTACTGATTGTTTCCTTATGACTTCCTCTGATTTTCTTCTTCTTAGCCTCGTGTGGGATGTTCTTATGTGGGATTCTCGCTGAGGTGAGGGTTTCAATTTGAACATCACACATTAGATTAAGTTTTAGAAAATCTGGGGACGTCACAGATGCCCTAGTAGAAGCCTTGAGCAATGCCCTCCAACCTAGAGCTCTGCCTAAAGTACATGAGATCTCCCTCAAAGATTTCTTGAAGACTAGACCTGATGCTTTCCATGGTGAAGATGATGTTGATGTAGTAACCAAGGCTGAGGAGTGGCTTAGCAACATGGAACATTGCTTTAGAGACTTAGAGTGTCCCCCACGTAGTAGGGTTAGATTTGCCACCCATATGCTCAAGGGTGCAGCCCGTACTTGGTGGGAAAACCTCTTAGCCTCTAGGGAACATGATGACCCTCCTTTCACTTGGGGTGAGTTTGTAGAAGTCTTTAACGACCATTATGTATCTGAAGCCATGTTAGAGAGGAAGGAGGATGAGTTTGTTAACCTTAAGCAAGTGGGTGATATGACTGTCACTGAGTATGCCATGAAGTTTTGTAAGCTCCAAAAATATGGTCTTGATTACACTGAGCAAAAGAGAGCTGAGAAGTTCATTAGAGGGCTTAAACCTGACCTAAGTTATGCCTTGTCCGGTAGAGGACATAGGACAATGCAATTAGCCTTGGATGCAGCCCTAGAATTGGAGGAGCACCTTGGGAAGAACCATAAGAAGGAGGTACCTCAAAATAATTGTAACCATCAACCCCCTCCACCCTCCAACCACAAGAGAAAATCCCATGACCCTTCTCCTGAGAATGGGAGAACCCCAAGCCCCACATGTAAGAGAAATCATGGTGGTCCTTGTAGGTTTGGGACTTCTATGTGCTACTATTGTGGTGAGGAAGGGCATATCAAGCATAATTTCCCTAAGCTTGCGAAGAAGGATCCCAACCATAACCAAGCTAAGAGCCCTAATCCTCAACCCAAGGTTAAACCAAGGCTCTTCACCATGCAAATGTCTGATGGAGAAGAGGAAGATGATCAAGGTAAGGGTAGTTAACTTATGTTGAATCATAATGCTTTGTTTATGTATGCCTTTTTTATAATGAAAATTGTGTGGAAAAAATTTGCAAGTTTATGTGTAATCCTTAAGGTGGGTAGAAACTCTAGGAAATTTCGAGGACGAAATTTATTTAAGGTGGGTATAATTGTAACATTCCAGTATTTTTATGAAAAATTTTCAAACTATTTTATTCTCTGCATGCCCTTTTTCTAATAAGATAATGGTTGAGGAACTTCATGTAAATTTCCCATTTTAGTTTTGCAATTCATTTTATTATGTTCAATTGCGCTCTTATCCTTATTTTATTTAAAAAAATGTATTCATATATATCTATGCTCTTTTGTTTATGAAAATGAGAATAAATGCTTTATGTCAAATTTTCTCTCTCTTACGGTGATTAGTGGTTTACGTGTTTAATTACTTGCTTTATAACTCCCATCTTATTAGTTCAGGAGAAATAGTACTTAGTGCACGTTTTTATATCTTATAATTCTTATTTGAGAGGTTAATAGCCATATATGATTTAATATATTCACTTAAGTGTATTGAATGCATTTTTGCCTAATAAGGAGTGATGGTAGGCTAAAATATGAAATTAATTGAGCCATTATGTTTTAATGCACCTTCTCAACCTATGGGTGAAGTTTGAGGTCATTTGGACTTCAAATTTCCCTCCAAATGCTAATTATAAGTTTTATATGGTTTATAGTATACCAATCAATGTGTTATTTTGTCACATTTATTCGATTTACACCGTTACGCAGGTAATTCATCCGTTTCATTCCTTTTGCGTGTGTTTGCAACTGTTGGATCAGGATCCAAGGGCATCTGTTTCGTCTTCAACCTCACGACAGTTTCGTCAGTCCATCAGTTTCCTTACTTTGAATCATTCTCACTCCACAATGCACCGTTTCTCTTGATTCTTTCACCAACGAGACCGTGAGGTCAATCCGATCCGAGCGAGCCCTAGCTCGTTCCCTCTCGTGCTCTGTAGGGAAAATGCCCATTTTAGCACTCGCCGCCTCACCCTACCATGAAGGTACAAACACCTCTTTCACCTTCCTCGTACCCATATTAAGGATTCACAAGAACCTCCGATCCCCAAGAAACTCTCCCCCGGCTTCAATTTCTTCTCCAAATACCTGAGGTTCCCCGACCTGCTCAAGGTGCCATCTCTGACATCCTTGCCTTTGAACGGCCTCCTAGGTCAACCTCAACCCAATCACTCTTGCGGTGAGCATCCTCGGCACCTAAGATTCATTTTCATGCTCTCGGTTTTCCATGAAGTCTCCCCAATCGACTGGCCCTGTAACGACCTTCGACCTTCACCTCAGGTTCTGTTGCTCTGGCGAGGCAGTAGTCATATGACGTTTCTTTTCTTGCGCAAGGTACCCTTTAGTTCCGACTTGGGTTCATAAGTATTCTTGCATCATTTTGTTGATGTTTTCGCCATCATTTTCAGCTTTTGGTTTTGGGAACCACCCTCGGCCATGGCCAAGGAGCTCCTGAAGCTCAAGGTCGCCCCTGGACCCGAGCTTTAGCTCAATAGGTTCGGTTTGGCATAAGGAAATCCCAAAGAACCACGATTCTCCAGGAGTGATTACTCTCCACTCACAAGACCTGGGACCGATTCTCCACCCTAATTGCTGGAGCCATGGCTCGTGTCGTGAAGGCGAAGAGCAATCAAGGTCCTAAAATGACCTTGGTTCCCCTATCTTTTATTTATTTGACGATCCCCACCGTGAGAGTATTTTTAGATTTGCACGCCTTGTTTCCTTGATCACTGAGGCAAGCCTCGTGGCCTAGTTGGCCAAGCCCGATTGGGCCAAATCAGAAGTTGTCCCACTATTTTTCGGATTTGGATATATATATGTGGCTTTATCTCAATTTGTGATTGATCAATTCTTTTAAAATTCCTAGTAAATTACCTATTTATCGAAAAATTATGCCAACATATGTTTTGGAAAGGATTTTCAGTAAGGAATCCGATTTTCTAGTTTTTATCTCCTGATTTCTCTATTTTCACATCTCAATTTTTATATGAACAAATTAGGGTTATATGTTGTATAATGAATGATAAACATGTTATTTTCAGGTGTTTAAGGGAACCCAATCAGCAAAACAGGTTTGACTTAGGTGATTTAGCTCAAGGTAAGTGGGCCATGCCCTTGGCATAGATAGTACTTGGTTTATTGAATGTTTATGAATTATGATATGCACTTTATGTTAAAGTCATCATTAACGCATGTTTTCTTCAATGTATATGATTATTGGATGTTGATTGTTATAATCTAAGTCTAAGTTTAGAAACCAAATTTATGTTATGAATTATTGTTAAGGAACATGAAGCCAAGATTAAGAGGGAAGAGATTCCCATCCTTGCTTAAGAGGGAGAAATCCCATCATGTTTCATGGGGAGAAATCCCAATTATGTTCAAGAGGGAAAAATACCATTAAGATCAAGTCTAAGTAATTAAGAAGACAATTAAGTCTAAGAAAGTTCATGGTTAGAGAATGTGATTTAGATTTATATGCACCTTGTTATGGGCTTTCTGAGCAATTATGGCCTTTCCGAGCATTATGGGCTCTTTATGGGGCATTAAGAGAGGAGCATATACTTCTTGTCAAATTCATGTAAAAGATGCCAAGAAATTATTAATGTTAATGCATTTTCATGTTTATGTCAAATCATCTTATATGTTATTGTTATGTCTTATAACATGCCAATACCGCTTACTTAGCATGTTTGTTTTTCCTTTGCATGGTTGGGGACGAGATGTCCGCAGACGTTGGAGCTAAAGGGAAGAAGACATCTTGAGAAGATTTCAAGCATCCAAGACCTTAGAAGTTGTTTCCTGGTGGGACGTCCATCTATGGAGATCCTATCTTTTTCATATTATCCAGTTCATGTTTAGCATACCTTAAGATTCATAATGTAGTTATCTTTCCAAGAAGAACTCTATGTATGAATCTATGTTTCTATGAATGCCAAGTGTTGTTTATTTCTGGATATGAGATCATGAATGTGACAATCCCTCCCTAAAATGCCAAGTACCCAACATTATGGATAATGTTGGGGATTAGGCTGTGCTTCCGCTGGTTATGTAAGAAACGCTAGGGAGGGGTGTTACAGTTGTGGTCGGCCATTCTAGGCCAACCCATTTTTATTATTTTACTTATATTATTCAAAGTTGAACTATAATATCAATTTTGTTATGCCACAACCAACGTGTGTTGATATTCACTTTTTGTTGTTTCATGGGTACTTGTGCATGGTGAGTACCATATACCAAGAGTAACGAGTGTCATTTTTAGCGTGTATTGGACAAGAAGAACTCCTACGTGGAGAAATGGAGTATGCCAGGTATGTGGATAGATTCAACCTAACCCCACCACCAACTCATCTAATTACAAGACCAATAGAACCAAAAGAACTTGGACCAATAGAAATGGGTGAACCAGTAGAAGAATAGACAATATGGTAAAGGATCAAGTCCTCTTCACCGAAGGCCCAAAAAGGGCCAATTGAAACACAAGCCATCAATGTGGGCAACTAAAAGATAGATCCAGGATTGATCTTGTTAGTCAAATCACAAGCTTTCCATGACCAAAGATCTAAAGATCTGATGACACACATCAGTAACTTTGTGGAGAACTGTGACATGGTCAAGATAGAGAGTGTACTAGTGACTATCATATACCTAAAACTATTTCCCTCATCTTTGGATGATAGTGCAAAGTTTTGGTTTTACAATCTCGATGATGAGTGTATCGAGTCATGGGATCATATGATTGATGCCTTCTTTGAGAGTTACTTCCCTCCATAGAAGATAAATAATCTGGTAAAGAAGATCCGTAATTTTCAGACAGCAGGCCGATGAGTCATACTTGAAGGCATGAGAGAGATTCTAAAATACATTGAGAAAGGTGCCTCATCATAGTACTGATTTATTGAGGCATGAAAGAATTCTACTATCGTTTACATAAAGAGGAGAGACCACACTTGACATTGTAGGAGTTGGTTTCTTCTTAAACAACAAACCTATCTGTTGTCATGAGATTTTAAAGAACATGCATAAGAATCAGACATTGGGGTAAGAGAAAGAGTTTCCAGTAACCATTAAAAGTTTTGAGGAGTCCAAGGTGATTTCCACATTGAACGAGAAGCTGAACCTGATTGCCAAAAAGTTGTGAGCTAATGACGGACCTCCTTCGAAAGAAGAAGAAGAGGAGTCCGAGTATGTGTCCCAGCAATAGTAGTATACAAACAATGACTACTCCTGGAGGAAGGATCATAAGTTTTCAAGGAAGGATCCCAACAATTTCCAACAAGATCCATCACATGCGCAACAAAAATAGTCCAAGACACAACAATACAATGCCCACATACAATATCAGCTAGAACAAAAAAAGATTGATCAGATTGAAGAAATGCTTGGAAAGTTGGTTAGTCAAAATGAATTGTTGATTGGTCAAACTCAAAGAGATATTCAAAACCAAGGGGCATAGATCTGCATCATTGAAACCTAGATTTCTCAAATAGAAGCAGATGTGGGTACACTAAAACAACCAAATCAATAAGGATTTCCAGCAAACACCAATGCACCATCAGGGAATCAACATGTAAAAGCAGTTCTACTGTGCATTGGCAAGAAGTTGTTGAATGATGCACCACCAAAAGTAGGTGCATGTGAATTTACAAGAGAAACAACTCAGTTTGTGCCAGTGGAGGCAGAAGAAATAGACATGGTAACAGAGGAGAAGACAACTGAGGAGCAGGATGATGAGGTGGAGGGTACAAGAACACAAGTGTACATCCTGCCTCACCAGAGGGCGCCACTGACCCTAGTGCCTTTTCTAAATAGTTTGAAAGAAACCAAGGTAGATTGTCAGTTCAAGAAGTTCCTAGGTGGTTTATGGAAATTATCTATTAATATTCCCCTCATTGATGCAAGTGAGAAGATACATCGTAAGAAAATTCTTAAAGGACATAATCACTAAGAAGAGAATGATACCTGAGGTTTATGTGGTAGTATTAAAAGAGAAGGTGAGTGCCTTTATTCTGGGAGCGCTACCTCCTAAAAGACAAGATCCATGTTGTTTCAATATCACATGCTTCATAGGAAAGACCAAATTCGGTAAGCTTTTAGTGATTTAGGGGTGAACATCAATCTTATGCCCCTTTCCACTTTCAAGAAGCTTGGTCTTAAGGTGTCTAGGAAGAGAAGCATGACAATCCAATTGGCAGACAATTTTGTGGTCAAGCCATATGATATTTGTGAAGATGTCTTGGTGAAAGTTGATAGATTTTTCTTCCCTGTAGATTTCATAATAATGGAAATGCAGGATGATCATGACAATGAGCTTTTCCTTGGGAGGCCATTCCAAGCCAGGGTGGATATGATTTTAGAGATGGGAAGAGGACGTCTAACTATGGTCATCCAGGATGATAAGTTTAAGATCAAGATTCTCGAGCACTCACAAGCCATGGAGGGCAAAGCACAATGTTGCATGCTTCAGGATGTGGATAGCAAGATTTCATTATTTCTGGGGAAGCCATTACTAGACATGGCTCATGTGATGACCAAAATAGAGAAGGGAACCTTAGCAGTTGATATCATGGAAAACACTAAGGTGTAACCAAAGCAATGTGTTACCTAGAAGATGAAGAAGAGGATTATGACCCTGCTACCATAGAGGAAGCCACTGTTTATTCCTTATTGCTGACATATGCATAGCTACCATTGGAAGTGTGATTAATGAATAGAATGGATGAAAATACACGTAGACACTCTTTATAAGAGTGTCTATTGATGCTGAAGGCAATACCTTGCTACTATGAAAAATGTTTTGAAGACCTTGGACCACCTCCCCCACCATTGGTCCCATCTTTATTGAGCATGCCAAAGTTAGAGTTGAATCTAATGCTACTGCATCTCAAGTATGCCTTCTTAGATGTAGAAGAGAAGCTCCTGGTGATTATATCATCTTCCTTGATTAGTAAAGAGGAGAAGCAATTTCTCACTGTACTAAAGAACCACCGAGCTACTTTTGGTTGGTAAATAGATGACATAAAAGGTATCTCTCCAAGCTTGTGCCAGCACAACATATAGTTTCAAGAAGGAGCAAAAGAAATAGTTCAACCTTAGAGGAGGCTCAATCCCATCATGACTAGGGTAGTGATGAAAGATGTGGTCAACCTTCTATCAATAGGTATACTTTATGCAATTTCAGATTCAATGTGGGTAAGCCCAACCCAAGTAGTTCCTCAAAAAGGGAGGATCATTGTCACAACCAATGTTGCTAATGAATTTATCCCAACTAGGTTAGTGATGGGGTGGCGATTTTTCATAGATTACCACCGTTTAAATCCAATCACCCTAAAATATCATTTCCCTTTCCTTTCATTTATCAGATTTTTGGAACTATTATCCAGCGTTTCGCATTTTTGTTTTCTAGATGGGTATTCTAGTTATAATAAAATTTCTATTGAGCTAAAGGATCAAGAGAAATCTATTTTCACCTGCCCTTATGGCATGTTTCCTTATAGACATATGTCTTTTAGCCTTTGTAACACTCCCACCACTTTCCAATGTTTTACGCTTGCCATCTTTTCAGATATGGTAGAGTGGCACTTGGAAGTGATTATGGATGAATTTTTTTGTATATGGGGAATCATTTAATGATTTCCTATATAATCTTCATAGGGTGTTACAAAGGTGTGAGGACACTCACCTAGTTTTGAACTGGGAGAAGTGTCATATGATGGTAAGTGAGGGCATGGTGTTGGGACACAATGTGTCCAACAAAGGCATGGAAGTAGACCCAATTAAGATAGATGTCATATTCAAACTACCACTACCAACATTAGTGAAAGGAGTAAGGAGATTTTAGGGACATGTTGGGTTTTATCGTCATTTCATCAAAGATTTTTTGAAAATCACTAAACATTTATCAGAAATGTTAGAAAAGGACGCTGGATTTTCTTTTGATGAACGATGCATGAATGCCTTTGAAGTGATAAAGGAGAAGTTGATCTCTACACTTATTATGCAAACTCCTAACTGGAGCCTCCCTTTTGAGCTGATGTGCGACACATCAGATTATGCAGTTGGAGCTGTGTTGGGTCAACACTGAGACAAGACTCCAACTGTCATATATTATGCGTCAAGACCTTGAATGATGAGCAATTAAATTAAACAACCACTAAAAAAGAAATTTTAATGATTTTTTTGCGTTTGAAAAGTTTCTCTAGTATCTAGTTGAGGATAAGGTGATCATGTGGACCGACCATGTTGCCATTGATTACCTGTCACAAAAGAAAGATGACACACATAGATTGATTAGGTGGATTTTATTGCTACATGAATTTGACATAGAAATTAAAGATAAGGTAGGGGTGGAAAATGTGGTCATATCACCTATCTAGGTTGGAAAGGGTGAATGCCAAAGATGTAGATATCCCTATTGTTGAGGATTCCCGGCTGATTTTTTTTTTGCTATTAAGACTGAGGATCCCTGGTTTTCTAATATTGTAAATTACTTAGCCTGCAAGGAGATGCCTACATATTACGGATACCAGGAGAAGAAAAAAATGTTCCTATCCTTAAGGTTCTACATTTGGGATGACCCCATTCTTCTTAAACAATGTAGGGATGGGATTCTAAGGAAGTGTGTACTAGAATGTGAGGTGGAGAGCGTTTAGTTAAATTATCATTATCTACCCACAAGTAGACATCACGCTAGCTTTAGGACAAATGCCAAAGTCTTAGAGAGTGGGTTTTATTGGCCAATGTTGTTTATAGATGCTCACAATTCTTTTTTTTCATTGTGATGCATGTCAATGCGCATGTAATATTTTTAAGCGACATGAAATGCCACAAAATGTTTTTCAAGAGGTTGAGGTGTTTGATATATGTGGCATTGATTTCATGAGCCCATTCATGTCATCTAATTCAAATATCTAGATTTTACTTGTGGTTGACTATGTATCTAATTGGGTGGAAGCAATTCCAGCCCGCATAAATGATGTAAAAGTTGTGTCCAGGTTTGACAAAGATTATATTTTTTATAGGTTTGGTATCCCCCGACTAATCATTTGTGATGGTGGATCAGACTTCACTAATTGGAAATTTGGAGCCTTATTGAGAAAATACGGGGTGAAACACCGATTGGGTACTCCATACCACCCACAGACACAAGGCCAGGTTGAGGTGTCCAATAGAAAAGTGAAGAAGATTTAGGAACGTACAGTCTCAACCAATAGGAAAAATTGAAGTTTTGTGCTAAATGACGATCCTTGGGCGTATCAGACATCCTATAAATCAAAAATAGGAACAACGCCTTTTAGGTTGGTTTATGTACATGCTTTCCATCTACCCTTAGAGCTGAAACATTAGGCAAAATGGGATGTGAAGAAGCTGAATTTCAGTTTGGATGAAGCGGGTAGAAAGAGGTTATTAGATCTGAATGAGTTGGATGATCTTAGGATGGATTCTTATGAAAGCTCTAGAATTTATAAGGAAAAGATGAAGAAGATTAATGATAAGAAATTTTTAAATAGGGTGTTTCTCCTGGGGTATACGGTCCTTCTTTTCAATTCCAGACTTAAGCTACATTCGGGTAAGATGAGGTCCAAAAGAGTGGGCCATTTTTTATTGGTGTTGTAAAGATTGTAGACAGGAATAGGTCGTTCCTTGTTAATGGCAAAAGATTGAAGCACTATTTTGAAGGGGAATTAAATCCAATAATAGAAGAGGTGCAACTTAGTGAAATTCCATAGATTCTTCCTCTTACGAATATCTAGTCTTGGATGTTAAACAATGGTTCTTCTTGGGAGGCAACCAAACTTTTATTTCACTACTTTTATGTTCAATTTTCATTTATTGTTGTTATTTCATTTTGATTTCTTGAAAAAAGGCATCTTCACTCATTTTTTGGAGTGTGCAGATCATATAGAGTCGGTACTAATGAGTCCAAAAGTCAGTAATACCAAATTAAGGTTAGGGAGCCATCTGTAAAAGCAAGACATATGCAGTACCACTGACTCATAAATTCAATACCATAGAGTATCTGAAGATTTTCAAGTGCTAACTGATAAGCACTCTATAATATCGATATTACAGTCAATAGTACTGAATTTTTGATGTGCTCAGCTTTGTGGCATTGAGTCAAAAATCTCAAAAGCATTGAGAAATCCAACTCGGTACTACTGACTCAAAAGTCGGTAGTACCAACTCAAGACATCAACAATCCACACACACCAGATCCAACGACTATGTTGAGGTTCATCGATCGGTGGTATCGATCCATGACACCAGTCAGTTTTACTCAGTGGGAGTCAGTATTATTGACTCAGAGTGATCCACGCATAAGAAACCATCCAACGTAAGTCATCGATACTGCCAAGCCACGGATTTGTGCTTGCAACTCAGTACTACCAAATCCAAAGTTAGTATTTCTAACTCTAGCTGAACTCAGCTATAAAAGGAGGGGTGGTGGATCCATTTTCTTCACATCTTCCACATCCAGTCCTACTACAACTCAGAGAACAAATGTTACGACCCCACCTCCCGATAACCCCCAATTAAGGGAGACTGAAAGGTCGAAGCTGCACCCATAACTTTCGGATCAAAGGTTTGGCACTTAACCAAGAACAATTATTAAATTTCAACAATCCATACTGAAAAGCTGTAAGAAAAATAAACTTTTGCGTACCTTTCTGAAAACTTGGATCTCTAAACTTCTATCCACTTATAAATTCTACTCTAACTAATCCTCCTTGTTTTTTTTACTTCATGTATTTCACAATATGACAATTTATTGTTTGTCCTTTCGGCTTGAAGCTAAAACGCCGACAAACAAAGCGTCGGTCAGCTGAAGCTGGTATGTGGGGGAAACAATAAACTTGCAACTATGATAACAATGTAATCATTCAATTAATAATTTAACAACCAAGATTACGTTTTAAATATAACTTCGCGATCCATGAGTACCCTATCCTCTGTGCTATCCCTGTAGTGGACCTGGATACTACCTTCCTTATGGTAGATCCCCATTAAACCCCTCATGGTCCCACCTATAGGTGAACCAGTTTCTAGGGTTGAGTCACATGGCACTACTCGTAAGTAGCCCACTCCTTAACTCATGGCAGGCTAATGGGTCTCATGGCACTACACGTGCTAGCCCAATTTCTAACCCACGATAACCTAGACCTTACTCTAGGTTACCCCTTTTTTTAGCCTTTACATGCCACAGAGGTGGACCCGGATCTAGCCAGTTATACATGTATATTCATACTGATAGTCATAGTCACTCTATAGTTGCATGAAATAAAAGCATCCAACAGTTATTTCAAGCAACCGATAAACACGTTCGGAAATCTCCGTGAAACTAAAGCGATTATTCATAAGCGTAACCACATACCTAATCTAGAGTAACTTGATGTCCATGCATTAACATTCAATACAGTCAAACAAGCAATCAACAATATCCTGAAAATAATGCATAACATCCAAGTGTCATTGTTTTATTCAAAACATTCTCAAGATCAACTTGGATTCCACTTTAGGGTTTCTAAGCCAACTTTTAGGTTTTTAGCTTCATTACGCATTTATCACTTTTAATGCTCTTTTAATCAACAAACCCTAATTTCAACATCATAGGCACAATTAAAAGTCAATTAAGTCCAATATGTCTCTTTTACACTAAAACTACTATCTTTATCCTTTTAGGTTATGTCAATATCATTAAGCCCAATTATCATGTTTGAGTTCCTTTGAATTGACAACTCAACAAAGAATTATAGTTCAATTCTCAAAGGAACCCTAATTATTGTATTTTACATCTTTTAGGTTAGCAAACCCTAATTTATCATTAATTTCACTTTTTTACACTAGAAAACCCAAAATATCCACATTAGTGATCTTTTATACTCAAACTGGATTTATAACAACATAACTCTGTCTTATTCATGGATTTGCACCATTAAACCCATTAAAAGACATATTCTCCTAAACTAGGGTTTTCAAGCTCATTAATGCATATTCATGCACGAAACCTTAAATTAAGACAATTATATAAAAAGATCATCTTTTAACAACATGTTTCCATATTTTCGATTTAAACATGATTTTCTCTTTATTTACCCTAAATTAGGGTTTCTACATGTATTATCCTTCATACATAGACTAAAACCCTAAATTAGTCTACTTTTCATGTAAAATAGATTGAAACTCTATTTTAATGTTCAATAGGTTAATACTTCTCAAATTAACCTACTAAACCTCAAAGATTCATCCTTTATACGTCATTTAGGGTTTCTAATTAACTTTTGATACTTTTTCTATCAAATTAATATACTTTTGCAAATAGGAACGAAATCAGGTTCTAAAACTATTTTTATCAGGTTCCTCATATTTTTCTGGTCAATTTTCATATATTAAGTTTATCCATCAGAGCTTCCTAGCAATTTCAAGGATTTTGCAAGTTAATCACTTAATTGACCAATTGAGAACTGACACGTCAGTATTAAATCCTTAACATTAACTTGGCGCGAATAGGGGCAGAAAGGTCATTTGACTCTTTCCCCTTTCTTCTTCCTCGCGACCCGTTTCTGCCGTAGCAACGTCTGTCGCGCGTGCGGTCCTTCTTCCTCCCGCGCTGGCGACGCAAGGCAAGCTTGGGGAGGGTATCTGCACCTCCGCAGACCCTTTCTGGAGCTAGCATGACCCTCAGCGGAGGGGTTCCTTGACCGGCGATGGGTGTGACAATTTTCATTGTCTCAACAACTGTAGTAAGGCCAAAAACCTAGGGCAAGGCTCTGGCGGCATAACTGGAGCATCGGTAGTCGAACAGGTCCATACTATGATTGCACACCTCCTCGCTACATCCTCCGACGAACTCAGCCATCCACCATACCTCAATGTCACCGGGGAAACTGCTAAAGAAGGAGGAGGAGGGCATCGAGGTCTAAGCTAGGGTGCAGGTTTGCACTGGTTTGGGATTATACTATATGTTGCGCAACAAACCCATCTAATATTTCTTATATAGCCTAGGTTTCGGCTTTCTCCCAAAATCCTTCCCCTACGAGCAGGTTACAGAAGACAGTAGGTCTTCAATCGTTATTTGGAAACGTGAAGGAGACTTTCCTTCATCTATTATTTGATAAAACCCCCTAATAGGGAAATCATTATATATTTTCCTCAAAAGCCACTCTTCACACCAAAAATTAGGGAAAGTCAAATTATGGTGTTTCCTCTTATTGGAACCAATAATGACTCAAATTACTCCCATATCTTTATGATTCTTGATTTCCAAAATAAAACTTAAATATTTATCAAATTACTTAAGCCACAAGGTATCTTGGAAACACCTGAATTTTCTCCCACCATATTAAATTGGAATTATCTTTGATCTAAAATTATCTTGAACATAAATCTTGTGCACGAAAATCCCTTTTTCCTATTTTGGTTCTTATGGATTTATATGTAAACTTTTAAATTGAAAGTAACATATTCTTTTCTTATTCTATCATTTTAATTCCAAACTTTAGGAGAAAGCCCATAATGGATTAAATTTATTATGTGTCAACTTTGGAACTCAAACTCGAAAGTTATCTATCAATAAAGCATATTCTATGCATTATTTCTCATTATCATGTGTATTTCTTATTAAAATATTTCTTTTTGAGGATGTCTCTTTATTTCTCTTTTATTTTCCTCATTGGTATTCCTTTTATCATTAGGAATCCTTGGGATACGAAATTCCACCAAGGATAACCCAATTATACCTTTTTCCACTCATTTCCAATATTTTATCATTATTTTCAATTTCTTTCTTAATAAAGAAATATTTACTTGATCTTTTCTTTTATTATTGCACTCTTTATGCCACTTTGGACTCCTTGGAACCCAAGGAACTCAATAGGCACGAAATCCCTCTTTGGATTTGCCTTCTAGAGGTTTCAACATTTTTCTTTTCTCAAATATTCAATTATTCATTCACTAATTGAATTTTCTTATTATTTGGGCCCAATAGCCAATAAAGCCCACATCACAAACCAAGGCTATTGTAAACAAAACCCATGTATTCAAAATGAATTATATCATTATTTGTTCAAATATCTTCAATATGAGAAATTACATTTCTCACTAAATGAACCCAAAATCAGGGTTGTAATAACAACTACACCGAGCGTTAACGATCTTCCTTGAGCCTCTGTTTCTCAACCTTCTTTCTTACATCATTCCCATGGCTCCAAGGAGAGGATCCTCTACATTGGAGGAGCAAGGAGAGTTGGTCCCTCTACCAAAACACATTCAACATCCATCATCAGAGGTTCGAAAGGTCTATGAGGAGATCTAGACGAGGAATGTGCTAGCAACGCGATATGGGGATCACACATTGATCGAGCGAGTGGGCTTCACCGACAACCTACTGTAGGTATGTCAATGCCAGTTCATGGATGGGGATAATTAGTTCTTGAGTGATTGGAAAACCTACCTGAATCTAGTCCTTGAGTTCCTGGCATTACGAGATGTCTTGGTTGTCCCCGAGTAACATCTAGGAGGTGAATGGAGAGAAGGAACAGTCATCTTCTGTCTCTTCAACACCAACTACCCCATCACCCTACAGGATTTCAACCGCATCTTCAGTTAGCCTCATGTTCTGGAATGCTCATATCCAGCCTAGTTAGACTATGACTTGGCCTGGAAGCAACTGACTGAGGTGCCATATGGCTTTCTCATTAGTTGGCACGTCCATTATGTCACTGACATCAAGCACCCCTTCGCCCAAATTCTTCACCACCTCTGCACCCACACTATTTTTGCATACTCTGTCTAAGTTTAGGGAAAGGTCCAGAGGACATACCTTTACTTCCTCTATAGGTTTTTGGATGGAGAAACTATCAACTTTGGTTACTTCCTTCTCCTTCATATGATGTCCATGAAGTGCATGGTGCATATGAAAGTGTCAATCATGTTTGGGGGGTTGATTACCCCAATTGCGCTGCATCTCCTCCTCAACTTGTCCACCATCGAGCCACTGGAATCCACAAAGAAGTTGAATCTCTAGCACTTAAGGAAGGTGAGCCTCCTTAGAATGAAATACAACATGGTGTTAGCATGTTGCACACATAGAGGATGGTACAGGGAGTGTAGCCTCCCTGACCCCATCTTCAATCTGTGAAGAGTGGAGAATCTTTAGTGGCCACTAGATGAGGGTGAGGAAGAAGATGAAGTCATGGCAATATCCCAGGACGACCTCGAGCAACAAGATGTGACAACGACAATGTTGAGGAGGTGGATCACACCATCCCCATCACTCAGAAAGAAGTCCCATGCAAACGTGCATGAGCTTATGCTTCATTAAGCTCATCTGCCCCATCACCCTATTTGGAGGAGCTTGACATGTTTGATATGGTGAGCATGTATGGGATGTTGTAGGACATTCAGACATGCCAGCATCAACATTAGGCAATGTTGGTTGGTGTCCAAGACATACAAGGAAGGTTATATTAGAACAAGTAGGTGATATTTGAGAATGAACATCTTCTCTTAGCCAACCAGGAGAAAATCCATTTCCTCCTGTAGCAGATGGAGCAATATCAACAACATTTCTTCAACAACTATTGGAATCAGGGTTACTTTGAAGGGTAACCGCAACCACAACCAATGCCGCCATCAGACCTATCCTTTCAGGGGATGTTTCCTCCCAACGACCCTAACATGCCATATCCACCTCTTCCAATTTTGAGCATGGGTATTGTTGTTCCACCGCTTGATTGCGAGTATTGACTATGTGTACATAGTCATATTCAAGCATAGGGGGTGTTAGAACAACCATCTTTCTTAGCTTTTTATTTCATTGTATCTTAGTTGTTTTATTTTATTTTTAGGTATTCAATATTAGGATCCACAGCTATCTAGTGTAATTGTAGAACAGTAAATGCATGGTTTTGTTTATCGAATAGATTTTACTCATTGATTTTTTTGCATGAAAATGGTCATACACTTAAAGCTTAATTGCAAAAAAAAATGTTTTGGCAACACCACTTGAGGAAGTGTTTGGATTAGTCAACATTAGAACGTAGGACATGAATGAACATCTAAATCAACTATGGAATGTGAATGACAATATTGTTGAGCCTAAGTTGACCAAACCATCACAAAATCATAAATAAAAATATAAGAAAGAAACGTGAAGATCATCCTGTATACAGGTCAATTAAAAGGGACATATAATAATCTTATGAAAGTCATTGTTTCTTAGTTATGTTTTTCCATCCTTTTCTTCCATCCATTTTTTACTCATCAGCTCAAGATGAATGAGTACTCTAATTTATTTCCTTTGATTGCATTACATGGCATAATAGGGACATGATAGTTAGCTTGTTTGTTTGCATTCGAAAAAAATGAAATAAATTACATTTGTATGCACAAACAATTTTAGTGCATACCGTCTTATTTGCATAATAAAGTTCATGTTAATTACGTACATTTCATAGAATTCATTCATTTTTGTCATGAGGATTTTAGTCTAAAGTTTGTAATATTGAAGTGTAGGGACATACCTTGACAAGAAAGAAAAAGAGTAATGAAAGCAAGAGCATAAACTTAGTCTTGTTGGAAAAAAATTGTGGGCTTCAAGACATTATTATTCAAAGTTTCTAAAGGAGAAAGTAAGACTTTAAACTTTTGTAAAGATATGAATGAATCCACATGCGTCTTCTTTTGATTTTTTTTGACAAACTCATTTATTGATGAGATTGCTCTATACATGCATCATCTGACAGAAGAAAAAAAAAAGAACAACATTAGGCATTAGGAGCCATGTATGACATTCTTTTCACTCGTGTTGGTTCATCATTCTTTTTACATAAATAAGTTGGATGTACTTGTGATTCTTCATGTTCCACCCATTTCATATCATTAATTGCTCTTATTGGGATACCACTCAAATGATATATCTCCTCAATTCATGTTTATAAGGTCTTCTATTTCCAATTAGTTGGTAGTTAGGAAAGAGCACTTTAGAATAGGGAGTCACATAATACACCAAGTGAATACTTGAATAATTATGATATTAACTGCTTTCTTGATAGTGTTCATTGATTGAAAGGTGGACAACTTTTATGAAAAAATTTGGTCGCTTTATAGAAGTTACCGGTTCAGTGATCATTGAAGGCATGTTTTGGGTTTGTCTGGTGGACATGATTAAGAAAAGAGTTTATGTGTTATGTTCTTTTGCTAACTCTTATCAAACATATCTGAGAGAATGTCGCATGAGGACGAGCAACATTTAAGCTTAGGGGAGTTTGATGCATGTGTTTTAGTCATTCTCACAGGCATATTTTCCTTGATTATATGTGTTGATTTGTCATTTATTTGATTAATTATGCATGAAATGCTATCAATGACCTGTTTTATTTAAACGCATCAAATTATGATATTTTTACTATTTTAAGTGGTATTATATGCATCCTGAGTACTTACGTACGTTCTTGTGCAATTTCAGGTACAATGAAGTTTCACATACTCAATACTACCGACTGTCAAAAGTTGGTGGTACTGATTTCACGTCACTATTGGACCAAAATCTCACCCAAACGTTGTGCTACTGACATCCAAAGTTGGTAGTACCGAAACCTCATCAGTACGGTGCAAGAAATGAATCGCAAAAACTCAATACTACTAAGTGCACCAACTTGATACTATCGAGTTGGCATCCAGGAAGCAGGGTTCGAGTGACCTAAAGACTCAGTGCTATTGAGGTAGTTCAATGGTACCGACACATATGGAGTGTGTGACTAAACCTAGCAACTCGGTACTATCGACTTCTCAAGGCGATGCCACCGAGTTACCCAACCAAGCAATCTAAATACAACACTCTAATCTTATGGTTGGTGTTGTTTCGTACCCTATGTATCTCCTACGAGTTAAATGGGGTATGGACAGATCTAAGGAGATAACCAAAAATTCACCCGAGTCGATTCGAGCACCTCTAGTAGGTGATTCTACAGTAGAAAGACAATAGAATTCACGTACGTTGAAGGGGATCATCTGGATCGGCTTTGATTTAGGGGTTACATTAGTTTTTCTATTGTTTCTTACATTTTTCTCTTTCTCTAACATGTATTTGTCAATGAAAACCATGCGAGGCTAAACCCCTTAATTCCTTGGGATCCAAGAGTAGCCCGAATATGCACTCTAATTAACTTTTATGCATTAATGTTAGTTTTTTCCCTATTTTATGGATATAAATCTATATATTCATATTCTTTTACTTATGCTTGATCACCATAGGTAAATTATCAGACCTTTAATCATTTTGGGAGAGAGATTAAGGCTTGGAAAAGCATAGATTTACCTATTTACTGTGCCCTTTCGGAAAAGTGGAGTATAATCAGGAGGAGAAACCCAGAGAGCAATCATAAAGCATCTAACTAATCAACCAATTACTATGGAAATGGGATTGGCATTAGATTAGGGTTTAGGGTTTAGGGTTTAGAGATTAATCTTTGAATTTATTTTATTTTTTCATTCATTTTGTGAACTAAAACCAATTCAACTCTTTTAAACCGGCCTAGCTGATCAGATCACAGTTAGTAGTAGTATTATATAGAAATGTTTCACTGTGTTCAACTCGGGCCTCACAAGGCCTGTATTACTTCGATACATTCACTTGTGTATAACACACGATAAACATGTGTCATACATCCTATCAAGACAAATTTAAAGGAGCATACTTGAAATCAAATACCTCTAGGATCTCTCATCTATTTTCCCTTGCTTCACTCATTAGACCCTAGTTACCTATAACTTCTCTCATTATCCCTTTCTGAATACTAGGGTGATGGATATTAGAGATTAATGCATCCTCTACCAAATAATAAAATATATGTAAACAAGATGTCATGGAAATAATTTTATGACACTTTAATACCTTAAATATGAAAATAAAGTTAATAAAGTTAACTTATGAGAAACAACATGGCCCACGTCAAGGACATTGTTATCTGTGGTGAATACCTAGGACTGAGGCCCTCCTGTAAGAAGAGGCCCTCCTTAGACAAAAGTATGTCCATGGAGGGTGAGTCCTTTAGGAAGAGGGAAGGTGATGCCTTTATAGAAAGACCCTGAATCCAAGGATCTCCCCTTCAACATGCCAACCCTTAAATATTATCCCAAAACCAAACATGAGCCTATGATAGAAGATGTGCCTAAGAAAGCCTCGGTCATGAAGTTGACTCTGGACTAGAAGCAGGAGAGGTGGTGGTCCACACTCCTGATGCTCTCTGGATGGAACAATAGAAGAAGCCAATTGAGGCCATTAGTGACATGGCCCTCAAGGACATCGCCAAAGACAAGAATGGTGAACATGTTCGTGTCTACCCTCATCTTGGAGCCACCATACTAGACTTCATTAAGCTGGATATTGAAAAGTTGTGGGGAGATGATAAAATTGAGGTGCTTGACAAAATGGACGCTTGGCTCTTGGAATTGGAAAATGGCTTCCGCATTCAGGAAGTGTAGGAAAACAAGAAGGCCCTCTTTGCCACTCACCTACTTGAGGGAGAAACTAAGATATGGTGGAACAATCATGTCATGATTTAAGATCTGATTGAAAAACTGAAGGCCTGGGATGACTTCCTTACTATCTTTTTGCATTATTCATGCGTACCTCTTTTAAGAAGGATAATGAAAAGAAGTTCTTATTCCTGGATCAAGGTAACATGACCATGTCAGATTTCACTCGTAAGTTTCACCTCCTAGAGTGGTTCAGATACATGCTGACTGAGGAAACACATGTTTAGCATTTTGTGAAATGGCTGGACCCTTTGATCAAGCCTCATGTGATGGAAAGTAGAGCCACAAGCTTGACCGAGGCCCTCAAATTCTCCCTAGACATGGAGAAGTCTTTATGCCTACTCAGAATCCACCCAATGGGTATCTCTATTTCATTAAAGGCAGTTCTGGCCCAAGAAATGATAATAGCAAAGCCCAGGGTCATCACCATGGAAAAGGCAAGAATAAAGGAAAGGGACACTTCAACAAAAATGTCCTTTACTGGCATTTTATTTTCTGGTGTTTGTTAAAAAGGCCTTTATTAGTTCAATTTTACTGGCATTTTTTACATTAATGCCTGAATATTAGCCATTATTGATTGTTATGGAAGAAAACAATAAACCCGACACTTTAAAGTTCTATTAGCGGCAATCTGTGTATGCCACTTTACAAATTATTTTAGTTTTCTAATCCTAATAAACTTGTGTAAATCAATCCCCACGGGAAGCACCCCCTCACCCCCAACTCAACTCTTCTACATGTTCACCCCTCTCCCCCAAATTGCATACCTAGGGCTTTGTCTTTATGGAGGTGAATGTTGAGAAATTTGTGTGGTTGCATAATCGAGGGCATCAGATCAGAGGATGCCAGCTGCAAGCTACTGCTTATTGGTTTGTCGGTGGTCACATCCCGTAGTCCGCACGTACTATTGTCGACATTGGAACATTCAGAGATCATGACGCTGTAAGTAAGGGACCAATGATCTAACATTTTTTCACAAATACGACACTGGATGTTGCTTGCCACCGGATCCATGCTACTCCGTAATATTAGATTTGATGTCTTCGACGTCTGCACCCCATATCTGCACCACCGCCAGGGTCCTGCGGCAAGATGGTGCTAGAGTATGCGCAAGATCTGAGTTTCCGCTGTGTTCTCTGATAAGGTTTCGGCAACCTTTATTTTCATTGACTACAGAAATCAATGACGACAATCAAGATCATGCATTGTATGTGTGAATATGGAGGATGGGAAAAAAGGTAATTGCTACAGCCTTTCTGGCTCTGTATAATATGCACATTCCATACATATTTCTTTGGTGGGATATCAGGGAGGTAGAGTCCTTCTCAGTATCTCTGGATGCTATAAACACCGGAGAGCCGATGTCCAGTGTTTTCAACCAAACCGATCTTGAAGCTTCATATGATCTAGGATAGTTTAGGATCTCTCTTTAAGAGTATTGTGGTGGATCCTGGACTACTAGCACTCTCGATCATTATGGTCATTGTGTTCCTATTTTTCTCTTTCAGATCATCAACTTCCATATTTACTTATAAGTATATACCTCACTTAAAACAATCTGACGTGGCCTATTATCGCACTAACAAATTCACTCGTTGTTGAAATCCTCAAGCTTTTACCAAAATAACATGCAATAATGCAACCCGCAAGCAGATGGGTCTTATCACAATATAGTTAAGGATCGACTCCCAAAGGACAACATTTTTAGGAATCATTGTTAGTCTAATCTAGTTCAAGTAAGACTAATAATTAGAACGATGGGTTGATTTGAGGTTAATTAAACTAAATGCAAGAAAGTAAAGAGTAGAATTAAAGTTTGATCTAGATTAATGATATGGAATCACTGGGGTGGTCTCAGGATACACCGCCACTGCACATGCAAACACGTTCAATCACAACCATCCAGGCAAGATCTAACTATCCAAATAGAACCGATGTGAACCCTCCCTAAGGGATGTTTAGGTCTGTGTAAGCATCCCCTTAGGCATCAAATATCTCATCACCATTTGAATCATACACTTACGGTTCCAAAGATACAGATATCCAACTGAAGTTGTGGCCCTCCCAGAGGGATGTTTAGGCACACAGAAGCGTCACCGTAGGCTAGATGGCTCGTCCCCTCACAAAGCATACACTTACGACCTCAAGGAATCTCATTTTATTTCTAGTTTGGGAGTCAACTGCGTTAATCGACATTCTATCCTACATATTGAAATCCTCGCAACATAGGAAAGAATAAGATAAAAGCAAATAGGTGATCAATCTACAAGCAAGCATCAACGATTAACAGAAAAATGAAAAGTTATATATATGCCTTGGAATGTTTGACAAAAGAACATGCTAGCATGGGCAGCGGGGCTAATCCACACACCCCAGCAAAAAGGAACTACTCGCTCATGATGTGAGGAATAAGAAGAACAAGAGAGAGGGAAGATTATACCATGAGAATGATGCAGAAGGTAGTCACAACTCAATGAAGATGATGCAGTCTTCTACGTCGTGTCGGGGCAGATCTGGATGAGGAGGAAGAACTACCAAGGAAAATTGGGCAGTTCTTCTTCTCCACCTTCTTTCTCATCTTGACCCCCTTGCTCATAGAAAAAGGTGCATCAGGCGAAGTGATAGTAGCATGGATGTATGTAGATGGATCTGGATCAAATCCTGCATTCGGGAAGTCTGGCGGCGTCCCAGATTCTATGCCCAAATGAGGACCCTTGTGGTCCTTTTTATAGGCTTGGATGGATTCTTCACATTTTTGGTGTGAGTCCTTCACGGTTTAGGCTCAACAGCCTTCACAGTTTTCTATTGATAAACCCTCACTGTTTGGAAACCGTAAGGCTTCCTCGCGGTCTTGGATAGATGGATGCCCATACGGTCTTGAGACCATGAGGCTTCACGTTGTCTTGAGGTCCAAATAGTTTTGGAATCGAACACTTTCTTCACGGTTTGGAGCAAAAGGTCCTCATGGTCCTTCCGTACAAATGGTCTTGGAAGATCATTCACACGTTCTCAGTCTTGCAGATCAATGGTCTCCAATCGGTCATGAAGAAACCAATCAACTGTCTTCACAGTTAGGGTCTTCATGATCTTGCTCTGATCGGTTTTGGAGATCAATTACGCTTTCACCGTCTTCATTTAATTCCTCCAACTGGTCTTCATCTTAACGATTTGGGAGACTAATAGATGTCCTCACGGTCTTGACACCGTGAGGGTCTTCTCGGTCCTTCATAGCATCCAAACGGTCTGGTGCGTTCACTTGCTGCCCTAGCGGTCTTCACAACACCAACTTTCACAGTTTGGCTTTAATGGTCTCTGTCTTCACGATTTTGGATAAACCCTCACGTTCTCACAGTTTTGCTACTTCCACAATCTGGCCTCACGGTTTGGAAAGTCATGCGGTCATGGGCTTCACGTTCTTGGAGTCTCGTGGTTTGGAAATCGCTAAAGATCACGTGGTTCGGAGACTGTGAGGGGGAGATCGTTAGGGCAGGTGATGAAGAACCGTTGATCGGCGATCGGGTGGTGTTGGAAGCTCACAGTCTTGGGACCGAGAGATCAGACCGCTAGGGTCAAGACTATTAGAGTCTAGACCGAAAGGGTCAAATGGCGATGGTGACGATGGTGGTTTGAAGATGTTGATCAAGGTGGATTGGGGTAAAATGGAAGTGGGTTTCAGTTGATGGTTCAACCTCATCATGACCTACATAAAATCAATATAGAATTTTGTTAAAAATCTTAATAAATGAATTAATTAAGAAATCTTACATTTTTCGAGATTTAGTAGATAAAAGTGAAAGCGTTGAGTCGAATTGGGCCCCAGATGGCGAATTATAATCATGATGAATATGCATTCATCAAAACACCCTAAACTTAAATGTTCCCCGTCCTCGAGTAACACAATATCTGAAACAGTTGCAAAATGAATATTTTTAAGTCATGTGATTGCCTCCTCTTCACATCATGATTGTTTTCTTTCTGATCAGTATGACTAAGAATCTCAACTTCCTAAGACCATTGAACACATCTTATCATATCTTCGTTCCTGAGTTTGTTTTCCAACATCACTTCCTCCTCACATTTTCCAACAACAAGCATTTCTAAGAGTTTTCTAAGAGTCCAGAGATACCCGCTGAACAACAAGCGTGAATCTGATCTGACACTGGTGTTTTTCAGGGTAGTGGAGGCATTCATTGTACCTTTAGGCGGAAAAGGGAGTGAAGGGTGTCATGGAAGGAAGAAATAAATCTCCCCTAGATTCGACTTGATATTTTTATTATATGATTGCAATTTCATTGATTACATTTTTTTCATTTTTTTTGTGCAAATCTCTCCTCTATTCAACTCGAGATTGCATTTTTTTGTGTGCACATTGGCATCTTTTCTTGGTGATACGCCCCTATTTATTTGTGAGGAGTATGGAAGAAGTGAATATAGAGGGAGGTGGTGTGCCACCCTGAACTTAGGGTTTGGCACTATTTTGGCTTTTTTTGTTTCTTTTTTATGGACGGAGGGGTAAGAAGATGATAGAAGAAGTGTAGAAGAGAGTTCAGATCAGAATGCAACTGGATTTACAATTCAGTGCACCAGGTAGATCTCTTTATCGTAATCTGCTCAAATAATGACTTGATGAGGATCCGGTGGGGGTTCCATGTTATTGTTCCACTAGTCATTTAGGAAGCACCACACGTTTGATCCCTATCAGTTCGATAGACACTTGTCATTTTTGTAGAAGGATCATGATGTTAGGAATCATTAGCTTCATAAGATGATTTCAATCATAAGGCTAGTTTTCAGAAAAAGGTCCTTTTGAGGATCTACTTCGAGGGTATAATGATTCAAAATGCATAGACAGAAAAACTAGCCATCTAGGCAATTGAAACAAAAAGCGTCAAAACTTCATCAAGTTTTTGTGCAATTTCTTTGTAAACTTTAAAATTTTAAAAATTTTGATAAAAAATGAAATGGTAAGATCTTAAGTCTGAAATACATGGGTGTAGGTGGAAAGTAAAATACGTACCACCCACCATCCACCCCAAACTCAGAAATTTGCTCGTCCCGAGCAAACTCCAAACCCGAGATGGAGGGGAAAATTCATGTTGTTTGTACCACCATATGTGGTTGCGTTCTAATCTGCACGCGTCCTCCATCTAAAAATTTCAAAAATTAAGGCTAATCAGAACTCAAGATAGCATCTCGTGATGAGATTTTTATTTAGTGCAAAAATTATCTAAAAAGTAAAACAAAATTAAGGAAAAATTCTAATTAAAAGTAAAATTAAAAATGAATTTATTGATTGGGTTGCCTCTCGACAAGAACCTTTGTTTTACATTGATGGCTCGACATGGATTATATCACCATGGTGGTTTGTTTTGCATCCATTCATTTATCCTTGCTTTGATTCTGGCTTCTCGTATTCTTCCCCATATAGAGTGAGCAATGTCAGAACACATAGGGAAACAACTCAAATTTTGTCGCTCAATGCGAGGCGGAGAATATTTGAAGGGAATCTGAACGTCATTATCGATAATATATTGTTGTTGAGGCTCGATAGAAAAGTTCATGTTCTGATGTACTATCCCTTCCTCATCGCAATGTTGGTTGTCAATGTCTATCAGATATTGTTCTAGGGATGTTCTCAGTAGAAACTGCAGTCCAAATCTTATTGCAAATGGAAGATGAAATTAGTAATCTTTGTCTGTTGGGTAACTGGTGCATTCTAGAGGATTGTTGTTTCCAGATGAGGAGGCTTATGGATGACTAGAGAGGGATCGATACGTGCAACCACAGGGTTGAGAAGTGTCTTCTCCACAGTAGGAAGTATTTCTTTCTCCTCTACATACACTGGTTCACTCTCAGTCTTCTATTCATAATGGCCTTTTACTAAGGGCATATTAGACTTTGAAGTAAGGAATTTTTGCTGCATTTGGGTGAATTGATTAACACAGTCAACAAAATACGCTTCTTCTTCTTCAGTGTGCTCCTTAGAACTTTTGGATGCATGGAAATCAAAATATTGGTTTCCCACCCTTAGCGTAAAAATTCCGGCTTCAATGTCGATCAGAGCTCTAGAAGTTGATAGAAAAGGTCTTCCAAAAAGGAGGATGTAGCATGGATTTTCCCTGATGTCCATAACTACAAAATCGCATGGGACATATAGATCTCCAAGCCTTATAGGGACATCTTCTATAATGCCAACTGGCTTGATCATTGAGGAGTCAGCAAACTCTATGGACATTCTAGTGGGTAAGAAGTTGGTGAGGCCCAATTTCTTGCATAGGCAAAGAGGAATAATACAAATACTAGCTCCAAGATCAGCTACACCTGGTCGGTTGATGGAATCACTTATTGAGTAGTTAATTCGGAAAGTTCTAGGATCCTTATGTTTGCAAGGCATCCTATTCATCACTAAATAAGATGATGTCTCTGTCAGTTTCACTGTCTGATGCTCATTAGTTTTTTATTTATGACAAATTAGGAGTTTAAAGAACTTTGACCATTGGGGCATCTCAGTAATGGCATCCAAGAGCGAGATATTGACATAAAACTTTTTCATGATTTCCTTGAATTTGTTGAACCTAGTATCGAGATGGGTAAACTTGAGTCGACTTGGAAATGGTACACGAGGTTTATACATTAGAACGACTGGCTCAGGCGAGTGTTCTACATCAACAACAATAGGTTCCTCAGAACTTGCCTTGTCAACCTTACCATTTTGAGTGGCTCTTGTACTATGCTCAACACCTTGGACATTTGTCACGGTGATAGGAGTTGTGGGTTCTGGTAAGATAAAGCCTGAATGATTTGTCACGGCTTTAAGTTGTTCCACGTGCCTCAGATTGTCATCTAGCTGCCCAGCTAAAGCTCCAGTAGGTGGCTTGAGGTTAGCTGCAAGTTGAGCTAGTTGAGATTCAATGGCCTTCTGGTGTGCTTGTTGGTTAGCTATCAATGCTTGTTGAGACTATAACATTTTATCAATGGCTGATAGTTTGTCATCAGGAGAGATGGGTCCAACTTGTTTCCCTTTTTGTTGATTCTGGTAAGGGACTTGGTTCGGATTCTGGAATTGAGAATTGTTCTGGTACTGGTTGTAATTCATATTTGGGAAATTACCCCTGTAGTTCCCTTGATTTCCAAAATTCTACTATTGGTTGTTTGAACCAAATTGATGTGAGTTTACTGCCTCCAAAGTATTTCCATACTAAAATTGGGATGGTTCCTATTTTAATTTGGGTTATAGTATCCTTGACCAGGGATAGTGTTGACAGCATTTAGACTTTCCATCTGGCCATTATCTCCTTGTCCATTGACTTTTCTTAGGACGACATCATAGAAAACATTGCAGGACAAAGTAGAGTGATCAGTTCCTTTACATGCTTCACAGAAAAGTGAAGCTGACTTGACTTTCTCTTGTTATTGAGGGGGTGAGCGTCTTCTTTCAAAGGAAGCTAGGGACGATTTGATATGGTCTTTCTTGGTAACTAAGAGCTTTAGGGTTTCAGTGATAGACTTGTATTCAGGAATAACTTCAGCCATAGCTACCTTCAACACTCCTTTGCCTACTGATCTACCCCAATTAGCTTGGTTTTCAGCTCCAAGGGTGACAACCTTCCATGTGTTATCATAACTTTGACACATGAAGTTTCCTCCAGATGAGGAGTCTAAGAATCTCTTGATATCATCATCCACACCCCTATAGAATATCTCAATGAGTTGATTCTTAGGAATGACGTGGTGTGGACATTTGCGTAGAAGTTCCTTATATCATTCCCATGCTTCATCTAAGGTTTCTCCTGGGACGTGAGTGAACATCGTTATTCTGTCCCTAATTTCATAGGTGAGAGAAGGAGGGTATAATTTTTCCAGGAAAACATTTTGAAGTTGTTCCTAAGTGGTGATGGGTTTGCATTGCAAGGAAATGTACCAACTTATAGCTCTATCAGCTAGAGAATATTTGAAGAGACGGAGTCTAATGGTATCGTCAGATACTCCATTTTTCTTTGTCATAGCACGTAGATCGATAAACCTCAAAATATGTTCTTGACTATCTTCTCCTTGCTTTCCATAGAATGGGTTATTTTGAAGCAAGGTGATCCAATGTGCTTGTATCTCAAAGTTGGGAGCGTTGATGGGGGGAGGTTGAACTGGGTGATGAACATCAGCAACTTTACGGATAGTGAATTCCCTAAGGTCCTTTTGCAATTTTGTTGGTTGCACTACTACTTGTGCTACTTGGATTTCTTCTTAAACTGTGGATCTGGCTTCTTGCTTGAGCCTTTCTCTTTGTGTGTTAAGGTCTTGGGTTACCCTTCAGACTATTTCCTCCTCTTGAGCCATTCTTGCTTGGTTCTCTCTGTTTTGACGGTGAAAGGTTCTGTCTATCTCAAGATCAAAGCTTGCAATGAGTCTGAGACTATTCGAGCAGTGCATACACTAGGCTATGAAGGTACCTGAGATGAAAAGATTTTTCAAAAGTAAGATTGACGGAGAAGAAACTAAATTCAAGTGAATGATCAATTGTATCAAAAGGAAAATAGAAACCTAGATTAGCCTTAATGAAACTAGATTTGACTAACTGATTCTGTTGTCCCTGGCAAAGACGCCAAAATTTGACATGGTCTATTACAACACAAACAAATTCACTCAGTGTTAAAATCCCCAAGATTTTACCAAAACAATGTGCAATAATACCACCCACAAGTAGATGGGTCTTATCGCAGTATAGTTAAGGATCGACTCCCAAAGGATAACATTTTTAAGAATCATTTTTAGTCTAATCTAGTTCAAGTAAGACTAATATTTAGAATGATTGGTTGATTTGAGGTTAATTAAACTAAATGCAAGAAAGTAAAGAGTAGAATTAAAGTTTGATCTAGATTAATAATATGTAATCACTAGGGTGGTCTCAAGTTTCACCATCACTGCACATGCAAACACATTCAATCACAAACATCTAGAAAAGATCTAAGTATCCAAATAGAACTATTGTGAACCCTCCATGAGGGATGTTTAGGTCCACGTAAGAATCCCCTTAGGCATCAGCTATATCGTCGCCATCCAGATCATGTACTTACGGTTCCAAAGATATAGATATCAAACTGAAGATGTGACCCTCCCAGAGGGATGTTTAGGCACACACAAGTGTCCTTGTAGCCTAGATGGCTCGTCCCTTCACGGATCATACACTTACGACATCAAGGAATCCCATTCTATTTCTAGTTTGGGAGTCAACTGTGTTAATCGATATTCTATCCTACATATTGAAGTTCTCGCAACATAGGAAAGAATAAGATAAAAGCAAGCAGGTGATCAATCTACAAGCAAGCACCCACGATTAACAGAGAAATGAAAAGTTATGTACATGCCATGGATGTTTAACAAAGGAACATGTTCGCATGAATAACAGGGCTAATCCATGCACCCCTAGCAAAAAGGAACTACTCACTCATGATGCGAGGAACAAGAAGAATAAGAGAGAGGGAAGATTCCACCATGAGAATGATGCAGAAGGTAGTCGCAGCTCGGTGAAGATGATGCAATATTCTACATTGTGTCAGAGTAGATCTGGACAAGGAGGAAGAACCACCAAGGCAGACTGGGCAGATCTTCTTCTCTACCTTCTTTCTCATCTTGACCTCCTTGCTCACAGCAAGAGGTGCAACAGGTGAAGTGACAGTAGCATGGATGCATGTTGATGGATCTGGATCGAATCTTTCATTCAGGCTGCCTAGTGGCGTTCCAGATCCGATGCCCAAATGAGGACCCTTGTGGTCCTATTTATAGGCTTTGATGGAGTCTTCATGTTTTCGGTGTGAGTCCTTCATGGTTTGGGCTCAGCAGCCTTCACAGTTTTCTATTGATAAACCCTCGCAGTTTGGAAACTGTGAGGCTTCCTCACACTCTTGGATAGATGGATGCCCATACGGTCTTGTGACAGTGAGGCTTCATGCAGTCTTGGGTGTCCAAATAGTTTTGGAATTGAATGCTTTCTTCACGGTTTGGAGCAAATGGTCCTCGTGGTCCTTCCTTCCAAATTGTCTTGGTAGATCATTCACATGTTGTCAGTCTCACGAATCAATGGCCTCCAATCAGTCTTGAAGAAACTGATCAACTATTTTCATGGTTAGGGTCTTCACGATCTTTCTCTGATCTGTTTTGGAGATCGATTACGCTTTCACAATCTTCAGTTAATTCCTCCGACCAGTCTTTATTTTAACGGTTTGGGAAACTAATAGACGTCATCACAATCTTGAGACCGTGAGGGTCTTCTCGGTCTTGCATAGCATCCAAATGGTCTGGTGTGTTCACTTACTTCCCTAGTGGTCTTCACAATGCTAGCCTTCACAGTTTGGCTTCAACGGTCTCTACCTTCACAGTTTTAGATAAACCCTCACGTTCTCGTGGTTTATCTACATACGCGATTTGGACTCACAGTTTGGAAAGTCATGCGGTCCTGGGCTTCACAGTCTTGGAGTCTCGCAGTTTGGAAACTGTTAGAGATCTCGTGGTCTGGAGACCGTGAGGGGGAGATCGTTAGGGAAGGCGGTGAAGAACTGTTGATCAGCGAGCGGGTGGTGTTAGAAGCTCACGGTCTTGGGATTGAGATAGTAGACCACTAGGTTCAAGACTGTTAGGGTCAAGACATTAGGGTCAAATGGCAATGGTGATGATGGTGGTTTGAAGATGTTAATGAAGGTGGATTGGGGTAAAATGGAGGTGGGTTCCAGTAGATGGTTCAACCTCATCATGACCTGCATAAAATCAATATAGAATTTAGTTAATAATCTTGATAATTGAACCAATTAAGCAATCTTGCATTTTGTGAGATTTAGTAGATAAAAGTGAAAGTGTTGAGTTTAATTGGGCCCCAAATGGTGACTTAAAATCATGCTGAATATGCATTCATCACAATCTCGTTACCAACATCCTTCTTTGTGGAGTATTATTTATTGCAACATAATTGTCATGGTATTTAGCTTCATGAACAATTTCTTTGAAAATAGTGATTTGGAGTACCCACAACAAGGTTGTAACCTTTTTGTCATAATAATATACCCTTTCCTACAAACTAGAGCCCATTCACATAGGTTATCATTTTCCATTTGCATCTTTGCATGCTATATGACCATAGTTAGAGTTTTATAGTTAACACTTAGAAACTTTCAAAATATATTTTGGACCTGATTCATCTCCACAAATGAATTTGTAGCTTTATGTTGCAAGGGCATTATAAATAATATGCATTTTCGTTTCCAGCCTCTCATCCCCACAAAATAAGATCGCACATGTCTCCTTAAACCCTTTATTATCCTGTTACAACACATGACACTTGATTTTAAGGATTATGAAATTTGATATAAGGATTACTTTGCTATTTATCAGGTCAGAGTTACATCCCTATAGGACAATATTTAAATCTCTAAATCAAAAACATTATGTTATTGATTTTATAATTGTTCCAAAGCTTACATTCATTTAAATTGATAGTTTGACTTTACAAGTTAAAAATTAATTTTTTTTCTTACATTACAACAAAGATTGATATCTTCACGATTGTGAAATTCTTAGTTAAAGAAATGTTAAAGGTCAATCAATAGTGACTAGCTATTTCTTGTTTTATTTTTCACTTGAGGTAGTTGTCAAACCCATACCTATCTTTCTCTTTTGTCAGTGCCTTATGCATTGTTTGCATTTTTACTTTTGTCCTTACATAAAAGAAGACACTCTCATTCTCTTCTCCTTATAGCCTTTACCATTGTTGTCAAACTCTTTCCATTTGTTATTGAGGCACAATCGTCATGCGGAAACAAAGTCTTATCATCTTAATTATTACTTTGATAACATATCACACTTTTAGCCTACAATTCATCTTTCACAATTTTAATAGCTATATTTTGGATGTCTTTGATAAATATATCATGGGTTCCTCATCATAAAAACTATCACGAATCTATTCTATCAAGGAATCATCCTATTATACTTCATCTTTGATCTACTAAACTTAGTTAAAAATTATAAATGCAAATTCACATAAAGTATTAGTGTTTTTATATGATTCCTTTTCTATCCACATGTGGTCCAAGTCACTCTCTCCAAGATAATCTTAGTACATCTTGTGGAAGAAGTCACAATCGCGATGCAAATATAACGCTTCCGCACAATCAAATTTTTTTAGATCTTACATTCCCACGTTGTAATCAACTACAATGTTATTGCCTATGACTTATTGTCCTTGAATCAATTTAATTTTAACCAACATTAGTGTAAAATTAGAAATAATACTTGGTAATATGTTTTCTTTATTTTGTCATCTATAACTATTTGCATTTATAAGCTTTTTTTTTTAAAACTGACATCTCTCATTGAAATGGGAATGTTTAGATGATAATATTCTAAACATTTGAGGATTGGTTATCAACTGCTCTCATTAATAAGAACTCTATACATATCCTAGTAGGACAATTTCCTATTCATAGATAACTTCAGTGCAAAATAGGATATCAAATCAAATCTTAGACATGGGCAACATCTAGGTTTTTGTATATTCTTTTCCTAGATACAATGCATGTAACGGTCCAAGTGTCCTATTTTTGTAGGTATGTATCTGATCCAACATTTGTTAGTACAACCTACTCTTTCCCTTAAATGAATAAGAAACTATTTTTTCTAAATTTTATTTGAAGTTGCACAGAAGTGTATCATTGGTGTTTTGTTTCTTTCTCTTCCCATATATCCTTGCACCTTATATGATTATGGAAAAAGATCTTATACTTCATCTTTCTCATATATTGAATCATAATTTTAGCAATTTTTTCACTTTTCAAGTTATTAAAATACCAACGTCATCTATTTGATGATTTTATGGCAGCAATGAATTTGTTCACCAATTGTTACAATGTTAGTTTTAACTTTTACTTTTAGCTTCATTAAAGTTAGAAAATGACCAATTTATTATTAAATGCACTCTCGTTGGATGAGTAAATTTGTTTTCTATCATTCAACTTTGTTTCCATGTGTTAGGATATTAAAGAAATGAAGTCCCACTTCACGATTCTTTTAAAGGGTATGCTTCCAAATTTCAAAAATAAGTCATGACCTCCACTTTATTATATGAAATTCTATATTGAATGATCCTTACAATTTCTTATTCCACATTTGTAAAAAATAATGTTTGTCTGTGGATTTTATACATTCACTGTTGGCTAAAAGAGATGAGTATAATAAGATCTTATCTTTTTTATAAAAACATTAATTGACTCATATGAAACAATCATTGGTGGGTGTAGATTTGCAAATTTTTTGTTTCCCTGTGAGGGAGTGCAACAACCTTGTGCCAACTTATAAACAAGTATTTTACAAGTACGCCTAGACAAAGAAGAGAATGTGAACCTACTAAGATTGGGGATAAAATAACTAATGAATATCACTCTTCCCATTGTCTTTCAATATTGCATCCAAAATACAATATGTGTATTCACATGCATATCATTCTAGAACGTTATTTCATTTTCTGAGTTTCCTATGTGGTTCATGTCTACTACTTGTTTAATTGGTAATGAGTCATAGTGAATGGATTCGTTCCAACTACCACTAGTAATTGGATTCGAGATTTTTTTTGTGAACATAATTATTATATAGTAAATAAGTTAGTCTTTAATCTATGTACATCCTGTGGAAATATTAGGGGATAGTTGGTACCTTATCCAAAAATGTATGTCTAATGCATACCTTAGGGTCTAGTACGTACAAAAGTATTGAGATTTTTGGTACCCTATCAACTATAGGAAAATGATTTGTAATACATTAGTGATAACCTCCTATTTTGGACAATTATCTTAGTCTTTTTCTTTAGTTTTCCATACTCTTTCTAAATTAAAACTATACATAATCCCAAATTTACCCTTTTTTGTAAATATACTATCAGACTAACTTTTCCCTTTTATATATGCAGAAAAACACAAAAAAAATAATAAAAGATTAACTCAGCTTCAAGACCGCATGGATTCAAACGGTCCCAAGACCGCATGAAGACAATCGGTCTCGAGACCGCATGGAGTCAAACGGTCCCAGGACCGCATGAAGCCAACCGGTCCCGAGACCGCATGGAGTCACACGGTCTCAAGACCGCATGAAGCCAACCGATCCCGAGACCGCATGGAGTCACACGGTCTCAAGACCGCATGAAGCCAACCGGTCCCGAGACTGCATGGAGTTCAAATAGTCTCAGGACCGCATGAAGCCAACCGGTCCCGAGACCGCATGGAGTCACACGGTCTTAAGACCGCATGAAGCCAACCGGTCCCGAGACCGCATGGAGTTCAAACGGTCTCAGGACCGCATGAATCCAACTGGTCCTGAGACCGCATGGAGTCAAACGGTCTCAAGACCGCATGAACCCAATCGGTCCTGAGACCGCATGGAGTTCAAACGGTCTCAGGACCGCATGAAGCCAACCGATCCCGAGACCGCATGGAGTCAAACGGTCTCAAGACCGCATGAAGACAAACGGTCTCAAGGTCCAAACGGTCTTGAGGTCCAAACGGTCTCAAGGTCCAAACGGTCTCGAGGTCCAAACGGTCTTGAGATCCAAACGGTCTTGAGGTCCAAACGGTCTTGAGGTCCAAACCGTTTGGACTTTACTTAAGGCCTATAAATAAGACCCCAAGGGTCCTCCATCAGACAGGAAGTTTCAGACGTCCAAAGGCTGCCTCAATCACTCCAGAGCTCTTGCGACTTCCATCCTCCACCCTGGGGCTGCCGGTCTGAGACCCATACTCCATCTCGAAGCTGCTTTCTCTTTCTCCGCCAAAGAAGGTGGGAAGAGGGAGATCTTGTCATCGCGCAACCTGTGAAGCTGGTGGATCATTTCTCTCTCTCTCCAAGGGGTTGACTTTCCTTTCTCCTTTATGGGGATGATGCTCTCTCTCTCTCTTCTTGCCTCCTTCTTTGTCCCAGACATGAGCAAGTAGTCTCTTTCACTAGGGTGCGGGGAGTAGCCCCGCTACCCATGTTTCATATCATGTAAATGTAATCCATAATTTGTAATATAGAGTTCTTATCTTTTCAGTTCGACATCAAACTTTTATGAATACATGTTCCTTGATCTCCAACTTGTGTTATCCTTTATCTTTTAGTATGAATTGTCTACGTTTGTACTATTAGATTCGAAACTCGTTTGTATGTTGGTTCTTGGTGCATGTATCCACCATGCATCTGTTTCGGTATCTAGAAGTGTATCTCAAGAAGTGGAGTAAACTCACTATCATTCGTTGCACTTTCATACTATGAAATGGAATCAGTTGACGTATGAAATTGCAACCTTGGTAAGTCGAGGAACACACTTTGCGAGGGGAATGATGCAAATTAGGTGACCATTTGTTCGGGAATGGCTGGAATTGCAACATTCCCACACTTCTCGTAGTTAGTTCTCCGAAAGGAAGCTAAGTCTACAAAGATACTAACTAGGTAGACTCTTTTTGCAGGTTATGTTTTGCTTTGCATGTGTTGATCCATGTGTAGTGGCGGTGAAAAACCGATCACACCCTAGTGACTTTTATCATAGTTTAACTCCTTAGTTTAAACAACAAAACCAAACTTTCGATCTAAGTGCCTACTAGTGAGTGATTAAGTGAAACTTTAACGTTTTCCATCTTGTTGCTTGCAACAAGACCGTTGCCCTGAGGATTCGACCCTTAACTATACTACGATAAGACTTCCACGTATCTTAGCATACGTGGGTGGAGTTCTTTATCTAGTATATGCAAGGCTAAACCTAAAGACTTACTATCTTTAGGATTTTTAGTTGGTGCACGCAATTCCACATAAGTGGAAGCTCCATCAAAAATTGGCGTTGTTGCCAGGGACAACGGAATGTTGTAATTTCATTTAGTACCTTCCTAGTTGGTTAGGATTTTACACTTTATTTTTAATCATAAATATATATCTTCTTGAAACCATCATATCTTTACCATTGTCTAAAGGTGTTTTCTTTTCTCTACTCAGGTAGAAAACGTGCATGCGATCATTGCATAATCGCGGATTCTCCCCTGATCCGGAGTTTGACTCTGAGGTAGAGAGAAGTTTCCATCGCCGCATTCATGTCAATCGCCAACGAGCCAGAGAAATGGATGACGAACAACACCATGCTGCTTTGGTGATGGAGAGAGTAAACACCGCCATCGCCGCTCAACGGGCACAACTCATCGCAGACACTCGTGCCCAAATCCAAGCGGAGATTTATGCGGAAGAGCAAGCCCGCATCAGAGCTGCAATAGAGGCAGCAACCCAAGCTGCTCAGTTGGAGTTAAGGAACAAACAACTAAGGGACTACGTTGTCCCAAAGAACTATGAGGATAACCACCCGGTCCGACCTCCGATTATCAATATCCCCAACTTTGAGATGATTGCATGGATCATCTGAAAAGGTTTAAGGTACTGTGCCGCCTGGTTCCGCAAGCCGGAGTCGCTTTTGATGCGATAATGCTTCATCTGTTCCATTTCGCCCTGTCTGGGAGGGCCCTGAGTTGGTATAACTCACTTGACAGAGAACCTATAATAACCACCTGGGCTCCCCTAGAGGAAAAGTTCTTAGAGAAGTTCTTTCCCCCCTCACTGACTTATGAGATCAGAGGGCATATCAATCACTTCTCTTAGGTACCTAGAGAAACCCTTGCTGAAGCATAGGAAAGGTTTAAAGAACTTTTGCGGAAATGCCCCCATCATGGAATCTCCTAGAACCAACTGATAGAAACCTTCTATCAGGGAGTGAGCGATGATATCAAACAGTTTTTAGATTCCTCATCTGGAGGAAACTTCATGAGAAAGAATTATGAGGACGCCTGGAAGATTGTTACACTCGGAGCTGAAAACCAGTCCAACTGGGGACGGTCAGCCGATAAAGGTGTCCTCAAGGTCTACAAAGCGGAAGAATCTATAGAGATGAAGGCAATAGCTGAAGCCTTGAAAACTATAGTTCACAAACAACAAGCTCTCGAGACTTCTCTCGGAGAGATTGATAAGAAGAAAACTCCTCTAGTTCAACAAGTCAAGGTCGTCACAGGATCCTGTGAGGCTTGTCATGCTTCTGATCATCCGACCCTTTCCTGCGGTATGTTGTATAATGTGATGATGGATCAGCATCCACCACCACAACCATATGAACCTATCACTGATCAGTCGGGAGGACAACTACCGGAACAAGTTAACTCTATCCACTCTATCCCTGGACAAGTCTACTACAACCCTAATCAGCCAAGGAATCATCCAGGATTTCAGTATGGAAACCCTGGTGGGACCGCTAACCCTCAGCATCAAATGCAGGGAGGATCCTCTAGTAGGCTACCACCTGGGTTCCCAAACAGTTTCAACCAAAATCAAGGGAATTCTAGGAACAACTTCCCTAGGGATAACTACCCCAGGAACCAATCAGCCTACTACCAGTACCCTCATCCTCCACTCCATCCACAGCTACATACTCAGCAACCACAGATGGCGCTACCGCCGCAACAATCCCAACAAGACCAACAAGCCCAACAACAAATTCCTCCGAAAAACGCTCCTCCCCAACCGGAAGATGAAATATCCTTGATAAGGCAGATGTTACAATCGCAACAAACTATGCTTGCTAACCAACAGGCTCAGCAGAAAGCAGTTGAAGCTCAACTTGCCCAGATCGCTGCGCAATTAAAGCCCCCAGCAGGTATGTTTGCTGGGCAGCCTGAATCAAATCCTAAGCATGGACAGAACAGACATGAACAGTTGAATGTTGTCACCACAAGCTCGGGATGCACTCTTCATGAGACTACCAAGATCACTCTGGATAATGATGATACACCCGCTTTTATGACAAATGAGAGCCCGCAACAAGGAATTAAGAAGCCCTCAGAGGGCACAAAGGGCAAAGATAAAGACTAAGTGTCTGCATAACCTGAAGTCTTGCAATATAGACCAAGAATCCCGTATCCAGGTAGACTGCGAGAAATGAAGAAGGACACCAGGTTTCAAAAGTTCAAGGAGGCAAAGAAGAAATTGTACATTGACATACCGCTCCTTGATGCTTAATCTGAGGTGCCAGCCTGGGCAAAATACCTCAAGACCTTATTATCACGAAAGTACATCACCGAGGAGCAAGAAACTGTTAAGCTTGCTCAGACCACCTATGACATCATCTTAAACAAAATGCCAAAAAAGAAGAAGGACCCGGGTTCCTTCGGAATCCAATGTTGCATTGGAAACGCATCTTCTAAAAAGGGATTAGCTGACCTAGGGGCCAGCATATCCATCATGCCTTTTTCTATGTGTAAACGTCTCGGTTTCACCAAATTGCTGCCTACAACAATGACTTTTCAATTAGCTGATTCCACCATAACCGCACCCTTGGGGATCATTGAAGATATCCCAGTAAGGATATGCAAGGATGCTTACGTTCCGTGCAACTTCGTTATCATGGATATTAAAGAAGACCTGAGGTACCCAATTATTTTTGGCAGACCATTCCGCACTACTTCCAGAGGGCTTATTGACGTGGAAGCTGGTACCATCATTCTTAGGCTCGGAAAAGAAGCAATTCAATTCCGAGTCCTTAATAGTATGAAAGGCCCCAGTATCCAAGAGGAGGTTTTCCTTCTTGATGCAATTCAACAAATGTCACAATTAGAAATATCCGAGCCAGCTGATGAGCTGGAGAATGTTCTGATCAATCTGGATGTTGAATTCTCAGCAAATGAACTAGTTCAGCAGTGTCTCCAACATCTAGAAAAGGCCGAAGAAGCGCCAAAGGCCACTTTTGAAGAGCTTAAAGTCGTTACTATTATAGAAGCAGTTGAGCCACCGAAAGCCCCTGAAATGAAGACTTTACCTACAAGGCTCAAACATATTTTCTTAGATGAAGAAAAACTATGCCCGGTCATCATCAGCTCTACCCTTACAAGAGATCAAGAAGAAAGGCTTCTGAACGAGCTGAAGAAGCATAAAAAGGTCATTGGATATAAGATAACTGACCTAATGGGCATAAATCCAGCCCTGTGTATGCACAGACTTTCTATGGTTGAAGAATTCAAGCCCTCTCGCGAACATCAAAGAAAACTGAATCCTAATCTAAAGGAGGTAGTTCGTTTGGAGGTCCTTAAATTACTCAAATCTGGCATGATCTATCCTATTTCTGACTCCCAGTGGGTCAACCCTGTCCAGGTTGTTCCAAAAAAGGGGGGCACTACTGTAGTGCTCAACGACAAAAATGAGTTAGTGCCTACCAGGACTATAACAGGGTGGCGAATGTGTATTGATTATAGGAATCTAAACAAAGCCACAAGGAAAGACCACTACCCTCTACCTTTCCTTGATGAAGTCCTGGAACGCCTAGCTCACCAAAAGTATTTTTGTTATCTCGATGGTTACTCCGGGTTCTACCAAATATCCATACACCCGGAGGACCAGGAAAAAACCACCTTCACTTCCGTCACCACCTTTCACATCCACCACCACCCCGACACCGCTGGTGACTCCATCCACAATCACCACGCAACTCGGGGTGTCATCAGTGTCTCTTCCACAAGACACTAACACCATCCCTCGCAGACCCCATCCATCCCACCCTTCCACTCCTGGGGTCCCTTTTGCCAATATCGGTGAGGAATACGGCCGTCAATTCGACGCCGTCCGAAACCTCCTCACCGATCCTTCTAACATCTTACATTCTATTTTTTCTTGTGTGCAGGGTTTATCACGACAGGTGTCCACGATCGACGAACAACACTGAGCCTTGCCCACCATCCTCCAAGGCTTCCAGCAACGACAAGATGAGGTGGCTAAGCAAGTTGAGCACATCAAACATCCACTACAACAACTTGCCGAACCTGGTCCTTGGAGTGAAGCACCAGCAAGAAGCAACGGCAAAGCAAGTCGATGAGATCTCTACGCAGACTCAGCCTCTGCCAGAGACTCTCCGCGAGCTCCAACAACAACAAGTAGTTCTGAGAACGTGCTTGGACACCATCAACAACACACTCACAAAGCTGCAACATCGCCAAGAGGAGTCAACTAATTATGAAATCCAACAGTTACGTGCTCAAGTTACAAATCTTACAACACTTCTCCTCTCCGCCAAGGGCAGATATACCGACCTCAAAGAATCCCATGATGCACTGCTCGAAACACACGAGCATCTGCAAGTGGCATTCGATGAGTTACAAGCCACCCATCGGCGGTGCAAATAGACCGCACGTAAAAAGCCAGCAGACAAGGCAGCGACTGACAAGAATGGAGATAGTGACGAAGAAGACGACTCCGACTCATCTGCTGATTCAAACAAAGATACCACCTCTTCTGGTAATAAATCTGATGACGGAGAGGATCCAGGGAATGCAGCAGAACCTTCTCACAAAGGTTCTGACAAAGGTCACCATGACGGTGAACATCCCCCCAAGTCCCCACACAATGATAATGTCAACATGTCATATGGGGATCAATTCCTTGATTACTCCACTCTGAGATCCATCGGGGAACCTGCTAAAGACGCGGCTTTCGCTGAGTTCCACCAATGTATTTTAGGAACCAGCGCCAGCCCACTCACAACAACCGCTCCACCTTTCTCAGCACCTTCCCCCCATGACCAGGACGAGGGAGAACGAGTAAGCTTAGACACATATGAGGACATCTATTCTGCCTCTGACTCGTACGACGATCTACCATGCCATGAAGAGGCCTTAAAACAACCTGCTTCTCCCCCTCCACAAGAGCTTCCCCCGCCACCACCTCTACCGCACAAAATGTATGACCTGGATATGGCAGCCATCTCCACATTAGATGCTCAGGACATTTTTATACTGAACACTATTGTGGACAATGCAAAGGCAGGGGAAGACATCATTTATCGCAATACCAAAACTAGGCGTAAGATGACACGTGAAGACTTCCGTAACATCCTCCGACCTCGGTCCACGATGCCAATGGCAATCTTCCGTGTCCTTCTCGCCAACTGTATAGAAATGTACAGATGTTCTAAGTGGCAACAGCCAGTTTTCAACGCCTCGCCCGCTCTGTCTGTTGGCCTTTTATATAAAGACATAAGAGCAAAGTCGATCGAGCGGATGTGTGCTGGTTTAGCACGTCGGGCATGTTATCTTACCGTGCCCTTCCAAGTTTCGGACCACTGCCTTTTTATGATCGTGGATACCGAGGCTCGGGATGCCAAGGTGTATAACTTATGCGGCACCGAGCTACCATCCGGCACAATAAACTTCATTGGTGAAGCAGCAGGAGAAGCAAGGTGTATACCCTTCCGGCTGCTCAAGTTAATTTGGGCTGCACGCCCATCTCTCCTCCAAGATTGGAGCCAACATTGGTTCAAAATCATAAACCCTCAAGTTCAATCCGCCGAGGGATATGGGGATTGCGCTTTCTGCACCATACGTCACATCCAAGCGCTGAACCAGGAAATCCCCTTTACTGACCTCGTTGCTGAAGATTTTCACTCTTTGCGAGGGCGTTATGCCATGGAACTCATCTGCGATAGAAGGTTCTTTAAGGACCTGACAATGGCACCAGATGACGTCCCTTGTTATCTTTTTTCAGCTATCCAACGCCCGCAGAGGCGACCCTTCCACCACACTCTGAAAGAGTTGGAAAAACCTAAGGAGCCGGCCTTAGCCACCGAGCAAAGTAAAAGCGATATTGATCATTTGTCTTCCATAAAACCAACATTTTCCAACTTTGATCACAGTGCTTGCAAAGGTCTCTCAGACTTCGAACTACGTCTCATTATGGCGCGGCTTTTAGGCGAGAAAGATGGGCTCGTATTCATGTCTCGGTACATTCTTGTAATGGCAGACACGCTATGAGAGACTTTACAATTCAAAGGATCACTCTCTGTAAGTTTAATGGTTGCCTATCAGTTTCTACTCGGCCAAAATAACCCAACAACATACATGGCATCCCCATATATGAAAGATGATCTTCTAAAGCTCAAGAACTTTAGCACAACTGACGCGTTGATCTCCTATCTACATCACACAACACCGACGTTCATCATGTTACCCTTCCTCTATCATGAGCACTGGATGCTCCTGGCCACAAATCTCCCTGAAGGAACAACTACAATATATAACAGTTCCGATAGCCAGTACAATCCATGACAGAAGAACTATGTCGTGACACCGAAGACGCCAATAGAGGTAGTGGCAAAGGAGTGCGCCGACAAGTTAATCGCATCTCTGAGTCTGGATACAAGGGCGTACGACAAAGAGCATTTTCACCGCCCTTCCTTCTGCCACAAATGCCCCCAGCAAATCCGAGAATCAAATGACTGCGACTTCCACATCCTCTACTGGATGTACACCATCATCATTCTCCACAGACCAGTAGAAGAGATGACTGACGTGGATTACCACGCTTTACGAGGACAGTTCGCAGCAAATCTACTTCATTCCCCGGGGGCAAATGAAGAATTACCTTAGCCTGCAGCCCTTGTCATTGTACTTATCAACCTATCACTTTGACACTCTGAGGACAGAGTGCATGATAAGTTAGGGGGGGTACATCAGACAAGGGCGAGGTATCATTTTTCTAAATCCCTTTTTCTCCATTTTCTCCTTTCTCTGTTTATACATATTCCTTTTTTTAACTTTCTTTTTAATTAATCCTTTTTTAGTAGAATCACCCTCAATTAACTCTAGAATCATGTTAGTCCCCAAAAGTAAATAGCACTTAGACATTTAATGGCGATTTAATAATGTCCCTCCACTATTGATTTTCATGCTTTTGATTCACTTCTTTATCTGACTCTCCACATGTCAAAATCAAAGCAGAAATAAGCCAAGCTCTCAAGGATGAGAGGGGCATCAGGAAACTTCCAAATCAAGAAGTTCTGCAAGTGGACCACAAACCAAATAAGTGCATGTTGAAAACTCTAAGAACAACTTTCCTCTCTTAAAAATAAAAGAGGCTTGGCCGCCCAAAATAATTTCCCAAACAAAACCACAAAACCCAAGCCTGTGAGTCATCGAATAAAAGCCAGAGAGTCGAATAAAATTATGAGAGTTGTGCCATGAATAAGGATATATATAAAGAACCGATAAAGGTCTCACCCGGCCGGCACATTCAGCTTCCCTCACAAAGGCAGATGTGTCATGCCCGGTAGTGAAACCCTAAGGTATCTAAATATATGAAAGGCTTATAAAGGACTCACCTGGCTAGTACATTTAGCTGCCCTCACAAAGGCAGATGTGTCGTGCCCGGTAGTGAGATCCTAAAAGCATAGACAACCCCTCCCCCACTTGAAGGGGGAGTTACACTTCAAGCCTTTAGCCAACCCTCATACCCTCTCTAGCTTCCAGTAGGTCTTTCAGAGAGGTATAAAGCAGATTAGAGTCAACAACATGCACAGAATAAAGGTGGTCCCGATGCGAGCTATGAGATACGGAAAGAACCTGAGACCCAAGCAACTCTCGAAACATGAAAGAGTCAAGGCAAGCAATAAGACTTGAAATGACCTTAGGAGAACTCAGGTTAAGAATTGAAGCAAGAGTATGGAAATCCTAAATAAATAATCGCCTCTCCATTACATGCCTCAGCACTATCTAACTTGAGGACAAGGTAGACTCTAAGTTGGGGGGGGAATAACCTCCTATTTTGGATGATTATCTTAGTCTTTTTCTTTAGTTTTCCATACTCTTTCTAAATTAAAACTATACATAATCCCAAATTTACCCTTTTTTGTAAATATACCATAAGACTAACTTTTCTCTTTTATATATGCAGAAAAACACAAAAAAATCATAAAAGATTAACTCAACTTCAAGACCACATGGATTCAAACGGTCCCAAGACCGCATGAAGCCAATCGATCTCGAGACCGCATGGAGTCAAACGGTCCCACGACCGCATGAAGCCAACCGGTCCCGAGACCACATGGAGTCACACGGTCTCAAGACCGCATGAATCCAATCGGTCCCGAGACCGCATGGAGTCACACGTTCTCAAGACCGCATGAAGCCAACCGGTCCCGAGAACGCATGGAGTTCAAACGGTCTCAGGACCGCATGAAGCCAACCGGTCCCGAGACCGCATGGAGTCACACGGTCTCAAGACCGCATGAAGCCAACCGGTCCCGAGACCGCATGGAGTTCAAACGGTCTCAGGACCGCATGAAGCCAACCGGTCCCGAGACCGCATGGAGTCAAACGGTCTCAAGACCGCATGAAGCCAACCGGTCCCGAGACCGCATGGAGTTCAAATGGTCTCAGGACCGCATGAAGCCAACTGGTCCCGAGACCGCATGGAGTCAAACGGTCTCAAGACCGCATGAAGCCAAACGATCTCAAGGTCCAAACGGTCTTGAGGTCCAAATGGTCTCAAGGTCCAAACGGTCTCGAGGTCCAAACGGTCTTGAGATCCAAACGGTCTTAAGGTCCAAACTGTCTTGAGGTCCAAACAGTTTCCAAACCGTTTGGACTTCACTTAAGGCCTATAAATAAGACCCCAAGGGTCCTCCATCAGACAAAAAGTTTCAGACGTCCAAAGGCTGCCTCAATCACTCCAGAGCTCTTGCGACTTCCATCCTCCACCCTGGGGCTACCGGTCTGAGACCCATACTCCATCTCGAAGCTACTTTCTCTTTCTCTGCCAAAGAAGGTGGGAAGAGGGAGATCTCGTCATCGCGCAACCTATGAAGCTGGTGGATCGTTTCTCTCTCTCCAAGGGGTTGACTTTCCTTTCTCCTTTATGGGGATGATGCTCTCTCTCTCTCTCTTCTTGCCTCCTTCTTTGTCCCAGTCATGAGCGAGTAGTCTCCTTCACAAGGGTGCGGGGAGTAGCCCCGCTACCCATGTTTCATATCATGTAAATGTAATCCATAATTTGTAATATAGAGTTCTTATCTTTTCAGTTCGACATCAAACGTTTATGAATGCATGTTGCTTGATCTAAAACTTGTGTTATCCTTTATCTTTTAGTATGAATTGTCTACGTTTGTATTATTAGATTTGAAACACGTTTGTATGTTGATTCTTGGTGCATGTATCCACCATGCATCTGTTTCGGTATCTAGAAGTGTATCTCAAGAAGTGGAGTAAACTCACTATCATTCATTGCACTTTCATACTATGAAATGGAATCAGTTGATGTATGAAAGTGCAACCTTGGTAAGTCGAGGAACACACTTTGCGAGGGGAATGATGCAAAGTAGGTGACCTTTTGTTCGGGAATGGCTGGAATTGCAACATTCTCGCACTTCTCCTAGTTAGTTCTCCGAAAGGAAGCTAAGTCTACAAAGATACTAACTGACTAGACTCTTTTTGCAGATTATGTTTTGCTTTGCATGTGTTGATCCATGTGTAGTGGCGGTGAAAAACCGATCACACCCTAGTGACTTTTATCATAGTTTAACTCCTTAGATTTACTTGCTTTCTTTACTTTACATGTTCTTAGTTTAAACAACAAAACCAAACTTTCGATCTAAGTGCCTACTAGTGAGTGATTAAGTGAAACTTTAACGTTTTCCATCTTGTTGCTTGCAACAAGACCGTTGTCCTGAGGATTCAACCCTTAACTATACTACGATAAGACTTCCACGTATCTTAGCATACGTGGGTGGAGTTCTTTATCTAGTATATGCAAGGATAAACCTAAAGACTTACTATCTTTAGGATTTTTAGTTGGTGCACGCAATTCCACGTAAGTGGAAGCTCCATCAAAAATTGGCACCGTTGCCGGGGACAACGAAAAATTGTAATTTCATTTAGTACCTTCCTAGTTGGTTAGGATTTTACACTTTCTTTTTAATTATAAATCTATATCTTCTTGAAACCATCATATCTTTACCATTGTCTAAAGGTGTTTTCTTTTCTCTACGCAGGTAGAAAACGTGCATGCGATCATCGCATAATCGTGGATTCTCCCCTGATCCGGAGTTTGACTCTGAGGTAGAGAGAAGTTTCCATCACCGCATTCATCTCAATCGCCAACGAGCCAGACAAATGGTTGACAAACAACACCAGGATGCTTTGGTGATGGAGAGAGTAAACGCCGCCATCGGCGCTCAACGGGCACAACTCATCGCAGACACTCGTGCCCAAATCCAAGCGGAGATTCATGCGGAAGAGCAAGCCCGCATCAAAGCTAAAACTGAGGCAGCAACCCAAGCTGCTCAGTTGGAGTTAAGGAACAAACAACTGAGGGACTACGTTGTCCCAAAAAACTATGAGGATAACCACCCGGTCCGACCTCCGATTATCAATATCCCCAACTTCGAGATTCGAACCCAGTGGATCCAGATCATGCAAGGCATCTCTTTGTCCGGAGGTTCTGGAGATGATTGCATGGATCATTTGAAAAGGTTTAAGGCACTGTGCCGCCTGGTTCTGCAAGCCGGAGTCGCTTTTGATGCGATAATGCTTCATCTGTTCCATTTCACACTGTCTGGGAGGGCCCTGAGTTGGTATAACTCACTTGACAGAGAACCTATAATAACACCTGGGCTCCCCTAGAGGAAAAGTTCTTAGAGAAGTTCTTTCCCCCCTCACTTACTTATGAGATCAGAGGGCAGATCAATCACTTCTCCCAACTACCTAGAGAAACCCTTGCTGAAGCATGGGAAAGGTTTAAAGAACTTTTCCGGAAATGCCCCCATCATGGAATCTCCCAGAACCAACTGATAGAAACCGTCAATTGGGGAGTGAGCGATGATATCAAACAGTTTTTAGATTCCTCATCTGGAGGAAACTTCATGAGAAAGAATTATGAGGACGCCTGGAAGATTGTTACACTCGGAGCTGAAAACTAGTCCAACTGGGGACGGTCAGCCGGTAAAGGTGTCCTCAAGGTCTACAAAGCAGAAGAATCTATAGAGATGAAGGCAATAGCTGAAGCCTTGAAAACTATAGTTCACAAACAACAAGCTCTCGAGACTTCTCTCGGAGAGATTGATAAGAAGAAAACTCCTCTAGTTCAACAAGTCAAGGCCGTCACATGATCCTGTGAGGCTTGTCATGCTTCTGACCATCCGACCCCTTCTTGCGGTATGTTGTATAATGTGATGATGGATCTGCATCCACCACCACAACCATATGAACCTATCACTGATCAGTCAGAAGAACAACTACCGAAACAAGTTAACTCTATCCACTCTATCCCTGGACAAGTCTACTACAACCCTAATCAACCAAGGAATCATCCAGGATTTCAGTATGGAAACCCTGCTGGGACCGCTAACCCTCAGCATCAAATGCAGGGAGGATCCTCTCGTAGGCTACCACCTGGGTTCCCAAATAGTTTCAACCAAAATCAAGGAAATTCCAGGAACAACTTCCCTAGGGCTAACTACCCCAGGAACCAATCATCCTACTACTAGTACCCTCATCCTCCGCTCCATCCACAGCTGCATACTCAGCAACCTCAGCTGGCGCTACCGCTACCGCCGCAACAATCCCAACAAGCCCAACAACAAATTCCTTCGAAAACCGCTCCTGCCCAACCGAAAGATGAAATATCCTTGATAAGGTAGATGTTAGAATCGCAGCAAACTATGCTTCCTAACCAACAGGCTCAGCAGAAAGTAGTTGAAGCTCAACTTGCCCAGATCGCTGCGCAATTAAAGCCCCTAGTAGGTACGTTTGTTGGGCAGCATGAACCAAATCCTAAGCATGGACAGAACAGACATGAACAGTTGAATGTTGTCACCACAAGGTCGGGACGCACTCTTCATGAGACTACCAAGATCATCTGGATAATGATGATACACCCGCTTTTATGACAAATGAGAGCCCGCAACAAGGAATTGAGAAGCCCTCAGAGGGCACAAAGGGAAAAGATAAAGACCAAGTGTCTGCACAACCTGAAGTCTTGCAATATAGACCAAGAATCCCGTATCCAGGTAGACTGCGAGAAACGAAGATGGACACCAGGTTTCAAAAGTTCAAGGAGGCGATGAAGAAATTGTACATTGACATCCCGCTCCTTGATTCTCTTTCCGAGGTGCCATCCTGGGGAAAATACCTCAAGACCTTATTATCACGAAAGTACATCACCGAGGAGCAAGAAACTGTTAAGCTTGCTCAGACCACCTCTGACATCATCTTAAACAAAATGCCAAAAAAGAAGAAGGACTCGGGTTCCTTCGGAATCCAATGTTGCATTGGAAACGCATCTTCTAAAAAGGGATTAGCTGACCTAGTGGCCAGCATATCCATCATGCCTTTTTCTATGTGTAAACGTATGGGTTTCACCAAATTGCTGCCTACAGCAATGACTATTCAATTAGCTGATTCCACCATAACCGCACCCTTGGGGATCATTGAATATATCCCAGTAAGGATAGGCAAGGATGCTTACGTTCCGTGCGACTTCATTATCATGGATATTAAAGAAGACCTGAGGTACCCAATTATTTTTGGCAGACCATTCCTCGCTACTTCCAGAGCGCTTATTGACGTGGAAGTTGGTACCATCATTCTTAGGCTTGGGAAAGAAGCAATTCAATTCCGAGTCCTTAATAGTATGAAAGGCCCCATTATCCAAGAGGAGGTTTTCCTTCTTGATGCAATTCAACAAATGTCACAATTAGAAATATCTGAGCTAGCTGACGAGCTGGAGAATGTTCTGATCAATCCGGATGTTGAATTCTTGGCAAATGAACTGGTTCAGCAGTGTCTCCAACATCTAGAAAAGGCCGAAGAAGCGCCAAAGGACACTTTTGAAGATCTTAAAGCTGTTACTATTATAGAAGCAGATGAGCCACCGAAAGCCCCTGAAATGAAGACTTTACCTACAGGGCTCAAACATGTTTTCTTAGATGAAGAAAAACTATGCCCGGTCATCATCAGCTCTACCCTTACAAGAGATGAAGAAGAAAGGCTTCTGAACGAGCTGAAGAAGCATAAAAAGGTCATTGGATATAAGATAATTGACCTAACGGGCATAAATCCAGCCCTGTGTATGCACAGACTTCTATGGTTGAAGAATTCAAGCCCTCTCGCGAACATCAAAGAAAACTGAATCCTAATCTAAAGGAGGTAGTTCGTCTGGAGGTCCTTAAATTACTCAAAGCTGGCATGATCTATCCTATTTCTGACTCCCAGTGGGTCAGCCCTGTCCAGGTTGTTCCAAAAAAGGGGGGCACTACTGTAGTGCTCAACGACAAAAATGAGTTAGTGCCTACCTGGACTGTAACAGGGTGGCGAATGTGTATTGATTATAGGAAGTTGAACAAAGCCACAAGGAAAGACCACTACCCTCTACCCTTCCTTGATGAAGTCCTAGAACGCCTAGCTCACCAAAAGTATTTTTGAAATCTCGATGGTTACTCCGGGATCTACCAAATACCCATACACCTGAAGGACCAGGAAAAAACCACCTTCACTCCCGTCACCACCTTTCACATCCACCACCACCCCGACACTGCTGGTGACTCCATCCACAGTCACCATGCAGCTCGGGGCGTCATCACTGTCTCTTCCACAAGACACTAACACCATCCCACGCAGACCCCAGCCATCCCACCCTTCCACTCCTGGGGTCCCTTTTTCCAATATCGGTGAGGAATTCGGCCGTCAATTCGACGTCGTCCGAAACCTCCTCATCGATCCTTCTAACATCTTACATTCTATTTTTTCTTGTGTGTAGGGTTTACCACGACAGGTGGCCACGATCAACAAACAACACTGAGCCTTGCCCACCATCCTCCAAGGCTTCCAGCAACGACAAGATGAGGTGGCTAAGCAAGTTGAGCACATCAACAACCACTACAACAACTTGTCGGACCTGGTCCTTGGAGTGAAGCGCTAGCAAGAAGCAACGGCAAAGCAAGTCGATGAGATCTCTACGCAGACTCTGCCTCTTCCAAAGACTCTCCGCGAGCTCCAGCAACAACAAGCAGTTCTGAGAACGCGCTTGGACAGGACCAACAACACATTCACACAGCTACAACATCGCCAAGAGGAGTCAACTAATGATGAAATCCAACAGTTACGTGCTCAAGTTACAAATCTTACAACACGTCTATTCTCCGCCGAGGGCAGATATACTGACCTCAAAGAATCCCATGATGCACTGCTCGAAATACATGAGCATCTGCAAGTGGCTTTCGATGAGTTACAAGCCACCCATCGGCGGTGCAAACAGACTGCATGTAAAAAGCTAGAAGACAAGGCAGTGGCCGACAAGGATGGCGATAGTCATGAAGAAGACGACTCCGACTCATCTGCTGATTCAAACAAAGATACCACCTCTTCTGGTAATAAATCTGATGACGGAGAGGATCCATGCAATGCAGCAGAACCTTCTCACAAGGGTTCCGACAAAGGTCACCATGACGGTGAACATCCCCCCAAGTCCCCACACAATGATAATGTCAACATGTCATATGGGGATCAATTCCTTGATTACTCTGCTCTGGGATCCATCGGGGAAGCTGCTAAAGACGTGGCTTTTGCTGAGTTCCACCAATGTATTTTAGGAACCAGCGCCAGCCCACTCACAACAACCGCTTCACCTTTCTCAGCGCCTTCCCCCCATGACCAGGACGAGGCAGAACGAGTAAGCTTAGACACAAATGAGGACCTCAATTCTGCCTCCGACTCGGACAATGATCTACCAGGCCATGAAGAGACCTTAAAACAACCTCCTTCTCCCCCTCCACAAGAGCTTCCCCGCCGCCACCTCTACCGCACAAAATGCATGACCTGGATATGGCAGCCATCTCCACATTAGATGCTCAGGACATTTTTATACTGAACATTATTGCGGATGATGCAAAGGCAGGGGAAGACATCATTTATCACAATACCAAAACTAGGCGTAAGATGACACGTGAAGACTTCCGCAACATCCTCCTACCTCGGTCCACGATGCCAATGGCAATCTTCTGTGTCCTTCTTGCCAACTGTATAGAAATGTACAGAAGTTCGAAGCGGCAACAGCCGGTTTTCAACGCCTCACCCCCTCTGTCTGTTGGCCTTTTATATAAAGACATAAGAGCAAAGTCGATCGAGCGACTGCGTGCTGGTTTAGCACGTCGGGCACGTTATCTTACCATGCCCTTCCAAGTTTTGGACCAATGGATTTTTACGATTGTGGATACCGAGGCTCGGGATTCCAAGGTGTATAACTTCTGCGACGCCGAGCTACCAGCCGGCACAATAAACTTCGTTGGTGAAGCAGCAGGAGAAGCAAGGTGTATACCCTTCCGGCTGCTCAAGTTAATTTGGGCTGCACGCCCATCTCTCTGCCAAGATTGGAGCCAACCTTGGTTCAAAATCATAAACCCTCAAGTTCAAGCCGCCGAGGGATATGGGGATTGCACTTTCTGCACCATACGTCACATCCAAGCGTTGAACCAGGAAATCCCCTTTACTGACCTCGTTGCTGAAGATTTTCACTGTTTGCGAGGGCGTTATGCCATTGAACTCATCTGCGATAGAAGGTTCTTTAAGGACCCAACAATGGCACCAGATGACGTCACTCGTTATCTTTTTTCAGCTATCCAACGCCCACAGAGGCGACCCTTCTGCCACACTCTGAAAGAGTTGGAAAAACCTAAGAAGCCGACCTTAGCCACCGAGCAAAGTAAAAGCGATATCGATCCTTTGTTTGCCATAAAACCAACATTTTCCGACTTCGATCACAGTGCTTGCAAAGGTCTCTCAGACTTCGAACTACGTCTCATTATGGTGCGGCTTTCAGCCGAGAAAGATGGGCTCGTATTCATGTCTCGGGACATTCTTGTAATGGAAGACACGCTACGAGAGACTTTACAATTCAAAGGATCACTCTCTGTAAGTTTAATGGTCGCCTATCAGTTTCTACTCGGCCAAAATAACCCAACAACATACATGGCGTCCCCATATATGAAAGATGATCTTCTAAAGCTCAAGAACTTCAGCACAACTGACACGCTGATCTCCTATCTATAGCACACAACGCCGACGTTCATCATGTTACCCTTCATCTATCATGAGCACTGGATGCTCCTGGCCACAAATCTCCCTGAAGGAACAACTACAATATATAACAGTTCCAATAGCCAGTACAATCCACGACAGAAGAACTATATCGTGACACCGAAGACGCCAACAGAGGTAGTGGCAAAGGAGTGCGCTGAAAAGTTAATTGCTTTTCTAAGTCTGCATACAAGGGCGTACGACAAAGAGCATTTTCACCGCCCTTCCTTCTGCCACAAATGCCCCCAGCAAATCCGAGAATCAAATGACTGCGACTTCCACGTCCTCTACTGGATGTACACCATCATCGTTCTCCACAAACCAGTAGAAGAGATGACTGACGTGGATTACCACGCTTTACGAGGATAGTTTGCAGCAAATCTACATCATTCCCCGGGGGCAAATGAAGAATTACCTTAGCCTGCAGCCCTTGTCATTGTACTTCTCAACCTATCACTTTGACACTATGAGGACAGAGTGCATGATAAGTTAGGGGGGGTACATCAGACAAGGGCGAGGTATCATTTTTCTAAATCCCCTTTTCTCCATTTTCTCCTTTCTCTGTTTATACATATTCCTTTTCTTTAACTTTCTTTTTAATTAATCCTTTTTGAGTAGAATCACCCTCAATTAACTCTAGAATCATGTTAGTCCCCAAAAGTAAATAGCACTTAGACATTTAATGGAGATTTAATAATGTCCCTCCACTATTGATTTTCATGCTTTTGCTTCACTTCTTTATCTGACTCTCCACAGGTCAAAATCAAGGCAGAAATAAGCCAAGCTGTCAAGGATGAGTGGGGCATCAGGCAACTTCCAAATCAAGAAGTTCTGCAAGTGGACCAAAAACCAAATAAGTGCATTTTGAAAACTCTAAGAACAACTTTCCTCTCTTCAAAATAAAAGAGGCTTGGCCGCCCAAAATAATTTCCCAAACAAAACCCCAAAACCCAAGCATGCGAGTCATCGAATAAAAGCCAGAGAGTCGAATAAAATTATGAGAGTTGTGCCATGAATAAGGATATATATAAAGAACTGATAAAGGTCTCACCCGACCGGCACATTCAGCTACCCTCACAAAGGCAGATGTGTTGTGCCCGGTAGTGAAACCCTAAGGTATCTAAATATATGAAAGGCTTATAAAGGACTCACCCGGCTGGTACATTCAACTGCCCTCACAAAGGCAGATGTGTCGTGCCCGGTAGTGAGATCCTAAAAGCATAGACAACCCCTCCCCCACTTGAAGGGGGAGTTACACTTCAAGCCTTTAGCCAACCCTCATACCCTCTCTAGCTTCCAGTAGGTCTTTCAGAGAGGTATAAAGCTGATTTGAGTCAACAACATGCACAGAATAAAGGTGGTCCCGATGCGAGCTATGAGATACAGAAAGAACCTGAGACCCAAGCAAATCTCGAAACCTGAAAGAGTCAAGGCAAGCAATAAGACTTGATATGACCTTAGGAGAACTCAGGTTAAGAATTGAAGAAAGAGTATGGAAATCCTAACTAAATAATCGCCTCGCCATTACATGCCTCAGCTCTATCTAACTTGAGGACAAGCTAGACTCTAAGTTAGGGGGGGTGATTTGGACGATTATCTTAGTCTTTTTCTTTAGTTTTCCATACTCTTTCTAAATTAAAACTATACATAATCCCAAATTTACCCTTTTTTGTAAATATACCATAAGGCTAACTTTTCCCTTTTATATATGCAGAAAAACACAAAAAAATCATAGAAGATTAACTCAACTTCAAGACCGCATGGATTCAAACGGTCCCAAGACCGCATGAAGCCAATCGGTCTCGAGACCGCATGGAGTCAAACGGTCCCAGGACCGCATGAAGCCAACCGGTCCCGAGACCGCATGGAGTCACACTGTCTCAAGAGCGCATGAAGCCAACCGGTCCTGAGACCGCATGGAGTCACACGGTCTCAAGAACGCATGAAGCCAACCGGTCCCGAGACCGCATGGAGTTCAAACGGTCTCAGGACCGCATGAAGCCAACCGGTCCCGAGACCGCATGGAGTCACACGGTCTCAAGACTGCATGAAGCCAACCGGTCCCGAGACCGCATGGAGTTCAAACAGTCTCAGGACCGCATGAAGCCAACCGGTCCCGAGACCGCATGGAGTCAAACAGTCTCAAGACCACATGAAGCCAACCGGTCCCGAGATCGCATTGAGTTCAAACAGTATTAGGACCGCATGAAGCAACCGGTCCCGAGACCGCATGGAGTCAAATGGTCTCAACACCGCATCAAGCCAAATGGTCTCAAGGTCCAAACGGTCTTCAGGTCCAAATGGTCTCAAGGTCCAAACGGTCTCGAGGTCCAAACGGTCTTGAGATCCAAACGGTCTTGAGGTCCAAACGGCCTTGAGGTCCAAATGGTTTCCAAACCGTTTGGACTTCACTTAAGGCCTATAAATAAGACCCCAAGGGTCCTCCATCAGACAGGAAGTTTCAGACGTCCAAAGGCTGCCTCAATCACTCAAGATCTCTTGCGACTTCCATCCTCCACCCTGGGGCTGTCGGTCTGAGACCCATACTCCATCTCGAAGCTGCTCTCTCTTTCTCTGCCAAAGAAGGTGGGAAGAGGGAGATCTCGTCATCGCGCAACCTGTGAAGCTGGTGGATCATTTCTCTCTCTCCAAGGGGTTGACTTTCCTTTCTCCTTTATGGGTATGATGCTCTCTCTCTCTTCTTGCCTTCTTCTTTATCCCAGTCATGAGCAAATAGTCTCTTTCACTAGGGTGCGGCAAGTAGCCCCGGTACCCATGTTTCATATCATGTAAATGTAATCCATAATTTGTAATGTAGAGTTCTTATCTTTTTAGTTCGATATCAAACGTTTATGAATGCATGTTGCTTGATCTCCAACTTGTGTTATCCTTTATCTTTTAGTATGAATTGTCTACGTTTGTACTATTAGATTCGAAACTCGTTTGTATGTTGGTTCTTGGTCAATGTATCCACCATGCATCTGTTTCGGTATCTAGAAGTGTATCTCAAGAAGTGGAGTAAACTCACTATCATTTGTTGCACTTTCATACTATGAAATGGAATCAGTTGACGTATAAAAGTACAACCTTGGTAAGTTGAGGAACACACTTTGCGAGGGGAATGATGCAAAGTAGGTGACCATTTGTTCGGGAATGACTGGCATTGCAACATTCCCGCACTTCTCGTAGTTAGTTCTCTGAAAGGAAGCTAAGTCTACAAAGATACTAACTGACTAGACTCTTTTTGCATGTTATGTTTTCCTTTGCATGTGTTGATCCATGTGTAGTGGCAGTGAAAAACCGATCACACCCTTGTGACTTTTATCATAGTTTAACTCGTTAGATTTACTTGCTTTCTTTACTTTACATGTTCTTAGTTTAAACAACAAAACCAAACTTCCAATCTAAGTGCCTACTAGTGAGTGATTAAGTGAAACTTTAACGTTTTCCATCTTGTTGCTTGCAACAAGACCGTTGTCCTGAGGATTCGACCCTTAACTATACTACGATAAGACTTCCACGTATCTTAGCATACGTGGGTGGAGTTCTTTATCTAGTATATGCAAGGCTAAACCTAAAGACTTATTATCTTTAGGATTTTTAGTTGGTGCACGCAATTCCACATAAGTGGAAGCTCCATCAATTAGCTTACCTCTAAATCATTCATGAGTCTATAATATTTCAATGTTTCATGTACATGACATGGCAATGAACTATCATATTGGGACATTCTCTTTTTTGTACATTTTGTTTCTCATAAGCATACCCCCACATGTTCAACGACTTTCATCTTTATTACCTTTGTTCATTTAAAACTACTATGCTGATGGCCTTAGATTTTTGCATATACTTAGATTGTATCAAGTTTAAGGGTCCTACTTAGTTTGGATCAAGAAACTTTTAGGTGGAAAGTGCTTATGAAACCACATACTAATAGTTGTGACATTTTTTATTTATGTTAGTCACGGATATGATTGGCACTGCATCCTTGATAGTGGGGTTATTCTTTGTAAGGAATTTTGTCACTTGTTTAAAAAGTAGTTATCAAGTAGTATGAGCATCCATTGTTGCCATGCCAAAAACATTTTAGGGTCATTGTTCCTCACAACTCTGCACATGTTCTACAATTTTATTTGTAAGATGTGTATGTGTTTAATTAAAGTGCAGGTTTTGATGTTGTTGCCCATGTATTCTCCTCAAATTGTATAGGTAATCTCATATTACTTTGTAAGTAGATGAAGGGCACAACAATTCTGGTATGGTCTTGGAGTCATTTATGTAGCAAGGTTTACTTACTTTTTTTATTAAGGTTCATGTAGATCCCTTGCAACTCCTACTCATATCATATCTTGATTTTAGTTTTTTTATGCAATTTCTACTCATACCATTACGTTTTTTACCATTAGTGCATGTCTTTCATAATGTTTCTTCTCTCCCTCCAAACATTGCTAAGCATAAAGAGTTTCAAAAGGTCATCGACATGCTTGCATGCCTTAGGTCGCATATATTCTTCCCCTAGAATATATGAATCTTCAAGGTATCATGAAGCCCTTTTGTGACCAATGAGACACTATAGGAATGTATTCTTTAGGATCTTATCTTGTCAAAAATAAATTTAAATATGGACTAGGATCAATGCCAACTAAAACCCCCTTACACCACCCTTAAGAACTTTGTTCTTATCCATAAAGAGCTACTTCCAAGACACACAAATCCTATTCTAGCATAACCTATCTTTGTACATCTTATTACTTATGTATGTTTAATAAATTCATCATTTATGTCTCACAATATAGATCTTAATTTTATTGATGATGAAGGCATTCTTCCATTGTTGCATTCATTGAAGGTAGTTTTTGGAGCAAATGAGATTGGTGTGAGGACTAAAAAACTTATTAAACATCATGTATGATAGGGAAAAGCTGGGGATGGTTTCTTGGGAGAAAAAATTGATCAATTAAGGCAAACTGCAGAAACAAAATGAGGCAATGGGCACTTCAGAAATGAGAAGAAATTCTCCAGGTAAATGTTATAAGTAGAATACTAAATGTTTTATTGAACTTGAATACCTTAAGTTATTCTTTGCTTCATGCCCAAATGCCTTTGCATGTCAAATTCATAAGTCTTTCCGATGATGCTTTGACTTTTGAGTTTAATTTTCATGCAAATAAAAAAGTGGCAGGTAAGTGGTTGGTCTTTAGTGAGATATATTTGTAATTGGTTGAACTAGGCTCTATTTCAGACATTACTACAATCATTTGGTGAGTACATGTAGCTGAACTTATTTTTTCTACTATTTAGTTGATCAAATGAACTTTTACTCTCTGAATTGATAATTGATGAATCAAATGTATTTGACTATATAGGTAAAACTTAGCTTTAATGATAAGTATGTTTTTTTCATAATCCTACCATATTGGCCAATATATTGACACCAACATCTAGAAAGCTTAACAAATAATGGAATTCAAGTTTTTCTTTAAGATGCACGTTGTTTTTTAATAAACTTCTATTGTGTCATTCTAAAACAGTCAAATCTTAAAGATGAAATGGGAGGAAGAATTGGCTTAAGAGCTTGCTCAAGGAAGAGGTGTGTACTCAATTGTATTATCAAGTGTTGAAACTCGCATGGATATGGTTTGAATCCTTGATACCTTCACTACATCTTACTCACATTTATTTAATTTGTTTTATATTTTTAAAAATGATTTGGAAAGTGTTTTTGGGTTTTCCAAATTTGAGTTAAGGTAAGTGACATAATATACTTGACTGTATTGTTACCATCCAAATTTGTAGTTGACTCATGATCTTGTGGGCATATTATAGGATTCCGACAAGAAGGGCCTAACAATAATTGTTAAGATAAAAAATATGACATATAATGTGGCAACACATCCCACTATCACACAGACAGCGAGGTGTTACGTGAAAATGTGTGGAAATCACCATAACCACAGATTATCGAAAACATGGGTTAATTAAAACCGATTTTAGAAAATTGATAAACTGAGAAACTATTACATTCCAGTCCATATCCTGCAAGAAAACATGTCACATACATATATACCAGCCTGACACATGTCCACAGCTTAGAGCAACAGCTGTCTTGTTGTCACATTAGATCATCACTTGTTCATATACATAGAGGCCCACATCCGGCCAACAACAGGATATACAAAAACATCTACAGTTGTACATCGTGAAACAACGTCAAAACACTGCCAAGGACCTGAGAGTACATGGATGACTCTAGACTCAATCACAAAATGTCCAAAACAGCAGCATGTCCATCGCTTGCCTTCTACTATTCTTCTTGTTGCTCGGCCGCAACTCTGCGACCACCACCACGTCTAGCTCGACCACCTAAAAAGGGTGTAAACCAGTGGGGTGAGACAATTGAACATTGTCCCAGCGGGAAACATAACTCCCCGCCCAAACTACAAAAAACCTCAAATGTACATATACATAAAGCAGTTAACTGATAAGAAGTATAGCAGGAGCAGTCCATGAAATAAAGCTATCTAAGATTACCAGATGTAACCAAATATAACATGAGTAACAAGACAGGATATCCAAGTTCTACTAAATATGAAGAACATATAAATAACTACAAGATATAAAGACAGTAACAACACAAACAAGGCCTCAACCAATGTTTCGTGTTTGTCTTAAGCAACAAAGACTAAACAGCTGGATTACGTTTTATTATGCCCTGAGGAAGTGAACTGTACCGTTCAAATCCAACCTTCGGCTGCGAAGCCCATAGTCGGTGCCATACAAGGTCAATGGAAGAGTCAGAATCCACGACCTCACCCCTTGTGGTCAGTACACGAGAAACAAAGCAGGACCGCAGTCTCAGGCTACCCTTCCTCTAGCCTGCCTTGGTACAGGTCACAGCGCTAGTAAAACCGAGCCACGGGCCTAATCACCATGCTCTGAGCCATGAACGCATTCATGCTCATCATATCACATATCCAGAGCCATGGGCCTGTTCACCATGCTCATCACATATCTGAGTCTGCAACCGCAGCTGCACTTGTTTTCCTCTCTATTAGAGGCTAGGACAAACCTCGCATATTCAAAAATATGCGCTCCGGGTTAACCCGCAGGAGAACCCGTTTCACCATCACCAAATCCTGACCGATGATGGATCTATGGCCAGGGCAACTACATGATAGATTTCACTGTGATTAAGTAGTATCTTTTAGATGGATTGCAAGATTCAACCAAGTTGTATAACATGCAAGCTATAAAAGGAAATAAACAACATAAACTCAGCATTATTCTTTAACTACAATTCACATCATACTGATCCATCACAAGGATCCCACCTCACATGTTATCACTTGGCCTCTTGCCAATCATCCAGATCCATCTCAAGGATCATCACATACCATGGGATCTCAATCCCTCATCACATAGTGCCACTGCCTCTCAAGGCTTATATCATCATCACGGAACATCATTCATAATGTACCTTTTATCTCATTGTTCTCATATAATCATTCATCATAGCCTTTCATTTATCTATGCATTACCTGCATGGTTAGCATCATTCAATAATCAACATGAATAACTTAGAAACTTATATTATCAAAACAGGGTGAAATTTAGGGTTAAGCGTATTATCAACACAATATAACACTAGTGGTTGTATCCTTTACTCAAATCATGCCTCATCTCATGTATAAGTCATATCATTAAGCAAACCCTAATGCATACTCATTGTTACTCTTGGCATTATAAGACAAACAAGGTGCTCACACTTGTGTGTATAACCATATTAAGATTTGATGAACAAGCTTTATCATAAAGAACATTATCATGCAACGAGTCATCATAGATTAACAAAAGTATAGCCGACACATTAGCTTTCTATCACAAACGGAACCCTCACAAGAAGTGCTCAACACCCTCACTATAAACCATATCGGACAGGGCTCACCCTCACCATAGACTGTACCGTGCAACACATGAAAGGTAACTCACCCGCGCACTGTGCCAGGCAACAAATATCGGGTGAGCAGCGTAGGCATCAGGCGTGTCGAGCACTTGTGTCGTGCAGGAGAGTACCGGGCGACACGGTTGGGCGATACAAGGCATATCGTGCATGGGTGTGTCGTGCAATGGTCCAACACGCTCTGTCGGGCGAGCAACTCTGCCGGGCGGCACGGTGTTGGGCAAGATCAAACTCAAAGGCGTGCAAAGGTAGCGTGCACCTTATCCAGGCATGCAGGGCTGGTGCCGAGAACCCAAAGTTGGCTCGCACGCCCGACACAACACAGAACTAACAACGACTACCAAGATGGGTGTACCGGGCAAGAGGTTCTACATGTGTGCCGTGCAGGGGGTCTAGGTCAAGAGGGCTATCGGGCAGCACCTCCCCCTGCCCATATCATCCAAGGTACATATCAAACAAAGGTTATCCACTACCTCACACATGGACACCCGAAACCCTAGAAAAGGGTCCCCACCAAACTGAGCTCACCCTTCTAGCCCATGGTGAGAAGAGAGTGTTGCTTATGCAACTAGGACACAAGATCACCTCAATCGACTAAGAAGGAGGGGTGTTTCTCATGGCACTAGAAGCTCAAACTCACTCTTCTAGACCAAGGGGAGAAATGAGTGTTGCTCACCTACAAACCCTAGATTACAAGGATCGGCCAACATGAAAGTTAAACAAGAACCAAGATACTAACATGCATATAAACAAGATCATAGCAAGAGATAAAGTAATTAGGGTTAGAAGTTATGCAACCTGCCTTAAGCACTCCAAGCTCCAAGCTCCAAGCATCACCAAGAGGATGGAGACTCCAAGGCTATCGGTCACCACTTTCTCCTCCAAGGTGTGTCGGCCGACAAGCTTGCTCCTCCAAGGGTGTATCAGCCACCACTCTCTTCTTCAAGGGGATATCGTCCACCACTAGAAAGGTAGAGTGGTTGTGTCGTGCAACAAGGTGGAGAGGAACCAAAGGGATACTAAGCTAAGGAAAGGAACCACCTATATAGAAGGAAAGGGAGGAGAAAACAAGGTTGGTTCAAGCAAGGTGTCACTTGCCTAGGGACACTTGTCCTAGTGCACAAGCCACCATTCTAGCAAGCTTCATTCACATGTCCAAGATGTGCTCCAAGTGTCCACTAAACACGGTCAAGGCTAGGTCAAGCATCATGGGCGACACAACATGTTGCTCCTTGGGCGAGACACTCCATTGCCATGGGCGACACACTTCTTGGTCGATACACATCCACACTTGACCGATACAAGGCTCAACCTTAAGCAAAACAAGGCACCTCAAGACCCAACATGCTCAACAAGGCCCAAAAGAACTCAAGCAACAAGCCCAAGCCTTCCTCTTTACACAAGAGGAAGCAAAGAGAGGGAGGAACACCTCACAAGGTGGCAAACTTGCCTACAAAACCCTAGACTTGGGTTATTTGCAAGTAGCCCTTCCAGCTCTCAGCAAAGCACAACCAAACCCTAATCACCACTAAAGGTGATTAGCAAGCACCAAAGCACCAGGGTTAAGCAAAGCAAACAGGGTAAGCCCTAAACAAAGGTCAGGGTCCTTACAATCTAACCCCCTTTAAGGGATTTCGTCCCCGAAATCCGAAGAGAAAAGTGAGGGATACTTCCTCCTCATCTCTTCCTCAAGCTCCCACGTGGCTTCCTCAATGCCACGATGATGCCAAAGAACCTTCACAAGAACCAGGTCCTTCCTCTTCAGCTTCTTAACCCTTCTGTCAAGAATCACCACAGGACCTTCCTCATAGGTCACATCTTCATCAAGTTCAACCTCAACTAGCTGTATCACTGTTCCTGAATCTGGATGGCTTCTCTTCAGCATACTGACATGAAACACTGGATGTAACCTGTGCAACTCTGGAGGTAACTCTATCTCATAAGATACCTTACCAACACATGTTATGACTGGGTAAGGCCTCATATATCTAGGTGCCAACTTACCCTTCCGGCCAAACCTCAGCACACCTTTCCAGGGAGAGACTTTAAGATATACCTTGTCTCCCACATGGAACTCCAAAGGTCGTCGACGATTTTCTGCATAAGACTTCTGCCTATCCTGCGCCACTTTCAACTGTTGTTGTATCACCTTGATCTTTTCTGTTGTTTGCTGCACTAACTCAGGACCCAACAAATGATGCTCACCAAACTCATACCAACACAAGGGAGATCTACACTTCCTCCCATACAAAGCCTCATAAGGAGCCATGTCAATGCTCCGCTGATAACTGTTGTTATAGGCAAACTCTATCAAACTCAGATGCACATCCCAACTCCTAGGAACTGCAAAGCACAAGCTCGAAAGAGATCCTCCAGAATCTAAATAGTCCTCTCAGACTATCCATCTGTCTGTGGGTGGAAAGCGGACTGAACATCAACTGCGTTCCCAACGCTTTGTGCAACTATTCCCAGAAACGACTCATGAACTGAGGACCTCTATAAGAAACTATCGTCACTGGCACACCATGCAAACGTACTATCTCATCCACATATACTCGAGCAAGTTTCTCAGCTGTATACGTTGTCTTTACAGGTAGGAAATGGGCAGACTTCGTCAATCTGTCCACTATCCCCCAAATGGAATCATAATTTCTAGTTGTCCTGGGTAGACCAACTACAAAATCCATGGTTATATGATCCCATTTCCACTGCGGTATCGGCAAAGGTTGCAACGTACCTGTCGGCTTCTGATGCTCAACCTTCACTTACTGACAAACCGCACATCTAGCCACGAACTCAGCTACATCATTCTTCAAGTCGGGACACCAATACAAGTCCTTCAGACTGTGTTACATCTTGGTGACACCTGGATACATGGAATACATCGATGTGTGTGCTTTCTCGAGCACCAACTTTCTCAGATCATCAACATCAGGAACCACCATCCTATCATGATAGCAAACTAGCCCATCCTCGGACTCATGAAACCCATCACGCTTTTCGCTGCCAAACTCTGATCTGATCAACTGTACCGCATCATTTGTCTATTGTGCATCTTTGATCTGATGTCTCAACGTAGGCTTGACTTGCATCTGTGCTAGAAGTCCAGCTAACGAAGAAACCTCCATCTGCACGTTCATCTTCCGCAGAGAGACAAATATATCCTGCCTATGGCATACCAGGGAACTCAACTGTGCCTTCTTGGAAGAAAAAGAAGACTTTCGACTAAGCGCATCAGCTACCACATTCGCCTTACCAGGATGATACTCGATAGTGTAGTCGTAATCATTGATCAACTCCATCCATCGGCGTTGTCGCATGTTCAACTCGTGCTGCGTAAAGATGTACTTCAGGTTCTTATGATCCGTAAAGATCTGACACACTTCCCCATACAGATAGTGTCTCCAACCCTTTAACGTATGAACCACTGCTGCCAGCTCCAAATCATGAGTCGAATAGTTCTCCTCGTGTTTCTTAAGCTGTCGCGAAGCAAAAGAAACCACATGATCTTCCTGTATCAGCACAACCTAGTCCTTTCTTGGAAGCATCACAGAAAACCATGTAGCCCTTCCCAGGCTCTGGCAGGATTAACACTAGAGCACTGGTCAGCTTCTCCTTCAAACTCTGGAAAGCTTGATGGCATCGATCATCCCAGACAAAAGGTACGTCCTTTCTTGTCAACTTTGTCATTGGTAGAGCAATCGCACCGAAGTCCTTGATAAACCTCCAGTAGTATCCTGGCCCAGAAAACTGTGAACTTATGTCGGTGTCTTCGGTTGTTCCCAATCTACAACGGATTCCACCTTCTTTGGGTCTACTTTGACTCCTTCAGCAGATATCACATGACCCAAGAATTACTTCATCCAACCAAAACTCACACTTACTGAACTTGGCATACAACTGATGTTGGTGAAGAAGAGTCAACGCTCGACGAAGATGTTGCTCATGCTCTAGCCTGTCCCGACTATAGATCAAGATGTCATCTATAAAGACTACAACAAATTGATCTAAAAACGGACGGAACACTCTGTTCATCAGGTCCATGAAAGCAACAGGTGCATTGGTTAGCCCGAACGGCATAACCACGAACTCGAAATGACCATACCTCGTCTGAAAGGCTGACTTTGGTATGTCATCCTCCTTGATCCTCAGCTGATGATATCCGGACCGTATATCAATCTTTGAAAACACTGTAGCACCACGCAACTGATCAAACACGTCATCTATCCTCGGCAACGGGTACTTGTTCTTGATCGTGACTTTGTTCAACTTTCGGTAGTCTATACACAACCACATTGAACCATCCTTCTTCCTGACGAACAACATAGGAGCACCCCAAGGCGACATGCTCGGTCTGATGAAACCTTTGTCCAGCAACTCCTGCAACTGCTTCTTCAACTCTGCCATCTCTACTAGAGCCATCCTATACGGTGTCTGTGCAACTGGCTGCGTCCCTCATACCAGATTAATCTCTAAATCATTCTCTCGGAGTGGGGGAACACCAGGAAACTCCTCGGGAAACACATCTACAAACTCCCAGACAACTGGCACCTCTTCAAGGCTAGGACCTTTCGCCTTGGTAGCTACAATGGTGTCTACCACGTGAGCTAAGAAAGCCTCACATCCCTGTCGCAACAACTTATCTGCCACCATAGCTGATACCAGACATGTCAGAAGAATCTTCCTATCACCCTGGAAGATCCACTTCTCTCCAGCATCATCAAACACTTCCTTCTTGGTACCACAGTCTAACACGACCTTTGTACCTCTCTAAGGTATCCATCCCAAGGATAACATCAAAACCGTACATATCAAGAGGTATGAGATCCACTTGAATGCGGTGTCCCGAGAAAGATAAGATACAAGACAAACACTCTTCTCGAAGCAACGAGGAACAAGCAAGAGGGGTTTCTAACAACAAACTATGCTTCTTATGACTAACAGGTAAACGACAGTTCTCAAGCATACTATAGGCGATAAAAGAGTGTGTAGCACCCGGGTCAAGCAGAACAGATATAAGGCAAGAAGAAGACATATCAGAATAAAATAACTCCATCTGACCTGTCACTACTCGTGGGTTGACTATCGCTTCCGGATGACTCATGGAATAGAATCGAGCCATTGCTTGCTGTCCACGCCCTTTGCTTCCCTGAGCAGACGATCCAGCTTGAGACGCTTGATCGCGCCCACGTCCTCTTCTACCACTGGGCTACTGTTGATCCGATCCTTGAAGATTCTGTCTCGGCTGCTGTGTCACCTCATCATCTCTGTAGGGACAACTCGACTTGACATGCCCTATCTGACCGCAGGTATAGCATGTCCTACCATCAAATCGTGGCCTAGATGGCCCTGTCACTGCCACGGAAGCCAAACTGTGTGCCTTAGATGGTGAAGAAACACAACCTCTTCCTCTACTCGGAGACCACTGGGAGGATCCACCAGGACCTCTCAACGCTGATGGTGCTGAAAACTTGTGCTTCTTAAAGACACCAAACGTCTGATCATGAAACTGAGCAGGTCTCTTCCTAGCCATAGACTCTCTCTTCTCCCTTACAGATCGTTCGATCCTCCAGACGGATTCCACAAATATCGCAAACCGCTCCCAGTTCTCCAACGCAGAAACCGGTGTCGTCAGCTCAGCACTCAGACCCTTCTCGAAACATCTGATCCGTTCCTCATCTGTCATCGCCATGTGAGTACAAAACCTCAACAGGTCCATGAACTTGGCCTCATACTCAGTGATATTCATCGTTCCTTTCCGCAAACTTCAAACTGACTGATCTTCTCATCTAGATACGTCTTGGGAAAGTATCTGCTGACGAACTCACGTCGAGAAACCTCCCAATAGATCACCTCACCAGGCCGCTTCTCTTCCTCGATGGTCCACCAGTGACCAGCACTACCTTTCAGAAGGTAGACAGCATGCTTTACCTTGTCTTCTTCGGGGATGTCGAGGATCCAGAAAGCCTTCTCAAGACTTGTCAGCTACAGATCTGCATCCGCTAGATCAGCCATTCCAGCATAATTCAAAGCTCTGACTCGGCGAAGCCGCTCGAAGGTCTTCCCAATACCCGAAGTTTCACCATGGGGAGCCTGTGCTCTCGGAGGAGGCACTCGCAATCGCTCAACCATGAGATTCATCGTAGCCATCATATGCCCCAAAAGCCGTTGGTAAGAAGGATGCTCAAGAATGGATGGGTCAGGCTGGGGGACCTCAGGCACCCGATCTTCATGTGCATGTCTTTCAGCTCCATCAACTGATGCAGCATCGCTGTACTCAGCAACGTGTTCTTCATGGTTTCCAGACATCTTGATTTCTCTTCCGCTGAGGGCAGAAGATGATCGTGAGAAAATCTGCAAAGTGCATAAGAACAGACACAACCTAGTCCTAGATCCCTGTAGACTCATAGAACCTAAAGCTCTGATACCAAAACTTGTGGAAACACATCCCACTATCACACCGACAGTGAGGAGTTATGCGAAAATGTGCGGAAATCACCATAACCACAGATTATCGAAAACTCGAGTTAATTAAAACCGATTTCGGAAAACTGATAAACTGAGAAACTATCACATTCCAGTCTATATCCTGCAAGAAAACAGGTTACATACATATATACCAGCCTAATACATGTCCACAACTTAGAGAAAAAGTTGTCTTGTTGTTTCATTAGATCATCACATGTTCATATACATAGAGGCCCACATCCGGCCAATAGCAGGATATAGAAAAACATCTACAGTTGTACATCGTGAAACAACATCAAAACACCGCCAAGGACCTGAGAGTACAGGGATGACTCTAGATTCTATCACAAGACGTCCAAAACAATAGCATGTCCATGGCTTGCCTTCTACTGTTCTTCTTGCTTCTCGGCCGCAACTTCGCGACCACCACCATGTCTAGCTCGACCACCTAAAAAGGGTGTAAACCAGCGGGGTGAGACAATTGAACATTGTCCCAGCGAGAAACATAACTCCCCGCCCAAACTACAAAAAACCTCAGATGTACATATACATAAAGCAGTTAACTGATAAGAAGTATAGCAAGAGCAGTCCATGAAATAAAGCTATCTAAGATTACCAGATGTAACCAAATATAACATGAGTAACATGACAGGATATCCAAGTTCTACTACATATGAAGAACATATAAATAACTGCAAGATATAAAGAGAGTAACTACACAAACAAGGCCTCAACCAATGTTTTGTGTTTGTCTTAAGAAACAAAGACTAAACGGCTGGATTACGTTTTATATGCCCTGCGGAAGTGAACTGTACCGTTAAAATCCAACCTTCGGCTGCGAAGCCCATAGCCGGTGCCATACAAGGTCAATGGAAGAGTCGGAATCCACGACCTCACCCCTCGTGGTCAGTACACGAGAAACAAAGTAGGACCGCAGTCTCATGCTCAAGTGGTCTATAGCCACAGGGTCAGCTCCTCAGGCTACCCTTCCTCTAGCCCGCCTTGGTACAGGTCACGGTGCTAGTAAAACTAAGCCACGGGCCTAATCACTGTGCTCTGAGCCATGAACGCATTCATGCTCATCATATCACATATCCAGAGCCATGGGCCTATTCACCATGCTCATCACATATCCGAGTCTGCAACCGCAGCTGCACTCATTTTCCTCTCTATTTGAGGCTAGGAGAAACCTCACATATTCAAAAATATGCGCTCCGGGTTAACTCGCAGGAGAACCTATTTTACCATCACCAAATCTTGACCAATGATGGATCTATGGCCAGGGCAACTACATGATAGATTTCATTGTGATTATTTAGTATCTTTTAGATGGATTGCAAGATTCAACCAAGTTGTATAACATGCAAGCTATAAAAGGAAATAAACAACATAAACTCAACATTATGCTTTCACTATAATTCACATCATACTGATCCATCACAAGGATCCCACATCACATGTTATCATTTGGCCTCTTGCCAATCATCTAGATTCATCTCAAGGATCATCACATACCATGGGATCTCAATCCCTCATCACATAGTGCCACTGCCTCTCAAGGCTTATATCATCATCACGCAACATCATTCATAATGTACCTATTATCTCATTGTTCTCATATAATCATTCTTCATAGCCTTTCATTTAGATATACATTACCTGCATGGTTAGCATCATTCAATAATCAACATGAATAACTTAGAAACTTATATTATCAACACAGGGTGACATTTAGGGTTAAGTGTATTATCAACACAAAATAACACTAGTGGTTATATCCTTTACTCAAATCATGTCTCATCTCATGATCTCATGTATAAGTCATATCATTAAGCAAACCCTAATGCATTGTAACATTCCTGACCTGGGTTATAAGTTAACCTTAGGTGTTTTTCTTAAATATGTAATTAAACGCTTGTGATGATCCCCTGGCATGTAATTAAGTTATTGAGGAACATACATTCTCAATTCTGTCCTCTTTAAACAATGTTTTAGTATTGTTTTGTATTGTAGGGACCTATGTGCAAATTACCCAATTAGAAGGGTTAACTTACAATTTTCACATGTTGAGATGTTCCTCTGGTGATGAGACAACATATGAATGAATTTGATGAGGTATGATGGATTCTCCAAGATTGGGCATCGAGATGCAGCTTGTGGAGCAATCCTTGTGCTTGAAACCCTAATTTTGGTGGAAAATGCAAATTACCCAAAATGTGGGGTGCAACTTGTAAAATACATCTTCTAGAATCTCTTGTGTGACTCTTTACATCATTAAGAGTAGAAATGATGAAAAGGGGCACTTCAATTAATTAATCAGATAAGATGGACAACCTTTGTATTAGAATCACCAAGTTATAAGTTAGGGAACCCTTATATAGGTGCACCTTAGTGATAAGATGACCCTCTTTGCCTTTGGTCCCTTGTTTTAAATATATTTCCACCTAAGATGAGGAGGATATGCAAGGAAGAAAGGAGGGACCTAGATGAGAAATGGGGAAAACTAGAGGTCCTTATGATGAAACTAGTCCAAACTATATAAGTTACCTCCTTTGCAACCAAGTGAACGTTCCCTTCACTCTTTCACTTGCCACTTTGGTTGGTCCATCCAAGGCAGAGCTTGGGAGCAAGAGAAGACGACCATCTTGTTCTAAGGTAAGGGATACCATCTTCTAAGCTCGGATTCATGTAAGAAAGTGGTTTATAAGGTTGGTTCCATGGTTATCTCACTTAGGTTTCTTGTTCTAGCCGATCGTCACCCACCTTTTCTTGGAGAAAAGTCCTTGGCTGACCAGTGGAGCTCTAGGTGCCATTAAAGACTTGGGAGCTTGGAAGCTTGGAGCTCTAAGAATGGTCATAAGGCGGGTTTTATATCTCTAAACCTCTTGCTTTCTTAATACATATACTTGTTCTTGCATGAAGTAGATAGTCCTTCTTCTTCCCCATTCTTCCTTGCCTTCTTGCAAGCAAATCCATGAAGAAAACGACATGTTTTGAGGTTGAAGACAATGGGCGTAAATTCCTAGGTAACTTTACCAAACGAACTTGGACCATTTGGTCCAAACGGTTTGCAAACCGTTTGAAATCAAACGGTTTCACAACTGTTTGAAATCAAACGGTTTCACAACCGTTTGATTTCATGCGGTCTTGCAAGACCGTTTGGAATCAAACGGTCTCAAGACCATTTGGTAGGGTTGACCAAGGGAAGACCATTTGGAGGTCTGTTGTACACATGTTGAATTAAACACCTGCAAAGAATTGAAACCTAATTGCAAACCAATCACAAGTTGAAGACACTTCAACCCTCTAAACCCTAATCGGTTGAAATTGCTGATTTCAATGACCAATTTTGGTGAACTTTGGGTTGAGGGGCCTGGGGGTTCACTCAAACGGTCTCAAGACCGTTTGGTGACAACCCAAGACCGTTTGGAGGTCTAGGGTTAAGGTAATTTGATCAATTGAGGGCTCAATCACAGTAGGATGATGAACTGAATAAAAGTGCTGATTTTAGACCTAATTAGGGTTCAACCCGCATCAACTTGACCTAGATTTTTATGGAACTTTGGGCAAATGGTCTCAAGACCATTTGGAGTGTGTCCAAACTGTCTCAAGACCGTTTGGGCCATGTTTGGGCCCAATTGAGTGCCAATTGATAGGTTCAACTTCAATTAGACTCATGATTATCAATATTGATGGTTGATTGCCTACAAACCCTAATTCAACCGGTTTCAACCCCAATTGGCTAGCAATTGAGGGTCAATTGAACGTCCAATTAGTCAAGGATAACCCTAATTAACTCAATTGACAAGTGATTAGTAAGGTTGTGGCCAATTGAAGGCTTCAACATGCAAAACCCTAATCAATTACAACCTTGGATGCACCTTTGAGGTCCATGCAGTTTTGAGCCATTTGGACCAAACGGTCTCAGGACCGTTTGGATCCAAACGGTCTCAAGACCGTTTGGGACCAAAAGGTCTCAGGACCGATTGGACTCAAACAATCTCAAGGTCGTTTGGACCCAATCGACCTCAAGGTCGTTTCATTTCAAACGGTTTCAAAGTCAACTTTCCCAAACGGTCAACACATCCATGCAGTCTTGGTGACCATGCGGTCTTGGAGGTCAAAGTGTCCAAACGGTCAACGCCCCCAAACGGTTTCAAGACCATTTGAGGTTGAGGGGTGAAACCATTTGGGGACTTTTAGGGCTGTAATTGCTTAGTCTTTTGAAGGCTTAATTGGTTCAATGGTGGTCTAACCCAAACCCTAATGGTACCCTAAGACGTTAAGGGGCTAAATAATTAATAGATTGAACCATGATGGGAGATTGTGGTGCATTTACCAATGTGCCCTTGAAGGGTTCAAGTAGATGACACCTTGTTTAATCAAAACCCTAATGACATGATAGTGGTGACTTAGCTCATGATAATCAATAATGACTTGATCTAACTAAATCTAGAGTGATGTAATCACCATCTATTAGTAAGAGGAGAGAGAAGGTTCCTTATATGGTTGAAATTCAAGTAAAGTACCTACAATGTACATGAATGTGCATGATTAGGGTATGATCCACCTATGTGAGATCATGAAAACCCTAATCATGATAATTAATGAATCTTAACCTAATTTGAGGACATCAAGGATGACAATGTTATACATGGTGATTCCATGAGCTTAATTCACGGTGAAGTAAACAATAAACCCAAATTTGATGGTAATGTCATGCAAATGAAAAGTAAACCCTAATTTAGGGATTAACATGAAAGGGGGTTAATTCTAGGTAATACCTTGGAGTATGAAACCCTATGAATGAAATATAAAGTGAAGACCCTCCAATCCTGTAAATATAAAGGGTTGATAACCTTGTTTGAGTGGATGAACGTTAAACCCTAGAATTAGTTGAAGAATGTTGATAAACAGAACGACCGTTCTAGGGATCACGGACGTGGTAGCTTTCTCCTGCACGGCCGTGGTAGCTTTCTCCTACACGGCCGTGCAAGGGGGCACGGCCGTGGTGTTGTATAAATAAATGGAAGGATTTTGGTATTGTGTTATATTGTTATTTATGCATGCCCCAATTATTTTAGCCATGCAGCTCCATGTCAAGAGGTGATCATAGCCAGGTAGGGGTTATGATGTTCTATTTCTTGAGAACACTTATGATATGTGAAGGATACATTGCTTCACTCAAGTTCATGGTTACTAGATGACTTGATGACTATGTGCCATTAATAGCAAGTGCTATGATAACTTGAGGGTTGATTCTTTGTGTTCTTAAATCATAGTGAGGAGATGATTGAGAATTGATGTCCATCTGATAACTGATGAGAAATGAGTTTGTTACATTTAGTATTCTCCTGTTATAGCCATGTTTTGTATGTGAATGCTTGGAAACATGCTTGATGATAAAAGAATACTGAAATGTACCTAACTAATCAAGTATAACCATACCATGTAGAGCCCTGATCATAGATCCATCATTGTCAGGTGTTAAATGATGGTGAAACAGGTTTTCCTAAGGGAACTCCTGGAGCGCATACTCTTGATTATGTGGGAAAATGGATGTGTATATCCTTACGTCCTAGTGTAAGAGTTGATGTGGATGTATCTTAATCCATCAGCACTACACTATGTGTTTATGTCGGGTTGATGTATCACTAATCACCCGAGGAAATCTTGTATGCCACATCGATGAGAGATAGACATGAGATCTTTCGATGGTGAAGAGAGTGCAGAACGCCACTGTGACTCTAATAGCGAAGGACCAGAATACCCTGGTGAGCTATAGTAACAGAGACACTAGATGTCCTGCATGTTGATCCTCTACCTGACTGAGGAAGATGACGTCATGAGAATTCGGCTCTTTCGATGACCTAGTATGATACCGAGGCATCTTAGCAGTGGTCGGTTGGAGTATGAGCAGTATACCACATCTCCGTAGGGCTTAATGTTGAGAGTAAAATGTAATAAGCCGAGTAGCATATCTGCTTAGGTTGAACCATGAGAAATAATGCTTGATACTTCATTGTTTATATTATTTCAGACAAATATTTAGCTTACATGTTCTTCATAGAAAGTAAATACTGTTTTATCAACTCTTAAGCCTGCTTCTACAGGTTAAGTTACATTGCTTATGCTTTCCTCATATGTTCTAACAAAGCTTCTGGCGGAGAGTTATAACTCTCGCTGGGACAATTATTTAAAATTGTCTCACCCCGTAGATTTTAATCGTTTAGGTAGTCGTCGTGGATGAAGGAACCAGTCCACAGGAGATCAGCAGCAGCAACATCTGTAGCAGCACTGAGTACCAGGTGGATACCTTGGTTGTCCAGTATGTTAGTTAGAAGTCTTATGTCGTCTCTGTACACTCAGGTCCTTGGAGTTAGATGATCTGAGATTTTGAATTTTGAGTCTTGAGATTTCTGTATATGGTTGTATATGATCACTCAAGAAGTGACATAACAAAGATGTAAACTGTTTATCGTACTTTTATGAAAGGAGTTTCATGTTTTCAAGATCTTTTCTCGAAAAGTTTTAATTTTTCATGATTTTCACATTCTGTCGTTAATCGAATCGCTCCCGATATGTTTATCTCGTGTTTTGGAGATCAGAGCCCACAATTAAGTGGTATCAGAGCGCTAGGTTCGCTGAGTCTACAGAGACATAGGACTTAGGATGTAGAGTCTGTCTTTAGTGTTCCCTCTTATCTAATAGAGTCTTCTGCTCCTCAGGAGAAGAAGATATATAAGAATGTATGAGCCACATGAGGAGTACGAGGGCGAGAGTAGTGTAGCTGCACCACGAGATGGTGCAAGAGATCCAGAGGAAGAACAGCCCGTACCTGAGCCACCCGTACCGCCACCATAGTTTGACCCAGCTGATATGGCAAACCCGGTTGTTCAAGCTATGTTCGGGCAGTTCCTGGCTGCCATGACACGCATCACCGACAGGATGCCCATGCCTACACCTAGGGCACCTGCTCAGCATGAAGGACAAAGTGTCGAAAAGACGTTCGAGCGGCTTCGTAGAGTCGGAGTGACCGAATACTTTGGCACAGTTGACCCCACAGACGCGGATCTGTGGTTAACCGAGTTGGAGAAGGCTTTCAGAATCCTAACCATCCCCGAAGCTGAGAAGGTGAGACATGATGTCTATCTTCTCAAAGGAAGCGCTGGTCACTGGTGGAACATGGAAGAGCAGAAGAGGCATGGAGTGGAAGTTTTGTGGGAAGATTTCCGTCGGGAGTTCGTCAACAGATATTTCCCAAAGACCTTCCTGGATGAGAAAATCTCTTAGTTCGAGAGGTTGAGACAAGGCATGATGAACATTAGCAAGTACGAAGCTAAGTTCATGGAGCTGTTGCGGTTCTGTCCGCACATGGCTGCTACAGAAGAAGAACGGATCAGAAGGTTTGAGAAGGGTTTGAATGCTGACTTGTCTACTTTTGTGTCTGCCCTAGAGAATCGGGAGAGATTGGCTACCTTCGTTGAGTCAGTCCAAAGGATAGAAAGATCGGTAGTTGAGAAGAGGCAAACCCACAAGAGATATTCGCAGTTCCAGGCATATTCATCTAGATACTTTAAGAAGCCTAGATCCTCTGCACCTAACCCTCCACCACCCAGATCTAGTTCTCACACACAGTGGTCACCCAGTAGAGGTAGAGGACGGAGCCTACTGCCACAAGAGGCTCACAGTTCAACATCAGTGTCGGTCACAGGACCACCTAGGCCACAGCAAGACAGAAGCTGCTACAACTGTGGGAAGGTTGGGCATCTGATGAAGGACTGTAGGTCTAAGCCTGTCAGTGTGACACAGCCTCAGAGGCAGAGTCAGCAGGGGTCCCAGAGCAGGCAGTTCCAGGGAGCAGCTAGAGGACGTGGACAAGCGTCCCAAGCTGGATCGTCAGCACCAACTCAACCTCAGGCGACAGCGAGGTTCTATGCTATGAACCCACCAGATGCAGTGGTCAATCCACGGGTTGTGACAGGTCAGATGGAACTATTATATTCTAATATGTCTAAATCATGTATTGTATCTGTTTTGATTGACTCGGGTGCTACGCACTCCTTTATCACTCGTAGAGTGATTCGTTACTGCAATATGACAGTCAGTCATAGGGCAGATAGCCTGTTGCTTGAGACACCATTGAAGGGGTCTGTTGTTTTTCAGGAGGTATGCTCTCCTTGCATCCTCTTCTTTTCTGGCCATCGCATTCAAGTGGATCTTATACCACTTGAGATGCAAGGATTTGATATAATCCTTGGTATGGATACCTTAGAAAGGTATAGAGTCGTCTTGGATTGTGAATCCAAGCAGGCTGTGTTTGCGGATGGTAGCAACACATGGATCTTTCAAGGAGAGAGAAATATTCTACCCACCTGTCTAGTGTCAGCCATGGTTGCTGAAAAGCTGATGAGGCAAGGATTTTATGCATTCTTGGCCCATGTGGTAGATACTACCATGGAGAGTCCCACCCTTGTTGAAGTTCCTATTGTCAGGGAATTCGAAGACGTATTTCCTGAAGAACTTCCAAGTGTACCACCGCCTCGGGAAATTGATTTTGAAATCAATTTGATCCCAGGTACACAACCCATAGCTCAGACATCGTATAGGATGGCGCCTGCTGAGATGGCAGAACTCAAGAAATAGCTTCAAGAGTTGCTTGAGAAGGGTTTAATCCGACCGAGCTCTTCACCTTGGGGTGCTCCGGTCTTGTTTGTTAAAAGAAAGATGGATCAATGTGGTTGTGCATTGATTACAGACAACTTAATAAAGTAACGATAAAGAATAAGTACCCTCTGCCGAGGATTGATGATCTCTTTGACCAGTTGCGTGGTGTGTCCATCTTCTCAAAGATAGACTTGAGGTCTGGTTATCATCAACTTCGTATTAAGGACAATGACATACCCAAGTCTGCTTTTAGGACAAGGTATGGTCACTATGAGTTCACAGTTATGTTGTTTGGACTAACTAATGCACCAGCTGCATTCATGGAACTCATGAATAGAATCTTCCAACCCTTCCTCGATCAGTGTGTTGTTGTCTTCATAGATGACATTCTGATCTATAGTAGAGATGCTCAGCAGCATGAACAGCACCTTGTCCAAGCTTTGACCTTGCTAAGAGAACATAATCTATACGCTAAGTTCAGCAAGTGTGAGTTTTGGTTGTCGGAGGTATCTTTTCTCGGACATGTGATATCTGCCTAGGGTATTCGCGTTGACCCCAAAAGGTAGAATCTGTTCTACAGTGGGAACAACCGAAGACGCCGACGGAGGTTCGTAGTTTCTTGGGGTTATCCGGATATTATCGGAGGTTCATTAAGAACTTCAGTTCCATAGCCCTACCCTTGACGAAGTTGACCCGGAAGGATGTTCCCTTTGCCTGGAATGATAAGTGCCAGCAGTCTTTTCAACTATTGAAGGAGAGGTTGACAAGTGCACCTGTACTTGTGCTACCTGAGAAAGGCAAGGAATATGTAGTTTTTTGTGATGCCTCCCAGAATGGACTCGGATGTGTGCTCATTGCAGGATAAGCAAGTGATTTCTTTTGCTTCCCGACAGCTTAAGAAACACGAGGAGAATTATCCGACACACGATCTGGAGTTAGCAGCTGTAGTTCATGCCTTGAAGATCTGGAGAAACTATCTCTACGGAGAGACGTTCCAGATTTTCACAGACCACAAGAACCTTAAGTACATCTTCTCTCAACATGAACTTAACATGAGGCAACGTTGTTGGATGGAATTAATCAAGGACTATGATTGTACGATTGATTACCATCCAGGGAAGGCCAATGTGGTTGCAGATGCTCTAAGTAGGAAATCAGCAACACCATCCTTTGATAGGGCACAACTAAACTCTTTGGTATGCCCTAGGAGAGATATGCTCATCTCTTTAAGGCAAGATAATGTACAGTTGAAGGTGTCGTGGTTAGCCGTGTTGTTGGCTGAGATGCATATCAAACCTATAGGGAGCAGATTAGAGAGGCACAACTAGTTGATGTTGCGGTTCAGCAGATCAGGTCAGAGTATGGTGAGGAGAAGAAAGATGGTTTCCATGACTCAGATGACCAGGTGGCATGTTATCATGGGAGGATGATAGTACCGGATGTGGATAACTTAAGGAAGTTAGTCCTGGAAGAAGCTCATTCTTTGATGTATGCTATGCATCCAGGGAGCACCAAGATGTATCAAAATCTATAAGATATGTATTGGTGGCCAAGGATGAAGAAGGATGTAGCAGAGTTTGTTCTGAGGTGTCCGGTGTGTCAGCAGGTTAAGGTTGAACACCAGAAGCCTGCGGGAACAATGCAACCTTTACCCATACCACAATGGAAGTGGGATCATGTGACCATGGACTTTGTGGTTGGCCTACCCAGTACAAGCAAAGGACATGATTCCATCTAGGTAATTCTTGATAGGTTGACAAAGGCAGCGCATTTCTTACCTGTCAAAACAACCTATTCTGCTGAGAAGTTGGCACAGTTGTATGTTCAGGAGATAGTTCTTCTGCACGGAGTTCCTGTTACTATAGTATCAGATAGAGGCCCCCAGTTCACGAGTCGTTTTTGGGAACGACTGCATAGAGCTTTAGGCACCCAGTTAAGGTTTAGTACAACCTTTCACCCACAGACTGATGGACAGTCAGAAAGGACTATACAAACCTTGGAGGACTTGTTGAGAGCATGTGTTCTCCAGTTCACCGGAAGTTGGGACCTACACCTGAGCTTGATAGAGTTTGCCTATAACAATAGCTATCAACATAGCATTGATATGGCACCCTATGAAGCTTTGTATGGTAGATGTTGTAGATCACCCGTGTGTTGGTATGAAATTGGTGAATATCAGTTGTTAGGCCCTAAACTTGTGCAGCAGACTACAGAAAAGATCAAAGTAATCCAACAACACCTTAAGACTGCACAGGTTAGACAGAAGTCGTATGCTGATAAACGTCGTAGACCCTTAGAGTTCCAGGTGGGTGACAAGGTGTATCTCAAATACTCGCCTTGGAAAGGAGTGCTAAGGTTTGGAAGGAAAGGGAAGTTAGCTCCTAGGTTTATGGGGCCTTATCCAATCATTGAACGGGTTGGAAAGGTAGCCAATAGACTAGAGTTACCCCCTGAGATGCAGAAGCTACACCCTGTGTTCCACATTTCTATGTTGAGGAAATGTCACCCGGATACCGAGTCAGTTCTACAACCTATGGAGGTAGAATTGAATGATGATATAACTTATGAGGAAGGACTAGTATCGATCCTTGATAACATAATTAAAAAGCTAAATAAGAAAGATATAAGTCTTGTGAAAGTCCTCTGGAATCATCGTGGTGTTGAAGACGCCACTTGGGAACTAGAAGAAGAAATGAGGAGGAAATACCCTGCTCTTTTCTCCTAATATGTTGTATCGATTTCGGGGATGAAATCCTTGTAAGGGGTGGATGATTTGTAACAACCCTGACCTGGGTTATAAGTTAACCCTAGGTGTTTTGCTTAAATATGTAATTAAACACTTGTGATGATCCCCTAGCATGTAATTAAGTTCCTGAGGAACATATGTTCTCAATTTTGTCCTCTTTAAACAATATTTTAGTATTGTTTTGTATTGCAGGGAGTGCAAATTACCCAATAAGAAGGGTTAACTTGCAATTTTCACATGTTGAGATGTTCCTCTAGTGATGAGACATCATATGAATGAATATGATGAGGTATGATGGATTCTCCAAGCTTGGGCATCGAGATGCAGCTTGTGGAGCAATCCTTGTGCTTGAAACCCTAATTTTGGTGTAAAATGCAAATTACCCAAAATGTGGGGTGCAACTTGTAAAATACATCTTCTAGAAAATCTTTTGTGACTCTCGACATCATTTAGAGTAGAAATGATGAAAAGGGGCACTTCAATTAATTAATCAGATAAGATGGACAACCTTTGTATTAGAATCACCAAGTTATAAGTTAGGGAACCCTTATATAGGTGCACCTTAGTGATAAGATGACCCTCTTTGCCTTTGGTCCCTTGTTTTAAATAGTTTTCCACCTAATATGAGGAGGAGGAGCGTGCAAGGAAGAAAGGAGGGACCTAGATGAGAAATGGGGAAAACTAGAGGTCCTTATGATGAAACTAGTCCAAACTATATAAGTTACCTCCTTTGCAACCAAGTGAACGTTCCCTTCACTCTTTCACTTGCCACTTTGGTTGGTCCATCCAAGGTAGATCTTGGGAGCAAGAGGAGACGACCATCTTGTTCTAAGGTAAGGGATACCATCTTCTAAGCTCGGGTTCATGTAGGAAAGTGGTTTATAAGGTTGGTTCCATGGTTATCTCACTTAGGTTTCTTGTTCTAGCCAACCTCCCCAAACTTTTCTTGGAGAAAAGTCCTTGGTCGACCAGTGGAGCTCTAGGTGCCATTAAAGACTTGGGAGCTTGGAAGCTTGGAGCTCTAAGAACGGTCATAAGGCGGGTTTTATATCTCTAAACCTCTTGCTTTCTTAATACATATACTTGTTCTTGCATGAAGTAGATAGTCCTTCTTCTTCCCCATTCTTCCTCTCCTTCTTGCAAGAAAATCCATGGAGAAAACGACCTGTTTTGAGGTTGAAGACAATGGGCGTGAATTCCTATGTAACTTTACCAAACGACCTTGGACCATTTGGTCCAAACGGTTTGCAAACCGTTTGAAATCAAACAGTCTCACAACCATTTGATTTCATGCGGTCTTGCAAGACCGTTTGGAATCAAACGGTCTCAAGACCGTTTGGTAGGGTTGACCAAGGGAAGACCGTTTGGAGGTTTGTTGTACACAAGTTGAATTAAACACCTGCAAAGAATTGAAACCTAATTGTGAACCAATCACAAGTTGAAGGCACTTCAACCCTCTAAACCCTAATCGGTTGAAATTGTTGATTTCAATGACCAATTTTTGTGAACTTTGGGTTGAGGGGCCCAAACGGTCTCAAGACCATTTGGGGGTTCACTAAAACGGTCTCAAGACCGTTTGGTGACAACCCAAGACCGTTTGGAGGTCTAGGGTTAAGGTAATTTGATCAATTGAGGGCCCAATCACAGTAGGATGATGAATTGAATAAAAGTGCTGATTTTAGACCTAATTAGGGTTCAACCCGCATCAACTTGACCTAGATTTTGATGGAACTTTGGGAAAACGGTCTCAAGACCATTTGAAGGCTGTTCATATGGTCTCAAGACCGTTTGGGCCAAGTTTGGGCTTAATTGAGTGCCAATTGATAGGTTCAACTTCAATTAGACTCATGATTATCAATGTTGATGGTTGATTGCTTACAAACCCTAATTCAACCGGTTTCAATCCCAATTTGCTACCAATTGAGGGTCAATTGAACGTCCAATTAGTCAAGGATAACCCTAATTAACTCAATTGACAAGTGATTAGTAAGGTTGTGACCAATTGAAGGCTTCAACATGCAAAACCCTAATCAATTACAACCTTGGATGCACCTTTGAGGTCCATGCGGTTTTGAGCCATTTGGACCAAACGGTCTCAGGACCGTTTGGATCCAAACGGTCTCAAGACCATTTGGGATCAAATAGTCTCAAGACCTTTTGGGGCCAAACGGTCTTAGGACCGATTGGACTCAAACGATCTCAAGGTCGTTTGGACCCAATCGACCTCAAGGTCGTTTCATTTCAAACGGTTTCAAAGTCAACTTTCCCAAATGGTCAACACATCCATGCGGTCTTGGTGACCATGCGGTCTTGGAGGTCAAAGTGTCCAAATGGTCAAGGCCCCCAAATGGTTTCAAGACTGTTTGGAGGTTGAGGGGTGAAACCGTTTGGGGACTTTTTGGGTTGTAAGTGCTTAGTCTTTTGAAGGCTTAATTGGTTCAGTGGTGGTCTAACCCAAAACCTAATGGTACCCTAAGACGTTAAGGGGATAAGTAATTAATAGATTGAACCATGATGGGAGATTGTGGTGCATTTACCAATGTGCCCTTGAAGGGTTCAAGTAGATGACACCTTGTTTAATCAAAACCCTAATGACATGATAGTGGTGACTTAGCTCATGATAATCAATAATGACTTGATCTAACTAAATCTAGAGTGATGTAATCACCATCTATTAGTAAGAGGAGAGAGAAGGTTCCTTATATGGTTGAAATTCAAGTAAAGTACCTACAATGTACATGAATGTGCATGATTAGGGTATGATCCACCTATGTGAGATCATGAAAACCCTAATCATGATAATTGATGAATCTTAACCTAATTTGAGGACATCAAGGATGACAATGTTATACATGGTGATGACATGAGCTTAATTCACGGTGAAGTAAACAATAAACCCTAATTTGAAGGTAATGTCATGCAAATGAATAGTAAACCCTAATTTAGGGACTAACATGAAAGGGGGTTAATTCTAGGTAATACCTTGGAGTATGAAACCCTATGAATGAAATATCCAACCCTATTAATATAAAGGGTTGATAACCTTGTTTGAGTGGATGAACGTTAAACCCTAGAATCAGTTGAAGAATGTTGATAAACAGCACGACCGTGCTAGGGAGCACGGCCGTGGTAGCTTTCTCCTGCACGGCCGTGCAAGGGGGCACGGACATGGTGTTGTATAAATAAATGAAAGGATTTTGGTATTGTGTTATATTGTTATTTATGCATGCCCCAATTATTTTATCCATGCAGGTCCATGTCAAGAGGTGATCATAGCCAGGTAGGGGTTATGATGTTCTATTTCTTGAGAACACTTATGATATGTGAAGGATACATTGCTTCACTCAAGGTCATGATTACTAGATGACTTGATGACTATGTTCCACTGATAGCAAGTGCTATGATAACCTGAGGGTTGATTCTTTGTGTTGTTAAATCATAGTGAGGAGATGATTGAGAACTGATGTTCATCTGATAACTGATGAGAAATGAGTTTGTTACATTTAGTATTCTCCTGTTATAGCCATGTTTTGTATGTGAATGCTTGGAAACATGCTTGATGATAAAAGAATATTGAAATGTACCTAACTAATCAAGTATAACCATACCATGTAGAGCCCTGATTATAGATCCATCATTGTCAGGTGTTAAATGACGGTGAAATAGGTTTTCCTAAGGGAACTCCTGGAGTGCATACTCTTGAGTATGTGGGGGAAATAGACGTGTATATCCTTACATCCTAGTGTAGGAGTTGATGTGGATGTATCTTAATCCATCAGCACTACACTATGTGTTTATGTCGGGTTGATGTATCACTAATCACCCGAGGAAATCTTGTATGCCACATCGATGAGAGATAGACATGAGATCTTTCAATGGTGAAGAGAGTGCAGAACGCCACTGTGACTCTAATAGAGAAGGACCAGAATACCCTGGTGAGCTATAGTAGCAGAGACACTAGATGTCCTGCATGTTGATCCTCAACCTGACTGAGGAAGATGAGGTCATGAGAATCCGGCTCTTTCGATGACCTAGTATGATACCGAGGCGACTTAGGAGTGGTCGGTTGGAGTATGAGTGGTATACCTCATCTCCGCAGTGCTTAATGTTGAATGTAAAATGTAATCAGCCGAGTAGCATATCTACTTAGGTTGAACCACGAGAAACAATGATTGATACTACATTTTTTATATTGTTTCAGACAAATATTTAGCTTACATGTTCTTCATAGAAAGTAAATACTATTTTATCTACTCTTAAGCCTGCTTCTACATGTTAAGTTACATGTTCTTCATGTTCTAACAAATCTTCTGGCAGAGAGTTATAACTCTCGATGGGACAATTATTTAAAATTGTCTCACACCTTAGATTAAAATCTTTTATGTAGTCGTCATGGACGAAGGAACCAGTCCATAGGAGATCAGCAACAACATCATCTGGAGCAGCAGTGAGTACCAGGTGGATACCCTGGTTGTCTAGTCTGTTAGTTAGAAGTCTTATGTCGTCTCTGTACACTCAGGTCCTTGGAGTTAGATGATCTGAGATTTTGAATTTTGAGTCTTGAGATTTCTATATATGGTTGTATATGATCACTCAAGAAGTGACATAACAGAGATGTAAACTGTTTATCGTACTTTTATGAAAGGAGTTTCATGTTTTCAAGATCTTCTCTTGAAAAGTTTTAATTTTTCATGATTTTTCGCATTCAACCGTTAATCGAATCGCTTCCGCTATGTTTATCTCATGTTTTGGAGATCAGAGCCCACACGCATACTGATTATTACTCTTGGCATTATAAGACAAACAAGGTGCTCACACTCGTGTGTATAACCATATTAAGATTTGATGAACAAGCTTTATCATAAAGAACATTATCATGCAACGAGTCATCATAGATTAACAAAAGTATAGACGACACGTTAGCTTTCTATGACAAACGGAACCCTCACAAGAAGTTCTCAACACCCTCACTAAAAACCATATCGGGCAGGGCTCACCCTCACCATAGACTGTATCGTGCAACACATGAAAGGTAACTCACCCGCGCACTGTGTCGGGCAACACATACCGGGCGAGCAGCGCAGGCATCAGGCGTACCGAGCACTTGTGCCGTGCAGGAGAGTACCGGGAGACACAGTTGGGCGATACAAGGCATATCGTGCATGGGCGTGTCGTGCAAGGGTCCAACACGCTCTGTCGGGCGAGCAACTCTGTCGGGCGAGCAACTCTACCGGGCGAGCAACTGTGTCGGGCGGCACGGTGCCGGGCAAGATTAAACTCAAAGGCATGCAAAGGTAGCGTGCACCTTATCCAGGCATGCAGGGCTGGTGTCGGGCACCCAAAGTTGGCTCGCACGCCCGACACAACACAGAACTAACAACGACTACCAAGATGGGTGTATCGGGCAAGAGGTTCCACAAGCGTGCCGTGTAGGGGGTCTAGGTCAAGAGGGCTATCGGGCAGCACCTCCCCCTGCCCATATCGTCCAAGGTACATATCAAACAAAGGTTATCCACTACCTCACACATGGACACCCGAAACCCTAGAAAAGGGTCACCACCAAACAGAGCTCACCCTTCTAGCCCATGGTGAGAAGAGAGTGTGGCTTAAGCAACTAGGACACAACTCACCTCAATCGACTAAGAAGGAGGGGTGTTGCTCATGGCACTAGAAGCTCAAACTCACTCTTCTAGACCAAGGGGAGAAAGGAGTGTTGCTCACCTACAAACCCTAGATTACAAGGACCGGCCAACATGAAAGTTAAACAAGAACCAAGCTACTAACATGCATATAAACAAGATCATAGCAAGAGTTAAAGTAATTAGGGTTAGAATTTATGCAACCCGCCTTCAGCACTCCAAGCTCCAAGCTCCAAGCATCACCAAGAGGATGGAGACTCCAAGGCTATCGGTCACCACTTGCTCCTCCAAGGTGTGTCGGCCGACAAGCTTGCTCCTCCAAGGGTGTATCGGCCACCACTCTCTTCTTCAAGGGGATATCAGCCACCACTAGCAAGGTAGAGGGGTTGTGTCGTGCAACAAGGTGGAGAGGAACCAAAGGGATCCTAAGCTAAGGAAAGGAACCACCTATATAGAAGGAAAGGGAGGAGAAAATAAGGTTGGTTCAAGCAAGGTGTCACTTGCATGAGGACACTTATCCTAGTGCACGAGCCACCATTCTAGCAAGCTTCATCCACATGTCCAAGATGTGCTCCAAGTGTCCACTAAACAAGGTCAAGGCTAGGTCAAGCATCATGGGTGACACAACATGTTGCTCCTTGGGCGACACACTCCATTGCCATGGGCGACACACTTCTTGGCCGATACACATCCACACTTGGCCGATACAAGGCTCAACCTTAAGCAAAACAAGGCACCTCAAGGCCCAACAAGGCCCAAAAGAACTCAAGCAATGAGCCCAAGACTTCCTCTTTACACAAGAGGAAGGAAAGAGAGGGAGGAACACCTCACAAGGTGGCAAACTTGCCTACAAAACCCTAGACTTGGGTTATTTGCAAGTAGCCCCTCCAGCTCTCAACAAAGCACAACCAAACCCTAATCACCACTAAAGGTGATTAGCAAGCACCAAAGCACCATGGTTAAGCAAAGCAAACAGGGTAAGCCCTAAACAAAGGTCAGGGTCCTTACATATAAGGTAAAGGAAAATGGCCTAAAACCTGAAGATTACGATGCTCAAATTGGGCATGTTGTCGAGAAGCTGAGCGCAGAGTATACCTAGCCAAGCACCTAATCAATTTTCTTTTTGATCCTTCATGGAAGTCACTCTAATTAAGTTGTGACCATATGAGAAGAATACAATTAATTATTATTGCAATTGGTGGAAGGGTTATCAACATTTCTTGAAGCTAGAAAGTATTATGCATGGATAAGACACAAGAACGTCATCAAATTAAGCTATTGCATTAAATATAAAAATGTTGTATTGAAAGGGGCAAGGTAAAATGTCCTCCCCATATAATTTTCGTTTGATAGATACAAAAGTTCCATACTTGTAAAAATGTGAGCTCATAGAAATTGACTTTCAATTAAAATTTTTGGTAATGAACATAAAATTCAATGAATGAAATCCATGAAAATGTAATAATACACAACTACTATGTCATTTGTGGCTTTTTTTAAGCTATTAAACTCAATAAGAATAATTTCATACAACATCGTAATACACAATAGTGGCATTTGTATAAAAGCCAACTGATGGGTAGTGGCATTTTTGTAAAAGCCACAAGATGATTTAGTTGCATTTATTTGGCATTTATTGAAAGCCACTAAAGGCAAATGTTTAGTGGTGTTTACAACTTATGCCACTATCTCTCTAGCAACATTGGTAATAGAGGCATTTTTTAAGTGTCAATAAATGCCATTAAACATGTTTAGTGGCATTTATTTATTTTCAGTGGCATTTCTAAAATACCACTGATGAGTATATTTGTTGTAGTGGTAGAACCCCACAATGAGAATTCCCATCTTGGAGCACCCCCAAGGTGCCGCAACTATGGGAGGACACAGCCCAAAAAATGTCATTTTTGAGAAGAAGGTGTGCTTTAGTTGCCAGCAAGAAGGACACTTTTAATCCAACTGTCCTCTCCCTAACTTGAGTGGTCCGAACCCAGAGGTGGACCAACCAGTGGTGTCCCAACCAGTAACTACAGCACAATCAGACACTACCGCTCCACCAAGAATGGCTCCAGCTACAGGAGAACATCGACAAGCTCGGATGATTGCAATTGATAACAAAGAGGCTCAGGAAAATGTCAACTTCTTGGTAAAGGGTTACAACCCCTAGAGCTCTTTTCCTATCCCTTAAATATGAAATGATAGTAGTTTGCCTATCATTAATACAATCTAGGAATTCTTGATATCATGGGACAAAAAGTAAAATTTTTGGTTGACTCTGGTTCTACCAATACTTTTATATCAAGAAATCTGGCCACTATGCTTTGTCTAGATTTCAAGGATTCAACATAGTTTTGGAATACAGTACTCCTAGTGGTAAAATCTTTTTGTCTCTCTAAAGGAAACCAATCATAGTTATAAATACATGAATATGAGCTCCCTACAAATATTATCCTCCTCATATGAATGACTTTGATGTAATAATTGGCATGGATTGGCTTTATACTTATAATGAAAAAATAGACTATGGGGAAAAGAAAATAAGAATAGAGAGACTAGGTCACCCACCCTTTACCATTAGAGCTAGGATGGATGCGACCACTAGCATATACGTGTCATTCATAAAGGCGTAGAAAATGATAGCTAAGGGTTTACATGCATTCCTAGCATTACTTACCATGTCAAAGCCTAAGGTGCATCCCTTAGAGAAAATAGAGGTAATCAGAGCCTATGTAGATGTTTTCCTAGATGCTTTTCCATAGAGAGAAGTGGTCTTAATAATACAATTATCTCTAGGGATGAACTCCATTTCCAATAAACCATACAAATGGCCCCTAGTGAGCTATTTGAGATGAAAAGGAAACTATAAGAACTGCTAGACAAAGGCTTCATCCAACCTAGAATTTCACCTTGGGGAGCATCAGTCCTCTTTGTGAAGAAGAAGGATAGATTGCTTCGCATGTGCAAGGTTATAGAATGATAAATCGGACTACCATTAAGAACAAGTATCCTTTATGCTATATAGATGAGCTATTTGACTAGCTCAAGTCAGCCCATTTTTCTCAAAGTTTGATCTACGATTAGGATACCACCAGTTAAGAGTTAACAATGCATATATTCCAAACACTTCCTTTCAAATCCTCTATGGCTATTATAATTTTTCAGTCAAGCATTTTGGGTCTTCCAATGTCCCTATTGTGTTTATGAAACTCATGAACAATGTGTCACAACTTTTACTTAACTTTCATTCACTCCTTTGTTTTAGCGTTCATAGATGACATCCTAGTATACTTTGATGACCTAGAACAACACAATGACCACCTTGCTAGATTCCTTGATAACATGAGAAAGCAGAGTTTCAATAGGAATTTCCTAAAATGAAAATTTTAGATAGACCATGTCATGTTCCTCCGACATATTATAACTAGAGGGACCATCGTAGTAGATCCTACCAAAGTGTCTAATGTACGTACTTGTCCAACACCAAAAAACCCTTCTAAAATTCACAACTTCCTAGGATTGGTTGACTACTACTGGTGATTCATCAATTATTTGTCAAAGACTACTTTTCCACTCACTAAGCTCACCCAAAAGGATGATAAGTTCATGTGGTCAAATTTGTAAGCCTGATTCTAGGAGTTAAAGGAGAAGCTCACCTCCGATCTTGTGTTGACTCTACCTTTCGACAATTAAGGATTCATGATCTTCACCGATGCATCAAATATGGGGCTTGGCTGCATGCTAGAGTAGAATAAACATGTTGTTGCCTATGCCTCAAGACATATCAAGCCAAATAAAGTGAACTATCCAATACATGATATGGAGTTAGCGACAATTATTCATGCCCTAAATATCTGGATATACTATCTATATGGAGCTACCTTATAAATCCTCATCGACCAAAAAATCGTAAAGTATCCCTAGCTCAAACAAAGACAAAGACGATGGATGGAGTACATGAAAGACTATGATTTCACCATTGCCTACCACCTGGGGAAGGCCAATGTGGTATCAAATGCCCTTAGTTGGAAACATCTTGGATGTTTGATTGTCTTATCTACCTAGTGGAGAGAGATGGAGGAGTTTGCTAGATGGACTCCAAAACCATTAGAAGATTGAATCCATTTGGGTAACATTTAAATAAAACCTAACCTATTGATCAAGTTGTTAATTTCCCAGTTAGCCATCCAGAGCTAGAAAACATGAAATGTTTGACGGAGAAATCTCAGGCGCATCTCTCAATGGGAGTTGATTGTGGAATTCAACATAGAAGTCAAATTCTGATTCTAGAGGATTCCCCTTAAAGACACATATCTTGTAAGAGGCTCATAGTTATAAGTATACAATACACCATGGCACCACAAAGACTTTTAAAGACCTGGAGTGATACTTTCGATTTCCTAGAATGAAGAGAAATAGAGCATTTTGTATCACTAGTTGTCACACATGTCAGATAGTGGAGGATGAACATCAACAACCCGATGGATTACTATGATCAATTGAGATTTTAATTGGAAATGGGACTAGACCACTATGGATTTTGTCGTATGTCTCCCCAAGACAAAGAAAGGTCATGATGCAATATGGGTTATGATCGACCGCCTAAACAAGTCAACACACTTTTTCCATAATGATTACCTCCAAGGTGACATACCTAAATGAACTGTATGTTAGAGAAATAGTTTATTTCAATGGTGTTCTAAGTTTGATTATTTCAGATTATGACCCTAAGCTCACTTCAAATTTATGGAAGTAAGTGCATGAAGAACTCAATATGAGGTTAAAATTTAGCACAACCTATAGCCCCCAGACTGATGGACTCTAAAAAAAAGGACGATTCATACCTTAAAGGATTTGTTGAGAGCATGGGTGATTGATGGAGGTGGATCATGGTATTAGTACTTGCCCTTTGCTAAGTTTCTTATAATAGAAGTTGTCAAGACAACATCAGATGCCTATGTGTGTAGCTCTTTATGGGAGGTCGTGTTGGTCGCTGCTTCACTGGGATGACCTCAATGAGAGAACCTTATTGAGGTTGGAGGAACTATAGTTGTATATTGACAAAGTTTCTTTGATCAAGAAAAGGTTGAACAGATCCTAGGATCGCCAGAAGTTGTATGATGATGCAAAGCAAACATATTTGCACTTAATTGTAGGTGATTATGTGTTTTTAAAAATTTGACCTCTCTGAGCTATATTTCAGAACAAAAAAAAATGAGCCCTTAATACATGGGTCCGTCTGAAGTACTATACATTTGAGATCCTATAACAAATTGGTTAAGCTTCTTTTTGTATAGTGTTACCCTATGGTATGGTATGATGTAGGATGTGTTCCACATGTCCAATCTGAAGTGCTATGTGAAGGATCCTAGCCATGTGTTGAGAAATGAGCCTATGGAACACCAAGGGATATTGACATACCTTCAGTCACTGATGAGGATACTGGATACCAAGGTGAAAGAACTCACGAATAAAAAGATTGAGATGGTAAAGGTTCTTTGGAAGAACCATGCATAGAATGAAGCCACATGGGAGCTAAAAATACATAGAGAAGTCTCATCCTTATTTGTTTGTTTGACTAGTAAAGTATTGATGATAAAATTCTTATAAGAGGACAAAGATGTTTTAACTTGGTTTTTCACATGTATTTTTATAATTGAAATGCAATTAGTTGAGTAAAAAGCATGGATTGGAAACTTGGTGTGCTTTGTTGTAGAATTATGGTATTCTTTGGCTAATTTCCCTTTTGCCTTGAATTTTGTTACTCTCACTTTTTTCTAAACCAAAAATGAATATGGGAAATAAGAAGAAATAAAATCCATTAATAAGGGAAATATAAAAGATAATGGATAAATATTAATGTACTTCTAAAATAATGTGGAATTTTCTGGAAAAGTGGAGGGAAAGACCACCAATGGTTTCTTTGTGTTTTCACATGTTACCTAAAAAGAAAATTCATCAAATATAGAATATGGAAAATATACAAAGAGAAAAGGATTGTTTTAATAACTTAAATAGTGAAATACAAGGGAAACCTTGGAGATTAAGAAAAGTAGTTTTTACTTCTAAGTTTGGTCCCAAATCTCACCCAAAATTAGATAATGTCATTAAAGAATTTCCCTTAAAATTTGGGATTAAAAGGATTACATGAGTAAGACTTAAGGGATTTTCTAGAATTCCCAAAGTGTGTGGTTTAACATGGAATTCTGTTAAATTTTACAAAAATCCTTTTCAGACTTGATCATATTTTGACTTTGCAATTTTTCACGTGTCTTGAGGACTATCGATCCCAGATCCAACGATGACTCAGTTGTCACTTACCTTCGTCTAATTTGGAAAATGGAACAGTGAAACAACAGACTCGTTTGACACAGATTTCACTCCCATATCGATGATGACTCCTAGAAACCATCCCATTATATTCAAAGAGAGACTACTATAATAACCTCACCCCTTGATAACCCCCAATTAAGGAATACCAAGAAGCTAGTGCCGCTATCCCAAAATAGGATCATATGTATTGTAACTAATAAAAATTTAATTAATTAATTATACTACAAACTAAGATTAATATAGGATAAAAAATTTATTTTCGCATCTCTCTCAAATATAGGACTTTGGAACTTTACCCAAGATAGGAATGTATCTACCTAATCCTATAAACTTTAGATAACTATATTCTTCCAATGTCACTTTAAATATTCATCCACTTTCTGTCATGCACATATCGCAACATAACCCTAAAACCCTGACAAACAAAACATTGGTCAGTATAACAAGTTATACTGGTAGGGGTGAAACGAAAGTGTGCACATAAATTTTAACAACATAATCATATCAATAATTTGTTACCAAACCAGAATTACATTTTCTTAATAACTTCTCAACCATTTTGCCCATCTACTGGAATACCCTTTCTTAGTGTTTTGTCCCTATAGTAGACATTAGGCTATCTCTCAATCTGGAGTTAGGTACCTCATTAGTCACCCCTCAATCTAGAGTTAGGTTCCATTAGTATGCCAATCTTGGGTTGACCTCTCACGACCTTCCCAACTTGGGCTTGGTGTCTTAGTCATCAACATAACTTCGTTCATAATCTTATTCATAAATCCTAGATATTACATGCTGGATAGAGCAAGTTATAATACTTAATGATGATGACAATCATAGTCACTTTATAGATTGTAGGAATTAAATTTCATCCAAAGAGTTAATTGCAAGAAATTGATAAAACTTTGAGAATCATCATGAAAATAAAATGATTAGCCATAATCGTAACCACATACCTGATTTGGAAGTCTCAAGGAAACAATCAAGATATCCAATCCAAACAAGGAGTCCAATTAACCAAGTCAAGCAATCACACAAGCAAATTTGAATCCTGAAAAGCATGTATTATCTAATCGTTACATACTCATCATAACACTTTATATTGACTTGGGGATTCTTTATAGTATTTCTAAGTTCCATTAGGGTTTCCATGGGTTTCTAAGATCTATTTCCCAATTTGACCCCTTTTAGGTCATCGAACCCGAAAATAGATTTTCTACATCATAAAACCCTAATTGAACAAGTTGTCCTCAATAAAGATTTCCTTATCTTCAATTGGCTTAAGATCATCATATATATGTTCTATTCATGGATTTTTGAAATAAAACCATTAAAATTAATATTTACCAAAATTAGGGTTTCAGACCCATTAATCCATTTTCATATACATGGAATCTTAAATTAAGCCAACTCTATATCAAGATCAGCTTTTAAGATCTAAATCTTCCCTTTATTAACAACATGTTAATATTTACTCATAATATTCAAGAAACATCATTATATCTAATCATCATTAAAACTTAAGGTTATTTCATTAATAAAACCATTAAAGAAGACAACTTTATACACTTTTCACATTGCAATCAGAATCAGGATTTAATTCTATTTTTAATGAATTTCTTGCATTTTTCTGATCAATTTTCATATAAAACAATTTCTCATGTGACGTACCCATTAATAATTACAACTTTATTAATTTAATTACTCTCTGGCCAATCAGGGCTCACCACATAGGCCAAGGTGACCCAGACCCACCCTGTCACGTGGCAGAGCCAGGGAAATCGGCTTAAGCCAATACAAAGCCTCTCCTCGCATGGCGGGGACCGTAGGATCTCACTAAAAACACAATGAAAAGACCAGAAAGACCTTATCGGTATGCATAAGGGTTGAGGGCAGTTCAGTAATTCACCATGGTGTTATCTTCTACCTCTCGTGTGCGATCTTTTGGCCACACTTGGTCAACTCCGCAGTTGACTCTGGGATTGAGGCTTCCTCAGGGGCAAAAGAAGGTGCCAGCACCTTCGATGAACCTAGACGAGTCAAACGATACCTTCAATTGCTTCTCCACCACTCAGGAACAATGAGTTGAGGTCTAACTACTCAAGTGACTAACAGGTCTGGTCAGAGATGAAGATCAAGAACGAACTCTCAATTTATCACCTTGGAGAGTTTTTCTGCTCTTGAAGAATATGTGTGTGCAAGTTATGGCTTCGCAGAGGGGGTCTACTCCCCTATTTATACTTGAGGGTCTTGTCCATGCCAGCAATGATTTTGGAAAATTACTGACAGACTCCCCATCCCCTTAAAACTAGGGATGGGAATATTCAGCTTAAACTAGTGAACCCAATGGCAAAGTCCCCGAGTCTGCTCATACACTAAGCATTGTGCCCTATGACTGAAGGTAAGGAATGACCGATCGTGTGCCATTCGATCTCAGATCCAATAGTACACATCGTGTGTGCTTGAGAAAATAACTCAAATTATCAAATTCTAATCAAATTATAAATCATGACAGTTATACACAATCCTCTCACTTTAAGAAACTTTACAAAAATCATTTCTCTCAAACCACACGTCCAATTAATCTCAAATTCTAAAGGAATGTCCATTATGACTTAATCTACAAGTGTAAAAAGTTTGAGACTCAAATTCAAAAACATGAGAAACTTTTTTAATATGAAAATCATCTATTAATAAGGCATATTTGATTCATATTTTTTCTCTCTTTCTCTTCTACTTCCTTTATTTGGATTCCTTGTACCATTAGAAACCATGTGGGTTCAAAACCTAATCCATTATGGTCAAACATTCAACTTTCTAGAGAATTCTACATAATTCTTAGCTTTATCTTAATTTCTTTTCCTTTTTATGCATCATTAGGTTTCTTTCAACTTCTCTCTCCTTTTTATCATATTGGGCCCACTAACTCAATAGGATCCACGAAAACATAAATTCAAAGGAAATATTACCAAAGAAATCCATTCATTGCACATAAATCATACAATTTTCATATTGATACATTTTATTGGGAAACTTTTCATTACAAATCATGCACATAAAAATGTTACAACTCCTCCCCTCCTTATAGGAATTTTGCCCATAAAATTCAAGCAATCAACCAAGCGAATTAGGATAGGATTTTTCCATGTCCATCTTTAGCTCCCATGTGGCTTCATCCTCTCCATGGTGCTTCAAAAGAACCTTTACCATCTCTATATTCTTACTCCTAAGATCTTTCACCTTGGTATATAGTACCCTCACAGGTGATTCAAGGTATGTCATCCTCCCTTGTAGTTTAATAGATTCAATGCTAACATATGGATCGGGTCCTTCACACAACACTTCAGGTTGGACACATGGAAAACATCATGCATCATATTATACTGAGGGGATAATGTCAAATGATATACAACTTCACAAATCCATTCTAAGACCTCAAACAGACCCACGTATAGCTCAGAGTGATTAGATTTTAAAAAAAAACATGTTCACCGATAGTGAACTACAAGTCAATTTGCTTCGCATTAGCATATGACTTTTGTCGATCCTGGGCTCACTTAAGCCTCTTCTTGATCAAAATGACTTAATCTACATACACCTAGAGATCCTCTGACCTCAACAAGTCCCTCTCACTGAGATCATCCCAGTGAAGTGGTGACCGACATGGTCTCCCATAAAGAGCTTCATACTGAGGCATCCTGATACTAGCTTTGTAGTTGTAGTTATATGCAAACTCAACTAAGGGCAAGTACTACTCCCACGATCCACTCCAATTGAGCACACATGCTCTCAACAGATCCTCTAAGGTATGCATTTTCCCATCTTACTATCCATTAGTCTTGGGTGATATGATGTACTGAACTTTAATCTTGTGTCAAGTTCCTCTTGCACCTACTTCCACAGCTTGGAAGTGAACTTCGGGTCTCAATCAGAAATGATCAAACCTGCAACACCATGTAGTCATACTATCTCTCTGATGTAAAGTTCAGCTAGATCTGTCACCTTGGTAGTGGTTTTTAAGGCAAGAAAATATGTTGACTTGGTAAGGCGATCTACCACAACCCACATAGCATCATGACCATTCTTGTTCTTGGGGAGACCCACCACAAAATCTATTGTGATCTATTCCCATTTCCACTAAGGAATTTCAATCAACTGCAATGGTCCACCACGTCATTGGTGTTTAACCTTCACCATCTGGCACGTGAGACAGCTGGACACGTATGTTGCTATGTCCCTCTTCATTCTTGGACACCAAAAGTACCGCTACAGATCCTTAAACATCTTAGTAGTGTCTAGGTGTACCGTGTACTTAGAACCATGGACTTCTTGCAAGATATGGTCATTCAAGGGTGATTCCTCAAGAACCCAAATATGACTCTTATAGTGGATTCCACCATATACTCCCACTGAGAGATGGGTCTCTGGCTTCTCTAACAAACCCTTCATCTAGAAAAGCCCTAAACTGGCCAACTGGGCAGCTACTAACTCGCTCAGTAGGTCAGATTTTATTTGAATATTAGCCAAACAAATTCGGTCTTCGAACGGTTGTGGATCCCACTTAACAAGATCTTCCAACTTCCTCTACTGGCTAGACAAGACAGTTGGACACCTAAGTTGTTTTTACTAAGAGAATCTGCTAGAATATTAGTTCTCTCGAGGTGATAGGCAATAGTGAAGTCATAATCTTTCTTATACCTCCATCCATCATCTCTGTCGTAAATTCAGATCTTTTTGTGTTAGAAGATACCTCAAACTCTTGTGGTGAACAAGGATCTCAAAGGTAGCTTCGTACATATAGTGTCACCAGATCTATAGAGCATGAATAATAGTGGCCAACTCTTAATCATGTATCGGGTACTTAAACTCATTAGGCTTGAGCTATCAAAAGGCATAAGAAACAATTCCTATTCTACTCTAACACACATCCAAGCCCCATCTTTGAAGTGTTGGTGAAGATCATAAAACCTTCATTGCCTGATGGTAAAGTCAACACCAGAGTTGTGGTCAACTTCTCTTTCATCTCTTGGAACTCAGATTCACAAACATCTGACCATACAAACTTCTCGTCCCTATGGATAAGCTTGGTGAGTGGAAAAGAAGTCTTTGAGAAATCTTTTAGGAAGCGTCAATAGTATCCTATCAATCTCAAGAAGCTACAGATCTTAGAAGGGTTCTTAGTGCAGGCCAATCTCAGACGGATGACACTTTAGCTGGATCCAGTGTGATTATACCTCGATATATGATGTGTCCAAGGAACATGAATCGGTCAATCCAAAGCTTGCACTTTGAGAATTTCCCATAGGACTTATACTTTCTCAATACATCAAGGATTCTACCTAGGTGGTCATAGTATATCTCTAGTTCATTGAAATAAACTAGGATGTTATCTATGAAAACTATGACAAACGAGTCAAGGAAAGGATGGATCACAATGTTTAGGAGATTCATAAATACACTCGGTGCATTGGACAATCCAAAAGGAATAACTACAAACTCATAGTGGCCATAACAGTTTCAGAAAGTAGTCTTCAGGATATCCACACTCTTGACTCTCACCTGGCGGTACATGGACATCAAATTGATCTTTGAAAATACTCGAGCACATTTGAGTTGGTCAAAGAGGTCATCTATTCAGGGTAAATGATACCTTTTCTTAATGTGGTCTTGAGAAATCATCCAATAGTTGATACACATCCTGAGTGACCCATCTTTCTTCTTCACAAAAAGGAATGGTGCTCCCTATGGTGATGTACTAGGTCTGATGAAACCTTTGTCTAGAAGTTCATGTAATTGTTTCTTCAACTCAAGCAATTCAATAGGGGCCATCCTATAGGGTGCCTTAGAGATAGGATTTGTCCCAAGAGCTAGATCTATCAAAACGTTCACCTCTCTCTCTAGAGGAATCCTAGGATAATCATTTGGGAACACATCGACATAGTCCTTAACCACCTCCAATTCCTATAAGGGTTGCACCTTAGGTTCTGGCTCGGTAACTACTGCTAGGAAAGTTTGGAAACCTTTGGTTATCATTCGCTCGAATTTCAGGGCTGACACATACAAACTGGTGGTCGCATCTCTCCTTCATCGCATGTTAAAGTATGGGTGACCAAGTTTCCTTATAAGGATTTTCTTTTCCCTACAGTCAATATGTGCTCTATAGGTGTAAAGCAAATCCATACCAATGATCACATCAAAATCATTCATACTAAGGAGGAAAAAGTTATAAGGAAGCTTTTGACTCAGGTACTTAACCGCTAAAATAGGGGTTTTCAACAGTGACATATATATATCTGACCACTTGGGGTTGCGACATCAAAAATGTAATCTAAATCATTGATGTCCAAACAAAGCATAGTTGTCGGATTTCTCAAAATGAAAGTAATAGTAGAACCAAAATAAAAAAGTGATTTTACATCTTGTCCCATGACATCAAGCATGCCTACATAGTTTTCCATAATGTATCAGACTACCACAAGCTTAAACTAAAGAATAAAGGAAAATTCGAAGGGCTATTACCCGGTATCAAATGATTAGCATTGGCCTCAGCCTCTTCATTGTCGAAGGTGAAGACTCGGGCCTACATTCGTTCTCCTACAAGTGGGACTACAACTGGTGCCCCAGCTCCTACGGGTGGTGTTGCTGCTACAGGTTGAGCTACTATAGGACCTGAATCTCTCGAATCATATAGGAGATAGTTGGAAAGGAAGTGTCCCTCCTGATGATAATGAAAACATACCTTCTTCTCGAAGAGACAATTCCCTGGGTGTGCCCGTCCACAGTTACAACACCTCGGGTGATGGTTCTCACTGTGGTGCTTTCCTTTACCTCCATGCTTGCCTTTGGCATTGGTGGGTCCATGTCCTTTCTTATGGTCATTCTTTGGGCCAGAAGTTCCTTCAATATAGCCCAGGTACCCCTTAGATGGGTTAGGCACATGCATCACCATATTCTCCATGCTCAAGGGAGTGTCATAGGCATCGGAGAAATTCATAAGTTTACTCACCATCACATGAGGCTTTATGGAGGGATGCAGACATTCCACAAAGTGGTCCACTTATCTCTCCTTAGTCATCAAGTACCCAAATGCTCCAGTAGGTGAAACTTGCAAGCGTAGTCTAAACAGAGAGGTTTCCTTGCATGAGGAAGGGGAACTCCCTCTCCTTCTCCTTTATGGCTGAGATGGGCACAAACCTGGAAGAGAAGTTAGTTATGAAATCTGTCCAAGCCATCATATCTTCATTTAGGTCTCAACCCAAGATGTGCTTCTCCCACCATATTTTATTTTCTCCTTCTAGGAGGTGGGTGGGAAACAAGACCATCTTACTCAAATGAACCACAAGCATGCAGAAACCATTCTTGACTGCAAATAGCCATGCATCAACTTTTTCGACTACCTATATCTTTTCCTCTCCCCAGGACATCTCTATGTTCAGCTTCACGATGTCCAGAATGGTGGCTCCGAGTCAGGGACAAACTGGTAGAGGCTCTCCATATTCACCTCTGGTTGTGTCTTTGAGGGCCAAAGCACTAATGGCTTCATTTAGCTTCTTCTGATGTTCTATCCAGAGGGCATCAGGAGTATGGACCACCATAGCTGGTCTAGGGTTTGTGGTAGTGTCAATCTTGGGCTTTGTCTTCTCCCACTGGTTCCTCATTCTAGTCGGCATCCTTGTTCAGGTGGTCAAAAGGAACGAGTTCTGGATCCTCTTCTTCTTCTGAGGATGCATCGAGTCTCTTCCTCTTCCTTGAGGATTCCTCCTCCATGGCCCTTCTTCTTATCTCCTAAGACTTCCTCTTCCTATGAGAGAGTCCAACCTTAGAATTCTCTTCAGGGGTGTCCACTGGTAGGACGACAGTCTTGACATGAGCCATACTATACAAGCATGTAACTAAACTCATTCTAAGCTTTACATTATTAAACTTATATACATGACATCTTGCTTACATGCATTTTATTGATTAATGGAGGATTCCTTAATCCTTATTATTCTTAACTCCAGATCTCAGGAGGGGTTGGAGAGAGAGAAACCTTAAGAACCAAAAGTTATTTAGTGAAATGTGGTAGAGAAGAGAAGAAGAAAATGAGAGAAAACCTAGAAGTATCTTATTTTGAGTCAGATCCTTCAATTTTGTCCAGGCAGTCGCATAAATTCCAAGAGTCCTCATAAACTTACTAGTGGGGTGGAGGAAAATCTTGCCATGATCCTTTTGTAGACACCTCGATCTTTGGAAATTTCTCTCAATAACTCCCTTGGGTTCTAAAGAGATTATAAAATTTAATAATTATTAGAGACTAAATGAAAGTTTTAATACTTAATAATGATGATCATAGTCACTTTATAGATTGCAGGAATTAAAGTTCATCCAAATAGTTAAATTCAAGCAATCAATAAAACTTCAAGAATCATCGTGAAACTAAAGCGATTAGCCATAATCATAACCACATACATGATTTGGAGGTTTCAAGGAAACAACCAAGATATTCAATACAAATAAGTTGTCTAATAAACCAAGTCAAACAATCACATAAGCAAATCTAAATCATGAAAATCATGTATTATGTAATCATTGCATACTCATCATAACACCTTTTATTGACTTGGGGATTCTTTCTAGGATTTCAAAGTTCCATTAGGGTTTTCTTAGGTTTTCTTAGATCTTTTATTCAACATTACCCCTTTTAGGTGAACGAACCCTAAAATAGGTTTTCTACATCATATAACCCTAATTGTACAAGTTATCCTCAGTAAAGATTTCCTTATCTTCAATTGTCTTCGGGCCATCATATCTCTATTCTATTGTATTTTCGAAATAAAAACCATTAAAAGTCATATTTACTAAAATTAGGGTTTTTAAACCCATTAATGCATTTTCATATACATGTAACCCTAAATTAAGCCAACCATGTACAAAGATCATCATTTAGATCTAAATCTTCCCTTTATTAGAAACAAGTTAATATTTACTCATAATATCCAAGAAACATCATTATATTTAATCATCATCAAAACTTAGTTTTTTTCATTAATAAAACCATTAAGGATGACAACTTTATACACTTTTCTAAGTATTACTAGAATCCAACTTTAATTCTATTTTAATGGATTTCTTGCATTTTTCTAATCAATTTTCATATATAACATTTTTCCATTTGACGTACCCATAAATAATTACAATTTTCCTAATTTAATTACTTTATGGACCATCAGGGTTTGCTACATTAGCCGAGGCAACTATACCCGCCCTATCGATGTGGCATTGCCAAGCCAATCGGCTTGAGCCAACGAGGTGCCTCTTCTTGCGTGGTGAGGATCATGGAACCGCACTAAAAATGCAATGAAAAGACCAGAATGACCTTACTTATAGGCTGAAGGGTCAAGGGAAGTTCGGTAATTAACCATGGCATTATCTTCCACCTCTTGTGCACAATATTTAGGCCATGCATGCTCAACTCCTTGGTTGACTCTGGTATTGAGGCTTCCTCAGGTGCAGACGAAGGTGTCGTCGCCTCAAATGAACCTTGGTGAGTCGAACGATGCCTTCAATTTCTCACCCACATCTCAAGAACGATGAGTCAAGGTTCAACTACTCTGGAGACTAATAGGTCTGGTCAGAGATGAAGGTCAAGACTGAACTCTCAATTTATCACCCTAGAGAGTTTGTATGCTTTGGAAAAATCTGTGTGTGCAAGTTGTGACTTTGTAGAGGGGGTCTACTCCCCTATTTATACCTGAGGGTCTACTCCACTATTATGATGATTTAGGCAAATCATTGATAGACACCCAATCCCCATAAAATTAGGGATGGGATTGCTCAACTTGGACTCTGGAAACCAATGGGAAAGTCCCCGAGTCTACTCATACATTAAGCACTAAGAAATCTGGTCAGGAAGCAACTCTTCCACTGTTATCTACGACCTAAGGTAAGGGATGGTTGTGTGCTATTAGATCTCAAATCCAACGGTCCACATCACGCACAATCGAGAAAATAACTCGAATTCTTAAATTCTAATCTGATTATAAATCATGACATTTATGGACAATCTCCTCACTTTAAGAAAATTTCCAAAAATCATATATCTCAAACCACATGTCAAATTAATCCCAAATTTTAAAGTAAAGTTCATTATGAATTAAACTACACATGTGTAAAGCTTGAGACTAAAATTTGAAAGCATGAGAAGATTTTCTTTATATACGAGTCATCTCTTAATAATATATTTTATTCATATTTTATCTCTCTTTCTATTCTATTTCCTTTATTTGGATTCCTTTTATCATTAGAAACCATGTGGATTTGAAACCTAATCTGTAATGGTCAAATATTCAACTTTCTAGAGAATTCTACATAATTCTCAGCACTACCTTAATTTCCTTTTCTTTTTATGCATCATTGGATTTTTTCAACTTTTCTTTACTTTCATCATATTGGACTGACTAACTCAATAGGATCCACAAAAACATACATTCAAAGGAGATATTATCTAAGAAATCCATTCATTACACATAAATCATACAATATTCATACTCATACATTTTATTGGAAAATTTGCATTTCAAACCATGCACATAAAAATCGAGGTTTTATAACAACTACAAAAACAATAATCCCAAATTTTACCCAGTTAGGGAGGGAATTAAAGAGTTACCCAATTCACTATCCTCAAGGAACCTTTACCGATGTAAATAGTTATAAATATAGAGCTATGGACTCTCTTCCAAATCACTAAATAGTTCCTTAGACTTGGTTGAACCTTACACATTTTACTCTGCCCCAAATCTGCTCTCTAAGCCCATCCTTCACCTCTACGTCTCTTTGGAATCTTTCCTGAGATACTCTCTTCGTGTCCCACCAACTCCAGTTATCACTAGGGAAATTGAAGCCCACATCAAGTTCATATCGGGTAGAGAGAAGGTGATCGACCCCTTACTTGTTGCATAGAAGGTTAGGACCAAGGAGTCAATGGTCATCATTGACCACCCACACTGCTGATGAATACAAAGAGGTTGAAGACAACCTCAGGGTGAAAAGACATATCCACCCCATATTCTCTTCACGGTAGGATAATTTCTTGATTGGTTTCTTTTGTTGCCTTTCTCTTAGACAACAAGTTACTTCTAAGCAAGGTATGTGATTACACCAATCACTACTCATCTTAACCAACTTTTTTGATTTCTTAGAGACTTATGGATTGATTGCAAAATAAATAGTTGGATGTCTGTTTGATTTCCTATGATCTATAAAGCCCTTATGGATATCACATGATATATGAATAACTTTCTCTATCCCCTTATACCAACTATGGAATTTTGAGAGAGAGAAATAATAAGAGATAGAAATTCATTGAGATGGTTAGGACCAAGCCCAATATCGGGAAGGTCATATGAGAACCAAGCCCCAGATCGGGAAGGTTATATGAGGTCAAGCTCATAATTGGGAAGACCAACATGAAACCAATACCCAGATTGGGAAGGTGGCCCAAGTCTACTATAGGGACATATCCCTATGAGAGGATACCCTAGAGGTTGAGTAATTATGGGTTGAGTAGTTATGATGAAAATCTAAATTGTGATTTTGTAACAATATTTGGTTGAATATGTTGTTACACCTTCATTCAAATAATCTTTTCCCCCACACACCAATATAACTTGTTATACTAAATGAAATTTTTGTTCACAGTGTTTTAGGTTAATATATTGTTATTCTACAAGTATGTTGAAAAAATGGTCATCTATAGAAGATGGAACCAAAACAAAAGACTTAATGTAGTTCTGAAGGATATATATAGATGGCTTTTATTTCCAATTTCAAACACTAGAAATCCATATCATCTAACTCCTGTGTGGAGATGTTAATCTTTTTACTTTTTCAAACTCCTTATTAACATAGTGAAATTTGATAATTATTTTTGGTTATTTGATAAACCATGATCCTATAAATATACTAATCGCCCTTACCATGGGTCCACCTGAATAGGGAATAATAGGGGGAGTGGATTGTTACAATTGTAGTCAAGTTTATGAAATTGTTATCTTCTTCCATTTCCATAATATATGTTGTCTTCTAGGATTTGATTGCTCAAATGAGGTTGTTTCACATGAGGTCCATGTATATTAAATGGAAACATATACAACAAGTTTTATATTATTTGGTATATATGGATAATAATCTTAATCTAGTTACATAATATTCATATATTCTATAATAATAAAGATATGTAGCTAAGTGATTCTTGTACCAAGTTATGAGCATCTGTTAGTAAATGTGCTTCCTATTCTTCTAGAATTATATGAGAAATACTTACTTTTTTACATAAGTTTCTTCATGCAGTCTAAGACAAGGTAATGTTCAACACAACATGGCCACTTCTTGTTCATTTGCTAGATTATAAATTTATGAACAAAAAGTCATTAAAGGTATTTACATCCATTACTATGTATATCAATATCTCCATCTACTTTGATTAGCATGCTTCAAGGTGGTTATAGACTCTAATGATTTGTCAGTCTATCACAATGTAATGTAAATAGTTGAGGTGGGCTTTCTTATATTTTGTTTTAAACTTACCCCTATTTAGGTATTGAGAAACTAAATGTTAATCATATTTCATCAATATAGCGAATCTCAGATTAATTTTCTCCCTGATAAATGTTTGGTTCCACTGCTTGAGAAGCACCATACTTTGAAGAGGTAAATGACTCTTCAACTAGCACTATTTTTTAATAATGAAAGAATGCAAAAAATGAATATGAATGAAGGTGAATTCACTGTGTCACTTTCAAACTGTGATATATTTTTAGGTTTTGTATTTATTTCCTTTTCTCTAAAAGTAATAGAAAAAATTATGCTATATTTGATGTTTGAATTCATGCTAAACAATAAAGGTGGTTGATAACACCAAATTTTGTGATGTTTTTGGCCCTTATTTTGTTGTCCAATCTGCCCTTTTTAACTGATTTCCTCTCCTTTTTGTCATGTTTTTGAATAAACAGGCCACACTACGCTCTTAACTCCATTTTATCATCTTTTGCAGAGTTTTCCTCATTTTTCTACTCATTTATCAGCAAAAAGGCCCGTCCCGGCCCACGAACGTGTTCCACCTGCATCGGCCTTCTTACCAACCGGCCGACACGCTCGCTGCTCGACACAGGGCAGCACAATACACTATCGCGCGACACGGGGATTCCGCGCAAGAAGGAGCGGATGAGTGATACGCCATTTATCCGATAGGCACCATACTTTGAAGAGGTAAATGACTCTTCAACTAGCACTATTTTTTAATAAGGAAAGAATGCAAAAAATGAATATGAATGAAGGTGAATTCAATGTGTCACTTTCATACTGTGATATATTTTTAGGTTTTGTATTCATTTCCTTTTCTCTAAAAGTAATAGAAAAAATTATTCTATAGTTGTTGTTTGAATTCATGGTAAACAATAAAGGTGGTTGATAACACCAAATTTTGTGATGTTTTTGGCCCTTATTTCATTGTCAAATCTGCCCTTTTTAACTGATTTCCTCTCCTTTTTGTCATGGAGCTGAAGGGGGACACGTGGCACCCAGAGAACCACAACCTCCCTCAACCACTGCCTATAAATAGCAGCTACAGGACTCCGATAGGACGGGTCGGAATTTTGCAAAAGCTAACTTGGGAAAGCATCTGCAACTAGCATGTCGTGTCTCAGAGGTATACCGAGTGATACTAGGTGAGCACTTATCCGACCCGAGAGGGCGGGAACGGTTCACTTAGAATCCACCCCGGTCACCGCAGCAGCCAGATATCGGCCATCAGGGGCACCCGATACGGGCAGCCCGACACCTTAAGGTGTCTCTAGCCTGACACGATACCAAGTCTGATACGATTCGCCCGTCATAGTCTATCACCCGAGAGGGTGTGCCACCCGACACAGGCGTATCGGGCAAGGTTCCCGCCCGGTATCGGGCTAGGGAAATCTTAGGGATCGGTCGCTACCTGTCGCTCTTCTAAATCAAGGAGGCGATGTTTATCTTTATCTTTTCCAGTCATTTACTTTCTTTACTTATGCAATGTAACCAAAACCTTTTATATAAATGATTATGATAGTGGAATCAGAGGAGCTTTAAATATTTGTTGCTTCATGTTTGGTTCCTTTTTGTTGGACGATTGCTTTGTTTAGCATCCGAACTCTAGCTTGTATGCTTGGATCATGTTTTGACTAGCTATCGAATCGTGTTTCCCGTCGCAGCATCCTCAAGAGAGGTGTTGTGGCTTTAGTGTTTGGTCTAATGCAGGAGTACGAGAGTACCCAGGATCGGAGTTGCTGTAGTGACCTTTCCACTCTAACCAAAGATCAGCAGCCTTGAGAGAGGTGTTGATACTTAGTTAGAGGTACCCTCTTTGAGAGAAGGGGTACTGGAGGTTTCCGCTACCTCTTGTTTTACCAAAGCTTCCTCATTCGTTCCTTACTACTGCAATAGTGTTATCCTCTTTGTTTCCGTTGCACAAAAACCCTAAAAATAGATAAATGTCTAAAACCCTATATTTTTCCTTGTAGCTCCAGTTGGAGATAGTTTCCTTTTATTTTATCAATCTTCGCCTGTTGTTCCCTTGGGGAACTTTATCATCTCCTTACCCATACCAGAGTGTAACATGTCGATTACGCATTCTCAACACTACCACCATTATCCCTGTGTTCGACCCCATATATCTACTTCAACCCCGTAATAAAGTTGTGGGGGCCTAGAAGGTTCAGGGTATAAATTTAAAAGTCTGACTACTTCGAATCCGCTCCCTTTTTGGACGCGCGATTTAGGCCGGTCAACTTTTTGGCGTCGTTGTCTGGGACAAGGCAAAATGGTACTGTTGACGAACCTGAATCCACAAACTACACTCCAGTGCCTCAAGCTTAGAAATGAGCTTGACAACACTCTCTTTTTCCTTTTTATGGTCTAACCTGAAATGAGTAATTCGTATTACTTATACAAGTTTTCTAACTTGATTATACATGCTATTCAGGTACTCAGGAATGAAGCATTCAACTCAATTGAGCACCGACATCACCAGACATGTCGCCTCGCATTGAACCACCTCTTTCAGATGGTGAGCGACATGTGAGATTTAGACCTCACTCGCCTCCGCCTGAAGACCATGACTGTTATGACGACAATCATTAACAGGAATATCTTGAAACAAAACAGTTCGAGGATGACCATCGCCGGGAGAGACGTCGTCATCACCAGAGACGCAGAAGAAATCAAAATAACCAGGATCAGAAACCGGGAGACAGTAATAGTGACAATTCCAATGAAGAAGAAAAGACCCTCAGGGAGTTGGCTGCCACAAAGGATAATAATTCAAGATGTCATGTTGTCATCCCGAGGTTCAACGCAACAAACTTTGAGCTAAAACCATCTGTTATCTCTATGATCCAGAACAAGAGCTTCAGAGGGAATTCGAAGAATGATAATCCCTATCACCATCTAGATGCTTTTAAAAACATCTGTGACACCATTAAAATGTGGGGAGTCTCATAGGAGGTGATTTATTACAAGGGTTTCATCTTCTCTTTAGAAGATAAGGCTCTATCATGTTACCTCGGGTTACCGCACCAAGCTCTTAATGGATGGAATGCACTGGCGGATGCCTTTGTAAACAAGTTTTATCCTACCAAGAAAACTGTCCGGAATAGACAGAGGATCACGTCTTTCATGCAAAAGCCGAATGAGAATCTACACGATGTTTGGGAACGGTATCAAGAATATCAGAGGGACTGCCCTCATCACAACTATAAGAAGGGTTTCTTGATTACTACCTTCTACAACGGTCTAACCCCTGAGGAAAGGGTTTCGTTGAACGCAGCTGTAGGCAGCGACTTTCTGGGGAAGAAGCCTAGTAGATCCAAAAAGATCATCGAGAACATGGCCGAGTTACAAGCCGGCACCGACTATGGCAGATCTGACAGAGGACATGCTAAGAAGTCTAATGAAGGACCTTCAGTCGAATCCAAGGCTCTGGAAGCTATCACTTCTCAGATCCAGAAGATAGCCACTGATGTCAAACAGCTGAAAGAATCGGGTGGAAAAGGGAAGAAACAAGTTGAGAAAGTCATGCAATGTGTCACCTGTGGGGAAGGTGGACACGATGTTGATAACTGTATCTACACCCGACCTGTCGAGTCAACTTAAAGCGAATCTGAGGCTGAGGAAGTTGAGAACGTCTCCTTTGTCAATTTCAAGAGGCCGGAGCACCCCAGTTTTAACTATGGCAACAAGGATGCAGCCGAAAACTCACATCAGCTGCATAACCCCACCAAGCAACCCCAAGGTTTCGAGAAAAGAGGGGGGCAAATTCAGTTCACCAGAACTACTTCTTTCCCGTCGAACAAGGCAAATTTCCAATGACAAGGAAAGTACCAAGGTCGCCAAGTGGCAACCTCTAGTCAAGGTCAATGTCAAGACAAGGAGCAAGGTCAAGATAAGATTTTGAACCAACCATACTTGGTTGGCCAGTTGTTCAATTTTGTCAAAAGACAAGATACCATCAACAACCAGCTAGCGCAAAGCGCGCTGTCAAATTTGGGAGTTCTGAACATGATGCAGATCCAGATGGCGGATATGCAGACACACCAATGCCAAATCGATCAGCAGTTGGCCCAGGTGGCCGAGTTGATAAAGAATCCCTCGGGTAAGATACCCTCCAACACCGAATCTGCCAAGATTGCAGTGCTGAGATTGGGGAAGATAGTGGAACGCCTTGAAGAAGCCCGATCTGAGGAACCTGAACCAAGGACCGCAGCTGATGATCCAGTAGAAGAAGACAATAAACAAGCTTGTGTCAGAGAATCTGAACCAAGATCCTTTGAGGAACTGATTGGTAAGAGAAGCCCTTACTCTCCCAAGTTGCCTTTTCCTTACAAGATGATAAAGCACACCTTAAGAAGTGTCACGAGAAGTTCATGGAATCAGTAAAGAAACTTCATCTCGAAGTACCTTTTTTGGACGCTTTAGAAGAAATGCTGACTTATGCTAAGTTTTTCAAAGATTTGATTACCAAGAAGAGAAGAGGAGGAAGGATCAAGACAGTGCATCTAGTCAGCATGTCCTCTGATTTTGTCAAATCAGATTTACCCAACAAGAAGAAAGAACCAGGGGCTTTCACCATTCCATTCACCAATGGAGATAATGTCGAATGAAAAGGTCTCGCGGATTTAGGGGCTAGCATCAGCCTTATGCCCCTAAGCCTCGCAATGCAATTAGGTTTGACTGATATGGTCAAGACCAACATGAACATTGAATTGGTAGATCATACATTTAAAAGGCATGTTGGCGTTGTTGAAGATGTACCTATCCAGGTAGGAAGTTTCTTCATTCCTTGTGATATCGTTGTGATTGATACTGTGGAGGACCATGGCTGTCCTATCATCTTTGGACGTCCATTCTTGGCTACAGGAAGGGTGTTGATTGATGTTGTTGAGGGAATAATCACTCTAAGGGTCGGAAACGACCACTTAGACTTCAAAGTAAAGGATGTGATGAAAGGACCATCCCTGTTAGAGTCTGCTTGCTTTGCAGAAAGCTATAACCAGTTCTGTGAAGAGGTAGAAGAATATATCCTAATAGTAGACCCTCTTGTAAGAGCGATAAGCAATCAAGATTCTGATTCTAAAAATCCAGAAGTTGTCGAGTTTCTCAACTATCTTAACCACTCTGATGAAGACCTGAGAGACGAGGATGAGATAGTAGAAACAGTTAAGTTTGCCTCTCTTGAGGAGGCGTCGGATGAAAAGTCACCCAAGGCTAAACCTGAGTTGAAGCAGTTACCTGAAGGGTTGAAGTATGGATTTCTAGATCAAGAGGAGAGAAATCACATCATCATCAATGCCCATCTTACGAGAGATCAATTGGACAAGCTTCTCGAGGAGTTAATTCTCCACAGGCAGGCTATAGGATACTCGGTAGAAGATATCAAAGGCCATAGCCCTGCAAGAGTCTGCCAAACCTCTGGCTCAACCGCAGATAAAAAGAAGTGGTAAAGAAAGAAGTGATCAAATTGAGGGATGCTGGGATCATTTACCCGATCAGTGACAGTAACTGGGTGAGCCTGATCCACGTAGTACCGAAGAAAGGAGGTATAACAGTAGTTAAAGGAGAAAAAGGCGATGAAGTGGCGGTTCGGACCGTCACGGGATGGAGGATGTGCATTGACTACCAGAAACTGAACCAAGCCACAAAATAGGATCATTATCTTCTTCCTTTCATTGATCAAGTTCTTGAAATATTAGCACATCATGACTATTTCTATTTTCTGGACGGTTTTTCAGGGTTTTATCAGGTCCCCATCCTGCCAGATGATCAAGAGAAAACAACTTTTACATGTCTCTATGGCACCTACGCCTTCAGAAGAATGTCTTTCGGTCTTTACAATGCTCCCACAACGTTTCAGCGTTGCATGATATCGATGTTCTCGAATTTTCTGGAGGATATCGTTGAAGTTTTCATGGACGATTTTTCTGTCTATGGAAAGGACTTCGATGCCTGCCTGAAAAATCTTTCTCTAGTCTTGCAACACTGCGAGGAAAAGAGTTTGGTTTTGAACTGGGAGAAGTGCCATTTTATGGTACGAGAAGGCATCGTGCTAGGGCATAAAGTCTCAAGGCATGGCATCGAGGTAGACGTTAGCAAGGTTGAAGCCATCTTCGAACTTCCCCGACCAAAGTATGTAATGGGAGTGAGGAGTTTCCTCAGGCACGCCGGCTACTACCAAAGATTTATAAAAGACTTCTCAAATATCTCGAATCTGTTGTCCAACCTTCTGGTAAAGGATGTTGAATTCAATTTCTCTGACAATTGTCTAATCCCTTTTCAGGCCTTAAAGGATGCTCTTGTCTCACTGCCCATCCTTCAAGCTCCAGATTGGGAGCTACCTTTTGAGCTTATGTGTGACGCCAGTGACTATGATGTAGGAGCAGTCTTGGGTCAGAAAAAGGACAAAAAGCACCATGTAATTTGCTACGCTAGTCACACTCTAGATGAAGCTCAGGTGAATTATACGACTACAGAAAAGGAGATGCTCGCGATAGTCTTCGCTTTTGAAAAATTTAGATCTTATCTTATCAGAGCAAAAGTTAAAGTCTACACAGACCATGGGGCAATAAGATATCTCATGCAGAAGAAGGATAGCAAGCCCAGGTTGTTGAGGTGGGCTTTGTTACTACAAGAGTTTGACCACGAGATAGTCGATAAGAAGGGTGCAGAGAATGTGGTCACCGACCACTTATCAAGGACCATTGTGGAAGGGCGGAAGGAGCACCCTATTAATGACAATTATGCTGACGAAGCTTTGATGATGATTGAAACCAAGGAAGAGAGTTTACCTTGGTTTGCATATATCTGTAATTATCTTGCCTACGGAGAACTGCCTCCGGACATAACCTATAATCAAAAGAAGAAGCTCTTTGTAGATGTAAAGAATTACTACTGGGACGATCATCTCCTCTTCAGAAGATGCGCAGATAACCTATACAGAAGATGTATCCCCGAAGAAGAGGTCCCAAACATTCTAAAAAAATGTCATGCCTCCCCATATGGAGGACACCTAGGAAGCGAAAGGACCGCCGCCAAAGTGCTACAATCGGGTTTTTACTGGCCCTCCTTGTTTACGGACGCTACAAATTATGTAATGGTTTGTAAAGAATGCCAATCAATAGGAAATATTGGAAGAAGAAATGAGATTCCTATGGCCAGTTGGGTCGAAGTTGTGATGAAGTGGACTTTTAGAGTCCTTAATCACCCAATGACATAAGTGGTTTCACACATGTTGAGTCATTTTGAGAGTTCCATGTGTTTTTGGTAATATTGAGTGTTGATGATTTTAATATAATGTTTTGGATCCATAATTTTATGCCTTCTTGAGGAATTTAATTGACCGGTCATATAGTGAGTTATGGTATCAAAAATTGAATGGCGAGTACTTTGAGTTGTGATAAAGTTATGGTTAGAATTTCATAACGTTTGGAGAATCCTAGTGGAAGTTATTTAGGTTTGATAATGATGAAATAATGTACACTTTGGGATATTTTTGGAACAAAGTATTCGATTCATAGGCTAAGTTGTAATTCTAAGCCAAGGTAACGTAGTGCAACGCGCCTTGAGAATAGGGTGGCCACAGATTCTGTTGTAGACCAGGACCCAACTCCACCGCACATGAAGAACCAACGTCCAGGATTGCTTCTTCAACTTTGCAGTTACACCTTGACCGTGAGAAACAACCACGCACATCATGGACTTCGTGATCGTGGCTTCGGAGTGGGTTTCGTGCAAGAAGAGTTGTGACCCTGGGTGAGATATTCTCCATCGACCTCTTACTTGGGGTGAACAACCATCTGAGGAGGGAGTTTGAGCCCCCGCTCCTCTCCACCTCTCCTCCAAGATGAGTAAGTCAGACTAAGAGGAAGGGAACGGAGCTATAGGGGGAAGAAAAGGTCAGGCCTCAGGATCACTCATTGTGGCTCTGAATCATGGCGACTAGATCTGAGCAACACATAGGATGCCCCGGCCGCTATCTAGAGAGCTCGGAAGAGAGGAGGTGATCTAGGAGGAGCTATGGGCAGAAGGTTCCGCGGCTCAGGTGATCACTCGCCAGAGCTTTGGTGCATGGCGGTGCCTCGTGGAAGACTAGAGTCCCGCTCGGGACTCTGTCTGCCGAACACGGGATCATGAGGAAGATGATGGCTGGCAGTGCTCGTTTGCTTGCCGGAGCTCGTAGCAGCGGCGGTGAGCCTGGGGCAGGAGGACATCGGCCCTAGTCCACACCGGAGGAGAGCCAGGCAGTGAGCCTGAACCCTACAGCTACGGCGGCGGCTTGCCCGCAGACTCACGCCTGACGGAGGCGCTGAGCGGGAGCCCCACGCAGAACGAGAGACGGAGCGCCGAGATAGCAGTTCGGCGATCCCTAGAGCGGACTGAGGGGGAGCCGATCCCTTGCTGGAGCTCTGCTCCACGGCGGCGGTAACGTTGGAGTAGAGGAGCATGGGCTCCCGCAGGCATCGTGCGGCGCCGAGAACAGACGCACGCGGAGTCTGCGCCGTGTGATGGAGAGAAAGAGAAGAGGGAGCGGCCGGTTCTGAGACTCAACCAGACCGGGTCCAAATCCTAAACCGGCTCCAGGCCAAGTGAACCACGGCCCAACGCGAGGCAGAAGTTGTGCCCTTGGTGGACACGTGGCGACGCCGGATTGGCCGAAAAAGGTAAAAAGTCAGAAAATGCTTATATCTTCAATAATTCATAGAAATTAGCACAATCATCAGAAAATTCAAATAAGATACCAAAATTCTCAGAAAAATGCGTAGAATGCAGTGGAAGCATAATATCTATCTTTTTATGCACTAATCTCAATTATATCATATAAGTTGTAAAATACTTGCTTAGTGGATAATAAATAGCAAATGATGACATAAAATTATGGGAAAATGTCAGTAACTCCATGATAATGTGTATAATACACCTGATGTCAAGGATGATCATGTTGATGTGCGAAATCATGTAATTTGCTTAGAATGGCTATCTAGGGCTAGTAACCCTAAATAAAATGTAATAAATACATATGTGCTCCATAATTGATTAAAGTTTACAGAGTAGTTCATATTAGTATATTGAACCTCAATTTTAATTATGAGATCATAATGATGAACAAAATCCATGTTATATGAAGATGAATATTAATACATGTTGTAAAACCCTAATCTAGGTTAATGATGTAACCTAGGGTTAATATGTGCACAAAAATGCTATGGAAGCTAATGTTCAGATAATGGACCATAATCTGTAAAACGACATCAGTAAGATAATTCTAAGTCAAGAAGACAAGTAATAATGTATATAACCTAATGAGATAAGCAAACCCTAATGGACATAACTAGGGTTAAGATGATATGCAAGATGATAAGAACCTGATGATAGTATATGGTCTTATCTTGATCAGGTTTGACTAAGCTTATAGTTGGCATCAGTGGTATGTGATTAAGATGTCTCTTTGGAAGGTACGCTATTACCTCTTACTTGGCTTATTATACAATATGCTTGTGTTATATGAGTAGTAAAATACTTGGCATATGGTATTGATTGAAATGATTGTTCTTGTATGATATGTTGCATGATTTTCCATACTTATTGCTATGAACACATGAAACATAATATGTCTGTTCCATTATATCTAAGCACTTCAACTCTTTGGTAGTAAAGTGCTGGAAATAAGTACTTCAACTCTTTGGTAGTAAAGTACTTGCAAGTGATCCAACTCTTTGGTAGTAGATCACCTTGTGAAATGATCCAACTCTTTGGTAGTAGATCATAAAGGCCTTAATGCATTCAACTCTGAGGTAGTAAATGCATGGATGATATAATGGAAAATGAGCTTAAAATATGTGTTCTCTTTTGTTAATGAACATCTTTGTGCAAGTATATGCTTTTCTTATATTCTTCTATTACTGCCAAGTATATTAGTTTTATCTTATTGCCAAGATATGATGAGAGGTATATAAAAAGACACGTAGGCGTACTCAGTACAATATTCATGAAATATTGTGCTGACGTGTACCGCATGTAATCTTTTTGTTTAGGTTGTTGTTATGCTCTTGAAGATCCAGGATAGCATGAGTTGTGTGGCGAGCTGATGTTCAGGTGGACCTGTTGTCTTTAGATCATGTAGTTTAGTTGTAGTATATGTATATGCTTAGTAGTTTGCTATTCAATATGTAATATCAAATGTTGTAACAATTCATGTTGTAATTATATGTTGAATAGTGAACATGTGTTGTGGTTTGTTTATTGTTCATGTGCATGTGCTACTGTTGTTTCCTTCTGACTCCCTTTATTTTCTTCTTCTTAGCCTATTGTGGGGTGTTTAAATTGGTATTCTCGCTGAGGTGAGGGTTTCAATTTGGATGTCTCACATCAGATTAAGTTTTAGAAAATCTGGGCACGTCACAGGTGGTATCAGAGCATGAACAATAGCAAAGCCTAACATTTGCTCATTATGCAACTCAAAACTAGAAAACCTTGAACTTAATAATATTTTAGGGTTAGATTAGTCGTCTTTTAGAGACTAGACCTGACCTAGCCTCTAGGTTAGAACCTAGATGTCCGAGAACTAGGTCTAGACTGGTGCTTGTTGAGTAGCAAGTCCTTAGATGTCATTCTTTCCTTGTAGTGCAGCGGTATGGGACGTTGCACTATTTGGAAATGATGTGCATCAAGGGAAGAGAAACCCTAGACATATGGCGCTCGTTGTCTAGAGTAGCTACACTAGTCTACCCCTTGTTCTCACCCTTTTCACTAGTTTTCATGACACTAGACTCTCTACTATGTGTGGGACACTCGTTTTCAGGATTTGGTTTTTGATTCCAAACGAATCGAACCTCGATAGTTTTCTCTGACGCTTGTTTTATCAGAGAAAAACTATATAATATTTTATTATGTATATGTATTACAAAAATGTGTCCCCACACATGTACGAGTAGGAGGTGGTCATGCAACCTAAGTGAAAGTGATGACATCAGTCTAGAAGAGAGAGTAGTTCTAGATTAGATGTCTAGAGCCTTGTTGGATATATATGATTGTTGGAATAGATAGAATAAGTTTGATGATATGATCTAAGTCATATATAGATGATATAAGATAGTTGTGATGATCTGTGTTTGTCTTTGAGGATGTAAGTTTAGTTTTGAGGATTTGAGATAAGTTTTCGTGATGCAAGTATGCGTTCCTTTATGAGATAAGATATGTTAGGTTAAGACGAGGTTGTGAGTCAGCATGAGCCTCAAGCTCTTTTACAAAGGAGGACCTCTAGTGTTGGGACCAGTTATAGGGTTAACTCCAGAGAGAGTGAGACCCATTGGGAGAAGGTCAGAGAACCTAAACTCCAAGATATGAGAAATATGAGATATGTGATATGATATGTCCTAAACTAGACTACTCCTGAGTGAATGAGTTGAGTTGCTTTCTGTATGATTCCTATAGTTTTGTTGAACCCTAGATGTCCTTGGGAGGACCAAACCCTAGAGACAGAGAGAGGCTGGTTATATGTATGCATATGTGAATAAGGAAACATGAGAACCTGCCATCTGGGTGAGGGAAAGAGCCCAAGACCCTAGAGGAGGTATCCGTGTTAGTTTTGTGAAGCCTCATGCTCGGGTTGGTGGTTTCCCACCTAGGAATCTAGTGGTGTATATAAGAGTGTTTTGGGTAAGATGTGTCATGGGTAGAAGACCTATGAATAGTATGTCATAGCATGTTTTAGTTTGTGCTTATGTGGCTAGAGCTTTTAAGGATATCGCTAGTGCCAATGAGGTAGACCTGGTAACCCTAGATGAAAGAGGGAAGATAAAGTTTTTGTTTATGAGATACTCATAGAGTTGAGTTAGCTCAAAGAGTGTGAGCATGACAGTACCCTCATGATACGGGTTAGGAGAACCTCTATTGGGCTAGATAAAGTTTTGATATATGTTTAATAAGCCACTGACATAAGATTGTTTAGCACAACCAGGATATAATAAATATAAAGATGTGATTTAATATTGAGACGTGATATATAGACATGATATGATGAAAACCTAGAGATGGTTTAATATATACCAATGCATAAATGGTTAACCATATACATGAATAATGATGATAATGTGAAAATGTTGGTTAATCTTGCTATGAAATCACATGTAAATGTTATAACCTATTATGAGTAATGAAATAAGACTCTATGAATGAAACATGTTGCATGAGGTGCTAATCTTAGTGCTTAATAAGATGAAAAATAAAGTTTGACAATTAACACAACATAATGATTAGGATACCTGGATACAATCTGGATGGATAAAGTGAGTTAACTTTAGTTAACTCCCTCATAAAAGGCATATGTCAATGATGAACATGTTCTAACAATGAACTAAATGTCGATGAAACCTTGATGTATGAGTTTATCTTGGGTTAACTCCTTTGGAACATGATAATATGATATTGAATATTAATGCATGTCTAAAGATAAAGATGCAACCCTAACAGATGAGACACGTAATGATGTAACCTAAGCTCTTAAACCATGATATATGATGAGTGGTTCACCCTTGTAACACTTTAGATGTTTGGAAAACATCCTAATAGCTGGGACATAGTTCTAGAGACTTTGACTATGTTGTACATAGAATGGTGCCTACATGTGGATGAAGGCAAGATAAGGTTTTTCCTAGAAGTATGAGTATGGTTTACTTTCGAGGACGAAAGTTCCTTTAAGATGTATATGATGTGATGAAGTGGGTTTTCTAGTTTAATTCCGAGGATGGAATTTCTTTTAAGGTGTGTAGGATGTGATGAAGTGGACTTTTAGAGTCCTTAATCACCCAATGACATAAGTGGTTTCACACATGTTGAGTCATTTTGAGAGTTCCATGTGTTTTGGTAATATTGAGTGTTGATGATGTTAATATAATGTTTTGGATCCATAATTTTATGACTTCTTGAGGAATTTAATTGACCGGTCATATAGTGAGTTATGGTATCAAAAATTGAATGGCGAGTACTTTGAGTTGTGATAAAGTTATGGTTAGAATTTCATAACATTTGGAGAATCCTAGTGGAAGTTATTTAGGTTTGATAATGATGAAATAATGTACACTTTGGGATATTTTTGGAACAAAGTATTCGATTCATAGGCTAAGTTGTAATTCTAAGCCGAGGTAACGTAGTGCAACGCGCCTTGAGAATAGGGTGGCCACGGATTCTGCTGTAGACCAGGACCCATCTCCACCGCACATGAAGAACCAACGTCCAGGATTGCTTCTTCAACTTTGCAGTTACACCTTGATCGTGAGAAACAACCACGCACAGCATGGACTTCGTGATCGTGGCTTCGGAGTGGGTTTCGTGCGAGAAGAGTTGTGACCCTGGGTGAGATATTCTCCATTGACCTCTTACTTGGGGTGAACAGCCATCTGAGGAGGGAGTTTGAGCCCCCGCCCCTCTCCACCTCTCCTCCAAGACGAGTAAGTCAGACTAAGAGGAAGGGAATGGAACTATTGGGGGAAGAAAAGGTCAGGCCTCAGGATCACTCATTGTGGCTCTGAATCATGGCGACTAGATCTGAGCAACACGTAGGATGCCCCGGCCGCTATCTAGAGAGCTCGGAAGAGAGGAGGTGATCTAGGCGGAGCTATGGGCAGAAGGTTCTGCGGCTCAGGTGATCGCTCGCCAGAGCTTTGGTGCATGGCGGTGCCTCGTGGAAGACTAGAGTCCCGCTCGGGACTCTGTCTGCCGAACACGGGATCATGAGGAAGATGATGGCTGGAAGTGCTCGTTTGCTTTCCGGAGCTCGTAGCAGTGGCGGCGAGCCTGGGGCAGGAGGACATCGGCCCTAGTCCACACCGGAGGAGAGCCAGGCAGTGAGCCTGAACCCTACAGCTACGGCGGCGGCTTGCCCGCAGACTCACGCCTGACGGAGGCGCTGAGCGGGAGCCCCACGCAGAACGGGAGACGGAGCGCCGAGATAGCAGTTGGGCGATCCCTAGAGCGGACTGAGGGGGAGCCGATCCCTTGCTGGAGCTCTGCTCCACGGCGGCGGTAACGTTGGAGTAGAGGAGCATGGGCTCCCGCAAGCATCGTGCGGCGCCGAGAACAGACGCACGCGGAGTCTGTGCCGTGTGATGGAGAGAAAGAGAAGAGGGAGCGGCCGGTTCTGAGACTCAACCAGACCGGGTCCAAATCCTGAACCGGCTCCAGGCCAAGTGAACCACGGCCCAGCGCGAGGCAGAAGCTGTGCTCTTGGTGGACACGTGGCGACGCCGGATTGGCCGAAAAAGGTAAAAAGTCAGAAAATGCTTATATCTCCAATAATTCATAGAAATTAGCACAATCATCAGAAAAATGCAAATAAGATACCAAAATTCTCAGAAAAATGCGTAGAATGCAGTGGAAGCATAATATCTATCTTTTTATGCACTAATCTCAGTTATATCATATAAGTTGTAAAATACTTGCTTAGTGGATAATAAATAGCAAATGATGACATAAAATTATGGGAAAATGTCAGTAACTCCATGATAATGTGTATAATACACCTGATGTCAAGGATGATCATGTTGATGTGCGAAATCATGTAATTTGCTTAGAATGGCTATCTAGGGCTAGTAACCCTAAATAAAATGTAATAAATACATATGTGCTCCATAATTGATTAAAGTTTACAGAGTAGTTCATATCAGTATATTGAACCTCAGTTTTAATTATGAGATCATAATGATGAACAAAATCCATGTTATATGAAGATGAATATTAATACATGTTGTAAAACCCTAATCTAGGTTAATGATGTAACCTAGGGTTAATATGTGCACAAAAATGCTATGGAAGCTAATGTTCAGATAATGGACCATAATCTGTAAAACGACATCAGTAAGATAATTCTAAGTCAAGAAGACAAGTAATAATGTATATAACCTAATGAGATAAGCAAACCCTAATGGACATAACTAGGGTTAAGATGATATGCAAGATGATAAGAACCTGATGATAGTATATGGTCTTATCTTGATCAGGTTTGACTAAGCTTATAGTTGGCATCAGTGGTATGTGATTAAGATGTCTCTTTGGAAGGTACGCTATTACCTCTTACTTGGCTTATTATACAATATGCTTGTGTTATATGAGTAGTAAAATACTTGGCATATGGTATTGATTGAAATGATTGTTCTTGTATGATATGTTGCATGATTTTCCATACTTATTTCTATGAACACATGAAACATAATATGTCTGTTCCATTATATCTAAGCACTTCAACTCTTTGGTAGTAAAGTGCTGGAAATAAGTACTTCAACTCTTTGGTAGTAAAGTACTTGGAAGTGATCCAACTATTTGGTAGTAGATCACCTTGTGAAATGATTAACTCTTTGGTAGTACATCATAAACGCCTTAATGCATTCAACTCTGAGGTAGTAAATGCATGGATGATATAATGGAAAATTAGCTTAAAATATGTGTTCTCTTTTGTTAATGAACATCTTTGTGCAAGTATATGCTTTTCTTATATTCTTCTATTACTGCCAAGTATATTAGTTTTATCTTATTGCCAAGATATGATGAGAGGTATATAAAAAGACACGTAGGCGTACTCAGTACAATATTCATGAAATATTGTGTTGAGGTGTACCGCATGTAATCTTTTTGTTTAGGTTGTTGTTATGCTCTTGAAGATCCAAGATAGCATGAGTTGTGTGGCGAGCTGATGTTCAGGTGGACCTGTTGTCTTTAGATCCTGTAGTTTAGTTGTAGTACATGTATATGCTTAGTAGTTTGCTATTCAATATGTAATATCAAATGTTGTAACAATTCATATTGTAATTATATGTTGAATGGTGAACATGTGTTGTGGTTTGTTTATTGTTCATGTGCATGTGCTACTGTTGTTTCCTTCTGACTCCCTTGATTTTCTTCTTCTTAGCCTATTGTGGGGTGTTTAAATTGGTATTCTCGCTGAGGTGAGGGTTTCAATTTGGACATCTCACATCAGATTAAGTTTTAGAAAATCCGGGGACGTCACAGAAGTGGAGATATTTGATGTATGGGGAATTGACTACATGAGTCCGTTTCCCCCATCAAAAGGATACCAGTACATTCTAGTGGTAGTGGATTATGTATCCAAATGGGTGGAAGTTGTTGCCACTCAAACGTGTGACTCTAAATCAGTGATCAAGTTGTTCGAGAAGACTATTTTTCCTCATTTCGGAGTACCTCGTACTGTAATAAGAGACGGTGGATCACATTTCAGAGAAAGACAGTTTGAAGCGCTCCTGCGAAAGTATGGAGTTAAACACAAAGTCGCTATGCCCTACCACCCACAAACTTCTGGGAAGGTAGAGGTTTTGAATAGACAGATCAAGCAGATTCTAGAGAAGATCGTCAACCGCACGAGGAAAGATTGGTCGACAAAGCTTGACGACGCACTTTGGGCCTATAAAACTGCATATAAAGCACCCATTGGAACTACTCCTTACAAGTTGATTTATGGGAAATCATATTATCTACCTTTAGAGATTGAACACAAGGCCCTGTGGGTGATTAAGTTCTTGAATATGGATATGGAGAAGGCAGAAGAAAAGAGATATCTGTAGTTGTAGGAACTCAAAGAGTTGAGAATGCATGCCTAGGAGAATGCAAGGATTTACAAGTAGAGGACAAAGGTGTGGCATGATGCCCACCTGAGGAAAAAGGATGTAAGTGAAGGTGACAAAGTTTTATTATTGAAATCTTCCATTCGTCTTTTTCCAGGTAAACTGCAAACAGGGTGGTCTGGACCATTCACCATAGCAAAGATATATCTGTCCGGAATGATGGAGCTATATGATAAAGATGATCCATCCAAAGTTTTTCAAGTGAATGGGCATAGGGTAAAAAGGTTTTATGAAGACGAAGCATTCGCAAGAAGGACGGACATCAATTTGCAAGATATGAAAGCGGCTGAAGGCGAAAAGTGAAGGATCTAGAGCTATCGAGATGACGATGCTAACTACAATGCTCCTCAGGAGGCAGCCCGAGCTTTTACTTTTCCTAGATTAGGATGCTATTTACTTTCTTGCAAGAAAAACACTATGAAAATTTGGACTGTAATAAGGCCCGAGTCAGTGCATACGTCACGTGTGCTAACTCTTCTGTTTTATGGGCCACCACTCTATTTTATGAGCATTGATGAGTAATACTATCCGAGGCCGGGAACTTAACCTTAGGCCAATGATGTTTTACCCATCAATTTCTTTTTCCTTTGCTTTATTTTTAGGTTTTTCATCTTGAATTTTGTTCTGAAGACCTTGTATCGGGGAAGTATACCCTTTTTCCTGAGCGTGTCGGGCAAAAACTCAGTCGGCACACAGAACGCACTTGTACCGGGCGACAGCATATCGGGCATCGCATCTAGCCATGAGCCGTGTCAGACGACACGCCCGAGCGGCGAGCACCCATATCGGGCAGCATGAGTAATTACCCTTGATTAGATGGATGAGACTGGGAATGATTTGTCTCAAAGACCGACACGCGTCCCGGATTTACCCATTTTACCCACGACTGGGATTGCTATATATAGTACAGAAGTTTAACTATGTCGGGCTACTGCATTTACTTTTCACCTACTCCCGTATTGTGCTGTAACTTTCTCGTTGCTCCCTTGTCGCACAACTTAGCTTCTTCTCTCGTGTCGTGCAAAATAACTTCAGACATCAAAGGTATAGCCTGACAGTCATATCGGTTGGCTTGCTCGACACGAACCCCATATCGCGCACAGCATATCGGGCTGATGACTTTAATTGATTTCCTCGTATCGCTCGACACGTGTCGCGCGACACGTCTTTAACACGCACTTCACCGATACCCTATATCGGGCAATAACCGTGTCGCCCATCCATGTGTCGCCTCGCTTGTTCTTGTTGTCGGGCGACACGTTTATTTATCAGGAAGACCCTATCAGGCACTTCGCTTCATGCGATTGTATCGCCTGACACAGCGTATCAGACAACGGATATGACGCGCAACTTTTCTCTGTATCGTCCAATTTTGTATCGCCTAGATGTTCTTTCGATGGACGACACCCGGACCTCGTATCGGGCATGAGCCTACGGAGATTTCTTTGAAAGCTTTGTATCGCCCGACACAAGCGTATTGGGTACGCACCATATCGCCCAGTGCTGAGGCCCGATACGATGGTGTCGGGTAGCTTTTGTGTCGAGCCGAGCTTTTCGTATCAGATATTGATATCAACTTTAAAACATTTAGGTACTTAATAAACTTATCTGATGATAATAGAAATGGCCCGCACCAAGCAAATCGTGGTTCGAGTTGACAAACACGGTCGGAGAATCGACACCGAGGCCGCAGCTGAAGCAACAACGGTTGAGCATAAATGCCCAAATCCCGAGGCAGCTGGACCATCAACGACTGAGAAGAGAGAAAGGACGGAAGAAGTAACGGCTCCAACAACAGCTTCAACTACAGCGGCAGAACCCCTGGATCACACACCAGGAAGGTTCGTGCCAATAGATAATGAGCACGGGCACCAGTACTCAGCACTGGCAATAAAAATCTACAGGCCGAGCAGATTCTGCTACTAGTCATCCTTCCTTCATCTAGGAATCTTCGACAGGCTCGAGAATGTCCTAGCTGCAGCAGAGCTACGGAAGATCTGCTTCAGCCACTCTGCCTTTTACACTGAACTCACTAGAGAGTTCATGTCATCTCTCCGTCGGGTGCAGATTGGCCCCAAAGAAGTCAAAGAATACGGTAGAGTAGATAGACTGCAGGGGCGGCTTTACAACTCAGAGCACATTATCTCTGAAAAGTTGCTCAACAAGATCTTCTCCTCTAGCATGGAGGAGAAAGAACAGCTTAATAACGGTGTGAGGATCACCAAAGGAGACGGGTTCAACCCCCTGGAGCTCTGGAGGAGGCGGACCGGTGAGTCATCATTCAAGCCAGGAAGTAAGGTGGCGGCGGTGTACTCCTGCTTCTGGAAGATAGTGCACAAGCTAGTAGCATGCCTGCTCTTCAGCAAAAACAAGTCCAGCAACATCTACACCGAAGAACTCCATCTCATGTGGCACGTGATGGAGGGCAGGGTGATCAACCTGGGGCGCTTTTTTTAATAGGATGCACCCAATAAAGGATGCCACCAACGAGTATTGCATGGGTGGCATCATCAATCTGATCATGGTTGGGTTAGGATACCCACGGGAGCCGCGCAGTCTCTCAAGGACAAGGGGCGATGAGAAGATTGACCTCAAGTTCCTCATGACAACCGGGATCATCAAGAAGGAGGGGCGAAACTACTTCTACAAATTCCCAAGGACAAGCACCCTCCTTCTGCTTCCCAGTTGCACCAGCTACGACGCAGATAAGCTGGTCTTCACCGCAGTATAAATCGAAGTTGTGGCAGTAGAAGCAGCTTACGCTGCCACCACCAGAATTCAAGAGAGGGCGGCAGCGAGAGGAGAATCAATACCTCTCGACCCGAGGCAGGACAAAACTTCAACGACACCTGTCGAGCCATCCGCCACTCCAGAGCCACTGACGATAGCAATTGATAGATCTTTCGTCGCTCCTATCATCCCAGCCACGATCACGACAATATTTATCATGGCTGAAGAAGAATCGGCAATCGTCAAGGTTGTCGAGACAACCGGGGCAGAAACAACAGTACAAGCCTCAAAGGGAGCTGTCACGGAAGAGACAGCCGCATCTCCAGAAGCTTCTGTGGTGCCCTTAGGGGCAAAAGAAGAAGCACAGCCAGACGCCAGTAATGGGGTGTTCACCGAGATCCTAGAAATGGAACTCAGAGCTGCACAGCTTACGCCAACACCTCCACTGGTGTCTCCCATTGCAACTACTGAGGAGGTCGCTGATAGTAGAGAAGTGGAGCAGCATCTACCCACACCGCGGCCTTCTCCACCTCAACAAGGGGGTGAGGCAGGCACGGATGCAAAAGTGCTGACGCCTCGCCCTGAAGCATCCACCTCGCAAACAGTGCAGATCAAAACTACCCCGAGTGAGGCAGCACACTCGTCAGGTAGATCTTCGCGAGGAGGAGTGTCGCAAGAACGCAAGGCAGATCTACAGGAGCCCCTCCGTCACTCTGACAAATGCTGGGAAATGAACTCGATAACTTGTGTGAGGTAATAGGAAGTCACTCCGCTACTTTTATTTCACTAACCCGCAAGTTTTCCATTTTCTAGCAGAGGTTGAACAGCTAGGAGCGGCAACTACTAACACTAGTTGATCTTCCTGGCCAACTAGAGGCACTTAACACCACACATCAGTAGGCCCTCCAATGCCTTGACAAGATTGAGGAGAGGCTAAGCAGGGGGGACGACCATCCGCGCCCAAGGCAGCCGAGAAGGTCTCCGTCACCTCCGGGATCAGACTCTCAACCATCCTCATCAGCAGCCTCGTCAGGATCATCGTCCTCTTCCTCCTCCAGCGGACCATCTCCAACGCCCGAGGAAGGGACGCCACATAGATTGGCCAATGGAGCTCCAGAAAAATAGGTGAGCTCCCGTGGTCTGGAAGAAGCAACTCCCTCTGTCCCCTGGACGAAGCTGAAGATGACAACGAAGACATCAACGTCGGGGAGGACTCTTCTGATGAATCAGAGGGAGGGGGGACATCTGCACCGCCAACAAAAGACACCCCCCAGAGGAAGATGCTCGACCACAGATGAGTTCTCTGCACCGTCAGAGCTACCTTCCTTCAAGATGGCCGACTTCGATAGAAGGGTCATTGGTTACATGTCGATCAGGGACCATAAGCTGTTGAATAAGGTCCTGAGGTCGCAGGAAAATGAAGAAGATGTCGTCTGGAGCGATGGCTACTTCTCCGTACGACGGGGAGCACTCAGAAGAATTTTCCGCTCGCCTGCCGTCGTTGTAAAAAGGTTGTTCAGGGTCCTAGAGGGTGCAATAATAGAGAATATCAGCATCGTTACAGGTCATAGAACAATATACTACGCCACCCTGACCTTGGCAAGAAGATTGATGATGGGAGGGCCAGACTCCATCGTGGTTGCCAACATGCTGTGACACATCAAAGAGAACAACGCGAACATCGTGTTGGCCCCGTACAAGCACCGGAACATATGGCTTCTGTGTGTGGTAGACCTCTAGAATCACGACGTCTAGCTGCTTAGCTTCTGCAACAACGAGGTGCCATGCTTCGGGCTTATTTTCAGTCGCCCAGAGGATAAACATCTGAGGCTTCTATCGATGCATCTTCTACGAGCCATCAAGCAAGGAGTCCAACGTCACAGCGGCGTTTGGAACTTCTTCTCTATCGGAGACTTCCCCATCCAAGCAGAAGAGGGAAGTGGAAACAGCGCCTTTATCATCTTGCGCGCCATGGATTGCTCAACATATTTGGATACATAAGGCATCTCCAGGGCTAAAACTTCTACCAACTCAGAAGCACATATGCTCTGCTGCTGATCAAAGATGGGCGCTATTTCCAAGACTCAGGGGTACCAGAGAGGTTGCTAAACAATGACCAAGAAGGCAAATCTTCACAACCCAATATCACTCCAGAGAAAGAAGTTGAAGTAGACATCTACGGGGCAGGCAAGCAATTAGAGATCCTGCGGGAAGTGCACAGAATCGAAGACCTTGCTTCGCCTGGAACATCAGAAGATATGATCAACAACTTCGTCTTCTTCTCGTGCTCTACACTCACGCAGGAGCAGGTCAATGAAGTTCTACTGAAGTTAGCTGACTCTACTCTGGTAGATGTTATCTATGAGGCAGGCAGTGTCATAGTCTCGGTTGACAACTTAAGGGACATGGTAAAAGAAGGAGGATGTTTGGCGATATTTGTGGCGGCCACCTACATCCAGACACTACAAACAAAGTTTGAGCACGCATACATAGCCCATGCAATGTTGTTCAACGACATCTGCCTCATCGATGAATCAGGAGCAAAGTAATCATTTCTGGCAGAGTTGCAGCGCAGGGTCCCATGCACAATCTTCCTGCCCATCCTACATTATGACCACTGGACGCTCCTGACGTTGTACACTCGCCAACGAGCAGGAATCTTCTACAACAGCTCGGATAGCAACAAAGATCATTCAGTGCAGTGTACATCGACGGCGTTGACCTCCCTCGAGCGCTTAGTACGAAAATACTACAACGAGGTGGCGGCGTTGATACAACCATTCCTGGAGACAACAGTGAGCAGATGGCATGAGCTCCAGTTCTGCCACCGCAGTCCACAACAAATTACCTTATCCAACGACTGTGGCATCTTCATGCTGGAATGGATATCGAATGAAGAGACGCCTGACCAGCTCCACCACATCGACTACCACAACAAACGAGGAGAATATGTATGGGAGCTTCTATCTGGAAAAGGCGTGCTCACCAGCTCACCCTCACTGAGTTAACATTACCCTACCTTATCTACTTCACAACTCTGGGACAGAGTGTGGAGTAAGTTTGGGGGGGTACCATGTACCAGTGAGGGAGGGAGGTATATATATATATATATATATATATATATATATATATATATATATATATATATATATATATATATATATATGTGTGTGTGTGTGTGTGTGTGTGTGTATATTTCTTCAAACTCTACCTCTTTTTGTTCTTCATGTTCCTTTTCTATACCATGTGTACATATACATATACATGCTCATACAAGATTTTTCTAAAAATTTTGAAAAAATTTGCTTATTTTATCTCCACATATATATGTACAAAGACACTATATAGTAAAAACCTGATACGACTTCCTATGAGGTGGTTTTCTATGTGTCCAAGGAGATGCAGAGTTTGTTATGTCTTTCTAATAATGCAGCCTCGAACGACAAAAGACTACGACCTTCCACACCAAAAATTTCGAAAAATAATCTCACAACAGCTAAGAGACGTGTATGCAGAAAAAAAAAGCTACCCAAACAGCAAAAATTCCTCTTGTTTTACCTTACCCGATAAAATCCCAAAAAGAGAGAATAGCCTTATGAGAGTGATTAAAAACATGAGATTTGTGCCAAATGAAAAGAAAGAAAGAAAAAATATATACACGCTTGTTTTCCAAAAGTACCCATCTTTAGGCATGGTAGATCTGGGGCAGTGGTACGTAGGATGTGAAATCACTGCTCTAAAGCCAACTGGCTTGGACTGCAGGGACCACTCACCTGCTAACGGTCCCGTACCTAGATGGACTGATGGAAACAAGAAAAACCCAAAAAGCCTTAATCCTACCCAAACACACAACTTGTTGTTCCCCAAAAGCTATTTGGTGTGAAAGCTAACTTCGAAATCATGCACCCAAATCTCGCCGAAGTTGTGGAGAAAAATTTTGCTTATATAAGGCAAGAAAAGGAAATTTTGTTGTGTGTGGTCGGGCTGTATTCTCTGTAAGACATCTCAATGCTCGCTCTAACCCATGGCCTAAAACACCATGCCGGTTAAGAAGAAGTATCACAAACAAAGCCTTAAAGATTGATTGAGGACAATGAAAATGCTAAGTTTGGGGGAGTCAATAACACCAAATTTTGTGATGTTTTTGGCCCTTATTTAGTTGTCAAATTTGTCCTTTTTAACTGATTTCCTTTCCTTTTTGTCATGTTTTCGAATAAACAGGCCACGCTACACTCTTAACTCAATTTTATCATCTTTTGCAGAGTTTTCCTCATTTTTCTACTCATTTATCAACAAAAAGGCCCGTCCCGACCCACGAACGTGTTCCACCTACATCGGCCTTCTTACCAACCGACCGACATGCTCGCTGCCTGACACAGGGCAGCACGATACACTACCGCACGACATGGGGATGCCGCGCAAGAAGGAGCAGACGAGCGATACGCCATTTACCCGACAGGGAGCCGAACTCACAACAACTGCTGGAGCATGTCGCGCGATACAAGCCACCCACCGGCAGGCGCCCACTCGCCATGACACCCGGCAACGCTTACAGCCAAACACCCTGGTGTCGGGCGACACGCATATCGGGCATCCCTGAAGCCGCAATGATGGAGCTGAAGGGGGACACGTGGCGCCCAGAGAACCACAACCTCCCTCAACCGCTGCCTATAAATAGCAGCTACAGGACTCCGATGGGACGAGTCAGAATTTCGCAAAAGCTAACTTGGGAAAGCACCTGCAGTTAGCATGTCGTGTCTCAGAGGTGTACCGGGCGATACTAGGTGAGAACTTCTCCGACCCGAGAGGGCGGGAATGGTTCACTTAGAATCCGCCCCGGTCACCGCAGTAGCCCAATATCGGCCGCCAGGGGCACCCGATATGGGCATCCCGACACCTTAAGGTGTCTCTAACCCGATACGAGTTGACCGTCATGGTCTATCACCTGAGAGGGTGTGCTGCGTGACACAGGCGTATCGAGCAAGGTTCCCGCTCGGTATCGGGCTAGGGAAATCTTAGGGATCTTCCGCTGCCTGCCGCTCTTCTAAATCAAGGCGGCGATGTTTATCTTTATCTTTTCTAGTCATTTATTTTCTTTACTTATGCAATGTAACCAAAACCTTTTATATAAATAATTATGCTATTGGAATCAGAGGAGCTTTAAATATCTGTTGCTTCATGTTTGGTTCCTTTTTGTTGGATGATTTCTTTGTTTGCATCCAAACTCTAGCTTGTATGCTTGGATCGTGTTTTGACTAGCTATCAAATCGTTTTTCCCGTCGCAGCAACCTCGAGAGAGGTGTTGTGGCTCTAGTGTTTGGTCCGATGCGGGAGTACGAGAGTACCCAGGATCGGAGTTGCTTTAGTGACCTTTTCACTCTAACCAAAGATCAGCATCCTTGAGAGAGGTGTTGATACTTAGTTAGAGGTACCCTCTTTGAGAGAAGGGGTACTGGAGGTTCCTTCTGCCGCTTGTTTTATCGAAGCTTCCTCCTTCGTTCCTTACTACTGCAATAGTGTTATCCTCTCTGTTTCCGTTGCACAAAAACCCTAAAACTGATAAACATCTAAAACCCTATATTTTTCCTTGTAGCTCCAGTTGGAGATAGTTTCCTTTTATTTTATCAATCTTCACCTGTTGTTCCCTTGGGGAACTTTATCATCTCCTTACCCATACCGGAGTGTAACGTGTCGATTACGCATTCTCAACACTACCACCCTTGTCCCTGTGTTCTACCCCATATATCTACTTCGACCCCGTAATAAAGTTGTGGGGGCCTAGAAGGTTTCGGGTATAAATTTTAAAGTTGACTAATTCGAATCTGCTCCCTTTTTGGACGCGTGATTTAGGTTGGTCAACTTTTTGGCATTGTTGCCTGGGAAAATAAAGGTTGATGTTTGAATTCATGCTAAACAATAAAGGTGGTTCACTATTGCACATGGTATATATGCCAAGAAGGTGAATTTGATGATTGAATTTTAGCCTTTTATATGTTGTTCAAGCTTTATTACTGGATTCTTGTTTTTTAAGTTATGTTAGTGTTGGAAGTGCTATGTCAATGTTATGATTTGATGTATCAATACCGTAAACTATAAAGGAGGTTCACTGTGTCTTTTTGCCTAAATAAGCAGTCAGGTGATTCACTGGGTCCTTTTCCCTCTAAGGCCAACAATTAGGCAATTATGTTGTTTCCCTTTACATTTGATTGAAAATTTATGAGGGGATTCTTAACTTCAATTCTTTCTTGTTTGTATGACAATAAATCTTTCATCACCATACCATCACTCACAATGATAAAAGAGAAAAAAAAAGAATGAAAAAGGAAGTACACTAGTCCTACCTTTCAAGAACATATATTTGCCCCTTTGAATAGATACATGATTGAAGCACTTTATTGTTTTCTAATATTCCATTCCTTTTTAAATAGCATGTCAATAATGATTTCCAATATTTTATATGATTTGAATATGCCCATAAGATGCAATGTTTATGTAACAAAAGTTTCTTTCATGCTCACAAGTGATAATCCTAGCCAAATCTTTGAATTTTGCATAGTTTGTATCCGTTATATGATGTATAATTATCAATGCACCCTCTTGGAATGCAATGTATATAGGGTGGGTATTTCACGCCATGGTTCAGGAAAGTAGTATGCGGTGTACGGGCGGAGAGGGTACTGCATAGAGTATATGCAGTATGCGGGAGTATATACGGGAGTATATGCGGTTTTGGATTTTTTTTATTTCAATAAACTAATTATATATAAAATAATATAGCGAGATCATAAATTAAAATATATAGAGTAGGCACGTACATCTATTTACTTATAAACATATTAATATGCATGTATAATGTATGATATGCTTATATATGTATATATGTCAATATATAGAATGTGTTTGTAATATATGTACAAATGCTAAAATGTAGGTAAATCAATGTACAAATATATGTATAGTGTGTATAAATGTGAATAAATCAAAATGTATATGTACATGCACAAATATGTGATTGTATATTTAGGTATATTGTATATGTATCTGTATATGTTAATATATCAAAGGTATTCAAATAAATATACAAATGCATGTGGAAAATTTGTCTATGTATTACAATGTATACATAAACTTCAAAGAATATATATCTCAGTTTAAATATATAACGAAATGTGTTTATATATATGTATGTATGTACGAAATGCATGAACATAAGTTGTGGGCTTTTCAAAAAGCCGAGTTTAATCGACCGCTTAATCGTCCAAGCGGGAGTATATGCGGACCATGACCGCTTTATAGACCGATAAGTAATATACAGTGTGGTAGGGTGACTGAATAGGTATATGCGGGAGTATATGCCGCTGTGCGGACGGATTTCCCGAACAGTGTTTCACGGTACAGATGGATGGTGGGAAGTTGTGCATCGATTTTTTTGATGGCTAGAAGGGATGGCAACCTACTATTTTGCCTAGGTTGCCTCCCATATGCATGGGTGCTCAAAACGTAGATTTGTTAGTGTGAGATGTGGGTAAATTAGAAGTTCTTCAGATAATTTAGAGAATGTTAAGTTTCATATGGTACACTGCATGTTTCTTTAAATCTTAAGTTAGGATGTTTAAGGTTGGATTGAGTCTGGTTCAAGTCCATTAAAGAAAAAAATGACAATTTGAGTCATTTCTGATTAAATATGAATTCATGATTGTGGTTCATTAGTACAAGTCAATTGTAGTGAATTCAGGTATCAACACTTTCATAAGTAATCTAGGTAAAATACATTGACATTTTTTGTTTATTTGCAAGTGTCTGTAAGAAAAACAACATTTTGAATCATGTAAAGAATTTTTCTATAGATGTGTAAACTTAAAATAAGAATAAACGTAAAAAGAGTCAATGTATCCAACAATATTTTAAAAAGGTTACATAGTGCAATAGGAACACCGACTCCAAATAGTTTTGCTTAGGCGTGCTGATGAATTTATTTTTAGTAGCTTCTATATGAAGACCCGCTAAGAAAATATGTTAGCTGTTCAGATTTAGATTTTGGAAAGAGGATTGGCCAGTAATTATTGTCATCTTACATAGAACTATTGATCATTCTTAAGCAACCAAGATATGTGATTCGTTATTAATTCCTTTTAACATAAACCATGAGTTTGTTTTGTAGAAGAAGGAAGCTTCTAATGTGTAGAGTGTACTTCAAGATAGGTATCCATCCATCCTATTTTTCCTGGTAGGATACGAGGCTATTCTCTGTAATTTCTAGTTGTTTGTCACTACGTAGGGTCAAATTTTTTCACTTCTTGAAGAGACTTGAAGGTTGTCTATGTACACAGTGAAATATACATTGTTATTATTTAAAGATTGAAAATGGTCGCTATTTTTAGCATCATCTTTATGGTTGCATTAAACGAATTCTTATATGCTCTAAATGAAATCCATATATTTCCTAATATGTGTGGTTGCACAAAACATTTTCATACTTGGTGTACAAAAGGCCAAGATGATTCTAACAATGAACATGTTTGTGGTGACTTAAGTTTTGCATTTTCTTTCCTTAAACTTATTAATTTATTCTACACTGATAATGAATATAATAGGATCTCGAGGTTGTACAGTTTTCAACTTTCAACATTGTGGTAGATATTTCAAACACTTTAATAAAAAATAGTGTTGTGTTTCTACCTTTATAAACTTAATATAATATCTTAGCATTGATATAATATAGGGTTGCATGCCTATCATTAATTAGGAAATACACACCTTTCAATTGATTTCACTTAATCTACCCAATCAAGATAGCATTGTCAAGGTAAACCATGAAAATTGAGGAAATATATTGCATGTATCTCTACTTTTATAGTTCGGCGTACATCTATGTTCTAATAACTAAATATACAAAGTTACAATATTTATGTGCATTATCAAGCTTTAGCGAGTGTATTTTTTCATACTCAAGATGAGCTACTAAATCAGTTAATATGCTCATTTGTATAGGACATGCCTTCTCAATTTTGGAGTTTATGTAGGTCAAGTAAAAGTTTTTTACAGCATTTAGATTACCAAGTATGTGATCCATGTCATTGTTTTCTTATTACAAATGGGATCGTTGTATTATTTTAACTATATTTATTATATTTACATTTTATTGTTTGTTATTCTACAATTTCTTCAGACAACAACAAAATGTTCTATCTATTATTTAGTTGTCTTTTAATTTGTTTTGTCTTGTCTAGCTGAACATGATTGAGTATCCTTAAATGTATCTCAAGGAATGGTATATCTTTGTTCAAACAAGTAGCATGTGGGCAACACTATCTGCATAGCTAGTTTAAATGTATGGTTTCTCAACTATAGCAATATTTTGTTCTTGTCGGTATTGTAGCACTTATTGTGGAAATATAATTCCTATTATTCATGCTCCATTGTTACATCCTTTGAAAACTAGATTAAGAAAAACACGAATTACAAGCTAAAAGCTTTTCTAGATCTGATAAAGAGACATAACCCACCTTCTACAAGCATCAAGGAAAAATATTTGATAATAGAACTTCAAAGAATCCTTAACAAAGAAGAAGCTCAAATCATATTCATACACCTCTTCTTTCTGACATAACTACAAAAATCTCCCAGTAGAGCATAAAACTCCAATAATAGTAGATATAACTAGAAAGAAAACCACCATCTCAAGTACCTCAATCTGTCAATAAAAGATATATGATTATCATGTATAGTTAGAGTGAATACTCCCACATTATGTCATTTGGAATTATTTTAAATAGATAGTTGTCTTCTAATGATAAGTGCTTGTTCGCTTTAGAATAGTTGTTGCATTTCTCTTTATTTCTTCACATTTCCTTTTCTATATTTTATATTAGATTTTAAATCTAGAGTGGGCAAGTATTATTTGTACATATGCAAATTCTAACCTTCTTTTCTTCTGGTTTGGTTAATATTGAATGACCCAAAAGTGATTTCCTTTCATATTCTGAGCTCCAAAGGAAGATCAATCTTTATCCATCTGTGACACCACCTCCAGTGGACCTGAACATAGTGGCTATGAAGAAAGCAACAAAGATAAGTATAAAGTGTGATTGGTAGATGATGATCCAAATAGGACATATACAGAGTGGGTAGGAAGTGGTAAGTAACCTTTCATAATCTATGTATTTTCTTCTTTTCCTATCTTTCTGATTCTAGGATTGTTAAGGAACAATTGCGCTCTACTAAATCACTTACTATATTCGCTCATTAAGATTATGTTGTTGTGTTAGAGATTGGTGGTTAGAGATATATTACTATAGGATAACGTTGAGCATTTATTTCTTAACTTATCCCTAGAAAAAATGCACTACAAGTGTTGTTCTTTTCTTCTTCATAAGAGATCTAAAAAATGGCAAAATTATGGAACCATGTTTGACATGTTGTTAGGATGGATAGAGTCAACAAGTATATAGAGACATAAAACCTAGTAATTTTATGGTTTTTATATAAGGCCTGACCCGTACTAATTGAGGAGGATTTAAGTGAACTTTATATCAAGTGTCTAGGTCAGCGTATTGACATGTTGCAATCCAAATTTGGTCTATTTTTCACCTTAATTAGATTCAACCAATGAGTTATGTGAAATTTTATTTTGATAACCACACTGGTTTTAAAAAATATTATGTATTATTTATTTATCGCATTATGTACACCTATGCTATGCATTTATGGTATCTTTTTAGCTTGATGTTCACTTCAGTCCTTTTAATCTAGGATTTCTCCAAAATCAATATATATTCATCTCAAAGTGTTTGATTGGTTTCAGCTACCTTTCACTTCTGGTTTTCATATTTTGTAGATCCAAATGTCATTAGAACTTCGTGATAAAGAGGACCCTCTAGAAGGTGAAACGTAAAAAGGTATGTAGAGCTTGCACATAAAAGATATGACTCAGGTGGGACGAAGTGATGCTTAATGACATTAATTGAGCATTAATATTGAATGCAATTAATTTTCCTCTCTAGTATTGTTTACTCATCTAATAAGTTTTGTTTCACTGAACGATACTACATACAAGTTTGAGATACATAGACAGAAGACAGAGAGATTTGATAATTATGTTGTCATGTTTACCCAAAGATCCAATCATATAATGATTGTAATGGCACATCTTGTAAAGGATTTGATTAATAATAAAGGCAATCTTCCGGTTTATTCTGTTTCACTCAGTTATGAGATATTGAGGAAACATAATGAGTGCTGAAGAATGACATTACTCGATGACATATCTCTTCGAGGTGATGATATGAACAATGAGATCATACAGATGTTACAAGTTTGTACATTCTTGTTATGTACCTAGTCGAATGTTATTGTGGAAGGTTGATAGACAATAATAACAAATAAAGATAGAGTTTGTGTTTGTTGCTGATAGAATCTCATCATTCATGATATGTTATATCAAAACAAGCACATAGATACTTGTTAGAGAACAATGTATCAAACAGACTCACCTTGAGAGTGACTCATGGAAACCATAATTGGTGGTCATAATCATCTCTCATAGTGAAGGTGGTGATTGTGGTTCTAAGACCTGAAATCATTACACTCATCATATTTTATTCAATGTACTTTGACTTCATTCACCATGACCTTGCATAAGGGTTTCCATAAATTTCATGATCGGATGCACTATGAAATATGGGGATGAATGTGAGTGATGTAGATGGGACTTTTTCCTCCTATAGGAGTTTGATATCCTAGACACTTGATAAGTGAGACTGAGAAAAATATGTACATGAACATGTCAATCAATATATGATATTGAGGTCACATATATCTCAAATAGACCACTCTAGTTAAAGGAACATGGATTGAATATTGAAAGAATGATGATTCAAATCCTCGTGTTTATTCTGTATATCAGTGATAAAAAAAATTAGATAATCATTTTAACACAAATTACTGATTGTAGGTTGAAGTTGTTCACCAACTTTCTGAATTATTTGGGTAGCATTGATGTGTTACTCAATGCCACTTTTTTCTTGATGTCATAAATGAGTTATGGGCATTCAATGCTAATGTATCTTGGAACCTATGGGGTCACATAAATCAGATATACTTGGAATTAGAGTTCATTCATGAATATGGTTTATTATAGAAGAGTTAGGTATTCATTTTAAACAATATTTGTTGAAAAGTGATTGAGTGGACTATGAATCGACCAGTTCAAGTGTTGGACCAATCATGTTAGTGTATCAGATCAATTGTACCAACTTTTACTATTATGCACAATGAACTGACTAGTTCAGTAAGTGAACCGATCAGCTAATGTTCATGAACTGACCGACTCAGGTTGTGAACTGAGTGGTTGGTGGATCAATTCGATTGGTTCAAGTATTTGTGTTGATTCATGTTGTGCAATAAAGGGATTATAATTGTCAATACAATTGTAATAGGGAAACATGATGAAATAACTGTTTCATGGGATGAACCGATCAGTTCACCTATAAACCAAGCATTTTTCCGCTCGTTGGTTGTGAAAATTCATGAAATTCCAGTCCCTTCCACTCCCACTCAAATAAGGAACCCTGACACTACCCTCCTTCTTAGAACACAACTCAATTTACCCGAACAATTGTTTGTCTTCTTTGGTTGTGGTAACTCAGAGAACTCAAACATGTCCTACCCGATAAAGGGAAGGATTACAAGGGAGAATAATTGTGGGAGAGAAAGTTGGTGCTAGCCAACATTTGAGGAACAACTCCTCCTGATAGTTCTTCTAGAAGGACATGAGTTACTATTTATTCATGTGGACTCTCATATAGGTGAGGAGCTTTTCCCGCTCATGGGCAACGTCAAACTACTTTTAATGGTGATCAATGAGGAGCTATTGCAGACACCATCTGAGTGCGACTTCAAGACAGTCACATACTTCAATGGGGGAATAGTCAATAGTCTTTCTCCAGGACTAGGTATGACCTCATAAACCATACTTCCCAGTAGATTTTTGTTGGCACGATCGTCTTTTAATAGGGAATATGGCAGATAAAATTTTTTATGTTGACTATATGTTTCCATATTTTTGAATAGGTTAATCTTACTGAGACCACTTTAAATGTCATCATGAAGATCAGTTATACTAGGATTTCTAGAAAAGAAAGAAACCATTCAAGGAAGTTTTTTTCTTGATCATTATTTTTTTATGTATGCATCATATATTTTTAGATCTGACCAAATGAATTTGACAAACTACATCCTTTGATATATATTTTTATTGTGACTATTAAATGTCTTGGGATGTTTATAACTTCTAAAGGATGAAGAGTAAGAAGGCGATGGAACATATGGTGGTATTAAAGGATCTAGATCAGTTTATTCATATGCTAAAGTTTGTTTGTTCTCAACAAGAAGAACACAAATAGGGTTGCATATTCACAGCCTCAAGAGCAGACAACAATAGAAGAAAGAAGCATCAGTTAAAACATGGTTTGCCATTTGCAACTCACCTGACCCTAGAATATCTTAGATTCTATCATACAACTTTCTTATTGTGATTTTAGCATGTTTTGTTCTCTAGTTCTTTGATCTATTACTCCATAGTTCAAGTTTTGATCTTGCATTTGAAACTTTCAAGGAATGAAGGGATCTCATGCTGCAAATATCCCAGTGTTCTTTAATATTTCTTTCTTGGGATACTAAAGATTCATTGATGTTATATGTATCATATACGGCTATGGTCATAAAAAATGCACCCTTTTTTCTCATCATAACTCTAAAGCCCATGGCACCCTCTTTTGTTGATCTGCACAACTTTTTCCAATCTTCAGAATGGATTTTTGTTTCTTTGATGCTTGGATCTAGTTATTTAGGGGATCACATTTATTTGTGAATACTTATGTAGTTGGAGATATCTAAGTTGGTTTCCACCATCGAGGAATTTTGAAAAAATGTTGAGTATGTAGATCTTACTATATTTGCTTTAGGGTATTGTAGTGCTTTCATTTTTTAAGAGAGTAAGTAAACTAGTAGAAAGGAAAATGCCATATGAATTTGAGCCATTTTGCTAGTTTATCGGCTATAGAATTGTGATAGCCAAAAGAATATATGAAGCCAATCAAAATTTTATTATATTGAAATTTGTAATACCTTTTCTTGTTCATCTTTTACTGTAAATTGACAACTAGAGTTTTGTTCTTGGCTGCTAATTAACTTCTCCATTTGGTGTTTTTTTCATAATGCCTAGTAATCACTACATGATGCTCCTCTATTCATCCAAGGAGAAAATTCTACATTGCATCCATATGCATGCCATGAATTTTTCTCATGGATTGTTGGAAGCTAGAGAGATCTCCCTGTAGAGCCTCACATTTGAGTCAGCCAGATTGTGATACCTTTCATATTTTTTTTGTTCTACATTGATTAGTCTTTAGTGATTAAATTTCAGGTTATTTGATCTTTGGGTTGAGGATAAAGAATTGAAAACTTTTCAATTTACTTATGGTACTTTTTTCTTCTTTTCTACATCCTCCTTCACTTCTTCTACATATCTATTTTCTACTGGTACGCTTATCAACTATTGTTTGTATATTATTATGAATCCCCTATTCCTTCTTCTCTTCATATTTCATTTCTCTCTAGCTTGTTGATCACTACATTCTGTTGATCACTTGCTTGCAAAGTTGGTAGTGTTAAAATAAATACAAAACTGACCTTAGAGTGATGTTTTATCATTCTAATGATGAATTGATTACTCTTTTGTCTATTTATGTGAAGTGGGAGTTCGAAAAATTATGAAAACCAGTGATGCTAGGATTACAATATAAATTCTAAGTCCATGAGAAGTTAGCACGACACAATACAGGAACCAGAACATAGCTTGCAAACTACATCAGGAAAGAGTTTTTATTGGCCATTGCATAGGAAAATGGGCTCGTCTAGTGCTTCTACTAGATTTCTTGTACTCTACAACAAACTCTACTATTGTAGGCTATATTAGATATCCTATGGCTGGCTCTACTCATTCCAAGTATAAACTGCCTCTCTTCTTATAATGCAACCTTTGACATATGTTTTAACATGCATGCTAATATAAGGGCTAGTGCACTTCTTCTTACAAGGACAATTTCTATAATGTCTAATATAGATAAGTATGCTATATCATCTTGATTGACATAATAATAGCAAAATATTTTTTTAAATAGATTGTTTATTTTGATAGTGCTAGATGGAAACCCCAAAAAGTCACTAGTTTTAGAGTCGTTGGCATGGTGGCAGTCCTATTTATATGTTCCCACATCTTCCCTTCAAAGGGAAGATGATACTCTCCATGGTAAAACTCCTTTTGTCTCCCTAATGTATATACAAAAAATCTCATATTATTTTTTTATATGTCATCCCTCAATGATTCATTCTCTCACTCACTCTTTGACACCATGTGCTTGTGAATACTTATTGTGAGGGTTATATGTAAACATTGTGATTGCCCACTAGAAGAGGCATGTTGTGATTGGTGTTCTCACAATGGTAATAATAAATCAATGTCTTACAAGGAACACTATTTAGCCTGAAAATTGGGCTAGTCAATTCTTCCAATGGATTAATGTGCTCACATGTGCATACCAACAAACATAGCAGTTGTGTTATGATTGTTGTCATCAAAAGAGAGTCTCTCATGAAATTACTTATGGAAATACATCTGATCGTCACATTAATAATGTCGTGTGGATGCATGTGAAGGTTGCTCTCTTCTCATTTTTGACTTTTTTTCTCAAATATATTATATCTCTTCTTTGGAATTGTATGATTTACTTTTTTTAAATATGTTAAATTTGATTTTATCGTAAAGTATAATTTACAAGTACTTCATTGATATTTTTTGTTAAAAAATTAATTACTTCTAAAAGTTTTTAATAAAAAGGATTTCATATTTCTCTTTCCTACAACATTTTTTTCTCTCCACTCCCTCTCACTCTCTCTCTCTCTTCCTCTCTTTCCCCTCATGTTCTACCCACACAACAGTGATGGACGGACAGATGTGACTCAGCGGGTTGGTGGGAAAGTAGGCATGGAACAAAAGGACAAAACTCGTTCCATTTGGAGCCATGTTTGACTTGTGAATATCGTTTCTCCTAATATATATACACTAGACATGAACCTGTGTGATGAACGATCTTCAAAACAATAGATGTATTAAAGAAATACATATGGTACATAAGATAACAACAATAGATATTATGAGACTACACATCTCATATAACTCAATTCTTTACTAAAATGGAAGGGCGTCACTATCTAGCAATAGGGCTATTAGATTCATGCTAATATACAGTTAGGATTCAAAGAAATTGTTTTTGTATATATTATGTTCCACCGTAACACTTTCAGCTCCGGTAAATCTATATTTCATGGTCTAGAAAGGAATATTCAATACTGAGTCTTAACTCTTATTGACTGGAACTGTTAACTGAATCTAACATTTTTCTAAATACACATAATTTGACCTATATCCCGAACCAAAAACTCCAAAAATATGTATTGAACCAACACTTGCATTGTATGTATATGAGCCATGCACTTGATATGAATTGTAGCCTTGATCGGGGGGTGCTCTATGTCTCAATGGTTTAGCCTTATCCATGAAATTGTGATCAACTACTGAGAAGCTTGAGCTTGTGAAGTAGTCCCATGGATCACATAGGTCATTTCTTTAGGAGCACCCATCCATTCGTATATTGTTATAGCAGATTACTGGAATGACCTATGTGACTAATGCTAGCACCAGAATCCCTAATCACAACATCAATGTGAGATAGTCGGCGAGGTAGTGACTCGGGTGGTTAAGAGCCCGGCTCCCCAATGAAGGGACTCGGGTTCAAAACCCAGGTTGTGCTCCTCAGAAACAAATTATCCCGTCGTGCAGACCAGCTCACTATGCAATTTAAAATGTTCCCCCCGGTGTGCGGGTAGTCGAGGGGGGACCAGGGGTTTACACTGCTAGGGGGGTCACGATTGTGGCACTTCCTCGGGGGTGGTTCATCAAAAAAACATCAATATATAGAGGGGTCAACACGTTTAGTCTCTTGATACTTTCCATCACCAGATTATAGATTTCCTACACATGCACAATAGTTAGTTACATCTATTACATTTGATGACGTGATCATTTAGGCCTACATAAATATGATTAAATTTTAGTCATTAACAAAATCTAATAAACTTGAGATAAACATGTGATCATATATGACTGCTCATTATCATTTATCACAATAAAGTTGTAACTGTTGAAAATGTCCAAAGAGGCATATGGGATCAAACTATGTAATTGTCGGATACCCAGAGTAGGGGTTGAACAGTAAGAAAAATAAAGAGGACCGCCTAATATAAATGCAAATTTATTCTATATTTATATGATATAGTTTTTTGATATCCTACACATGCACGATAGTTTGTTACATCTATTACATTTGATGACTTGATCATTTAGGCAACATAAGAATGATAAAATTTTGAGTCATTAATAAAATATAATGAACTTTAGATAAACACACGATCAAATAAGCCTGGTTCATTGTAAAATAAAAGTTGTAACTGTTGAAGATGTCCAAAGAGACGTATGGGAGCAAACTATGTAGTTGTCGGATACTCAGAGCAGGGGCTGAATAGTAAGAGAAACAAACAGGGACACACAATATAAATGTGAATTTATTCTATATCTATGAGTAATAGGTTATGAAAAATCCCTCTTTCTTCTACCATTATGTGCTACAAGCACTTGTGATATCCATTCAATAGATATGTTATTATTCTAGTGAGACTCACCATGTAGCAGATAATTATCATCAAATATTTTCTTAAACATTGAATGCTCATGCAAAGGTCATTAGGAGTCCTTCACATTCTCCATTGTTGTAATACCCCTGACCTGGGTTATGGATTAACCCTAGAAGTTTTGCTTAAGTGATTTACTTATCAACTGGTTCTAATCTTTTGAAAGGTAATTAAGGTTTCTTGTGAAGTTTGTTTTCAAGTTTGAGCTTAATTGCAGACTATTTGTGCATTATATGAAATACTGAGTGAAAAGTGCAATTTACCCAAGATGAGGGGTTACATTGTAAAATATCACATGTGGAATATGTTCTAAGTGTTATAGTATCACAAGAAAGAGAATGATGCTAAGTGGTGGCTTGTGGAAAGCCTAAATCCCAAGTTATAATTTTTATTTGTTCGGTCAAAAACTCGTGTTGCTTTTTTTGTATTTTCTCTAAGTTTCTATACAATGCTATCCCACTTCAGAAACTCAAGATGGTGAAAAAAAGGAAGGATATAACTTTACAAATGCTATCCCCAAAGAATAAAAGAATGATGGTATAGCCTAAAATGATGAAGAATCACAGGAGATCATCATCGAGAAACAAAGAACTTTCATAAAAGAGATCCAGCACATATCACCAGGCTCATACACAGATCAGCAGCAAAGTGCCAAGACCATCAGCACCAAACTTCTGTAAAGACATAAAAACAAGAAGCACCATACTGGATCACCCTCAAAAAAAAATCTTCATCACCTTCTAGAAGTTATTATGCCTTTGCAAGCTACACCAAGAAGACACCCTTGTCAGATATCGCTCGATCATCCAACAAAGCAGCAGGCACAAACTCAACATTCACAGCTGGTTCAGTTATGAGAGGGGAGCATAGGACCCAAGGAAAGAAACAGAAGAACCTCCGCCATCACAGGGCAACAAGAAGACTCGACCATCACTGCATAAAGCAATGAGAGGGGAGCAAACCTGGACCAAAGAAACAAGGCAAAAAATTGAATTACTACATCCATCTCTATATAAGATCAAACCATAGCCCAAGACGCTTCAACCACTAGAGCTAAAGGCACAACAACAGAGACAAACCAAGAAAGAACTCTGCCATCCATCGCCAAATCAGCCATCAGCACAGAGGATACAAATCTCAACCATCACATCCATAACCAGCTATGAGAGGGGAGCAAAAAAACCCAAGAAGGAAACGGGGAACCACAACCATCACATGCATCAAAACTCAACCATCACTACAAAAATAGTGAGATGGGAGCAAGCCCAACCAGCAAGCTTAACCATCATATCAAGAAAAACACCTCAAGAGATAAGACCATCAGCATCAAACTACAACAAAGAGAGACAAACAAGAAGCATCATATTGGATCATCCTAAAAAATCTATCTTCATCACCTTCCAGAAGCTATCATGCCTTTGCAAGCTCATCCATCACAGGGCAACAAGAAGACTCAACCATCACTGCATAAAGCAACGAGAGGGGAGCAAACCTGGACCAAAGAAACAAGAAAAAAACATGAACCACTGCATCCATCTCTATATAAGATCAAACCATAGCCTAAGACACTTCAACCATTAGAGCTAAAGGCACAAACAGCAGAGCCAAACCAAGAAAGAACCTTGCCATCCATCGCCAGATCAACCATCAGCACAGCATATACAAAACTCAACTATCACAGCTATAACCAGCTATGAGAGGGGAGAAAAAAAATTGGGAACCTCAACCATCATAGGCATCAAAATTCAACCATCACTGCACAAACAGTGAGAGGGGAGCAAGCCCAACCAGCAAGCTTAACCATCATATCAAGCAAACACCTCAAGAGAAAAGAAATAGGCCTCCCATTCACATTTCAGATAAAAACAACCCAAAACTAGATAGTAGAAGTTGCATGGCAAGGGAACACATGGCAGCATCACAAGGAACATAAACCCAAACAGCAAGAAGCTTCACCGAGCTCAAAGGACCAGGATCACTGAAAGGTAGAAAAACTGAAAAGACTGCACCAAAACCTCTTCTGATAAAGCCACAGAGCAATTAGTCAAGAATGAGGAGAACGTCAGATTCAGTAAGCTTACAAAGAGTATTTACACTCTTTTAAACATTATTATGGACCCTCCTATTACGTTCAAACCAGGTATGATAGAGGATTGCATGAATGGCAACACCAGCTCTTTTACTCTTCATACTAACAATTTTATCCCAATTCATAGGAATTGCGCTGATTAACTCTTTCTCCAAAGCTTTGTTCCACATCTCCTTCATGAAACTACATCCAAAGCAAATGTGAAAGGTGTCCCCATAATCATTCATGCATAGATAGCATATGGAAGTAACAGGAATTCCCCTTCTTCTAGAATAGTCTGTGGTAGGGAGTTTATTGTGAATAGCTTTCCACATGTGAAACTTAGAGTTCATACTGGATTTTTTCCGCCAAAGCCATGTGAAAATGTCTTTCTTCTCTCCTTTAGTTCTTATAAGATCTCAAACAAACTTCAGCCTAACCTCTTTCTGTCCCTTGAAGTAGTAATTGTCATCCTGCTCTTTCTCAATGTGCACATTTTCCAAAACATCCATCAGCTCCTAAGAGCACCTAGATTCCTTAATACTCCAGCAACCATTTTTAATAATAGTGTTCAGTTTAGTACCATTAGGTAAGCCAGCACGAATAGAGAAGTTAATCTTAACTAGGTCATGAAGATAATTCCCATTAAGCCATGGGTCTTTCCATATGTCAACATTGTCCCCTTTGCCAATTTTTATTTCAAAAAAATTCAGCAGCTCATCCTTAACACGAATGAGATTATTAAACATCCACGAGAAGTTAGTAGAGTCATTCACACTCCAATATGTTTCCTTCCTAAAATATTTCTCATTCACCCCAAGTTATAACTTGTTTAATTAATGCTAGTACTTTGTGCACCAATTTTTGCTACAATTTGTAATTGACCCAATATGTAGGGTTGAAATGCAAAATCATCACCTCTCGAGTGACCCTACTTATTTTATGTATCTTTGGGAGGAAAGAGAAAGAAGGGGGAACTATGTTAGAATCACCATTGAGTGATGATACTCTTGGTAATGAAAGACCAAGAATGAGTTGAAGGCAAGAGTCGTATATGTGTTATATCAAGTTAAGACTTGATAAAAGGAGTCCTAACAGCTAGGGAGCCATTGTAGAGGCCTCCAATCAGTTTGTTGAGCCTTTACAAAGGCCATGATGAGGAGAGCACCACAAGGAGGTGGTCCGTTATGGGTTGTAAAGTTCCTTACAAAAAGTGTATCGGGTTGATTATTTAATGAGATTAAGATGATATAACTTGCCCAACAAGATAAGTAAGGGTTGAGATATTTTCTCTAAGTCATCCTCAAGATTCTTGCATGGCAAGATATACATGTGTGCATGCATGTCCATGTGTCAACCATGCATGGCCACGTGTCATATAGTATCATGAGGTGAAGACACCTCTTATATGCTTTATCTCATGAATCCAAGTATATATACTTCACATTTCACCAATTTATGAAAGTCTATGATACTCATAACCATCTCCCTTGTAGATATCATGCAAAGCCCCTTAGGTATCATGAAAATAATCCCAAGGAGAAAGAAGAGATCGAACACCAAGCTTTAGGTAAGGCTTTGGTCATCTTCAACCATCCCAAGGAGAAAGAAGAGATCGAACACCAAGCTTTAGGTAAGGCTTTGGTCATCTTCAACCTTGGTTGAAGATGGATATCGGGTTATGGATATTCCTTCCTTTCCTTTTTTCACCAAGTGCTTAACTATGGTGATTTCTTGTCTGTGAAGGAGTTGTGAATGAGCCCTGGACCTAGAGAAGTTATTCGCCAACCTTAAGACATGAAGCTTTGGAGCTTGTAGCTTTGAATTTATTCACAAGGTGGGTGATATAACTTGAACTCGATCATGTTATTATTCATCACCTAAATTGTTATACTTAAATGAATTACTTTTAATTCTAAAATCCTCTAAAATAGTTGATGAAACTATGAGTTCTAGTAATTGCTCAGTCCTATTGACATGAGCTATAATAGTTAGAACAAAGTTCTAGAGCTTGAAAAAGATGGTATCACTTTATGAAGTGATATCGGGTTCAAGTACACACACAAGTAGCTCTAACCCGATATGAGTATATGCAAACATCATTTACATGATATGCTTGCACGATGTGATTGAACAATATGTATGTACAATATTCTTGCATGAGATGCTTGCATGATATGCTTGCATGATAGGAAGTCAAGTATAAACTCTATGCACAATATAGGGTCTAAAGTATACTTGTAAGCTAATATAAAACCCTAAATTGGGTAACCCGATATGAGTGAAAATAGCAAGTGCTCCTTGCATGATATGATCACATATTATACCCCTGGTACACGATACCGTGAAGGGCATACTTGATGCATGATATGAATAATTTAGTAAACACAAATGCACGAAATCAAGTATGGGTTCAAGAACAAAGTGTAACCCGATATGGATAAAGTACCTCAACCCGATATGAAAACTAAGACAGGGGTTAACCAATATAGGGATATATGTTAGCTCATACATGATATGAGTCATGCTTGTTGCACGATATGTAAGATACCCACTAACTCTTGTGCAAGATACAAGTCTAGACTACACCTCTTATATGATATAGAGGAGTAAGCACTCTAATCAACATATAGTTGGAATCCCAAGATGATGGGTAAACCAAGATAAGTGGTGAATGATAACACATGTATGATATGATTAATATCCCTTGGATGCTAATATTAGCACCTAATCCTACCTTTGAATGATATGCGGTTCAATTCATACTTCATACACGATATGGCATAATCTACTCAATTTTCTGGAAAACCCTATATGATGGATTGAAACCTGATATACCCTATCCTTAGTATATGGAAGGTGGTATGAGAATTCAATAAGACAACTAGAATGTCAACTATCTATATGTAAGGTTGATCCTTGAAGTAATGAAAGGGTCATGTGTCTCAGGTTTTACCTAACATGGTAACCCGATAGGGTACCCAACATGGATACCTGATATGAAAAATCCTAGATGGGAAACTAAGTTGGTATCTTGTAAATATACCACTTAAATGATACATGATGAGTCATATACTTTATTCCTGATATGGTGCATACCTTATACACGATATGACACCAAGCACATATCTTATATCTGATATGGGGTCAAGCATCTAGCTCATACCCGATACAAGAAAATTTGAAATAATAAAGATCTAAGTGATAGTCCATCTGATGTGGGTATATGATATGCTGGTAGGGAATACATCCTAAACCATGACATGGTGATATGGTTATACCACATACCCGATATGAATGTATGACATGAAGTAAAGGATGTGGTTTAAAGTATAATATGATAATACACACATCTTAATATTCAATATGGAAGAGACACTTCAATCATGTGTGATTGATTGAGTGACATATGTTAAATTTGGTGTTAAATGAAAGATAATGCAAATTATTAATGATGAAAAAATATTCCTCAAGGAGGATTGAGCTAAAAGTATAATGTATTCGTTATCCAAGTGAGGATGAGAGAGAAACACATGCTTTGTGTTGATAATCATTTAATGATCAAAAGATGAGAATATATATAAGTATGATTGAATACTTATGATATCAATGTATGCTCCTAGATGTGTGGAGCAATGAATTAGAGTTTGGATTAATAATATAAACATGAAACCCTTTTCGGCTATAAAGGAAAACCCTAACCCTAATAATGGGGAGGTTGTAATTCTCTTATTGAATAAGACTAGTAAAGCATGGTAAATAATTGTATATCAAGTATGATGTTTAAAAAGGTCTTATGACCTAGAAATAATTGTTGCCTAGTGAGAGGTGACAAGATATGTATGGCCTTGTGAGCCATGTGAATAGTTGTTGCCTAGTGAGAGGTGACAAGATATATATGGCCTTGTGAGCCATGCAAATATGTTGTTTCCTAGTGAGAGGTGACAAGATATGTATGTCTTTGTGAGCCATGAGAATAAGTTGTTTCCTAATGAGAGGTGACAAGATGTGTATGGCCTTGTGAGCTATGTGAATAAGTTGTTGCATAATGAGAGGTGACAAGATGTATAATGGCCTTGGGAGCCATGAGAATAAGTTGTTGCCTAATAAGAGGTGAGAAGATGCCTAATTAAACTATGTGAGCTATGTGGAATACTTGTACAACAAGTGAAATGAATACCTTGGTCTGAGGACCTAGAGGTAATAGTTACATGTTACAGTGATAATAATGTTATGTGATGATATAAGGGTTTGAATACCCAATTTTAGTAATCATTATAATATGATGTGAAGGAATGAGAATTCACATTAATGTGATAAGGGACTGAGATCCCAAGTATCATGTGTCTTAAAGATTTGAAAAGTACATGATAGATGTATTACACCTTTCTTTGTAGCATTTGTTGTGGTTAATAATGATAACTTGGTTGATGCTAAAAGAATGTTGTAATGCACTTAATATATCACTAGAAACCATAAAACATTCCCCTGACCATAGATTCATCAGCATCATAATTTTTTGAATGGTGAAATGGGTTCCCCGCGGCATAACCCGAAATACATATTTTTAAATATGTGGGAGGGGGCGTAAGTAAGGACGGCCATATATGCGTCGATCCCCTTATGAACTCAAAGTGAATGTCTCAATAGAGCGTGGTGAATTGGCCTGTGGCTCAAAGTATGGTGCCTACGTGACCATAGCTCCGAGTATGGTGCCTAAGTGACCATAACTCAATAACTAGGGACGGTTGCAGTAGATGTTCCCCTAAGAGAGAACAATTGACACTATAGCTCAAAGAGAGGATGCCTATGTACCCTGACACAACTCTTTTGCAGATGACACAAGATGTCATGCTAAGCCTAAGTGGTCTCGTACTAACCGAGACAAGGTGAGGTCATGGAAACATTCTCTTCCATTGACCTTGTATGGTACTGATTTGTGAGAAGTTTGTCGTCGGTTGGAGATATATGGGGTATGCTTCATCACCTCAGGGAATAAATGTGATTGTTAAAATATGTTCAACCGTGTAGCATATTTGTTTAAGGATCGAATATGAAAAACATTGCTTGATGTGTAATTCAGTTATACAACTTAGTTGATAGATGTTATTTATGTCTCTTTACAGTCCTTGTAAAGTAGATAAATGGTTGGTATCTCTACCATGGGTATATGCATCATTCTCTTTAAGTAAGGAGATTACTTTATTCTGTTCATACAGTAATTAATCTTTCCAGTTAATGTAAAAGAACTTCGGATCAATTTATAAATGCTTATCTTTGATAATAATATGGTCGGCGGAGAGTTATATCTCTCACTGGGACAATTGTCTCACCCCATGGGATCCACAATGTTTTTAGGTGGATGAGCACGAAGCGGTGGAGACCTTTCTGTCAAGGAGGAACAACAGTTGAGACAACATTGACAACTCAGGTTGAGTGTACTGTCTATCGTGTCTTGTATATAGAAGTCCTATGTGTCGTCTTTGTACTCTCAGGTCCTTGGAATCAGTTTGTAATGGTTTCATGAATGATCTAAAGATTTCGGCTTGTATACCTCGAGGTTTTATGTTGCTTCAATATATGGGTTGTTAGAGCAACTGTTACATGTTGTCCTCGAGATGAGAAGAAATAGTATTGTACAATGTGAATCATGAAATGCATATGTTTTGGACCTTTTGGTAAGAGTTTTTTGGAAGATGATACATTTGCAAAATGGTTTTAAATTTTAGTGATTTTTGTTAATCTGTTGTTTATGATAATTCTGCATTATTAGTAACAATTTGTTTGTCAGTTTGACGACGGTCATTTCAAGTTTGGTATCAGAGCTTAAGGTTCGTTGAGTCTACAAAGACATAGGACTAAGGCATTGAGTCTGTTCTAGTGTCATCTAGTATATCTTATAGTGACTTCTACTTATGCAGAAGATAGAGTAAAGCTTAAAGATGTCTGAAGAACACAAGGAATACTTCCTGAAAGTAATGCTGCTACACCAACAGAAGGTGCAAGGGACCAGGAGAGTGAAGAACGACTTCCTGAGAATCCCCAAGATGATCCAGCTATGATAAGGGATCCTTCTTTTGATACCACTGTTGGGTAGGTTAGGATAGCAGTGATGCGTATAGTGGACTGGATATTAGCAACACAACCCAGATTACCAGCCCCCAATGATGAAGTTTTGAACTCTAACAGGATTCCTAATCAACATCAACATGTTGGAGATATGGAAAATGTCAAAAGAAATAGGTTACAACCCAGAATTAGGGTTTGCTACAGGTGTAGGAAGCCTGGACATAACATAAAAGACTATCCAGACGAGGATAATGAGGTAGGAATTAAGAAAAGACCTATCCAGACTCGGGAACAATGGCCTAGTAGTTCCAAAAAAGGGAAGTTTTTTTTACCACCGATGCAACTAATGTCTAGTGCACCAGGGCAGTGGCTACCCAAAAAGAGTAAAAGACCTGATGTTCCACCAGTTAGAACTCTTGGTTTGGCATCTACATCGGTTATAAGGCTGACAAGACCGGGGAGTTCTTATAAGATGTGTTATGAGTGTAAACAGATTGAGCATATTAGATCCTCTTGTCCCAAAAGGAAGGAAGAAATGACCTCACCGCTGAGGCAGAGTCAGTAAGACTCTCAAAAGCAATGGTCTAGTAGTGGCATACGAGGATGTAGACAGACGTCCTAAGCAAGACCATCAGCACTGAGCAATAGAGCATGACGTTGGAATCAAGCAACAACAAGATTCTATGAGAAGAATTAGTCTGAGGCAGTGAACAATCCATGAGTTGAGACAGGTCAGATAAAATAGTATCATTCTAGTGTGTCGTTTCATGATCCTATCTCTTATATATAAGAAAAGTTATTGCTATTGAGCTTCCTTTTACTAGTCCTATGAGGACACAAGAAAGATGAGGACTTACATTTTGCTCAATAATCTTTTAAATGCTTTATATTGCTCTTATCTGTGTGAAAGAGGATGAGATATAGAAGTAATTCCTGGAGAAAATCCATGAATGCTAAATCATGTGTTTGTGATGATACAAAAAGTAAGCAATATGATAGTACACAAATTGCATACTACCTACTCTCAATACTTGTATACCTTAGCCAGGTATTCGACTATTAAAGATAAGGTAAGTATAGAACTCTTAGATTGTTATCTTTCTGATTACTCTGATCAAGTAGTCATTTTTAGACAATCTAGTGAGCGTAATGAAACGGGAAATATGGCATGGATATTTTCATCACATTTTAAGTTCAGTAAATGGAATATGAGATGATCTCAAATCAATATGTGTGTATGAGGAAGTAAAAGAATATAATCCTCATAATAAGAGAATTAGAACAAGGGAGATGATCCAGATTGATAAAGTCTGTGTGAAAAGTAAAGATCTTTCCTATATTGTGGAAATGGGAAATGTGATAAAATCATGAAATATTCATGAACATGTTAGTCAATAATAAAGAAAGGGATGATGATATGTAATTGTCCAAATAATTCCTATGCAGATAGCAAGGAAACCTGAGATGCAACAAGTGTAATTGACTCATGAATAGTGAAAGTTCATGTAATGATCTTAGGAGATGATGATGCCTCCTCTTTGATGGACAACCCTGGGTTATGATGGGGTGATGAGAGGAATATGTTTCTTTGTGTTATTTTCTTTCAGGGACATGGCAATCAAGTAAGTCTGAGGACACTTGATGAGTATAAGTTAGAAGTGATCTTTTGATGGATACTAAGAAAGGTATCAATTTATCTTGGGCTTTGGTTCCAAGACAAAGATATGTGTAGTATATAATGTCCCAAGATGAAAGAAAGATTCTTTTATATGTGTGGCTTTGGTAATAACAATAGAGAGATGGAAATAATGAGAATGTGATATGTTTTTTACAAATGTGTCAGATACCAAGGTAAAGAATTCTGGCATCCAGGATATACCAGGTAGTATGGGAAAGTAAAGACATAGATCCTAATTAGATGATTACCCAGAATGACCAACTGTGAAATTAGTCTAGATATATATAAGATAGTATGTACATCAAATGTTAGAGGTTTATGATCTACATAAACATGACATCATTAAGAATGTACTAATTGAAGAAATAATTGTAGAATCATTTTGGGAAAAGCTTATCAAGCTAAAAATAATTCCTTAGAATACCCCTATTTAGATCTATTGAGGCAGCTTATACATAACATCTAGAGATATATATGAGATAAGTTCTTCTTTAATACATGGTCTCTCCTTATGACAAGTGAATGTACAACTAATAAGAAAATCGGTACAAGTCGTAGGAAAGTTTTATGTTGTGTCAAACTAGTTAGAATGGCACTGAAAATATATGATAAGACTTGTAAGTCCCAAGTGGGTGAAAAAACATAACCATAATCTCTCCATGAAAGCAAATGCTAAAACTAAGTGGGGTTTGACACCTGAATCATTCCATGTATTAATAACACTTCTTTGATGTACGAGGTGTTACCTGACACATTATATGTCATGGTCAAAGTTCAATGATAACCCTGAGTGAAAGGACTTTGTACTGGTCAAAGTTCAATGGCATATGCATGACATCAAGATGTCATGTGGGGATTTGATGAAATGATGCATGAATGACAATTGTCTTCCTTCATCTGGGATTTCAGAGATAAAATCCTTGTTAGAGGTTTATAATTGTAATACCCCTGGCCTAGGTTATGGCTTAACCCTAGAAGTTTTTCTTAAGTGAGTTACTTATCCACTGGTTCTAATCTTTTGAAAGGTAAATAAGCCTTCTTGTGAAGTTTGTTTTCAAGTTTGAGCTTAATTGCAGACTATTTGTGTATTATATGAAAGTTTGAGTGAAAATTGCAATATACCAAAGATGAGGGGTTACATTGCAAAATGTCACATGTGGAATGAGTTCTAAGTGTTTTAGTATCACAAGAAAGATAATGATGCTAATTGGTGGCTTGTGGAAAGCCTAAATCCCAAGTTATAACTTGTTTAATCAATGCTAGTACTTTGTGCACCAATTTTGGTACAATTTGTAATTGACCCAATATATGGGGTTGAAATGCAAAATCACCACCTCTACATTGATCCTACTACCTCTATGTATCTTTTGGAGGAAATATAAAGAATGGGGCACTATGTTTGAATCACTATTGAGTGATGATACTCTTGGTAATGAAAGACCAAGAATGAGTTGAAGGCTAGAGCCTTATATGTGTTGTATCAAGTTGAAGACTTCATAAAAGGAGTCCTATCAGACAAGAAGACATGGTAGATGCCTCCTATAGGTTTGTTGATCCTTGAAAAAGGTCATGATGGGTAGACCACTTCAAGGAGGTGGCCCATGATGGGTTGCAAAGTTCCTTACAAAAAGTGTATCAGGTTGATTATTTAATGAGATAAAGATGAGATAACTTGCCCAACAAGATAAGTAAGGGCCAAAATTTAGAGTTTTTGTTCTGCTCGTTCTGCTCTGGCGATCGCTAAGGCGATCTAGGGTTCCGAGCGCTCGACCCTTCGGCTCGGGGGAGGAGGTCGGATGCCGGCACGTGGCCACCCTCTCCCCCTGGGCTTCCGTCGGTGCTTGTCCGCTCTGCAGGTCGCGCTCCTCGTCCGTCTGGCTCCTCTCCTCTCCATTGCCTTCTGCCTTTCCCCTTTCTGGCCGTCGGGGTCGGGTCTCCCGGTCCTTTGATCCGGGAGTTGCAGGGTGAAGGGGTGGTGGCTTCTGTGCGGCGGCTTTGCCTCTGGCACAGCTTTTGCTTGGTGGCGGTGTGGAGGCGGCTGAGTCTACGGAGTCTGGCGTGTACCTTCCGAAGGCTGGCATTTGCTCCCCTGTTTAGTGTTCCTTCTTTTCTGTCTGTTTGTTTTCCCTTTTGTGTGTGTGTTCTTGGGTTCTAGGCAGGTTCTCTGCCTTCTAGTCACCGTTCTTCGGTGTTTGTCTGTCCTTTAGGGGGTTGTTTCTCTCTCCTGTCGTGAGAGTATCGTGATCTCTAGCAGGTCTCATTTTGCCTCAGGTTCGTTTGCTGCTCAAGCTGTTGACATGGATGGTAGAGATAAGAATCGGATGGAATACTGGTTTGGTTCATCCCTTACACCGTTGCCTAATGCTCAAGTTGAAGGCATCTCTCAGAAAAGTTGCTTAAGTCAGCCTCGAAGAAGAGAGATCTATGCAGAAGTGTTTTATTCTCGTTCCAATATGAGTGGTAGTGGTTCTAAGTCTGTGTACGTGACTGTTTCTTGTTCTTGTGGTTGTTCTTCTCTACTTGTAGATGTCGTTTGGCTTGAGTAATGAATGGATCTGTTTACTCTAAAAAAAAAAGATAAGTAAGGGCCGAGATAATAATTATAAGTCATCCTCAAGATTCTTGCATGGCAAGATATACATGTGTGCATGCATGGCAATGTTTCAATCATGCATGGCCACGTGTCATATAGTAGCATGAGGTGAAGACACCTCTTATATGCTTTATCTCATGAATCCAAGTATATATACTTCACCTTTCACCAACTTATGAAAGTTTACGATCCTCATAACCATATCCCTTGAAGATATCATGCAAATACCCTTAGGTATCATGAAAAGAAGCTCAAGGAGCAAGAAGATCTTGAACATCAAGCTATAGGAAAGGCTTTGATCATCTTCAACCTTGGATGAAGATGGATATCCGGTTGTGGATAGTCCTTCCTTTCCTTTTTTCACCAAGTGCTAAACTATGGTGATTTCTTATCTATGGAGGAGTTGTGATGAGCCATGGACCTGGAGAAGTTCTTCTTCAACCTTATGACATGAAGCTTTGGAGCTTAGAGTTTTGAAGTTATTCACAAGGTGGGTCATATAACTTGAACTCGGTCATGTTATTATTCATCACCTAAATTTCTATACTTAAATGAATACTTTCAATTTTAAAATCTTATGAAATAGTTGATGAAATTATGAGTTCTAGTAATTTCTTAGACATGTTTCCATGAACTATAATAGTTAGAACGAAGGTCTAGAGCTTGAATAAGATGGTATCACTTTATGAGGTGATATCGGGTTCAAGTACACACACAAGTAGCTCTAACCCGATATGAGAATCTGCAAACATCATTTGCATGATATGCTTGCATGATATGTTTGCACGATATGCTTGCATGATATACTTGCATGATAGGAAGTCAAGTATAAACTCTATGCACGATATAGGGTCTAAAGTATACTTGTAAGCTAATATGAAACCCTAAATTGGGTAACCCAATATGAGTGAAAATAGCAAGTGCTCCTTGCACAATATGCTCATGTATTATACCCCTGGTACATGATAACTTGAAGAACATATCTTGTGGACGATATGAATAATTGAGTAAACACTTATGCATGATATCAAGTATGGATTCAAGAACAAAGTGTAACCCGATATGGATAAAGTACCTCAACCTGATATGAAAACCAAGATAGGGGTTAATCGATATAGGGATATATGTTAGATCATACACGATATGAGTAATACTTTTTGCACTCTATGGAAGATACCCACTAGTTATTTCCCCAAGAAGTTCACTGTTTATTATCTAGATCTTATAGGGAAGGAATCAGACACATTATATGGACACCCAATGAAAAGGCCATTATTCATGTGAGAAATATTTCATATTTTTATATCTGTTAACATCTGTTATTATATTACTATTTAATTATGAAATTTAATGTGTTACATTAACATGTAGGGATTTAAGAGAGTTCAAAAAAGCTGGTGGAAATATCTCCAAGAAAAAGAAATAGTTACTAATTTGGGAGAATGTGAAAGTAATTTCCCAACTCCAATGTATATATTATTTATGTGAATTGTGATTATTTGTATTTTTGAACATTTTGTATGTTTCAATTTATAGTGTGCTAAACAAGGAAACAAATGGGCATGTGCATACTATGTGATGTGATATATGGACCTAATTATCAAACATGTTGCAGTGGAAATTGATACCATACAACATGTATTATATATAGTCTCATTAGATAATATGAAATATATCAATCTTATTATATATTATTAATTATATATATACATCATTTTCTTTGTAGGTATTTAAAACCAGTGACTTCACTACAGGTGAAAAGTTATTACATGTACATACTACCTATACGATGGAAGAATTATATGATGTAAGAGAACAATGGACAAAATCCTTACAAGTAGTGGGAATGTTTTATTCTAATTGGGATACGGATGACCATAATGACGATGATGATAATAATAAAGAATGATACTTTTAAACTTTTTTCGCATAATTATTATTATATTTGATGACGTGTGAATGAATTTTTTTAAATTGTCATATGTGTGAATGTGAAGATGATCAATACATGAATATTTCTACATGTGTCTGAATGTGAAAAGAGATGAAATGAATGGAACTACAGGTTGTTAAATGTGTGTGAAAATGGAGGAAATTTAAAATGGAACTACCAGTTTCTACATGTGTGTGATGAAAAATAATATGAATTAAATGTGCTTATACATGTTTGTGAATCACATGATCATAAATTGTTGTCGTCCTTGTTAATTTTACAGGTTTGTGGCCTGTCGTTGGCTGAAATCAAAGGGTGATGTAAACCTACAGTTCAGAACTGAACTGCAGGTCTGCATCCTACTGACCAGCCGGATAGTAGGCTTGCAAACTGATAAGAAAAAAAATCAAAACACAGGTGTCGGTTATTAGTATTAAACCGACAACAAAACCTTACTACTTCGATTATTAGTCTAACACCGACGTCTTTATCCCTTTTTTGGGGGCTAATTTTTTCCTTTCTGGCGTCAATTATAAGTACAAAGCCGACGTCTTTTAGAGGGATGTAGTGTCGATTATTGGTAAAAAATTGGCCCCTATTGTGCCCTTGCTGGCGTGCTTTATTGGTGACAGGAAGGGTTATGGCGTCGGTGTTGAAACTGACGTTGAAGTTTTCTACTTTTAGCGGCGCCCACTTGGGTGTCGCTTTGAAACCAATGCCAAAAGGCTTAGTTAACTGACAGTAAAAGTCAGTTATGTACTAGTGTGAACATGAGCTGATCAGTTCACTTACTGAACTAGTCAGTTCATTGTTCATAATAGTAAAAGTCGATTCAATTGACCTCACACACTAGCATGATTGGTCCAACACTTGAACTGGCCGATTCACAGTCCATTCAGTCACTTTTCAACCAATGTTGTTTAAAATGAATACCTAACTCTTTTGTAATCAACCATATTCATGAATGAACTCTAATTCCAAGTTAATCTGATGTATGTGACCCCATAGGATCCAAGATGCATTGGCATTGAATAACTATGTTGTCCGCTCTGGAGAAGAGAACAATATTCTCCTACTAAGATTTATTGCTACCACCTCTCGTCACAGTAACTCTATGATTGTATTATGGGACTCAAATTGTGCTTCTGGTGCCACATAATTAGGTGGTTTTCATTTGTTGTGTATAGTCTGGCTTAGATATATTTATATCAACATCAAAAGGCATCATTTTGGTCAAGGTCTGGCCACAACTTCATCCGTGACTTAAAGTTTCGTCAATTGCACCTACCACATATTCAAGTACTTATTGATTTTTTTTAACTTGGTTGGCCGTGTAATGATAGAATGTGGAAGCAGAATAGTCATAGTTCTCATTTTCTTTATCTTTGGAATGCCACCAGATTGTCTCAGCTATCAGTGTGCAGATATGGATAGTAAGATCACAATGTTACTGGGTGTATATAAGTCCATAATTTAAACGATCATCATCAAACCGACAAACAAATCGTTACTAATTATGCGAAATTATTATAAACAATGGATTAACAAAAATCACTTAAATTTAAAACCATTTTGTAAATGTATGCTCTTCCAGAAAACTCTTAGTGAAAGGTCCAAAACATATACATTTTATGATTCACATTGTATAATACTATTTCTTCTCATCTCGAGGACAACATATAATAGTTTCTCTAAAAACACATATACTGAAGCAACATAAAACCTCGAGCCTTACAAGCCGAAATCCTTAGATCATTCACGAAACCATTACAAACTGACTCCAAGGACTTGAGAGTACAGAGACGACACATATGACTTCTATCTACAAGACACGAAAAACAATATACTTCCCAATGCCTACCACAAGAGGTAAGAAAGTTAAAAATTAATAACTCAAAATCCACAATAAAAATGTAATTTTTTTTAAGTCCAAATTATAAGCAAAGTTAACTTACTCAACATTGAATGGAGCTATTATCACCATCTTCTTTTTTTACCAAAATATCTAAAAGAAACAGAGCAGTATGAGGTAACTAATGAAGGGTCTTTATCTACAAGACTGATCAAAGATGGAACTAGAAATCTTACATGGGAAAATAAAAAATCTTTACAGATCGTGTGTAAGTGGCTGCAAAACATGTATTACATATATATTAATATATAATAAAACTGATCACCGTATATAAAAAAAGTTATATGGATGTATAAACAAGATCTCACCATATACATATCTCTATCATAGATGTATTCAACCAATAATAATGAAACAACTCCAAAATATCTTGTATAAATAGATTGTTATCATATGATTCACCTGCAGCATCCTCCAGAATAGAAATATTTATAGGACAATTTGGGTTATGTTCGCCAATCCATACTACCATACCCATACAATTAGAACTTAATGAGGCATATAGGTCCCTTCGAATCCAACTAGATACTTCAAGAGGTGTAGGTGGAGGCTGAGATGTAGCAGGTGTCTTCCTTTTGACCTTTATATATAATTTCATATCAATTGACTCATATATACATACTAAAAAATTAACATAATGTCAATTTGCTATACAATATTAGTATAGATAACATCCATTTTGGACCATAATATCACTCCACCTTCTGCTTTACCAAGCATTTCAAAATATGGGTGGGCATATGGCAATGGAAGATCCCTCCAATAGGAGAGTAAATGTATCGGGCTCACACAAACTGCACCATCTGGTACTGGAGTCCCATGAAACATGTCCCCTGGAAGGGGTGGGTAAGCCTCGGTCGCTACAACGATAAATATTTGAATTTTTAGATGACATGTCTTTAACCCCTACAAATTTACGTAAAGAATGTTATATACATATATACATAAATATATCATCTTAAAAAGACTAGATACTATGTCATAAAAATACTTATAATGGACATGCTAGGTGGGTCTACATGATTCCCAACCTCTACTGTAGGAGAACAACGGCATGCCACAAGTACTGTCTGAGTGGCAGCCTGAGACGCCTGCCACTTCACCATTGCTTCTTGGATTCTCTTATTAATTAACTCATCTACCTATACATCGACAAAAGAAACGCTAGATTTTGATTAATGAATTCCCTTTTACAATAACATTTTAAAAAAAGAATAGGTTATCTCAACATTTGATAATCCCGCTTTTGAGATAGGTTTGCGTTGTGATGGCCCAAAGAACATTTTTATGCCCACACCAGCGCCTGCACCCCTAACACGTCCAGGATGCTCTGGATTACCAAGAGAAACTGTCAATTCATCCATTGTTTCCTCAGGGATGAACTTTCCTTCCTTCCTATGCTCGTGAATCTCCCGTTAATCGCCATCAATAGAAATTGGTAAGTAAACATAATAATAATCAATATTGATTGCTCTAAAAGTTGAATTTTACCATTTTTGTAGTCGCCTCAGCAGTTGTGGGCTCAGTTATATCTCGTTTCTTATTTTTCCTCCTAGCTATCCACATAGCATGGTGAGGCAGAGGTGGGGGGCCAATAGTAGAGGACTCTGCAGTCTCTTGAGTAGCAGCAGACTGAGTAGTAGACTTAGCTTGTAGACTTTGGTGAACTCCTGCATAGCCTTTTGGACCCATCGTGTGGTCATGCACATTTAGTGCATTCCTTGCTCTTTGAGTATCGTTGATAGCCTTGTTAGTAATCACATTGATTTGATTAGTAACATTAAAGGTTAATCTTGAATAGGTGAATATATAAGAATATGTATTAATTTAATTGGGAGTGGCGCTTAATACCTTGAATTCATCAGTTTTTCTTTTGGTAACAAACTCCTCCTAGTCATTGGGGTCCATGTAGTTCCATTGCTCAGTGGTTGGCTTCTTCCTCTTCTTAGCATCTCATATGTAATCTCGGGTGAGATTTGTCCTAAAGTTCCTTAGGGCCCTCCCACAGTGTTGCATCACGTATTTACGATGTAGCTTTTAATCCAGTTCAAATATACTCTGCAAAATATAGTTTCTATTAACTAGTATCCTAAAAATTAGTAATCTACAAAATAGAATTGCAAATAATAATAACTCATGCATAGTTCCTTCCATGCTAAGTCTTTCTTTCCTTTAGTAACTTTATGCCAAGATTCTACATTAGGACTACAATGGCTATGAGTAAGAACCCCAAGATATGAAATAAACGAGTTGCGGTTCACTCCAATTGGATTTCCTGCATGATCAAAATTTACAGCTAGTTTGGGTCCATTGCCCCTTTTTTGTAGTAACTTGTTCATCATAGTGATGCCCCTCACTTTTTCAATTTTTTTGCTGCTCATCAAGTGCCCCAAGTTCTTCAGGGGGTACATCATCACCTAAAATTTGACGAAATAAACACACTTACATGATATAACTATAAATGGACGTATAGATAGAAATATAGAATATATTTTTAAAACTTACATTGTGAGGCGACGAATTGATATCCTCACCCTCACGGTAATCATCATCATGATCATCATGCTCATGCCTTGTATATACTTGTACAATCCCGTTGCACATGTTGATTTTGTCACCAATGCTGACTTTCAAGTTGTTACCGTAATGCCTACATGGATAGTAGAATCTATCTCCAGGTTGTTTCCTATATTCCTTGGCAAAACTAATAAATTGATAAAGACCAGAAATAAACTCTGGGGTGCAGTGATTTGGAATGGACATCCATGATGTATCCATTCTATGATCCAAGAGAAAACAAGTATATATTAGGGTTTAGGGTTAAACGATTAGGGAAGATTAGGATTTATGGTTAAAAATTTAGGATTTAAGGTCTTATATATAATAAATGTGTACCACGTATCTTATTCTTGAACACCTAATTTCACTAGTAAGTGTATGTGTATTGGGTTTTCAAGAAAATTTTGGCAGCATTTTCCTGCTATTTTCCAAGTACATATGTTCTTAGAGAACAAACGGGGAAATGTTGTTGAAATTTTCTTGAAAACTCAATACACATTATACACTTACATCCAAAGTGAGATTAAGTGTTCAAGAATAGTCTCAAACCGAGGACTAAGATTTACTCCTAATGAGTTAATCTTAGACGGGTTTCTAGGCCAACAAATATATGTGTTTTCATTCCTATACCAATGATCCTAGTTTCATCATTCATATCCTAGGTTGATTTACAATAGCATAATTGATTTCAACATCTCAAATATACATGCATAAGTTGTCAACAAGATAATCATTAAATATAAAATATAGGTATCCTATCATTTATAATTGATTTCAAAATTTCAAACTAGCTCATGCATTATCATCATCATTCTACATCATAAAATATGGACTCATAATTAAACATAAATGTATGTATCCTATCATTCATAACTGATTTCAAAATTTCAAAATAGCTCATGAATTATCATCATCATTTTACATCATACAATATGGATTCATGTTCCTAACAATTATTTGCACAAAAATTTATTTCATTTCATATAGTATCAATAGAAGTGCAAAAAGCATAAAAGCATCCATTCATTTCATATAATATATATTAATCATTAAAAATTCTTTATCGCCTACCTTCTAAGGTGACGGAGGTAGAGAAGATGGAGGAGCAGCAGTAGCAGAGAAGATGGAGGAGCAGCAGTCAGTAGAGCAGATGGAGGAGTAGCAGTCGGGCTCAGGAGGGTCCAGAAAGGAAGAGGGGTAGCGGCAGTGGCGGCTCCGACGAGGAAGAGGGGAAGCGGCGGCACAAACTCTGCCAAGTTCTGACAGCGTTGAGCTCCAAAGCTCTGGCAGTGTTGAGCTCCAAAGCTCTGGCGGCGTTGAGAACATGAGGTGATCAAGCACAACAGCCGGTGAAATCACAACAGTGGTAGGTGGCGGCGGATGGAGATCGGCGGAGCAATGAGCGGCAACAGAATCACCAGACCTAACACTGGTGAAATCACGATGAAACAGAGAACGGGGAAGAGTCGATTGCGCGGGTGTTATTAAGTGTACCATCGTCGTCGGTTGTTTCATAAACTGACACCTATGTTCAATTTTAGTCGTCAGTTTCAACTAGAAAAACTGACGTCTATCTGCATATGCCGACAAAAAAAATGTTCTTGAATTACGACCATAGTCGTCGGTTACTTGGTCAACAACCGACGCCAATTGGGTAATTTAGGGGTAAAAATTTTCACGGGGACATCTCGTGAAAACACATCTACGTCATTTATTATAAGAAAACCAATAAAAAAAACGGGGCCGATTTCTGTCTCGCAAAAAATCTTTAGTCGTTAGTTACTTGGTCAACAACCGACGCCGTATGTGAAATTTTAGAGGTAGTTTTTTTGCACTGGAAAAATTAGATTTGGAGGGTGATTTTATATGTCAGTTTCTTATTGCGCAACTGACGTTAAATGAAAAAACAAAGGGTTCTCTAAAAAGAATTCTAGTTAGAAAATGATAAACAATTTGGAAAAAATAAACCAAACTTTCTTATTTGAATTATAAAAATGAGTTGAATGAAAATAATTCACCAACAACTGAAACTCGTGGCTGAGGAAACACCAGGAGAGTTGTGAGGGCTGGAATTGAAGTACTGACCATGGCTCACACCTTGATTCCGTCCACGTAGCGCTAAGCCCTCAGATCTTGGGGTCCAAAATCCAGTTCGGGATGTTATTGATGTCAGTTTGTGTTTTTAGCCGACGTTGTAGGGTTTAGGCGTCAGTTTTTGAAATGCAACCGACACCTCAAAATGTGATGTTATACGTCATTACTATAGTAGTGTCATGAACTGACTGTCTCAAGTTGTGAACCGAGGGGTGGGTGGATCAATTCGATTAGTTCAAGTATTTGTGTTGATTCATGTTGTGCAATAAATGGGATTATAATTGTCAATACAATTGTAATAGGGAAACATGATGAAATGACCAGTTCATGGGTTGAACTGATCAGTTCACCGGTAAACCAAGCATTTTGCCACTCGTACGTTGTGAAAATTTGTGAAATTCTAGTCCTTCCACTCCCACACAGATTGGGAACCCAGACAGTAACCCTCCTTCTCAGAACACAACTTAATTTACTCAAATAATTGTTCGTCTTCTCTAGATGTGGTAACTGAGAGAACTAAAATAGGTCCTACCCAATAAAGGGAGGGATAACAAGGGAGAATAATTGTGGGAGAGTAAGTTGGTGCTAGTACACCAACATTTGAGAGATAAATCCTTCCTAACAGTTCTTCTAGAACGACATGAGTTACTAATTGTCCATGTGGACTCTCATATAGGCGAGGATCTTTTCCCACTAGGAGGGAAACACCAAACTACTTTTCAGGGTGATCAACCAGGAGCTATTGTAGACTCTGTCTGAGTGTGAATTCAAGAAAGCCATATAATTCACCGAGAGATTAGTCAATAGTCTTTCTCCAAGACCAGGTATGACCTCATAAACCATCCTTCCCATTACATTGTTGTTGGCGGGATCGTCTTTTAATGTGGAATATGACAAATAATTTTTTTAGTTTCCTATCTATTTCCATATTTCTGAAAAAGTTAATCTTACTGAGATCACTTTAAATGACATGAAGAAGATCAATTATACTAGGATTTCTGGAAAAGAAAGAAACCAGGCAAGGAAGTTTTTTTCTTGATCAGTCATTTTTATGTATGCATCATATATTTTTAGATATGACCAAATGAATTCAAAAAATTACATCCTTTGATATATTTATTTATTGTGACTATTAAACATCTTGGGATGTCTATAACTTCGCAAGGATGAAGAGTAAGAAGGTGATGGAACATATGGTGGTATTAAAGGATCTAGATCAGTTTATTCATATGCTTAAGTTTGTTTGTACTCAACAAGAAGAACACAAATAGGGTTACATATTCACAACCTCAACAGCAGACAACAATAGAAGAAAGAAGTGCTACTTAAAACATGGATGGCCATCTTCTATTCACCTAACCCTAGAATATTTTAGATTCTATTATGCAACTTTCTTGTTGTGATTTTAGAATACTGTGGTTTCTAGTTCTTTGATCTAGTACTCCATAGTTCAAGGTTTGATCCCGCATTTGACACTTTTAAGGAATGAAGGGATCTCATGCTGTAAATATCCCAGTGTTCTTTAATATTTCTTTCTTGGGATACTAAAGATGCATTGATATTAGTCGTATCATAGACGGCTATGGTTAGAACAAATGCACCATTTTTTCCTCATCATAATTCTAAAGCCCATGGCACCCTCTTTTGTTGATCTGCACATCTTTTTCAAGTCTTCACAATGGATTTTTGTTTCTTTGATGCTAGGATCTACTTATTTAGGGGATTACATTTATTTGTGCATAGTTATATACTTATGTAGTTGGAGATATCTTTGTTGGTTTCCACCATCGAGGAATTTAAAAAGATGTTGAGTATGTAAATCTTACTATTGCTTCAGGGTATTGTAGTGCTTTCTTTTTTTTAAGAGACTAAGTAAACTAGTAGAAAAGAAAAAGCATATGAATTGGAGTCATTTTTCTAGTTGATCGGCTATAGAATTGTGATAGCCAAAAGAATATATGAAGCCAATCAAAATTTTATTATATTAAAATTTGTAATGCCTTTTCTTGTTCATCTTTTATTGTAAATTGACAACTAGTGTTTTGTTCTTGACTGCTAATCAACTTCTCCATTTGGTGTTTTTTATAATGCCTAGTAATCACTACTTGATGCTCCTCTACTCATCCAAGGAGAAAATTCTACATCACATCCATATGCATGCCATGGATTTTTTTCATGGATTTTTGGAAGCTAGAGAGATCTCCCTGTAGAGCCTCACATTTGAGTCAATCAGTTAGTGATACCTTTCATATTTTGTTTTTTCTACATTGATTAATCTTTAATGATTAAATCTCATGCCATTGAATCTTTGGGTTGAGGATAAATAATTGAAAAGTTTTCAATTTACTTCTGGTATTTTTTCCTTTATTTTCTACATCCTCCTTCTCTTCTTCTACATATCGATTTTCTACTGTCTATTATTTTGAATCTCCTATTCCTTCTTCTCTTCCTATTTCATTCCTCTCTAGCTTGTTGATCACTGCAATCTATTGATCACTTCCTTGCAAAGTTGGTAGCGTTAAATATATACAAAATTGATCTTAGAGTGACGTTATATCATTCCAATGATGAATTGATTGCTCTTTTGTCTATTTATGTGAAGTGGGAGGTTGAACAATTACAAAAATCAGTGATGCTAGGATAACAATGTAAATTCTAAGTCCATGAGAAGTTGGCATGACACAAAATAGGAACTAGAACATTGCTTGCATACTAAATCGGGAAAGAATTTTTATTGGCCATTGCATAGGAAAAAGGCTAGTCCATTGCTTCTACTAGGTTGCTTGCACTCTACAACAAACTCCACTATTGGAGGCTATATTAGAGATCATATGACTGCCTCTACTCATTCCAAGTGTAAAATGCCTCTCTTCTTATAATGCAACCTTTGACATAAGTTCTAGCACACAAGCTAATATATGGGCCAGTGCACTTCTTCCTATAGGGATAATTTCTATAATGTCTAATACAGCTAAGTATGCTATATCATCTTGATTGACATAATAATAGCAAAATATTTTTGAAACTGGATTGTTTATTTTGATAGTGCTAGATGGAAACCCTATAAAGTCGTTGGTTTTGGAGTCGTTGGCATGATGGTAGTCATGTTTATATGTCCCCACATCTACCCCTAAAAGGGAGGATGATACTCTTCATGGTAAAACTCCTTTTGTCTCCCTAATGTATATACAAACAATATCATATTATTTTTTATATGCCCTCCCTCAATGATTCATTCTCTCACTCACTCTTTGACACCATGTGCTTGTGAATACTTGTTGTGAGGGTTATCTGTAAACATTGTGATTTCCCACTTGAAGAGGCATGTTGTGATTTTTGTTCTCACAATGGTAATAATAAACCAATGTCTTATAAGGGACACTATTTAGCCTGAAAATTGGTGCTGGTCAATTTCTCTAATGGATTAATGTGCTCACATGTGCATACCAACAAACATAGCTGTAACATCCCTGACCTGGGTTATAACCTAACCCTGGAAGTTTTGCCTAAATATGTAATTATATACAATACTCCCTGGCATGTAATTAAGTTCCTCAGGAACATATACTTCAATTTTGGTTCCTGTTAAACAAAGTTGTAGTATTGTTTTGTTATGCAGGGACCTATGTGCAAATTACCCAGTTTAAGGGTTTAGCTTGCAATTTCACAGGTTGAGATGTTCTTTTGATAATGAGACATCATATGAGTGAATATGATGAGGTATGATGGATTTTCCAAGCTTAGGCATCAAGATGCAGCTTGTGGAAAGATCCTTGTGCTTAAAAACCCTAATTTGGAGTAAAGTACAATTTACCCAAATTGAGGGGTGCAACTTGTAAAATTTCACCTTCTAGAACATCTTCTATAACTCTTGTCATCATTCAGAGTAGAAATGATGAAAGGGACACATCAATGAATAATCGGATAAGAAAAGTGATCTTTGTGGTAAAAATCACCTAATATGAGGATAAAGACCTTTCATGCATGAACCCTAGTTGGAAGATGGCTTTCTTCACCCTTAGATCTTGAGATTTCATGAGCTTTGCATAAGTTTAGATGAGTTTGGACGTGCCCTTGAGCAAGGAGGGATTTAGATGAAAATCCCATGCTTTAGAGGTCCTTATGGTGTAAAATGGGTTAAGGTATATAAGTCTTTTCCCTTGCAACAAGTGAACGGATCTTTCATTTCCTTCACTTCTTCTCTTCTTTCTCAAACGGCTAAGGCAAAGCTCTGGAGCTCAGGGATACGACCAAGTAGTTCCAAGGTGAGTAAGAACCATCTTCTAGCTTGAATTCATGGAGGAATTCATCTTCTAAGATTGGTTTTGTGGATAATTCACTTAGGTTCTTTGTTCTAGCCGATCATCCCCACCTTTTCTTTGGAGAATCACCTCTGGCCGAGTTGTGGAGCTCAAGACACCATTAGAGGCTTGAAGATTGGAATCTTGGAGCTCTAGGAACAACGTTCTAAGGCGGGTTTTATAATTCTAAACTCTTTGCTTTATATGTATATTTTGTTCTTACAATTTTAGCATTTAGTTCTTCTTCTACCTCCCTTCTTCCTTGCACTTTTGCAAGCAAAACGGTGGAATAACCGACCTTGACAGAGGTTGCATATGATGGGCGTGGATTCCTAGGTTACTTTATCAAACGAACTTGGACCCTTTTGGTCCAAACGGTTGCAAACCGTTTAAGGTCAAACGGTTTCAAACCGTTTGATCTCAAACGACCTTGCAAGACCGTTTGGATTGAAACGGTCTCAAGACCGTTTGATAGGGTTGACCAAGGAACGACCGTTTGAGGGTCTGTTGGTAATATATTGAATTTTATTCCTACAAAGAATCAAAGTTTAATTCTTAACCAATTGAGAGTTGAAGCCACTTCAACATCCTAACCCTAATCGGGTTGAAATTGTTGTTTTTAAGCATAGATTTTGTTGAGTTTTGGGTTGAAGGACCCAAACGGTCTCAAGACCGTTTGGGGGTTCCTCCAAACGGTCTCAAGACCGTTTGGGAACAACCCAAGACTGTTTGAAGGTCTAAGGTTGAGGTAATTTGATGGGTTGAGGGCACAATTGCAATAAGTTGATGAATTGATAAAAATGCTGATTTTAGACCTAATTCAAGTTCAACCCTAATCCAACCGACTTGGGTTTTTGTCAAACTTTGGGCAAACGGTCTCAAGACCGTTTGGAGGTGATCCAAATGATCTCAAGACCGTTTGGGCCAAGTTTGGGCCCAATTGGAGGTCAATTGATAGGTTCAACCTTGAATTGATTCACATTGTTGAATATTGATGACCATCTGATTTGAAACCCTAATTGAGATGGACTTAACTCTAATTGGCTTTCAATTGAGGGTTAATTTGGTGTTCAATTGATTGAGGCTCATCCTAATTGACTCAATTTATAAGTGGTTAACATGGCTTTGGCCAATTGAGGGCTTCAACATACTTAACCATAAACATTTGTAAGTTTTAAACCATGTTGGAGGTCCAAACGGTCTCATGACCGTTTGAGGCCAAACGGTCTCAAGACCGTTTGGGTCCAAATGGTCTCAAGACCGTTTGGGCTCAAATGATCTCAAGGTCGTTTGGACCAATCAATCTCAAGGCACATTGATCAAACGGTTTCAAACCGCATAAGCTCAAACGGTTTGGAAAGTCAACCTTTCCAAACGGTCAACACACCCAAACGGTTTGGGCAAACGACCTTGAGGTCATGCGGTCTTGGAGTCAAACCTATCAAACGGTCAACGCACCCAAACGGTTTCAAACCGTTTGGTGGTTGAAGGTTGAAACCGTTTGGAGGTTTTCAAGGACATTTATACTTAATCACTTGAAGTTGTAATTGGTTCAATGGTGATCTAAACTAAACCCTAATGGTATCTTAGGACATTAAGGGACTCAGTGATTAATGGATTGACCCATGATGGTGATCATGAGGTAAATTACCAAAATACCCTTGAGGGGTTTAATCGAGTAATACCTTGTCCTAATCAAACCCTAATCACATGTTAATGATGTTTTGGCTTATGCTAGTCAATGATGACTTAACCTAACCTGATCTAGAGTGGTGTTATCACCATATATTAGTGAGAGGAGAGAGAAAGTATCAAAAGAGAGAGAAAGTACCCTTTTATGGTGGAAACTCAAGTAAAGTACCTTCAATACACATGAATGTGCATGATTAGAGTATGATCCACCTATGTGAGATCATGGAAACCCTAATTATGATGTTTAGTGAATCTAAATCTTATCTAAGAGCTTCAATGATGATGTTTCTCATACATGATGATGTTATGAGTTCAATTCACCATGAGGTGAATAGTAAACCCTAATTCTAGGGGGATGACATGTAATGTGAATAGTAAACCCTGATTGATGAAAACTGGGGAACTTGATTCTTCTAAAAGTTTGAAAGTATAACCTCTAGAATGAATTGTTTACTGTTATCAGTTGAATTAACCATGCAGGTTGTCATGAGATGATGATCATATCCAGGTATGGATTATGATACTATATTCATTGAAAGCATGTCTTAGCTTTATGAATAAGTGAAATATCCTGATGCCCAGATAATGGCATCTAATGAGATTTATGGGCTGTGAGAGCCATGAGTATCATCAAGGTCATGCTTAACAGATGACTTGTGATAAGATGATTGAGAAATGATAATTGATGTGAAGTTAGACTTGTTACATTTAGTATTCTTTCTTCAGAGCTGCTATGCTAATGTTTATTGTTTGAGAACATGTATGATGCTAAAAGAATACTGAAATGTACCTAACTAATCAAGTATAATCATATCATGCAAAGCCCTGATCATAGATCCATCATTGTCAGAAAGCAATATGATGGTGAAACAGGTTTTCCCAAGGGAACTCCTAGAGCACATACTTTTGAGTATGTGGGGGAATATGGATGTGTAAATCCTTACATCCTAGTGTAGGAATTGATGTAGATGTTTCTTAATCCATCAATCCTTCACTACATGTTGTAACATCCGAGGAAACACAAACACCGCATCATCATAGGTAAACAAGAAATCTCTCGATGACGAAGAGAGTACAGAACGCACTGTAACTCTAAAAATAGCGAAGGACCAGATTACACTGGTAAGCTATAGCAGCAGAGACACAATATATCCTGCAAGTCATCCTCACTCTGACTGAGGAAGATGAGGTCATAAGAATCCAGCTCTTTTAATGACCTAGGTATGATATCGATGCGACTTAACAAAGTGATCGATTGGAGTATGAGCGGTATACCTCATCTCCGCATGGCATAATAATGTTTGAAAAACATAATCAACAACGTAGTATATCTGTTAGAGTTAACTATGAGTTACTTGATTGATGTTACACTGAATAGTGCATATGTTCTTCATTTTCCTAGATGTTGAACTCTTTCTTATTACCAAAACTGTTGTTGAATACTTTGAAAGCTTTTACTGCTTAAGTTATTCTTTGTTTTGCTTATAAAGCTTCTAGTGGAGAGTTATAACTCTCGTTGGGACAATTATTTAAAATTGTCTCACCCCGTAGACTTCAACTTTTTAGGTGGTCATCGAAGATGGAGGAACCGGTCTACAGGTGACCAATCTCAGCAGCAGCATCATCAGGAGCAGCAGTAAATCTCAGGTGGAGATTCAGACTGCTATGTGATGTAGTTAGAGTCAGTCCTATGTGTCCTCTGTACTCTCAGGTCTTGGAGTTGTTGGTCTGAGATTTTGTTACGAATCTTGAGATTTTGAATCATGATGTGTATAATTACTCAAGAAGTAATTTGACAGTGATGTAAACAGTTTAAATCCTTTTTCTATAGAAAAGGTTTGTGGTTTCAAGCTCTTATCTCAAAAAGTTTTAATTTTCAAGCTCTGGGAACAGTTACACAGAGCCCTAGGCACCAAGTTAAGGTTTAGTACAGCCTTTCATCCACTGACTGATGGACAGTCGGAAAGGACTATACAGACCGTGGAAGATTTTTTGAGAGCATGTGTTCTCTAGTTTATCGGGAGTTGGGATCTACATCTGAGCTTGATAGAGTTTGCCTATAACAATAGCTATCAGCATAGAATTGATATGGCACCATATGAAGCCTTGTATGGTAGACGTTGTAGATCACCCTTGTGTTGGTATGAGACTGGTGAACACCAGTTGTTAGGTCCTGATCTTGTGCAGCAAACTACAGAAAAGATCAAAGTTATTCAGCAACTTAAGACTGCACAAGATAGGCAGAAGTCTTATGCCGACAAACGTCGTAAACCTTTAGAGTTCCAGGTTGGAGACAGAGTTTATCTCAAGGTCTCACCTTGGAAAGGAGTCCTTCGTTTTGGAAGGAAAGGGAAGTGATGGAGCTCCCCTGAGACTTACACCAAAAGATTTTTTACTTCTTCCGATGGGAATCCCAGAGGATATTTGCACCAAAAACCCTAGAGAGAATTGATGTCTTCCCTAGGTTTACCTAGAACTGGTGCTTAGATAAACACTCCAACCCCATAAGAGTATGGAAGCCTTATCATAGTACAGATTTAGGATCGAACCCAAAAGACAACGGTCTTGTTGCAAGCAACAAGATGGAAAACGTACAGCACTTCACTTAGTTACTTTACTAGTTGGCACTTATATCGAAAAGTTGGATTTTGATGGTTTTAAACTAGAACATGAAAAGTAAAGAAAGAAAGTAAATCTAAGAGTTAAACTATGATAAAGATCACTAGGGTGTGATCGGTTTTTCACCGCTACTACACATCGATCAACACATGTAAAGAAAAACTTAACCTGCAAAAAGAGTTCGGTCAGTTAGTATCCTTGTAGATCTAGTCTCCTTTCAGATAACCTAGCTACGAGAAGTGCGGGAATGTTGCAACGCCAGCCATTCCCAATCAAATTGTCACATTACTTTACATCATTCCCCTCGCAAAGTGTGTTCCTCGACTTATCAAGGTTGCACTTCCATACGTCAACTGATTCCATTTCATAGTATGAAAGTGCAACGGATGATAGTGAGTTTACTCCACTTCTTGAGATACACTTCTAGATACCGAAACAGATACATGGTGGATACATGCATCAAGAACCAACATGCAAACGAGTTTCGAATCTAATAGTACAAACGTAGACAATTCATACTAAAAGATAAAAGATAACACAAGTTGGAGATCAAGCAACAAGTATTCATTAATCGTTTGACATTGAACTGACAAAGATGAGAACTCTACATTACAACCTAAGGATTACATTTTACATGATATGAAAGTATGGGTAACGGGGCTACTCCCCGCACCCTAGTGAAGAAGACTACTCCCTCATGACTAAGACCAAGAAGGAGGCGAGAAGGGAGAGAGAGAGCATCATCCCCACAAAGGATGGAAGAAGGTCAACCCCTTGGAGAGAGAGAGAAACGATCCACCAGTCTTCGCAGGTTGCACGACGAGGAGGTCTCCCCTTCCCACCTTCTTGACAAAGAAGGAGAAAGCAGCTTCTGGATGGAGTATGAACCTCAGACCGACAGCCCCAGGGCGGAGGATGGAAGTGGCAAGAGCTATGGAACGATTGGGGCAGCCTTTGGACGTCTGAGATGTGTCCCCCTTGGGAGGACCCTTGGGGTCTTATTTATAGGCCTTGAGTGAAATCCAAACGGTTTGGAGACCGTTTGGACCTCAAGACCGTTTGGGGTCTCAAGACCGTTTGGACTGTGAGACCGTTTGGCTTCAAACGATCTTGAGATCGTTTGGCTTCAAACGGTCTTGAGACCGTATGAACTCCATGCGGTCTCGGGACCATTTGGCTTCATGCGGTCTTGAGACCGTTTGAACTCCACTCGGTCTCGGGACCGTTTGGCTTCATGCGGTCTTGGGACCGTTTGAACTCCACTCGGTCTCGGGACCGTTTGGCTTCATGCGGTCTTTGGACCGTTTGAACTCCACGCGGTCTCGGGACCGTTTGGCTTCATGCGGTCTTGGGACCGTTTGAACTCCACGCGGTCTCGGGACCGTTTGGCTTCATGCGGTCTTGGGACCGTTTGAATCCACTCGGTCTTGAGGCTGGGTTATTCTTTTATAATTTTTTTGTTCTTTCTCTACATATATAAAAGGAAAAAGTTAGTCTGATGGTGTATTTACAAAAAAGGGGTAAAATTAGGGTTATGTATAGTTTAAACGTAAAAAAGAGTATGGAAAACTAAAGAAAAAGACTAAGATAAACGACTAAAATAGGAGGTTATCACCCCCCCTAACTTAGAGTCTAGTTTGTCCTCAAGTTAGATAGAGCTGAGACATGTAATGGCGAGGCGATCTTATTTAGGATTTCCATACTCTTGCTTCAATTCTTGACATGAGTTCCCCAGGAGTCATATCAAGGCTTATTGCATGCCTTGACTCTTTCGGATTTCGAGAGTTGCTTGGATCTCAGGTTCTTTCCGTATCTCAAAGTTTGTATTGGGACCACCTTTATTTTGTGCATGTTGTTGACTCTAATCAGCTTTATGCCTCTCTGAAAAACCTGCTGGAAGCTAGAGAGGGTATGAGGGTTGGCTAAAGGCTTTGAAGTGTAGCTCCCCCTTCAAGTGGGGGAGGGCTGTCTATGCTTTTTAGAATCTCACTACCGGGCACGATACATCTACCTTTATGAGGGCAGCTGAATGTACCGGCCGGGCGAGTCCTTTATGAGCCTTTCATATACTTGGAAACTTTAGGGTTTCACTACCGGGCACGACACATCTACCTTTGTGAGGGCAGCGGAATGTGCCGTCCGGGTGAGACCTTCGTCAGTTCTTCATATAGATCCTTATGCGTGGCACAACTCTCATAATTTTGTTCTTCTCTCTGGCTTTTATTCAATGACTCACAGGCTTGGGTTTTGGGATTTTTGAAAATTTATTTTGGGCGGCCAAGCCTCTTTTATTTTGAAGAGAGGAAAATTGTTCTTAAAGTTTTTCAAGGTGCACTTATTTGGTTTGTGGTCAACTCGCAGAACTTTTTGATTCGGAAATTGCCTGATTTCCCTCTCATCCTCGAGATCTTGGCTTATTTCTGCCTTGATTTTGACCTATGGAGAGTCAGATAAAGAATTGAAGCAAAAATATGGGATCAATAGCGGGTGAAAATTGATAAATCGCCATCTGATGTCTAAGTGCTATATACTTGTAGGGACTAGCATGATTCTAGAGTTAGTTGAGGTGGCTTTATTCAAAAAGGGAAGAAAAAGGGGAGAAAAGAGGGTACCTTGCCCTTGTCTAATGTACCCCCCCTAACTTATCACTCACTCTGTCCTCAGAGTGTCAAAGTGATAGAGTGAGAGGTAATTAGGACAAGGGCTGCAGCTAAACTAAGTCGTGGAGTCATGGGTTGCCTCCCAAGTAGCGCCTTGGTTTAACGTCACTGGCTCGACGAAGCTGTAAGGTTGTTATGTTGTTGGCGTAGCATCTCTAATGTCGATGGTTTGTCGATGCATTTTGTCTTCCTGAGTGTAATATCTTATTAAACGGTGCCCGTTGACCGTCCGTTCTCCTCCGTTGTTGTCGATAATAATGGCAGCTCCAGTTCGGTAGATATGTTTTATGGTGAAGGGTCCGGACCATTTTGTTCGAAGTTTTCCGGGGAATAATTTGAGCTTGGAGTTGAATAGGAGCACTTTGTCGCCAACAGCGATATCTTTTCTCTTAAGATGTCCATCGTGCCACATTTTTGTTTTCTCTTTATAAATTATGGCACTGTGATATGCTGTCATTCGGAGCTCTTCTAACTCCTGTAGCTGGAGTTGTCTGTTCTCCCCTGCACTTTTAAGGTCGAAGTTTAGTTGCTTGATGGCCCACCAGGCTTTATGTTCCAGCTCGACTGGAAGATGACATGATTTCCCGTACACCAAACGGAACGGAGTTGTTCCAATTGGTGTTTTGTAAGCAGTTCGGTATGCCCAGAGGGCATCAGGAAGTTTGGTGGACCAATCAGTGCGATTCTTATTCACTGTTTTTTTCAAGAACCGCCTTTATCTGTCTATTAGATACTTCTACCTGGCCACTAGTTTGTGGGTGGTAAGGTGTGGCGACTTTGTGATGGACTCCGTATTTTCTCAGTAATGCTTCGAAACTTCGTTCCAGGAAATGGGTCCCTCCATCCGATATGACCGTTCTTGGAACTCCAAATCTCGGAAAAATAGTATCTTTGAACAATTTGATAACAGGTTTGGAGTCGCTAGATACGGTGGGTACAGCTTCGACCCATTTTGAGACGTAATCTACTGCGACCAGAATGTAAGAGAAGTCATATGATGAAGGGAAAGGTCCCATGTAGTCTACCCCCCATACGTCAAAAAGCTTAATTTCCTGCCACATATTGAGGGGCATTTCATCCCTTTTTGATATGTTGCTTGAAAATTGGCATTTGTCGCAGGCTTTCACGAAATCATACGAGTCTTTTGATATGGTGGGCCAGAAGAAACCAGATTGTAAAACTTTTATGGCGGTTTTCTTGGCGCCCATATGCCCCCCCGTGGGTCCGGAATGGCAGTTTTCTAAGACCGGGGTTATTTCTTCTTCTGAGAGGCACCGACGAAAAAGTCTGTCGGCACAGAGGTGGAATAAGTAGGGTTCGTCCCAATGATAATGTTTTATGTCATGAAAGAACTTCCTTTTATCCTGATATGAAGAAGACGGGTGGATGATCCATGTGGCCAGATAATTAACGATATCAGCATACCAAGGAAAACTATGAGTGGCCTTCATAAGTTGATCATCAGGAAGAGAATCCCTGATAGGGATTTTATCTTTCTCTTCAACCTCGATCCTGCTGAGGTGATCGGCCACAACATTCTCCACGCCACTTTTATCTTTGATCTCTAGGTCAAATTCTTCAAGCATTAATACCCAGCGAATGAGTCTGGGTTTGGCGTCCTGTTTCTGGATCAGATATCGGATAGCAGAATGGTCAGTGTAGACGATGACTTTAGAGTCGATCAGGTAGGAGCGGAATTTTTCGAACGCATAAATGATAGCCGGAAACTCTTTTTCCATGGTGGTGTAGTTTTTCTGTGCTTCGTCTAGCGTTTTGGATGCGTAGTAGATGACATAGGGTTTTTTATCGATCCGTTGTCCTAAAACAGCCCCTATGGCATAATCACTTGCGTCGCACATGATTTCGAAGGGTTGCGACCAGTCTGGAGCCCTTAGAATAGGTGCGGAGATTAATGCCTCTTTAAGGGTGGAGAAGCTTCGCATACATTCTTGGTCAAAAATGAACTCGGCATCTTTTGTCAGGAGTTGGGTCATGGGTTTAGCTATTTTTGAAAAGTCTTTGATGAACCTTCTGTAAAACCCTGCATGACTCAGGAAAGCTCGAACTCCCCTTATGTCCTTCGGCGGTGACAACTTTGAAATAACATCGATCTTTGCTTTGTCGACCTCGATTCCCCTATCACTTACCCTATGTCCGAGGACGACACCTTCTGTTACCATGAAATGGCATTTTTCCCAGTTCAAGATAAGGTTTGTTTCCTCGCAACGTTGCAGAACTCGTTCAAGATTGTTTAGACAGTTGTCGAAGGAGTCTCCGTAGACAGAGAAATCATCCATAAAGACTTCCATAACAGATTCGGTTAACCCAGCAAAGATAGCAGACATGCAGCGTTGGAAAGTGGCAGGAGTGTTACATAGCCCGAACGGCATTCTTCTGAAAGTGTATGTCCCAAAGTGGCAAGTGAAGGTGGTTTTTTCTTGGTCTTCTGGGTGTATGGGTATTTGGTAAAACCCGGAGTAACCATCGAGATAACAGAAATACTTTTGGTGGGCCAGGCGTTCTAGGACTTCATCAAGGAAAGGCAGAGGGTAGTGGTCTTTCCTTGTAGCTTTATTCAACTTCCTATAATCAATGCACATTCGCCACCCCGTAACAGTCCTAGTAGGCACTAGCTCGTTTTTATCGTTGAATACTACAGTAGTGCCCCCTTTCTTTGGAACAACCTGAACTGGGCTGACCCACTGAGAGTCATAGATGGGATAGATCATGCCAGCTTTGAGTAGTTTGAGGACTTCCAGACGAACTACCTCTTTCAAGTTTGGGTTTAGTTTTCTTTGATGTTCACGAGAGGGTTTGAATTCTTCAAACATAGGAAGCTTGTGCATACACAAAGCCGGGTTTATGCCTGTGAGGTCGGTTATTTTATATCCAATGATCTTTTTATGCTTCCTCAGTTTGTCCAGAAGTCTTTCTTCTTGGTCTTCTGTAAGGGTGGAGCTGATAATAACCGGGCATAGCTCTTCCTTATCTAGGAAAACATATTTAAGCCCTGTGGGTAAAGTCTTCAATTCAAGGGTTTTTGATGGTTTTGCTGCTTCAATGGTAGTGATGGCTTTAAGATCTTCAAAAGTAGCCTTTGGCGCTTCTTCTATCTTTTCTAGGTATTGGAGGCATTGCTGGACTAGTTCATTTGCAGAAAATTCAACTTCCGGATTGATAAGAGCATTCTCAAGTTCGTCAATTGGCTCGGAGATTTCTAATTGCGACATTTGTTGAATCGCGTCCAAAAGAAAGACTTCTTCTTGGATGCTGGGACCTTTCATACTATCAAGGACGCGGAATTGAATTGCTTCTTTTCCGAGCCTAAGAATGATGGTTCCAGCTTCGACGTCGATTAATGCTCTGGCAGTAGCTAGGAAAGGCCTGCCGAAAATGATCGGATACCTCAAGTCTTCTTTAATATCCATGATAACAAAATCACATGGAACGTAGGCATCCTTCTGTATCCTTACTGGGATATCTTCAATGATTCCCAACGGTGCAGTTATGGTGGAGTCGGCTAGTTGAATAGTCATTGCTGTAGGTAGCAAGTCAGTGAAACCAAGATGTTGGCACATTGAGTAGGGCATAATGGATATGTTGGCCCCGAGGTCAGCCAATCCTTTCTTTGTAGAGGCGTTTCCAATGCAACATTGGATTCCGAAGGAACCTGGGTCCTTCTTCTTTTTGGGTAGTGTGTTCAAGATGATGTCAGAAGTGGTTTGAGCAAGCTTGACGGTCTCCTGCTCTTTGGTGATATACTTCCGTGATAGTAAAGTTTTGAGATACTTCGCCCATGCTGGTACTTCGGACAGAGCGTCAAGGAGTGGGATGTCAATATACAATTTCTTCATTGCTTCCTTGAACTTCTGAAACCTGGCATCCATTTTTGTTTCTTGCAGTCTGCCCGGGTACGGAATCCTTGGTTTGAATTGCGGGACCTCGGATTCTGCGGGTACCTGCTCTTTGTTTTTGTCCTTGGTGCCTTCGGCGGATTTCTCAATCCCTTGTTGCGAAATTTCTTTTGTCATAAAAGTGGGTACATCATCATAAGCTAGGGTGATCTTAGTGGGTTCAAGAAGAATGCGTCCCGACCTTGTGGTGACGGCATTCAGCTGTTCGTGTTTGTTTTGCCCATACTTAGAATTTGGTTCAGTCTTCCCAGCAAAAGTGCCTACCGAAGGCTTCAACTGTGCAGCAATCTGAGCAAGCTGGGTTTCAACTGCCTTCTGTTGGGCTTGTTGGTTAGTCAGCATGGTTTGCTGAGATTGTAGCATTTGTCTTATCAAAGATAGCTCATCTTCCGGCTGTGCAGTAACGTTTTTCTGAAGGCTTTGTTGTTGAGGCTGTTGAGTATGCAGCTGTGGATGAAGCGGGGGATGAGTGTACTGATAATAGGCTGATTGGTTTCTAGGGTAGTTAGTGTTGACTCAAGGTCAATTAGGTCAATGTTGACTCACATCTAAATTGACTAAACCCTTGTTTTGATGATGACTAACCATTCCACATATTGGTGTCTAATGCTTCTACATTGAGTGATTTCAGATTAGGTTTAGACACACTCCAAATGCCCTAACTTGCACATATCAAATTGGAGAAAAGACAAGTCAAAATAGCTACAAGTGTGCTTTTTGGGATCTCTATGTAAATGACCTTAGAATTGCTTTGTAATCACTTGTAATGATTGTATGACTTGTAATTAAGCTTAGAAAAATTATTGGGACACAAAAATGCATCATTTGTATAGTCAAACAAAAGTTCCAAAATTTCCCAACAGGGTTTTTGTCGGCCGAATTACAAACTCGTCCGATCCATGAAATCTGGAACTTTTGTGGGATTCGGCCGAGTTGCAAACTCAGCCGATCCACCATTCGGCCGAGTTGCAAACTCAGCCGATCCATGGTTCGGCTGAATTACCTTTATGGAAACTCGGCCGATCAGACTGTACTGGAATGCAGAAAAAGCAATTCTAGCCGTTGTGGAGTTGCAACAAGTGAAAATAGATCTGTTGCAAGCCACAAAACGGCTAGTTTTCGTTCTCAAGTGTTCCCAAAGGCTAAGAGGCATCCCCAGCTATAAATAGGACCCCTTGGGCTTCATTCCAAGGTTGAGCATTCATTGCAAACTCTTTGTGAGGTTCCTATTCTATAGTTGAGTGCTTCCTACAGCCTCCTCTCTCTCTCTAAGCTTAATCACTTGCTACATCCATTAGAGTGAGTAGGAAATCTGTAAGAGAGCTAGTCATATTTGTATATCTTGTGAGGCTCTTACTTGCACCACCTCCCCATCTCTCATTTCCTATATTGAAGATGAAGGTTCTCTCTCTTGTCCAAGAGAGGTGAAGAAGAACAAGGGAAGGAGTCCCTTGGTGAAGATCAAGGCTGAAGACTTGGAGCTAGAGTGGGTAAGTCCTTGGAGAAGGCAGAAGACTCAAGCTCAAGTGGGTAAGACCTTGGTGGAAAGCTTCTCCGAGTGAAGGTGAAGTCAAAGGCAGAAGATCCAAGAAGAGTGGGTAATTCCTGTAAGGCCGAAGACTTGTGCAAGAGTGGGTAAGTCCTTGGAGAAGGCCGAAGACTCTTGCAAAGTGGGTAAGTCCTTGGTAAGGTTGAAGACTCTTTGTATTGGATAGGTAAGTCCCTTGTTGGTCATGTATTGTATGTCTTATTAATGAATATAAGAGTGCAATTGGTTGAAGTCCTAGAGGTTGACCTCTCTAGGCAAGTGGACTGACACACTTCTAGTTTGAAGTGTGGAACCACTCTAAATAGCTTGTCTAATTTGGTGCATGTTCAATCTCTCTTATCCTTGCTATGCATGATTTAGTTGCACTCAAATTACCTATTTAGCAACCTTATCTTGTCATATATCTTGAAGGTTTAATGAATTTTGTTTAAGTGCTTTCAGCTCTATTCACCCCCCCCCTCTAGAGCACCTAAGTCACCCATCTAGGATCCAACAAGTGGTATCAGAGTGGGTCTTCTCCAAGCATACTTCTACAAGTAGGAGAAGATGGGTGACTACCTAGGAGGGAGACTCTCGACCGGCCTTCCAATCTTCAATGGGAGCAACTTCCTCTATTGGAGAAGAAGACTTCAATTCTTCATCCAAGGATCAAGTCTCGAGATGTGGCAAATGGTGAACAGCCCATACATTCTACCAAAGACAAACATTGAAGAATGGGATGAAGCCACCGTGATGAAAGAAACCTTAAATGCTAGAGCCATGCACATCCTTTATGCCTCCATGACCCCCACCGAGTTCAACCGTATTTCCTCATGTGAGACGGCCTATGAGGTATGGAGAAAGCTTTGCATCACTTATGAAGGGACAGATCAAGTGAAGGAAAACAAAGTCTACATGCTCAAAGGGTTGCTTGAGAACTTCAAGATGGGAAAGGAGGAGAGCATAGCCAACATGTACTCAAGGCTCAACACCATCTTGAATGGTCTTGCTGTTCTAGGACATCCTATGTCTAGTGGAGAGGTCAACTCAAAGATCATTAGAACTCTCCCAAAGAGGTGGGAATCCAAGGTGACTTCCATTGAAGAAGCAAGGTCGCTTAGGGATATTCCTATTGAAGAGCTCATTGGAAATCTTCAAGCACATGAAGCTACACTCGACAAGAGGGAGGAAGTAGAAAGACAAGAGAAGAAAGAGCTTAAGAGAATGAAGAAGGTTGAAATAAAGGCTCAAATTGAAGCTATCATGGAACAAGTCTCTCCATCCTCTCAAGCTAAAGAAGATGCCATGTACTCCAAGGGTAGACTCTACAAAGGCAAGTCCTCCTCCATCCGGTGCTTCACATGTGGAAAGAAGGGTCACTACAAGGAAGATTGCCCACAAGGCAAAAAGACCCATCTTCACAAGAAGGAGAAATGGCACTCAAGCTCAAGCGGCTCCTCCAGCTCAAGCTCAAGTGAAGATTCATGTGAAGGATCAAGATCAAGCTCTAGTGATGAAGGAGAATGTCATTTTGCTCTTGTAGCATCAACAAGTGAAGACTCAAATGAGGTAAATCTAGACTCTTTAGATAAAGAATCCTTGATTGATCTCATTCATGATATTTGTGCATCTCTTAAGTCTTCTCAAAAGAAAAAGAAAAAGCTTGCTAAAATTGTTGATAATTTGTATGTAGAATTAAATGATCTTGAACATGCAAATTCTTGCTTGCTTAATGATAAAAATGATTGTCTTAGCCAAGTAGACTCTCTTAAACTTGAAAATGCTAGTTTACTTGATAAGATTAAATTTCTAGAAGCTCAACCTCTCATGCCTAATTCTAATGAAGAACATACTTTAATTGTTGATTCTCTCATGCATGACATTGATGTTCTTAAATCTGAAAACAAAAACAAAGATTTTGTGTTGCATGAATTAGAACTAGAAAATGCCTCCTTGCTTGCTAAAATCAATGGGCATGAATCTTGTTCTAGTTCTACTAGTAGAGAAAATGATGTTGCTGCTCTTCATATTGATAGAGATTCTTATTTAACTAAAACTCTTTGCTTAGAAAATGATCTTCTACATGCTAGAGATAACATTAATCAATTGTCTTCTACCATTGCTTCTCTTAAGCATGATAATGATAGTTTAAGATCTTCTTTGCAAAGATTCTTAGTTGGTAAAAAGAATCTTAATCAAATCCTAGACCATACTACTAAACAAATTGGTAGACATGGTTTAGGGTATGATAGTAGTCAAGGGAACAACAAAGATAAAGGACCTCCAATATTCCATAGAGAATCCTCTAGTTCCAAGACTATGGGCACATGCAACTATTGCAATGATTTAGGTCATTATTCCAATTGTTGTCCTTTTATGAAAGCACCCAAGAGCAATAGGATTTGGGTTGCTAAACTAACCCCTCCGGACCCAAAAACATGATTGGGGACCATTTCATCTTTCTTCTTGTAGGTACTTGCAAATGGATTGATTTGAGCTATTGAATTGCAAATTGACTTCTCAATCCACATGAAAGAAGAAAGGTGAGATGTGTAGAGGGTGACAACAAGTGGAAAAGCAATGGTAAGCACAAAGGTAATGGTTTTATTGCTTATAACCTATCCTAACTTGTTTTTGTCAAGTTAGTATACACTATACATACGGTTTTTGAGTTAAAAGTGGCATTTTGTGATTCTCTTCACACTCTTGCTCAAAAACTGTTTCTAATGCTTCTATAGTGCATTACTAACTTGCTTAGACATGTTTGGATATGGTTTGTATTTTTAGCATGCCTTTAAATATGTTTTTATGATATATATGTGCTCCTTGACAGCTGATCTGTCGGTCGAGTTTGCCCTAGTGAAACTCGACCGATAGGCACCAATGGGGTTGCCAACAGCTGTCATCGGTCGAGTTGTCATTGCTCAGAACTCGACCGATCACACTGTGCACAGAATATACAATTGGCTTATTGGATGAGAATTTCCCTCTCAACTAGATTTTCTCAACCAATAGCCTTATTCTTTGGCACTCCTTTGGTACCTTTATATATGCATATTGCCATGTTCTAAATTGCATATCTTGCTTACAACTCTATCTCTCTAATTGCTTTAAATTGATATTTCTATATCTTGCAATTACTTGCTTTGAGTTGTTTTGCAGGTTTTGATGATGATCTCTTTGGATCTCTTGGTTGTGTCTAAAATCGCTTCCGTTGTACTCTAACTTGCTACATCTCTATAGGTGTATATCTTGTTTTGATACAACCTTGAGGTTCATAGGGGTAATCATCTTATGGTAAGGATGCATATATAGTGAGTTATATCCTCTCATGCTTCTAAAAATTGCATATCTCTTGGTTTGGATATATCTCTATATCTACTCATAGCTTGCTTTATCTTGTGTATCTCTTGCTATGATCTAGATCCTACTAGTAGTCCTAACTTGTGATATCATCTACTAGTAGTTCATATACATGTAGTTCTAGACTTGTTTAAAATTGCCATCTTTGATCATCTATATGTTATGCTTGTATCTTATCTCGTACATACTCTAGATTGTTCTTTAAATTGCTTATCTACTATCTTGAGTTGCTTGCATAACATTGTGATGCAGGGTTCTAGATCTACATGATATGTTGAAATTGGAGTAGTTTTTTGGATTTTATGCAGCTTTTGCTCCAATTTCAGTTTTTGGTGCAAGACTGGTGTTTTTCATGCAGAAACGGCCTTCTAAGCAAGACTCATCGCTTCGCCATGAGCTCTGGTGGTTTTTGATCAAACTCCATCATCTTGAGGGTCAAAATTGCAACTTATAGTTTTTCTGCAGCACCTCATCTTGTATTTTTGGATTGTTCAAGTATATGTTTTAACTTGCTTTTCTTTCTATACTTGGACAAGACCCTATCTGTGCTCTTCTACTCTCCTTATATAACTTTTGTTATCCTCTTTCTCTTAACAAGTGGTGTTTCTTAGTTTCTTTACACCCCCACCTTTTTGAAATGACAAAGGGGGAGAAAGATATGTCTTCTTTTGACAACAGGGAGAAGGCATGTCTTACATGAAGCAAAGAAGCGTGTCCATGTAAAGGGGAGAAGGTAAATGGGAGAAGACATATATGTGTAGAACATATATGAGTAGAAGACATAGTTTCTATAAATGTTATGAAAGCTAACCATGCAGGAGAAATAACATCAATTAAGGGGGAGTATGAAAACTCCACACGCATCAATTGACGGGGAGCATGTGAACTCCATTCTAATAAAACCCCTAGGTTTCTCCGAAGGTATGATTTTACATACAAGCTTTCAATACATTTATGGAATGGTTTGTCATCTTCAAAAAGGGGGAGAATGTTGACTCAAGGTCAATTAGGTCAATGTTGACTCACGTCTAAATTGACTAAACCCTTGTTTTGATGATGACTAACCATTCCACATATTGGTGTCTAATGCTTCTACATTGAGTGATTTCAGATTAGGTTTAGACACACTCCAAATGCCCTAACTTGCGCATATCAAATTGGAGAAAAGACAAGTCAAAATAGCTACAAGTGTGCTTTTTGGGATCTCTATGTAAATGACATTAGAATTGCTTTGTAATCACTTGTAATGATTGCATGACTTGTAATTAAGCTTAGAAAAATTATTGGGACACAAAAATGCATCATTTGTATAGTCAAATAAAAGTTCCAAAATTTCCCAACAGGGTTTTTGTCGGCCGAATTACAAACTCGGCTGATCCATGAAATCTGGAACTTTTGTGGGATTCGGCCGAGTTGCAAACTCAGTCGATCCACCATTCGGCCGAGTTGCAAACTCAGCCGATCCATGGTTCGTCTGAATTACCTTTATGGAAACGCGGCCGATCAGACTGTACTGGAATGCAGAAAAAGCAATTCTAGCCGTTGTGGAGTTGCAACAAGTGAAAATAGATCCGTTGCAAGCCACAAAACGGCTAGTTTTCGTTCTCAAGTGTTCCCAAAGGCTAAGAGGCATCCCCAGCTATAAATAGGACCCCTTGGGCTTCATTCCAAGGTTGAGCATTCATTGCAAACTCTTTGTGAGGTTCCTATTCTATAGTTGAGTGCTTCCTACAGCCTCCTCTCTCTCTCTAAGCTTAATCACTTGCTACATCCATTAGAGTGAGTAGGAAATCTGTAAGAGAGCTAGTCATATTTGTATATCTTGTGAGGCTCTTACTTCCACCACCTCCCCATCTCTCATTTCCTATATTGAAGATGAAGGTTCTCTCTCTTGTCCAAGAGAGGTGAAGAAGAACAAGGGAAGGAGTCCCTTGGTGAAGATCAAGGCTGAAGACTTGGAGCTAGAGTGGGTAAGTCTTTGGAGAAGGCAGAAGACTCAAGCTCAAGTGGGTAAGACCTTGGTGGAAAGCTTCTCCGAGTGAAGGTGAAGTCAAAGGCAGAAGATCCAAGAAGAGTGGGTAATTCCTGCAAGGCCGAAGACTTGTGCAAGAGTGGGTAAGTCCTTGGAGAAGGCCGAAGACTCTTGCAAAGTGGGTAAGTCCTTGGTAAGGTTGAAGACTCTTTGTATTGGATAGGTAAGTCCCTTGTTGGTCATGTATTGTATGTCTTATTAATGAATATAAGAGTGAAATTGGTTGAAGTCCTAGAGGTTGACCTCTCTAGGCAAGTGGACTGACACACTTCTAGTTTGAAGTGTGGAACCACTCTAAATAGCTTGTCTAATTTGGTGCATGTTCAATCTCTCTTATCCTTGCTATGCATGATTTAGTTGCACTCAAATTACCTATTTAGCAACCTTATCTTGTCATATATCTTGAAGGTTTAATGAATTTTGTTTAAGTGCTTTCAGCTCTATTCACCCCCCCTCTAGAGCACCTAAGTCACCCATCTAGGATCCAACAGTTAGCCCTAGGGAAATTGTTCCTTGGGTTCCCTAGATTTTGGTTAAAATTGTTTGAGAACCCAGGCGATAACCTACTATCAGATCCTCCATGTGTCTGATGTTGCGGATTTGGAGTTCCAGAAGGATTCCCATATTGGAACCCAGGATGGTTCCTTGGTTGACTGGGATTATAGTAAACTTGTCCAGGAATAGTATGGATGGAGTTGACTTGCTCCGGAATCTGAACTTCAGCCTGATTAGTGATGGACTCATATGGTTGCGGCGGTGGATGCAGATCCATCATCACATTATAGAGCACTCCGCAGGAGAGAGTCGGATGGTCCGAAGCATGACAAGCCTCACAAGATCCTGTGACGGCTTTGACTTGATGAACCAGTGGGGTTTTCTTCTTATCAATTTCCCCTAGAGTTGTCTCAAGGGCTTGCTGTTTCTGAGCGATTGTCTTCAAAGCCTCAGCTATTGACTTCAGTTCCATGGATTCCTCAGCTTTAAAAACTTTGAGAACGCCTCTTCCAGCTGACCGTCCCCAGTTGGACTGGTTTTCAGCTCCTAAAGTAACGATCTTCCAGGCATCTTCATAGTTTTTCCTCATGAAATTTCCTCCAGACGAGGAATCTAGGAACTGTTTAATATCATCGCTTACCCCCCGATAAAAGGTTTCGATCAGTTGATTCTATGAAATTCCATGGTGAGGGCATTTGCGTAGAAGTTCCTTAAATCTTTCCCATGCCTCAGCGAGGGTTTCTCCAGGTAGCTGGGAGAAATGATTGATCTGCCCTCTGAATTCATAGGTCAGCGAGGGCGGAAAGAACATCTCCAAGAATTTTTCCTCTAGAGGGGCCCAAGTGGTTATAATGGGTTCTCTGTCCAATGAGTTATACCAACTCAAGGCCCTTCCAGATAAGGTGAAATGGAACAGGTGGAGCATTATCGCGTCGAAAGCGATACCAGCTTGTGGGACCATGCGGCATAATGCCTTAAATCTTTTCAGATGGTCCATGCAATCATCTCCTGAGCCTCCAGAGAAGGAGATTCCTTGCATAATCTGGATCCACTGGGTCCGGATCTCAAAGTTTGGGATGTTAATGATAGGAGGCCGGACCGGGTGGTTATCCTCGTAGTTTTTTGGGACACCGTAGTCCCTTAGTTGCTTGTTTCGTAACTCGAGTTGAGCAGCTTGGGTTGCTACCTCGGTCTCCGCTCTTATGCGGGCTTGCTCTTCTGCTCGTATCTCCGCTTGTATTTGGGCACGGGTGTCTGCACTAAGTTGTGCCCGTTGTGCGGCGATGGCAGCATTCACTCTCTCCATCACCAAAGCAGCTTGTTGCTGTTCGTCAGCCATTTGTCTGGCGCGTTGGCGATTGAGACGGATTCGGCGGTGAAAACTTCTCTCTACCTCGGAGTCGAACTCCGGATCAGGGGAGAATCCGCGACTATGTGGTGATTGCATGCACGTGTTCTACCTAAGTAAAGAAAAGAGAACACCTTTAGATAATAGAGAAAATAGTAAACTTTCAAGAAGATATAGAGTTATGATTCAAAAAGAAAGTGTAAAATCCTAACCAACTAGAAAGGTACTAAGTGAAATAACAATGTTCTGTTGTCCCCGGCAACGGCGCCATTTTTTGATGGAGCTCCCCTGAGACTTACACCAAAATATTTTTTACTTCTTCCGATGGGAATCCCAGAGGATATTTGCACCAAAAATCCTAGAGAGGATTGATGTCTTCCCTAGGTTTACCTAGAACTGGTGCTTAGATAAACACTCCAACCCCATAAGAGTATGGAAGCCTTATCATAGTACAGATTTAGGATCGAACCCAAAATATAATGGTCTTGTTGCAAGCAACAAGATGGAAAACGTACAGCACTTCACTTAGTTACTTTACTAGTTGGCACTTATATCGAAAAGTTGGATTTTGATGGTTTTAAACTAGAACATGAAAAGTAAAGAAAGCAAGTAAATCTAAGAGTTAAACTATGATAAAGATCACTAGAGTGTGATCGGTTTTTCACCGCCACTACACATCGATCAACACATGTAAAGTAAAACTTAACCTGCAAAAAGAGTTCGGTCAGTTAGCATCCTTGTAGATTTAGTCTCCTTTCGAATAACCTAGCTACGAGAAGTGCGGGAATGTTGCAACGCCAGCCATTCCCGATCAAATGGTCACATTCTTTACATCATTCCCCTCGCAAAGTGTGTTCCTCGACTTATCAAGGTTGCACTTCCATACGTCAACTGATTCCATTTCATAGTATGAAAGTGCAACGGATGATAGTGAGTTTACTCCACTTCTTGAGATACACTTCTAGATACCGAAATAGATACATGGTGGATACATGCATCAAGAACCAACATGCAAACGAGTTTCGAATCTAATAGTACAAACGTAGACAATTCATACTAAAAGATAAAAGATAACACAAGTTGGAGATCAAGCAACAAGTATTCATTAATTGTTTGACATTGAACTGACAAAGATAAGAACTCTACATTACAACCTAAGGATTACATTTTACATGATATGAAAGTATGGGTAGCGGGGCTACTCCCCGCACCCTAGTGAAGAAGACTACTCCCTCATGACTAAAACCAAGAAGGAGGCGAGAAGGGAGAGAGAGATCATCATCCCCACAAAGGATGGAAGAAGGTCAACCCCTTGGAGAGAGAGAGCAACGATCCACCAGTCTTCGCAGGTTGCACGACGAGGAGGTCTCCCCTTCCCACCTTCTTGACGAAGAAGGAGAAAGCAGCTTCTGGATGGAGTATGGACCTCAGACCGACAGCCCCAGGGCGGAGGATGGAAGTGGTAAGAGCTCTGGAACGATTGGGGCAGCCTTTAGACGTCTGAGATGTGTCCCCCTTGGGAGGACCATTGGGGTCTTATTTATAGGCCTTGAGTGAAATCCAAACGGTTTGGAGACCGTTTGGACCTCAAGACCGTTTGGGGCCTCAAGACCATTTGGACTGTGAGACCGTTTGGCTTCAAACGGTCTTGAGACCGTTTGGCTTCAAACGGTCTTGAGACCGTTTGGCATCAAACGGTCTTGAGACCGTATGAACTCCATGCGGTCTCGGGACCGTTTGGCTTCATGCGGTCTTGAGACCGTTTGAACTCCACTCGGTCTCGGGACCGTTTGGCTTCATGCGGTCTTGGGACCGTTTGAACTCCACTCGGTCTTGGGACCATTTGGCTTCATGCGGTCTTGGGACCGTTTGAACTCCACGCGGTCTCGGGACCGTTTGGCTTCATGCGGTCTTGGGACCGTTTGAACTCCACGCGGTCTCGGGACCGTTTGGCTTCATGCGGTCTTGGGACCGTTTGAATCCACTCGGTCTTGAGGCTGGGTTATTCTTTTATGATTTTTTTGTTCTTTCTCTGCATATATAAAAGGAAAAAGTTAGTCTGATGGTGTATTTACAAAAATGGGGTAAAATTAGGGTTATGTATAGTTTAAACGTAAAAAAAGAGTATGGAAAACTAAAGAAAAAGACTAAGATAAACGACTAAAATAGGAGGTTATCAGGAAGTTAGCTCCTAGATTTATGGGACCTTATCCAATTGTTGAAAGAATTGGAAAGGTGGCCTATAGACTAGAGTTACCTCAGGAGTTGTAGAAGTTACACCCTGTGTTTCACATTTCCATGCTGAGGAAATGTCACCCAAACACCGAGTCAGTTCTACAACCTATGGAAGTAGAATTGAATAAAGATATAACATATGAGGAGGGACCAGAGTCAATCCTTGATAACAGAACTAAAAAGTTAAAGAAGAAAGATATAAGCCTTGTGAAAGTCCTCTAGAACCACCGTGGTGTCGAAGAAGCCACTTGGGAACTAGAGGATGAGATGAGAAGGAAATACCCTGCTCTTTTCTCCTAATACGCTTTATCGATTTCGGGGACGAAATCTTTGTGAAGGGGTGGATAATTTGTAACATCCCTGACCTGGGTTATAACCTAACCTTGGAAGTTTTGCCTAAATATGTAATTATATACTTGTGAATACTCCCTGGCATATAATTAAGTTCCTCAAAAGAAACATCTTGTTTTTTTTTTCTTAAAAAAATTCTGATCTCTAGTAGACCTCTCAGTAGGATTCGAACCCAGATGAAGTTCTGACCATTTGTCAGAGAAAAAAGAACGAATTGATCTTGTAGGATTCCCAAGAAATTCTTCGGTTTCTCCCGGAAGCGGATGATTATTCATCTGCTTCTCATGGGAACATATACTTCAATTTTGGTTCCTGTTAAACAAAGTTGTAATATTATTTTGTTATGCAGGGACCTATGTGCAAATTACCCAGTTTAAGGGTTTAGCTTGCAATTTCACAGGTTGAGATGTTCTTTTGATAATGAGACATCATATGAGTGAATATGATGAGGTATGATGGATTTTCCAAGCTTAGGCATCAAGATGCAGCTTGTGGAAAGATCCTTGTGCTTAAAAACCCTAATTTGGAGTAAAGTGCAATTTACCCAAATTGAGGAGTGCAACTTGTAAAATTTCACCTTCTAGAACATCTTCTATAACTCTTGTCATCATTTAGAGTAGAAATGATGAAATGGACACATCAATAAATAATCGGATAAGAAAAGTGATCTTTGTGGTAAAAATCACCTAATATGAGGATAAAGACCTTTCATGCATGAACCCTAGTTGGAAGATGGCTTTCTTCACCCTTAGTGTTGGATAAATTGGACAATATGATAAATCACTTTGTTTCGATGATGACAAACATTTCATTCTTGTTGATCTAACGTGCTACTTGAGTGTTACAGGAATAAGGTGGATTACAAAGCTCTAGGGAATCTATATGTTTGAATGATTGTAAATGTCATGAAATGTAATCAATTGTAAACTTGTACAAATATATAATGTACAAGTACTTAGACTTCATGTAAATCAAGCGTTAGATCTTCCCTAGCTAAACACCACACTTAGTTAGGTCATACCCTTCAAATAGGATTACATATGCACACTCGTACATATACTTAGTGCCTAAATTGAAAGATTGAAACAGGGTCAATCTCGGTCGACCAAACTCCTCGATCAAGACACTCTCGGTCGACAATCTTCTCGACCGAGAAAGACCCAAGTAGCCGTTAGACACAGCTGACAAGGTAGTTGGTAGTTGCAAATGAACGTTGATCCAGAGAGCCTGTCGGTTGACAAAACTTCGTCCGAGTAGGTATCTCGGTCGACAATTTGTCGACCGAGATGAACTCTGACAGCAACTGCACAATAAAGTAACTAGTCGTTACTAATGCACCTCCTTAAGCACTTGTAGGTCATTCCTATAAATAGGACATGCCTTAGGACACTCAAACATATCTTTTACACACTTGAGTACTCTTTGAGCAAGCAATTACATTTGCAATCTGTTTTGAGCAATAGAGCAAATTCCTACATTGGCTATTCATTCCCATTGCTCTAATTCCGTGTCCTATAGGCTAGCATCTCCTTTCCACAGCACTTACACTTCTACACCCATTGGTTAGGAGATCAATACGCTTGATATATGCAAATCAAGCCTTGTGCTTAAAAGGATAAGTTGTAATTTTTATTTTCCTTCTTGTTCCTTTTATTCTTTGTATTCTCCTTGCTACTCCTAGGGTTGGAGGCTGTGGATTGGAGAAGGTTCTTCTCGGAGGAGAAGGTGGACTTCAAGCTACTTCAAGAAGGCTATCGCAAGGGAAGCTACTTCAAGAAGGCTATTGTAACGGGAAGCTACTTCAAGAGGAAGGTTGCTTCAAGGTTGGTACAATTACTTCTAGGTGAAGGCTGCTTCAAGGTTGGTGTGATTACTTCTAGGTGAAGGCTGCTTGAAGGGTTTAGGGAGAGAATTGTAATTTTATGTAAAGTCCTTGCGAGGTAATAAAATTAAATTCTTTCCAAATCCCGGTTGGGTAAGCAACCGGGTAGTGGACTGACAACTTTAGTATTTGCTAAAGTTGGAACCACTCTAAACACCTGTCTCCTTCTTCCAATTTTAATTGTGGTTGTTTGAGTTCAATAAATTGTTAAAATTATTTTAAAACTCTATTCACCCCCTCTAGTGTTTTTTCAATTGGTATCAGAGCAGGCTTCAAGGAACCCTAACCAGGTCTTGAAGAATGGAGGGTAATGGTGATTACAACCGCAACAAAAGGTGCAGCTTGGACAAATCTACAACATGTTGCAATTGGTGCTTAGGAACAAGCCACACAACAACTAGCTGCCCATGGAGATCAAAGAAGGAAGATGAACACAAGGATTGTCTTATTGCTACAACTAGTGAAGAAGAAGAAGAGGTAAGTCTTTTTTATTTTTCTAAAGAAGAACTAGTTGCTAGTCTTGAAGAGACACATAATAAATATGTTGAGTGCAAGAAGAAACTAAAGAAATCTAATAAAGCTAATGATGAATTACATGCTAAGCTTCTTGCTATTACATCTGAAAATGAAGATCTTAAAAAGATCATTGAAGATCATGATATTAAGATAAAATCTATAGAGGCAAATTGTAATCTACTTTCTTTAGAAAAGATTAATTTGCAGACTCAAGTGAACGATCTTCAAAAACAACCCATCTTATGTACCCATCTAGATTATGACACTATAGTCAAAGAAAGAAATTCGTTGTCATCTAATCTAGATCAAGCAAAACTAGATATCAAGAAGAGAATGGATGAGATTGCCAAGTTACAACAAAAAGTTAGTAGTTTAAATAATAATGGCATTCTAGATCAAATCTTAGATAATCCCTATCATCAAATTGGGAGAAGAGGACTAGGTTACAAGCCTAAGGGGAAATCCTATCAACAACCTAGTTGGAGAAAGACACAAGCACATCAATCTATATATACCTAGAGGCAAAAATACATATATACCCAAGAACAACCTAGACCAAAATCATAGAAAGAGATATGAGGTTGATTCTATATGTTGTCATTATTGCTTACGTCTTGGACACTACTCTTTTTCATGCTCATACAAGAAGAAGGATGATGAGTTGATATGGGTTCCAAAACCTCCAAATTGAATTGATTAGACTAAGTTGAGATATGACCAAAGACTTTAAATTGCATATCTTTATGTCTATCTCAACTTAACATAAAGAGATAACAAAATGATTTAAGTAATTAAAATTTCTAACTTGAAAAATATACAATCTTAAACAAACCCGCAGAGACACATTTATCTAAATTAAGGTCCTTAAAACTTAAATATTTGAATATGATTAGTTGAGATTTGATCTAAATGTTACTTTGATATTTCTATGTTTTATCTCAACTAAAACTAATTTTTAAATTGCATAATTGAATTAAATATAGTCTATGTTTTACTTGGAAGCAATTTACAGTTCTAAAAACAGTACAGAAACCTTGTCGGTCGAGAAATCTTCGACCGAGCTGTCAGTCGGTCAAGAAATCTTCGACCGAACAGGTCACTGATTTCAGTTTGCAGAAAAATTGCTGAATAATTTTTGATTGATCAAGTGGCTATCTATATGCTGTTAACAACTGTTTTACATGCAAAACAAGTTGAAGATCATTTTTGAATATAAATAAGATCATTTCAATTGATCCTCCAAATAAGTTAAAACTGAAAATCATGTTTAGAAATCACTATTTTATAATGTTTTACATGATTTTTTAAAGCATCTCCTGGTTCATCTATATAGAAATCATGTGTTATGACATTTAGTTTAAATGATCACAATCACTGTATTTCATGGAATTATCATTTTATTGTTCTATCATTACATAATGGATATGCTTTCACTACTTCATCATTCAGCTCATAAAGATGATGCTATGTTACATAGAACAAATAGATAATGATTATTGTATGCATAGATCCTTGATGAGACATAGGCAAGAAAAATGATTCATTGGTGCTTTTTTGCTTAGAAAAAGAACTTTAAGGTTTGCAAAACATAAAATAAAGAATTTCTCAATTGGTATCTATAAGAAATTGAGATATCTTTCATGCCTTCAAGGATATGTCTTTTCTTGAAGAATCACATGATTAATATGAACAGAAATAGGACTTGATTTATGCACTCATAGTAAAAAGGACATCATTCATAATAGGTTTTATTCAAAGTAATTTAATTGATATCTCTTTAAGGTACCTGCAAAATTTATACTTCACATGTGAAATCTGCAGATTCTGCCTCTTGGTTGAAATAAAATTTAGCCAAGGGGCGCTATGGTCGTAGTCAAGGACGACCTAAAATAAGCTTTGACAAAATGCTTATTTGGACATCATTTTATTATACTTAATCTTAGTATACTTTTGACAAAAGTCAAAATCAAAATTTAAAATCATCTGTGACCTTAGAAGCTTTAAATTGCCTTAATGGTAAGATTAAGGGGGAGCTCATACAAACAAATTTGATTATTTGATTAAGAAGCTTACAAAAACATTGTAAACATCATTTGAAGCTTGTAGGACCTTAGTATTTTTACTCTTGGTTATGAAGAAATCTATGAATTTCATAAAAATGATATATCTTGTACTTAAAGGAACTCTCTAAACAAATCAGGGCTTAACATCCCTTGCATTTGGTTGGAGACATTTGTATGTACTCTAAGATTAAAGGATTCTCATTTAATTTTTAGGGCTTAAACATCCCTTGATAGATGAGAAATCAATACACATTCATCATAAGCTTAAGGGAATCTCATATCATTTCAAGGCTTAACATCCTTTGCAAATGATTGAGAAACAAATTGTGGATAAATTAGATAAAAATGATATTAAATTCATATTCCAAATAGAATTTCTATCTAAGGGGGAGCATAGTATAGAATTATGGGTGAGAATAGATATAAAATATTCAACTTGGATATCTTTTTGAAATGACAAAGGGGGAGAAAGAATATAAAATCAAAAATATAAATGAGTTTCATAACATCTTGGCCAGCACTCACTTGCAAAACAAGAATGGCTACAAAAGGTAATCTTCAGGTATGAAACTCACATGCTTTATAATTCCTTATTTCATATTTAGGAAATGTTTGTCATCTTCAAAAAGGGGGAGATTGTTGGATAAATTGGACAATATGATAAATCCCTTTGTTTCGATGATGACAAACATTTCATTCTTGTTGATCTAACGTGCTACTTGAGTGTTGCAGGAATAAGGTGGATGACAAAGCTCTAGGGAATCTATATGCTTGAATGATTGTAAATGTCATGAAATGTAATCAATTGTAAACTTGTACAAATATATAATGTACAAGTACTTAGACTTCATGTAAATCAAGCGTTAGATCTTCCCTAGCTAAACACCACACTTAGTTAGGTCATACCCTTCAAATAGGATTACATATGCACACTCATACATATACTTAGTGCCTAAATTGAAAGATTGAAACAGGGTCAATCTCGGTTGACCAAACTCCTCGACCGAGACACTCTCGGTCGACAATCTTCTCGACCGAGAAAGACCCAAGTAGCCGTTAGACACAGCTGACAAGGTAGTTGGTAGTTGCAAATGAACGTTGATCCAGAGAGCCTGTCGGTCGACAAAACTTCGACCGAGTAGGTATCACGGTCGACAATTTGTCGACCGAGATGAACTCTGACAGCAACTGCAAAATAAAGTAACTAGCTGTTACTAATGCACTTAACTTATACCTAACGGCTAGTTAAGCACTTAGAACCCCCCAGAAAGTGTCTAGAACGTCCTTAAGCACTTGTAGGTCATTCCTATAAATAGGACATGCCGTAGGACACTCAAACATACCTTTTACACACTTGAGTACTCTTTGAGCAAGCAATTACATTTTCAATTTGTTTTGAGCAATAGAGCAAATTCCTACATTGGCTATTCATTCCCATTGCTCTAATTTCGTGTCCTATAGGCTAGCATCTCCTTTTCACAACACTTACACTTCTACACCCATTGGTTAGGAGATCAATACGCTTGATATAGGCAAATCAAGCCTTGTTCTTAAAAGGATAAGTTGTAATTTCCATTTTCCTTCTTGTTCCTTTTATTCTTTGTATTCTCCTTGCTACTCCTAGGGTTGGAGGCTGCGGATTGGAGAAGGTTCTTCTCGGAGGAGAAGGTGGACTTCAAGCTACTTCAAGAAGGATATCGTAAGGGAAGCTACTTCAAGAAGGCTATTGCAACGGGAAGCTACTTCAGGAGGAAGGCTGCTTCAAGGTTGGTGCAATTACTTCTAGGTGAAGGCTGCTTCAAGGTTGGTGCGATTACTTCTAGGTGAAGGCTGCTTGAAGGGTTTAGGGAGAGAATTGTAATTTTATGTAAAGTTCTTGCGAGGTAATAAAATTAAAAGTCTTTCCAAATCCCGGATGGGTAAGCAACCGGGTAGTGGACTGACAACTTTAGTATTTGCTAAAGTTGGAACCACTCTAAACACCTGTCTCCTTCTTCCAATTTTAATTGTGGTTGTTTGAGTTCAATAAATTGTTAAAATTATTTTAAAACTCTATTCACCCCCCTCTAGTGTTTTTTCACTTAGATCTTGAGATTTCATGAGCTTTGCATAAGTTTAGATGAGTTTGGACGTGCCCTTGAGCAAGGAGGGATTTAGATGAAAATCCCATGCTTTAGAGGTCCTTATGGTGTAAAATGGGTTAAGGTATATAAGTCTTTTCCCTTGCAACAAGTGAACGGATCTTTCATTTCCTTCACTTCTTCTCTTCTTTCTCAAACGGCTAAGGCAAAGCTCTGGAGCTCAGGGAGACGACCAAGTAGTTCCAAGGTGAGTAAGAACCATCTTCTAGCTTGAATTCATGGAAGAATTCATCTTTTAAGATTGGTTTTGTGGATAATTCACTTAGATTCTTTGTTCTAGCCGATCATACCCACCTTTTCCTTGGAGAATCACCTCTGGTCGAGTTGTGGAGCTCAAGGACACCATTAGAGGCTTGAAGCTTGGAAGCTTGGAGCTCTGGGAACAACGTTCTAAGGCGGGTTTTATAATTCTAAACTCTTTGTTTTATATGCATATTTTGTTCTTGCAATTTTAGCATTTAGTTCTTCTTCTACCTCCCTTCTTCCTTGCACTTTTGCAAGCAAAACGGTGGAATAACCGACCTTGACAGAGGCTGAAGATGATGGGCGTGGATTCCTAGGTTACTTTATCAAACGACCTTGGACCCTTTTGGTCCAAACGGTTGCAAACTGTTTAAGGTCAAACGGTTTCAAACCGTTTGATCTCAAACGACCTTGCAAGACCGTTTGGATTGAAACGGTCTCAAGACCGTTTGATAGGGTTGACCAAGGGACGACCGTTTGAGGGTTTGTTGGTAATATATTGAATTTTATTCCTGCAAAGAATCAAAGTTTAATTCTTAACCAATTGAGGGTTGAAGGCACTTCAACATCCTAACCCTAATCGGGTTGAAATTGCTGTTTTTAAGCATAGATCTTGTTGAGTTTTGGGTTGAAGGACCCAAACGGTCTCAAGACCGCTTGGGGGTTCCTCCAAACAGTCTCAAGACCGTTTGGGCACAACCCAAGACCGTTTGAAGGTCTAAGGTTGAGGTAATTTGATGGGTTGAGGGCCCAATTGCAATAAGTTGATGAATTGATAAAAATGTTGATTTTAGACCTAATTCAAGTTCAACCCTAATCCAACCGACTTGGTTTTTGGTCAAACTTTGGGCAAACGGTCTCAAGACCGTTTGGAGGTGATCCAAACGATCTCAAGACCGTTTGGGCCCAATTGGAGGTCAATTGATAGGTTCAACCTTGAATTGATTCACATTGTTGAATATTGATGACCATCCGATTTGAAACCCTAATTGAGATGGACTTAACTCTAATTGGCTTTCAATTGAGGGTTAATTTGGTGTCCAATTGATTGAGGCTCATCCTAATTGACTCAATTTATAAGTGGTTAACATGGCTTTGGCCAATTGAGGGCTTCAACATACTTAACCATAAACATTTGTAAGTTTTGAACCATGTTGGAGGTCCAAACGGTCTCAAGAACGTTTGAGGCCAAACGGTCTCAAGACCGTTTGGGCTCAAACGATCTCAATGTCGTTTGGACCAATCGATCTCAAGGCACATTGATCAAACGGTTTCAAACCGCATAAGCTCAAACGGTTTGGAAAGTCAACCTTTCCAAATGGTCAACGCACTCAAACGGTTTGGGCAAACGACCTTGAGGTCATGCAGTCTTGGAGTCAAACCTAGCAAACGGTCAACGCACCCAAATGGTTTCAAACCGTTTGGTGGTTGAAGGTTGAAACCGTTTGGAGGTTTTCAAGGACATTTATACTTAATCACTTGAAGTTGTAATTGGTTCAATGGTGATCTAAACTAAACCCTAATGGTATCTTAGGACATTAAGGGACTAAGTGATTAATGGATTGACCCATGATGGTGATCATGATGTAAATTACCAAAATACCCTTGAGGGGTTTAATCGAGTAATACCTTGTCCTAATCAAACCCTAATCACATGTTAATGATGTTTTGGCTTATGCTAGTCAATGAGGACTTAACCTAACCCGATCTAGAGTGGTGTTATCACCATCTATTAGTGAGAGGAAAGAGAAAGTATCAAAAGAGAGAGAAAGTACCCTTTTATGGTGGAAACTCAAGTAAAGTACCTTCAATACACATGAATGTGCATGATTAGAGTATGATCTACCTATGTGAGATCATGGAAACCCTAATTATGATGTTTAGTGAATCTAAATCTTATCTAAGAGCTTTAATGATGATGTTTCTCATACATGATGATGTTATGAGTTCAATTCACCATGAGGTGAATAGTAAACCCTAATTCTAGGGGGATGACATGTAATGTGAATAGTAAACCCTGATTGATGAAAATTGGGGAACTTGATTCTTCTAAAATTTTGAAAGTATAACCTCTAGAATGAATTGTTTACTGTTATCAGTTGAATTAACCATGCAGGTTGTCATGAGATGATGATCATATCCAGGTATGGATTATGATACTATATTCATTGAAAGCATGTCTTAGCTTTATGAATAAGTGAAATATCCTGATGCCCTGATAGTGGAATCTAATGAGATTTATGGGTTGTGAGAGCCATGAGTATCATCAAGGTCATGCTTAACAGATGACTTGTGATGAGATGATTGAGAAATGATAATTGATGTGAAGTTAGACTTGTTACATTTAGTATTCTTTCTTCAGAGCTGCTATGCTAATGTTTATTGTTTGAGAACATGTATGATGCTAAAAGAATACTGAAATGTACCTAACTAATCAAGTATAATCATACCATGCAAAGCCCTGATCATAGATCCATCATTGTCAGAAAGCAATATGATGGTGACACAGGTTTTCCCAAGGGAACTCCTGGAGCACATACTTTTGAGTATGTGGGGGAATATGGATGTGTAAATCCTTACATTCTAGTGTAGGAATTGATGTAGATGTTTCTTAATCCATCAATCCTTCACTACATGTTGTAACATCCGAGGAAACACAAACACCGCATCGATCAGAGGTAAACAAGAAATCTCTCGATGACAAAGAGAGTACAAAACGCCACTGTAACTCTAAAAATAGTGAAGGACTAGATTACCCTGGTAAGCTATAGCAGCAGAGACACAAGATGTCCTGCAAGTCATCCTCACTCTGACTGAGGAAGATGAGGTCATAAGAATCCGGCTCTTTTAATGACCTAGGTATGATATCGATGCGACTTAACAAAGTGATCGATTGGAGTATGAGCAGTATACCTCATCTCCGCAGGGCAAAATAATGTTTGAAAAACATAATCAACAACGTAGTATATCTGTTAGAGTTAACTACGAGTTACTTGATTGATGTTACACTGAATAGTGCATATGTTCTTCATTTTCCTAGATGTTGAACTCTTGCTTATTACCAAAAATGATGTTGAATACTTTGAAAGCTTTTACTGCTTAAGTTATTCTTTGTTTTGCTTATAAAGCTTCTAGTGGAGAGTTATAACTCTCGCTGGGACAATTATTTAAAATTGTCTCACCCCGTAGACTTCAAGTTTTTAGGTGGTCGTCGAAGACGGAGGAACCGGTCTACAGGTGACCAATCTCAGCAGCAACAACATCAGGAGCAGCAGTAAATCTCAGGTGGAGATTCAGACTGCTATGTGATGTAGTTAGAGTCAGTCCTATGTGTCCTCTGTACTCTCAGGTCTTGGAGTTGTTGGTCTGAGATTTTGTTACGAATCTTGAGATTTTGAATCATGATGTGTATAATTACTCAAGAAGTAATTTGACAGAGATGTAAACAGTTTAAATCCTTTTTCTATAGAAAAGGTTTGTGGTTTCAAGCTCTTATCTCAAAAAGTATTAATTTTCCGTGATTTTTGTCTTCCGCTGTTAATCGATTGCTTCCGCTTAAGTTTAAATCGTGTTTATATCGTGGTTTGGAGATTGGAGCCCACAATAGCAGTTGGGTTAGGATTGTTATCATCAAAATAGCATCTCTCATGAACTTCCTTATGGCAATACATCTTATCATCACATTAATAATGTCGTGTGGATGCATGTGAAGGTTTCTCTCTTCTCGTTTTTGACTTTTTTCTCAAATATATTATAAATCTTCTTTTAAATTGTATAATTCACCTTTTTTAAATATGTTAAAATTGATTTTGTTGTAAAATATTTTTTATAAGTAGTGCATCGATATTTTTTTGTCAAAAAAATAATTACATTTAAAATTTATTAACAAAAATGATTTCTCCTTTTCCTCTTTCCTACAACATTTTTTTCTTCACACATCTCTCTCCACTCCCTCTCACACTCTCTCTCTTTTCCTCTCTTTCCCCTCACATTGTACATACACAACAGTGATGGATGGGCAGATGTGACTCGGCGGGTTGGTGGGCAAGTAGGCATGGAACAAAAGGACAAAAATCGTTCCATTTGGAGTCCCATTTGACCTGAGTGTATTGTTTCTCTTGATATATATACACTAGACATGAACTAGTGCGATGCACGGTCTTCAAAACAATAGATGTATTAAAGAAGTACATATCGTACATAGGATAACAACAATATATATTATGAGATCACATCTCATATAACTCAATTCTTTACTAAAATGGAAGGGCATCGCTATCTGGCAATAGGGCTATTAGAGTCATGCTAATATACAGTTAGCATTCACAGAAAAAAAAATTGTACATATTATGTCCCAATGTAACACTTTCAACTCAGGTAAATCTATATTTTACGGTCTAGAAAGCAATATTCAATACAGAGGGCTAACTCTTGTTGACTAAAACTATTAATTGAATCTAACATTTTTCTAAATATACATAGTTTGACCTATATCCAGAACAAAAAAATCCAAAAATATGTGTTGAACCAACACTTGCATTGTATGTATATGAGCCATGCACTTGATATGAATTGTAGCCTTTATCAGGGGGTTGTGCTTTGTCCCACTGGGTTAGCCTCATCCATGAAATTATGTATCAACTATTGAGCAGCTTGAGCTTGTGGAGCAGCCCCATGGATCACACTGATCATTTCTTCAGGAGCACCCCTCCATTCATATATTGTTATAGAAGATTGCTGGAACAACCTATGTGACTAATGCTAGCACCAGAATCCCTAATCACAACATCGATGTGAGATAGAGGGGTCAACATATTCAGTCTCCTGATACTTTCCATCACCATATTATAGATTTCCTTCACATGCACAATAGTTAGTTACATCTATTACATTTGACGACTTGATCATTTAGGCCTACATAAATATGATTAAATTTTAATCATTAACAAAATCTAATAAACTTGAGATAAACACGTGATCATATATGACCGCTCGTTATCAATTATCACATTAAAGTTGTAACTGTTGAAAATGTCCAAAGAAGCATATGGGAGCAAACTATGTAATTGATGGATACCCAGAGCAGGGGTTGAACAGTACGAAAAATAGAAAGGGCCACCTAATATAAATGCAACTTTATTCTATATTTATACGATATAGTTGTTGGATATCCTGCTCATGCATGATAGTTTGTTACATCTATTACATTTAATGACGATCATTTAGGCCACATAAGAATGATAAAATTTTAGTCTTTAACAACATCTAATGAACTTGAGATAAACACATGATCAAATAAGCCCGGCTCGTTGTCACATAAAAGTTGTAACTGTTGAAGATGTCCAAAGAGACATATGGGAGAAAACTATGTAGTTGTTGGATACCCAGAGAAATGGTTGAACAGTAAGAGAAACAAAGAGGGACACCCAATATAAATGTGAATTTATTCTAAATCTATAAGTAATAGGTTCTGAAAAATCCCTCTTTCTTCTACCATTATGCGCTAGAAGCCTTTGGGATAGCCATTCAATAGATATGTTATTATTCCAGTGAGACTCACCATGTAGCAGATAATTATCATCAAATATTTTTTTTAAACATTGAACGCTCATGCAAAGGTCGTTTGGAGCCATCCACATTCTCCATTATGGACTTATATACATCCAGTAACGTTGTGGTCTTCCTATCCATATCTGCACAGCGGTAGCTAAGACCATCTGGTGGCATTCCAAAGAAAAAGGAAATGAGAATTATGACTATTTCTGCTTCCACATTCTATCATTACATGGCCAACCAAGTTTAAAAAAATCAATAAGTATTTGAATATGTGGCAGGTGCAATTGACGAAACTTTGAGTCATGGATGAAGTAGTGGCCGGACCTTGACCAAAATGATGCCTTTGTGATGTTGATATAAATATATCTAAGTCAGACTATACATAACAAACCAAAACCGCCTAATTATGTGGAACCAGAAGCACCATTTGAGTCTCATAATACAATCACAGAGTTACTGTGACGAGCGGTGGCAGCAATGAATCTTAGTAGGAGAATATTGTTCTCTTCTCCAGAGCGGACGACATAGTAATGTGATAAAAGTGGTTCTTCCTAGTCGTTGAAGTGGTTATCAAGGAAGGGGAAGACAACCACTTCCTCTAACAGAAGGCGGAGGCGAACCTGAAGGTCTTATTCAAGTGGAGCCTGCTACAAAGGGGTTTTGTAAAAGAGGACAAAGACCCTCCAGCAAACGATTCGCAATACCCCTAAATCGAGTGCTTAACCATCAACGAACAATCGCAGGGAGGTTTGAAGTAGATGAGTGTAGATAAGGAAAACATGCTCTCTAGTGAAATTAGCAATTGCAGTGATGGCTCAAGGGGGATGACAAAAGACAGAACCAAGAAGGAATAATGGTAGACGACGTTTACCTGTCAATGCCACCAGAAGGAGCCTTTCACCTTCTTCCCCATGCTAATCCAATCGTCCATACGGAACCACTGATCTCCTCCAGGTTGTCTCCTCTGTCGTTTGGGAAACCTTACCAACTAGCAGCGTGCGGTGTGAAGCGTCGAGAGACTCCAGAGGAGCACTCGATTCTTCTTGCAGTATTTTGGTGTGACAATTACGGAGGACTCTGAAATGCATCTTTATCTATAACAAAATGGACCAACTTACATATAAGGATCTGTTTATAATTTTGAAAAATGATTACAAAAGTTGCATAGAAAACTCCGAACGGGCTTTCCTGTATAGATTCATCATGCGGGACCCATGCGATAATGTCGCAGCCTCATGTGGCTTCATAGTGGGCCCCACATGGAACTTGACATCCACAAATCCTCCACAGCTGTTACCATTTGAGTAGCATATTTAATACGGTATTTAAATTGACAGAAGCATGACGAGATCCAACAACTCAATTTATGAAGCCGTTCGTTGAATCTAGATCAGGGTAGCACTCTGGCCCCATTGTTCACATGGGCATGGGGTACCGTTTCTGATAACTGATAAGGTTATCCAGATCTTATTAATAGCCACAAGGACGTCAACGACTGTTCTGAATCAGCACCACATCCACACAAACGTCGGAGATATGATAATGGCATTGTTAATATTTTATACTAGCAACACACAAGTGCCCATTGAACATATTTATTTTACATATTTATTAAATAAATTTTCCAAAAAGGATAATGGTCGTGTCTCATTGCACATGTTTATCTTATATTAAATATTTGAAAAATAAATCTTCTGATAATCTTCATAATTGTCCAAAAAGATAATGATAATCATTTTATTCGTTTATCATGAAAAAAAAAATTAAATTAAATAAATATGAAAAATTGTGAGAAGAGAGAGAATCAAGAAAAAGTGCATCGTAACTCGTTTTTTTATAGAAGTATAGATTTATAAAAAAAATAGAATGTAATTGTTGTTGCATAGCGCTGAAGAGTTTACTATTTACCAACGAGTAAGCATTATATGTAATTTTGTGGCAATTTGAAGGATAGATGTGTCATCAAAATTGGAATTACTAGTTTACTGGCTGCTGCATTCACCGTTCGATTTGGAATGACACGCGCATGAGCAGAGACCCTTCAATGTCAGTGCTGTCGATGGTCTGGCGAAGATTAAAGTAGATGACGTGATAAACTTAAGGAACGAGTCATTCTCCACATTGCTGTACATATTCAGGAACACTTGACGGCCCAACTCTGGGTGTTCTTGCGTCTTGGCTGAAGGAGAGGGAGAGTAAGACTGTATCTGCACTGCTGAAACCTTCAGGTATACTTCAAACACTGTCAAACTCTTCGCTACTTTGGTTCCTTGTTTTCCTAAGATAAACAATAATTTGCCGCGTACAAAAGACGTTGTTTTGAAGTCCCGTAAAACATCTGGTGCAGAACAGGAACCCTTATTTCTTTCGATAAATTCCATCCCGTTTGGTTTAATATATCACATCAAACAAAAAAAAGTTTAAATGCCACATCTGTCTATCCAGTAAACCGAAGGTCTGTTGTATTTCACTTCAGTTTGGGCAAGTCGTATTTGAAAACACAAAGATAGAAGAAGCTGCGGCATATATATCCTAAAAATTAAGCTTCATGTTAAATTAAATACCGTAATGATGCACACCTTCTACAGTTTTTTTTTCCGAATCATGTGTTGAATTTTACCATGTTTTTCCTCTAATGAAGCGTTTGGGAAAATAATTCATCCACTCCAGCCTACATTATCACATGAATGTTGACCTCCAATTAAGTACAATCTAGATTATACCTTACAACGCAGCATGAAATTTACCTTAATAGTGAGCGATTGATAAGCCTGGATGCTTTTGCGCCTTCGAAGTGAGAAAAGGGAGGATTAACATTCCGTCTCCGGCAGGTTGTTCGGCCTCAAGGTTATTCGGCCTTCTTTCTTAGTAAAAGATATATGATAAAATTTTTATACTCAGTATCAAAAGGAGCCAATATATTCCGTTTCCCGCAGGTTATTCGGCCTCAAGGTTCCCCCATTCCATTCCGGCGTATGTGGTGGGAATTACTCCATAGCTCATTCAAAATTTAGTTAATATATTAACAGGGGTCTGCTATCCTTAAACTAGTACACACTAATATTTTCCTTACCCGTGTGCTGTGTTATGAACCTGAGATGTGTTGCGTCTAGGAATTCTTATATTAACAGACCCAATTAAAAACTCTATTATATTTTCTATGATGGTCGGGGATCTCCTTCTTTAAAGATAGCATAAGACTTGTACAGAATATAGAATGCCCTGAGAGCCTGTTTGGTTAACAGGACTTTAGTAAATCGCACATTATGCTCATCCTTCATGAGCAAAATCTTAGTTTGTAAAATCCTTTAAATATAAAGTTTGTGATTGGTTTCTCGTATTTGATAAATATGGGATTCGATTTCTTATTTTATCCTATTCATAATCTCAAGACGGACATTGGTGTCCATCGCAATTTTGATGGAGAAAAAAATAAGCCTGATATATCTCAGAATCTCAGGATTTGCTCTGTTTTCCAAATCAAGCAAACCGATCATAAAATTTGGTCTTATTGATTTCGAACTGCTATCCAATAGGGATTAATCCAGCAATCCAGCCATACCTTCAGTTTTATAACATCATTGTGTTAATTTATGTATTGTTACGGTTGGATTAATTTGTATGCTACAATTGACTTCATGAATTACATCAGGTGTGTTGCTAGATTTTCAGTTCTGTTGTTATTTTGATTTTACGTGTACACAGGGGCGGAGCATGGCTCCCAAAAAAAATTAAAAAATCAATATGAGTACTCATATAGATATATATTTATACATAAGTTGCATAATAAATAAAATTACAGTGGGTCCTATGCAGTAATGTGCTTCTAGTCTAGTGGGTTGTGCTTCTTAATTTTAGTTGGAGGTCATGTGTTCCAACTCCTGCGGCCGCAACTATTTTATTAAATTTGTCTATTGTCTACATGTTGGACAAGAATATATATAGAATGTATTATGTTATTAAAACAAAGTGTGAAATTGGTCTAGTGATTTGTGTGTGTATTGTTAGACTTGTTGTCTTGGGTTCGAATCCTAGCTAATATAAATATTTTTTGGCTCCTCAAGAACTAACTTCTGGCTCCGCCCCTGCGTGTACATACACATAAATTATGTAGATATTAAGATAACAATGTAGATGTCAAGTAAAAACTTGCCTTTAAGTCTGATGTACCTTAAAATGAATTAAGCAACCAACTGTGTTGTGGATGCGAAACAAGAAAACAATTTAAGAGATAAGTAGCCACAAAGTTTAATAAGAGAAACAATGCTAGAAAATTACATTATAAGACTCCAGGAAATGACACTAAAGGCAGAAATTTAATAATATAACAAAATAAGGGACCATGCATTTGCCTTTGGAGATAGACTGTATGGAAGCATCATGAAAATTAGTCATTTAAGTAAAGATTTCAAAGAATCTACATGAAAATGCAACGAAAGCCAGAAAGTAGGTCGTTTATTGTGGCATGTAGAAATATTTTATAAGTTAATATGGCATTGACGAGTTGAATTTGTTGAACATGTCAACACGTAAATAAAGACTCTTTGCGGAAGAAAAAAAAGTTTGGACCAACCTCAGGTAGGAGCGAGAATTTATTTGCATTGTAGGGGTAGTTGTTAAACTCTAATGTTGTAAATTGTTGTGTCTCGAAAAATTATGATGATCTAATTGTAGATCCAATTAAAATTAAACGGATTTTTCACCGACCCAATTTAATAGATGTTGTGTATGTCTTAGTCTGTCAATGCCGATGGATGTGGGGGTGGAGCCCCCACGGTATGGTACGGCCTAAAAATCCAATTACGTTTATACATGAACATGTATATGCGTCGTCATGGTTAGGTTTTAGCATCATAAGGTATTTTATTTACGATTTGACAGTCGTCATACTCCATGATGCACTTTGCTTCTTTCGAAAATACTCCTCTTTATAATCTTTTTTCTTAAAAAAAATGAAAACATCGCCCAATCTCCTGGATAAATCTTGTCTTTTTTAAATGTGTGTTTGTTCTGTTTATTCTCGTCTTGTTCTTCCGTACAAATTCATTGTACTTTATCGTTCAAATTTTTACACAAATTGTAAATACACTCCTAGCTTGATCGCAACTTTTTCATGGTTTTTTACGAGATGTGCGAAAAAATTATTCACATGAAAGAGACTGTTTTACTATGTCATAGGTTGTATGGGTGCGAACCCAAAATCATGTAGAACACCACTTGGTGATTTTTGTGTTCTACAAAAGTTGACCGGCGCCGTAGCTCCTGGTGCAGGATATTAAGTGACAAATTGCATCTCCTTTCGTTTAATATAGAATCTTGAACGAGAAAAAGTTAAATTCGGTATCTAGGTATACAGCCAACCAAATAGCCTCCTGATTTTGAACTATTACTTTAGCTCTGCTGGATTTAATGCTTCTAACTTCAATTGAAAATTTTAAGAATATATTTCTTTAGCAAAGCTTCCAACATATTTTTTTCCAGCGAAAGCTCGGCATTTATCCAAAACCGTGATAAATCCAATTTTGGGTTTTGTTTTTAACTTAATATTAAACAGACTTCTTTCCCGTCTCCACTCACAACTGTTGAAAAATATGATCAATCCGCTCTCCTCAACTAGCATGCCTCACATGAAGTTCCTAGAATATAGCAAATATGATTATCCAAAGTCACCCCGATTTTTATAGTGCATTACTACATAGTGTGGATCATGCGCATGTATTTGAATTCTATAATTAGGCAAGAACTTTTAGTTTGACAAAACTAAGAAACTAAATATATTCTACAACATCGATCAGGATGGTCAACATTAGTTTTCCAATGACAGCTACATACGGTCCGTCAACAATACTTCGTTCCTCTCTAGAGTTCCCGATTCCATCACTCTTGAGCGACCACCAATGAATAATTTTTCACAAATCATATAAATTGACGGGCATCTTTGACTAAAGTAAGTCTAGGAGTAAAAACTAGAAATTTAGAAAGCCTCCTATTGATTTGTAGTAATTGGTTTGAAAAATTTATAAATTAGAATCACTTAAGTAGTTTTTCATGATAGTTTAATAAAAGTGTTGGAACTTTGAATTAATGAGTTACAAACTAACATACAAAATATGATTCTTGAGTTCCATCTTAAAAAAAAACGAACAACGAATTTAGAGACAACTTACAACATTTCTTATAGAATTATATTCTTCATTTGTCATAACTAATACATGTAAAATATTTATCACTAGAAATATTAGCGCTCTGGATATAGTTTATTGTTAAAATTATAACTTAATATAAGAAAATGGCATACATTATAATCACACTATGTAAAACAATTTATATTCTAATCATCATCTGGTCAGTGTAGCTCATGTAGTAGGCACGGTGTCCCCCTCTGGGGGGAACCCGGGTTCGAGCCACATGCTAACCGTTGTATTTACCACCCACCACTTACCCCAACTATGGTTGGGTAAAGGACGCGGGGGCATCCTGTAAAGGGTGTCATAATCCTTTATATTCTGATCACCATTGTCTGTGTGATTTACAAAATAAAAAATACAAAAACACGAAAAAGAAACACACATCACTATGCAAATAATGTGATTTACCTAATATAATTTTATTCTTCAAGTTTAAGCAATGTGATGTGAAAAATGATAATTAACTTTAACCATGCATGAATAATATAATGAAAATTCCTGTAAAAATAATAAAAATTAATGTTCTAATCATAATCCTGTAAAAATATGGTTGGGAAAAGGACGCAGGGGCATCCTGTAAAGGTTGTCATAATCCTATAAAAATATGGTTGGGCAAAAGACGCGGGGGCAGCCTGTAAAGATTGTCATAATCCTTTATATTCTAATCATCATTGTCTGTGTGATTTACAAAATAAAAAATACAAAAACACGAAAAAGAAACACACATCACTATGTAAAATAATGTGATTTACCTAATATATTTTTATTCTTCATGTTTAAGCAATGTGATGTGAAAAATGATAATTAACTTTAACCATGCATGAATAATATAGTTAAAATTCCTGTAAAAATAATAAAAATTAATATTCTAACTTTGTGTTAAACAATAATGAAGCAATTTTTATTTACAAGTATATGAAATGCCAAAATTATTACAATACTTTAAAATAAAAATATTATGATGTGATTTTAATCATAATATGTATATTAAAATTATAATTGTGACATGATAAAATATATTTCAAGAAGAATTATCTGTATCGTAACCACTTGTTGAGGCTACTATGATTTTAGAATATTATGACTTATCATGTGTATAATTCCTTTTTCAATATATTTGCCGATCGTACTTATTTAAATTACACAGTAAAAATTAACAATATTTTTAATAATTTTTATATTTACAGTTACAACAAACAAATTGCATGGAAGTGAATGGAACTCAAATTTTAAAAATTGAACTAGATTTCCTTGAAAATAAGTTCTACAAATTTATACTTACATCAAACCAATAGGAGCCCAGAGTAACTCATTGACAATATGCATACAAATGAAACTTTCTCTCTCTTAATGTATGTAATGATTTTGGTGGCAAGTGCTAGCGGAGCAAGCCGGGTAGTGGCCATGTTTTAAGAGCGAGAGGAGACCAGAACTCTGCTTGAGGGTAGCCTTGGTAAATCAAATGGGGTTAGAAAAAGTGCTCCCACTATCTCACTCTAGTAAAGAGAAAGAACGCTCTCACTATACGAATCGGGGAGAGAAAAGCATCCTAGTTTAGGCCTCTCGGAAAGGGAAAAGAAGAGTAGGGAGGTACAAGACACTAAGAGAGAATGAAAGTCAATAAGATTAATAATAGTCATTTACAATATATGTTAATTCGTAAGTGGAATCATTCTATTAAATAGAAGATGTATTTAATCATTAATTATTGCAACAATCTAGTGCCTAATGTGAGGAATGGAGAGATGTAGTACCAAGGTTGTATTCAATATAACGTATATCAGTGTTCATATGATTATGTTGTGATTATTGTTTTCATATTGTATTTTTATTAGTGTGTATTATTGATTATATTTTCATGTTTTTCTCGTGTGTTGAACCAAGCAACTTTGTTGGCGACTGCTACACGTTATAACGATAGCTAGGGCATTAAGTACAACACCTTGTAACTAAAAGACAAATTGGAGAGACCTCAAATTGAGTCCCACATGTCTAGTATGAGAAGTAAGATAGAGCTATATAAGCATGTGCTCCGACTACCCAAGTAACATGATTTTAAGCATTTGTGGGATATGGGACAAGTTGTGGGACTTCACGGGGCTTGAGGAAATTAGTCAAACTAGCAATTTAGCTAATCCGGTTTGAGTAGTGGTGCTTGAGTCTTGAGTCTGGATTATTCAAAATGATATCAAAGTTAGATTCCTATCATATACAGAGGCTCACATGGACATGTAGCACCCTAGTCATGAGTTGTGTGATTCGTCCATTAGGAAAGGGTTACCTTTAAGTAGAGATGAGATGGTCCACCCCTGTACTTGTAATTGTTGATGAGAACTCGAGTATACATGGGCTACAATGGGGTCACAGTGAAATGAGGAGAAGGTAATGGGCCTATATAACAAGGCATGAAGAGGACATTAAGTGACCAAGTGGGGGAGATTGTAGCACCTCACATCTTAGAGACAAAGTGATGCAGAGTGTATGGACGAGAAAGGAACTATAATTTAAAGTCTCGTTGATTTCGCAGAATATTTAAGAGTTTGAAGACAAGATTCGTTGATTTCAAATAAATATTGGAACTTCATTGATATGAATGATAGCATCTAATTTTATTCAATAGAAAAATTGAATGACAAAACGCATTATTTATATTTAAATAGTAAATCCTAGTGATGAAACCCTAAGAAAAATAGCAAAAAGGTCCTTCAAATTATGAAAATATAACATAGTGATGGAGAAAACTAATAAAATGTGAATTTGATCCTCAAGCTAAAGAAATTCACCAAAAAAATGTCTTGTCTCTAAAAGGACATTCTTGCATGAAAAACTTTAGGCTTGTACCAAAATCAGGCACTGGGCAAATTCAAAATATGCATAAATTCTTCAGATGCTCCAATTTCTGCATATACTGTAGCTCCATTTTTTGCACATCATAAAGTTGGGGAGGTGCCCCAAGTTTAGTTTCGTATCACTAGTATAAGAGTAAGAGAGATCTCTACAAGCATGCACTCCTACCACCCAAGTAAGGATGCACACCTATAACCCAAGTAAGAATGCACTCCTACCACCCGAGTAAGCATGGCCAAAAGCGTTTGTCAGAAATGGGCTAAGTTGTAGGACCTTCATGTGGCCCCCTAAAATTAGGCACACGAGCATGTCAGCTAACCCAACACGAGGACTAAAAATAGAGTTTTTATATAAACCATTATAGGATATAGATAATAGTTCTCATACTCAAATCCTCAACATAGATCACACATGAACAAAACTAAACATTTCACACTTAAACACCATATACTTTACTAAAAATAGGAAAAGAAATATAAACTAGGTATAGTTGGCACCCCACAAGGTCTTTTCTTTTGAAGATCCATGAGCTACTCCTCACATGTCGAATGGCTTTATCCTATAAGCTTTCTCCTTACCTACAGGCATCGCTCCCCCAGCCAACATCAAACAAATTGGTAAGCAGAATTGAACATATCATATCATAAAGAGAACATGTAATTTGATAATAAACTTTAAAAATTTAACATTCAAAAAGGGGCACAATTGTTTTTGGATTATGTCTTTTACCTTAACATATAAAAGAGTCAATGAGGTTTTGTAGGGTTTTAGGGGAGGCAGAGAAAACAAAAATTTTCTCCCCCAAACCCGGAACAAGGAAACGCGTCAACATCTATATAATAAGAAAGGATGGTTTGTGGAATCATACCTTGTCCCGAGACTTGCTCGGTGACAATACCTCGCAGCTTGCGCGGTCTTCACCACCTATCTTAGACGGTGTCTGTGCAGCTCATGGTCGCACCTGGACTGCCGGATTGACAGTTGTCCTCCGAGCGATAGAGGTCTCCCGCCTCTACAGTCGTCCACACGGACTGCCTGAAACTCCAATCTCCTTGTCCCACAAGGAATTGGAAGGAGTCGCACCCTCCTGTTGACGTACTAGTCGCCAACACACTCTCCTGTTGTCAGTTGCAACTGCAGTTGTCTTTCCCTTGTTGTGCCTCCCTTTTTGGGTAGCACTTGCTCGGGCTCTCTCGGTTACCAAAACCAGAGAACGACAACTTTGTAGAGCAATTGGTTGCACTAAGTTATTGTCTGAGAAGCCCCCAATACCCCTATATATAGGAGGGTCATGGGACAGGGTTCTCCATCCCGGGCAATGCAGGACTAAAAGCAGGAGTAGAAGGGTTCGAGATTTTCCACAAAAACAACCAACTCGCAACCTGAACCGATCGTTTCACAACTGAAACGATCAGTTGGGGACCTGAACCGGTCAGTTGACATCTCAACCGATCGGTTGGGACACCTCAACCGGTCGGTTCACAAATGAACCAGTCGGTTGGTGGTCCTGGTCGGTTCCCGATTGACTTTCCTTCTTTTGTTTCTAATTGATATCGAATACCAATCCTATTTCCCAATCAAATTGGGCAATTGAAATGAAAGGAAAATTCTCACCAATCCTATTTTTCCAACTTGCTCGGTTGCACAAGTTGAATCGATCGTTTCAACACTTGAAGCAATCGGTTCACCTCCTGATCTTGAGTCGACCGGTTCACCAAGCTCAGCCAACCGGTTCATCACATGAACCGATCAGTTGGGAGTACAGGTTGTGCAGAATTAGTCAATTGCGATTTCAATCAATCCGATACTTTAATCAATGTGTCCAACACCTTGAACATTATGAGATTGAGCTATCAATTGATTGAGTGTTTAATTGAACTACTAAACTCCTTTAGTAATCAATCTAAACATTGCTTGTGGACAAAAACTCCTCTTCCAGGATAAATCCTATGTGTGTGACCCTGCAGGTCCATTTCACGGTGGCAGTGAAAGTCCATAACACTTATGACTTCACAAGAAAAGAGTGGTGCCTAGTCACACATCAGTGCTACCCAAGTGAAATAGAAAGTTGGAGAACAACTTTCAATCCTACAATCTGTGAATGGTGTTACAGTGAATGTATAATTCCTTTGTCACTGATATCCCGAATGAAATCGAGGCATGGAATAGTCATCCTGTCAACGTTCATTCACTTTCTTGATCTCAGAGTAGATTCGAAGAGATATGCATGACATCAATATCACATACTGATTCACACATGCGTGCACACCTTTCTCAATCCTACTCATCAAGTGGCCATGGATATCAAACTCCCTCAGGAGGGACAAATCCCATATCTGTCACTCACCCCTCAAAAGCCCCATGTGTCAAAGCCACCCAATCATCACCTTTATAACACAACACATGTTTTCAGGACTGCGTTTGATGATGTCAAAGTGTGCCCAACGACATGTGTTGAGTGTAGTGATTTCAGGTCAAAGAATCACACTCACCACCATCACTGTGAGTACTGACTGTGAGCACCATGTCATGGTTCCATGTGTCAAACTCACGGTGGGTCTGTCCGGTACACTTGTTCTCTAACAAGTACCTATGTTTTTGGTTTGATATCTCTATATCATGACTAATGAGATTTTGTCATCAACCAACACCACAATCTAGTCTTGTGTGTCATTGTTGTCTATCTACCTTCCACAATGACATTCGGCTAGGGACATAACAAGAATGTACAAACTCTTAGCATCTGTATGATCTCATCGTTCAGGTCCTGAACCTGAAGGCATACGTCATTGAGTATTGTCATTATCTAGACATTCAATATGTTCTATCACTATCTCATATGACTGAATCAGAGAGAATTGGAAGCTTGCATTTGTTGTTTATCAAATCAATCTTAATGTATCCTACCAATCATCCAATGATTGGCTCTCAGGGCATACATACCAACAGACTCCCACTTGCACTGCAAGCCAATCACCCTTGAATCATATTCATAGTGATCTTCAAACATGTCCCACATGTTACTGTGCTCTAGTGCAAACATAGTGAGTTATGGCAACACCTTGCCAAAGTCAGTATAAATTACATGTCTCTCATCTCTTCGTTGTACGTCACACGTATGAGATGGAGTTGCCAAAATATGTGATCTAGTATTCCTTTGCTAACCTTTAGTCACATTGCATGATCAAGGATTCCATACTTGTCATCAATGAGAGGAATATCTATAAGTTCATCTCATGAACTTCCAGATCCATATAGTATCCACTGTTGTTCTCTAACACATAGATACTCGGCATTTCCTTTTAAGTGGTCTTATTGGAACACTTCCAATTATCAACAAACTTTCACTTTTATATATCCCATATATATATTGTGATTAATTTTCTATCCTTTCGGAAGTTCGCATCAATGTAACTCTTTACATTAAACTCTTCCTCATCTCCATAGTACTAGTACTTCTCAAGTACTTGTCAAGTTCTCATGGTATTCCAGCAACCCTTACTAGAAGTAGACAGACATCCACTCGCCATGTCCCACATACGAGTTATCAGGACGAGCACATCATATTGTCATGTCGTACATACAAGATGATGAATGCATTTTATTCTTGCCATGTCCATACATGCAAGATAATGGGATGATTACATACATGATAGATCCATATCTATTCTTAGTGATCCCATTCTTCATAAGAATTGGACACTTGGTCTTGGGATACTAATTCCATGTAACATGGACAAGTATTCTCCCACTGAATCTGTGCATATTGAACCCTTCAGTACATATTGCCAATGTATGCTTTCTCTTTTCAGGTCAAGAGGTTTTTTAGAACTATCTCTATAGATCTCTATTCCTATCACATAGGAAACATCTCTATCTTCCTTAAAGATAATTTCCACTTTGGACTTCTATTCTAGAACAATTCCATTTCACATCAACATGTGGAATGTGAATACACTCCCACTAAATCACAGATCCCTTATGTATCATTGACATATCAGTCAAACCCTTTGACTATATCATCAAATTAAAGATCCAATTTTGAGTTGCTTGTACTCAATCAATCACATTGATTAGTCCATTGTAACTTATAGACTTCATTTGCATTAGTGGATTCATAAACCTTATAGGTTGTGCCACATACACATCCTTATTTTATTCCTCATAGGAATGCGGTTTTAGTATCCATATGCCAAATGTCTTAGTCATTAAGTTGCAATCAACAAGCACCATCTTTCTCAAAATGTTATCCATGTGTCTTAACACTTAAGACTCAATTGCACTTATGGATTTCATTCCAATGGGTGCTACCATTAATGTCATACCTTATGGTTCACATGGATGTCATTTAGGATGTAATGGTCATAAACCATAACTCAAAATTTGGTTCCTCATATTTATCTAGATAGTTGACTCATCATATGAACAACTCATCACATAGATAATTGAGGTGTATTTGTTAAGGATATTTGAACTCACAACCCTTGTGATTCTTAATGTCCTTTATTAGTGTGGGGTATTCTTTTATTAAGAAGAATTCAGTTATTTGATAATCATTCTCTAACTTGATTCCTTCTTGATTTAGACTTCACCGTGCCTTAATTACGATTTCACTATGATACACTATCATATTCACTCATAAGGATCTCAAACATTTGGCCCAAGTATTTCTTTCATTGATCTCATCAAGAATTAACACTTTACCAAATTTACACTTCATCTATGATAATCTTGAACACTTCAAGATATTCATATTGGTATTTCTCTAAACACCATTTGAAGTATTAGCATTAACTCCAATAGGTATGTAAATACATCACATGTATTATACCTAATAGGATTTATCTCATCAAGAATTAACACTTTACCAAATTTACACTTCATCTATGATAATCTTGAACACTTCAAGATATTCATATTGGTATTTCTCTAAACACCATTTGAAGTATTAGCATTTACTCCAATAGGTATGTAAATACATCACATGTATTATACCTAATAGGATAATCATTCTCCCACTACCATTAGTGAAGATTGATTAATCATGTCCAAGATATTCATGTCTCTTACTGGTTCTCTAACCAAAAGAGTCTAGATTTATCCATCATATGGAAACTAGAAATGAATTTCTCATGATTGATGCTAATTTGATTGTTTGAGTTATCTATAACTTTTAGGTATTATTTTATCTTATGCATATCAAATACCACAAGATAAATAAGGCATTGCCACAAAGACCATATCTTTATAAATTGAAACATCTCTTTATTAATTGCCATCATTGTCATACAATATGCAAAAATAAAGTGTTTCTATCTATTGGCAAATATGAAATAGAAGTTCATAACGGTATTACATGCCTTATAGGCTGAAAATAAACTAAAGTACTTATATCTATGGCGGCAACACTTGCCCCAATTATTGAGTGTTTTACACTTTACATCTTGGTATCATATACCTCAAAGTGTTACAAGTTTACTTTCATGACACCTTTAAGTAGAGACGTATGTCGCCTCCTTCTTCTTTTATTCTTCCAGATAGAGAGGACAATTCCTTTTCCAATGTCCTGGCTTTTGACAATGGTGGCAATTTTCTTTTCTTGGTCACGCCTCCCTTGGCCTTGAGAGCTGAAGACGACTTGGGCTCTTGGCTAGCATCAGAACCTTTCTTAGCTTTGCCCTTACCCTTGCGCTTGGACTTTCCTTTCTTGCTCGTAATCACCATCACAGGCTTAGGCTTGTCCTTCTTCATCTGTATCTCGGTTGTCCTCAACATGCCCAACAACTCTGACAGTGGCCTATCAAAGTTGTTCATGTTGTAGTTCATCACAAACTGACTGTAGGATTCTGGCAACGATTGCAGTATCACGTCAGTAGCCAACTCTTGGCTTAGTGGAGATCCCAGTCTTTGCAGGTTCTCCACATACCCAATCATCTTGAGTGTGTGAGGACCAACTGGATCTCCTTCTGTAATGACGCACTTGAACAGTGCCCTTGAGACATTGTATCTCTCTTGTCGTGCCTGATCTTCATACATGTTCCTGAGATGCTGAATCATCTCAATAACACCCATGTTCTCATGTTGTCTCTGCAACTCATGGTTCATGGAGCATAACATCAAGCACTTTGCATCAATGGCATCATCAGAATGCTTCTTGTAAGCTTCCCTTTCTGTCTTTGGTGCATTAGGAGCGGGTTCTGCTGGAATTGGAGTATCCAGGACATAGAGCTTTTGCTCTTGAGTGAGAACAATTCTCAATGTCCGATACCAATCATGGAAGTTTGTCCCATTCAGCTTGTCCTTTTCAAGGACCGATTGTAAGGAAAAGTGATTGTTGTTTGTCGTCATTTGTACTACAAAAGGAAATATGCAATTTTAGTCCAAAAACTCATTTTTGACTTATTTGATTGATTTGAAAGGTTGACGATACAATTAGGCCTTTAATTAATTATCGCTCCCACTATTTTAGTTCAAATTGATATCCCTCACCATCAATTCGGAAGATTGCAGCATACAACCTTCTAGTGGGCAAGATCCTGAAATCCTCTAAGTCATGGACCAGCTAGGGCTGTCACCCACAACATAGATCTCTCATGTAGGCAACTCTTGCCAATTGCATCATATGCAACTCTTGATAAGATGTCATATGCAACTCCTTGCCATGATCATCTCCATGCCTCAAGGTACTAGATCCCATCTAGATCACCGTGTTAAGTCTGACCCAAAGCAAACACGATGAATATGCACCCAGCTAGGGCAGACCCACATATTCATCCTTCACGCTTCCACGAGATAGACGGTGCACCACACTAGGGCGTGCCCACACTTGGTCGATCAAGTTTTTCACGTGTGTCGCATTTTGAAGGTATCTAAAACTTAATATTTTAATGAGGGATTTGGTTTTTATATACTTATACATATCCAATCACCACAATACATAGTATGTATCATATACATGCTATATCTCACAAAAAACATGCAAAATGATAAAAGCGATGATTATGGCCATCCTAATGTGATTCCTCGAGCCAAGAGGAATCACGGTCATCTAGATCTATATCACATGCAACCTGTACAAGATGAACTCTGTGCTTTGCCTTTGGAGTACATCAACTCATCACATGATTGACTTGCTCGTTCTGGCCCGGTCGTCTGCGTGCCACCAGCCGATCGGTTGGCTCCTCCAACCGGTCAGTTCGCCTGGTCGTCGTGCATCTCATCATGGCCGCCACCCACTCGTCTCGCTCCTTGAACCGGTCATCAACCGATCGGTTCACTCCTTGAACCGATCATCTGGAACGTCAACCGATCGGTTCACGCCTTGAACCGATCGTCTCAGCTGTCATCAGGATGTCCTCCGGGTCTTTGACATAACAGGAAATAAAATTCTATCCTATTTTACATTGTATAAAAGGAGAAACCCCAAGTTACATTCAGGGGGAGCAAAGGTAAGAAAGAATCTTGAATTATTTCGAGTTACATCAGGAATAGGAGAAGGAAGATCGGTGCGCAAACCGAGATGCAAGCGACCACATACAACCATACACAGATAGGGTTTATTGGCCATAACCACGCTATACATCCACCACAAAACTCGTTTAAGGGCGACGTGTATTGAGTGCATTAATAATACATATCATATATGTAATTGGGATTTGTGGATTTAGGATTGGACATGCATAAAGCCAATTTTATTCGCATCGTATGCAATAAATAAAGGCGAAAAACCAAAATCGATCATATCAATATTCCTAAAATATAGTGCAGTTGACGTGGCTCTGATACCACTGTAGGGTTTTAGGGGAGGCAGAGAAGGCAGCGGAAACAAAAAATTTCTCCCCCAAACCCAGAACAAGGAAACGTGTCAACGTCTATATAATAGGAAAGGATGGTTTGTGGAATCATACCTTGTCCTGAGGCTTGCTCGGCGACAATACCTCGTGGCTTGCGCGGTCTTCACCACCTGTCTTGGACTGTGTTTGTGCACCTCCTGGTCGCACCTGGACTGCCAGATTGACAGTTGTCCTCCGAACGACAAAGGTCTCCCGCCTCTGCAGTCATCCACACGGACTACTTGAAACTCCAATCTCCTTATCCCACAAGGAATTAGAAGGAGTCGCACCCTCCTGTTGACGTACTAGTCCCCAACACACTCTCATGCTGCCAGTTGCAACTGCAGTTGTCTTTCCCTTGTTGTGCCTCCCTTTTCGGGTAGCACTTGCTCGGGCTATCTCGGTTACCAAAACCAGAGAACGACAACATTGCAGAGCAACTGGTTGCACTGAGTTGTTGTCTGAGAATCCCCCAATACCCCTATATATAGGAGGGTCATGGACAGGGTTCTCCGTCTCGGGCAATGCGGGACTAAAAGCAGGATTAGAAGGGTTCGAGATTTTCCACAAAAACAACCAACTCGCAACCTGAACCGATCGTTTCACAACCAAAACAGTTGGTTGGGGACCTGAACCGGTCGGTTGACATCTCAACTGATCGGTTGGGACACCTCAACCGGTCGGTTCATAAGTGAACCGATCGGTTGGTGGTCCTGGTCGGTTCCCGATTGACATTCCTTCTTTTGTTTCTAATTGGTATCGAATACCAATCCTATTTCCCAATCAAATTGGGCAATTGAAACGAAAGGAAAATTCTCACCAATCCTATTTTCCCAACTTGCTCGATTGCACCTATTGAATCGATCGTTTCAACACTTGAAGCAATCAGTTCACCCTGATCTTGAGTCGATCGGCTCAACACTTGAGCCGACCGGTTCACCAAGCTTAGCCGACCGGTTCATCACATGAACCGATCGGCTGGGAGTACAGGTTGTGTAGAATCAGTCAATTGCGATTTCAATCAATCTGATATTCTAATCAATGTGTCCAACACCTTGAACATTATGAGATTGAGCTATCAATTGATTGAGTGTTTAATTGAACTACTAAACTCCTTTAGTAATCAATCTAAACATTACTTGTGGACAAAAACTCCTCTTCCAGGATAAATCCTATGTGTGTGACCCTACAGGTCCATTTCACGTTGGCAGTGAAAGTACATAACACTTATGACTTCACAAGCAAAGAGCGGTGCCTAGTCACACATCAGTGCTACCCAAGTGAAATAGAAAGTTGGAGAACAACTTTCAATCCTACAATCTGTGAATGGTGTTACAGTGAATGTATAATTCCTTTCACTGATATCCCGAATGAACTCGAGGCATGGAACAGTCATCCTGTCAACGTTCATTCACTTTCTTGATCTCAGAGTAGATTGGAAGAGATATGCATGACATCAATATCCCATCCTGATTCATACATGCGTGCACACCTTTCTCAATCCTACTCATCAAGTGGCCATGGGTATCAAACTCCCTCAGGAGGGACAAATACCATATCTATCACTCACCCCTCAAAAGCCCCATGTGTCAAAGCCACCCAATCATCACCTTTATAACAACCCATGTTTCATGACTGTGTTTGATGATGTCAAAGTGTGCCCAACGACATGTGTTGAGTGTAGTGATTTCAGGTCAAAGAACCACACTCACCACCATCACTGAGAGTATTGACTGTGACTACCACGTCATGGTTCCATGTGTCAAACTCACGGTGGGTCTGTCCGGTACACTTGTTCTCTAACAAGTACCTATGTGTTTGGTTTGATATCTCTATATCATGACTAATGAGATTCTGTCATCAACCAACACCACAATCTAGTGTTGTGTGTCATTGTTGTCTATCTACCTTCCACAATGACACCCGATTAGGGACATAACAAGAATGTACAAACTCTTAGCATCTGTATAATCTCATCATTCAGGTCCTGAACCTGAAGGCATACGTCATTGAGTACTGTCATTCTCTAGACATTCAATCTGTTCTATCACTATCTCATATGACTGAACCAGAAAGAATTGGAAGCTTGCCTTTGTTGTTTATCAAATCAATTTAAATGTATCCCACCAATCATCCCATGATTGGCTCTCAGGGATACATACCAACAGGTTTCCCATAAGAGCCTCTTCTCTTGTACAGATAAGTGCCTGTTGGGTTGCACTAAAGTCCTCTTCTCTTATGCTCTGAAGTGCCTCTTAGTTTTACTCCAAGTAGCCACTGGTGAGGATCTTATTTAAGTTATCTTTTATCATTATTTTTCTCTTAGTTTTGGTTTGTAACTGTATCTTTAATGTGCATGCAAGATGATGCACTAAGTATTGGAAATAAACATGATGATAAGTTCATTATAAATGCATTGACTCTTAGCCATTGAAACAATAAATAATATATTATTAGCATTCTATATATATTGTACATACATACATAAAATCAAACAATACTTATGTTCAACATGCATGGACCACTTATTTCTCTCTTAGAGAAAATCCTAATTGCTTATTTGGTTGATGAAACACCAATCACGTTGTTAGGGTTGATTAAAACCCTAATTAACTTTTTAAATCAATTAATATTCATTAATAATAAAAATTTAATATAATTTCATAGGATATTAGGGTACATTAAGATTTAATCAGAAAACAAGATCCAAATAGACACTAAATTCAATCTAAAATTGTTCCTTTTTTAAAAACCTTTTCAAAAAGTATATTTAGGAATTATTCTGACCATTAAGTTAATTATTCAGAATTTTCACCAAAGACTGGTCAATGAAAATTCAAGAAAAATCCAAGTAGGAAGAATCATCCACAAAGTAGGTTGATCCATCTCTGAGACAGGCTCATTGAGGTCAGTCACACAGTGTGGGCCTGCTCAAACCAACATATGATGTTGCAAATAAATATAGGGACTAGAAGTTAACCATACATGTGTGACAAAACCGATCTCTAATCAGGAATAAAATAGGAAACAAACATCCTCATTTCATCTCCTTCAGCAAACATGGACCTCATGATGAATAATTGGAATAGAATCAAAACTCAGGATCTCGAGTTGGAAAAGCAGCCTAAATATTGACTAATAATGTGATTGTCGCATCTATAGACCAAATCAAAATCAAAGGAGTTTCTGTTTGAGTTTCATGGTGGTTGAGAATGGCCAAGCAGTCATCCACCATGACTCTTAACAAAATACTTTAAAGGCTCATGATAGAAAAGTACTCAGGTGAGAAGGGAATCCTGGTCACAAATCTAAAGCATTGCAAAGCAAAAATCATGGAGAATCTGGAAAGATGATGAATAGGAAAAAACAGCCACGCCATAGTCATGAGAAACTATAGTAGATTGGCAAAAAAGGAGACTAGAATTTGCTTCAGGTAACATTAAAGCTTTGGTCAAGAAATCTTGGTGAGGGCTCGCATAATTGAGACAACAAGTCAAAGAGGCTCACGATATCCTGTGTTCTATCTTAGACCGCTGCTAGGGTAAAGGAAGATCATGAGATTGAAGATGGGGTTGTAGAAATTCTAAGGGTGCAAGAGGTATTAGTTTATGTTTTTGGGTGGTCCATCATAAATTTCTAATGGTTCCTTATATAGGTTGAGTTCTAGGGCATCGTGGTGTTTACAAGAGTTTAACTCAAGGTAGAATAGGGAGAACTCCCATCGACTAGGACCTCTAAAATGTAATAGCTCCATAAAATTTGGGTCAAAGATTTGAGAAGATATGATGATTTCACAATAAAATGTTATTCGTGTTGAGGAGGCGAAGGGATGGAGATTGAAAATGGGGAGGGGATCACAACTATCAAGTATTCCCACTGGAATTTAAACACAGGAAAAGGGGATAAGCCCCCACTCAAATAGTTTTAGATCTGAGAGTTTGACCCAGACTTTGACTCAATAGGGTCATATGACATCAATTTCGTGGTATTAAGCCTCTCGTATAAAGTCTCATTAAATTTATGAATAGATATTTTAGGATTGTTTGTTAGAGTTATGTTAATTCTTTCAAATTTGATTATCTATGAATGTTCAGATCTTCTCAAATTTTTTATGTTACTTAATTTGGACAAAAAGAGCCAAAAATATATTTAGCCTCCTATTTTGACCAACCTAGCATAATATTTTCACTTTTTTGGATTATTTTTTAATTAATCATATAGGATAACTTAAAATGAATTTGGGGTTATTATTTTGGGGAAATCCCAAAATTATCAAAACCAACTCCTGTTAAAATTATGAGACCATAAAAAGAACATTGAATGGGTTTATTTCGTGTTAAACCCTAAACGTTGATTGTTGAAGAGTTAGGGCTAAATTGGTTATATTATGTTCCCATTGAATCGGTAAGTGCATAAGACCTCAAAATTATTTGGAGTAACATATAAGATATACATCATCCCATTGGCCTATGTTTGAAGCATCAACTTGGAAATCTAAAAGTTTTAGAGTTTCAAATTAGGGTCATTTTAAAAGTTTCAAATTTTTTCAGATGTTAAAACATCCTAACTATGACATGAAGACCAGTCATATCAAGAAGGATCAAATAGGTGGGAAGTTATGTACCCTTATACTTCACTGGGATGAATAAAGTTTCTAGGATGATTAAGAAAATAATACTTCTACTTTTAGTTACGTGTAAGATATATTCTAACTCCTTAATATGTATGTAAAGCATTGTTGCTAGATTTTAGAAGTAAGTGTGTTTGCAGACAAAGAGTCAAACAAATGCTTTACCAGACTTATCATATATGCCAAGCGTGCCTAGAATTTATGTTTAGTTCAAGACAACAATTTAAAAAGTGTAAACAATTTAGAAATACAATCATTTAGGAGAAACTAATTAGAAGTGGTACCATGGATGATGTAGTTTGAATTGTCTCGAGCCTCATCGATTCTAATAAAAAAGTCCCCATCTTATAAAACATTCTTATAAGTGGAAATGGGAAAAATTATTCTAATAAGGATGAAGAGGATAGATAGATTGAAAATATCCCTTTTGTTTTGAGCTAACCATTTCAACATTTTCTCTTCCATTTTTTTGCATCTCGATGGACATCCTTTACCCTTTGAAAGTTCCATCAAGGTTTATCCTTACCGTTATCATGGTTACAGTTATGAGCTTTCTTGTTCTTATACCTATGGGGAAATTTCTATGACACATCTAAGTCTCTATCCATATTGATCTGAGACTCATGTGCCCCACCATATGTATTATCAATGGCTACAAATACAAGAGGTTTGAGGTCAGTAGATAGGTAATCAATAATGTGTTCAACCCTTTAATCATTAGTGAGGATATACTCTAACATCTTTTGGAGAACAAACTTATTGACATAATTGGACACTAACATTTCCCCCTTATGTAATATCATTCAGTTGATATTACTTCCCCTTTTCAAAAATATAAGACATAATACTAGTCTACATGGCCACCATGAATTTGATCCCTAAGCGGGAATGTTGGCTCAAGGTTTTTGGTGGTGCTTTTAATTCATCCAACATTGATTGGTTGTACCCTACATTTTTATGTGGGTAAAAATGTATATTACTAACCTTGTGTACATATAAAATTCAAATACAAAATTTTAATGTTGGGTTCTGAAATTATACTTGTAAAAAACCTAAGACAACTCTTAACCTAGATATTTTCAGTTCATATATGATGAAATCTAAGAGGATTACTTCTATCTTGGTTGGTTCGCCAAGGATTGCATGCTATGAAAATATAACATAATTCTACCCCTTCATCTCACTATGCACCATCATATTGGGTTTTAGTTCAATATTTCTCTCAGAATTAGTCATCTTCCACTTATTTCATGATTTTTCTCCATTATATTTATTATATCAACAACATTTTACTTTAGTTGTTGGATTTGGTTATAGGAGTCCCCATTCATGATTAATACTCATATGGCTCTAAACATTATGAAAAGGAGGTCATAGATTACATGCAAGCCACATACACTTCTTATAATGTATTTAAGGGATAGGATTGCACCTCTAAGCTCCCTTTACAATTGTGCGATAGGATTGATGGGGAAATCCGTCGTTTCATCTGGAGCGGTGGACGGAAAAGAAGAGGTACTCATTTAATCGCTTGGGAAAGGATGACGAGCAAGAAAATACACGGAGGGCTGGGTCTCAAATCTATGAGGGATTGGAACCAAGCTTTGCTGCTCCGTCATTGTTGGGATATATGGAGTGGAAGAAACACCACTTGGTGTATGGCTATGCGAGATAAGCTCATGAAGGACAACGTTGCTCTACCGTCTAATCTGTCTCGCTTGGCGCGCACTGTCCTACAGATGAACTCTTTCATGAAAGCCAACACCTTCATTTGCCCTATAAGCGGAAACTATACCAACGTGTGGCACGATTGCTGGCTTCCAAGCGGCAAATACCTAAAGGACCACGCCACTCAAGACATCCCTGTTGAACTGCAGGACTTGAAAGTTAGCAGCCTTGTGAATATGGAGGGTCAATGGGACAGGGAGTTCCTACATCTTTGGTTACCCGCGGCTATTGTTAAGGAAATTGAAAAAGTCCAAATACCTGTTGAACCTATGGCAGATGATTTACATGTTTGGAAGCTCAATGAGAGGGGCAGTTACACAGCTAAATCTGCCTACATTGCTCTACGAGCGGATTCCGAAATTAAAAGACCCGGACAGTGGTCTACTATATGGAAAGCTCCAGTGGCTGCGAAGATTAAGCATTTCATGTGGATCACGGCTAATGATGCGCTTCTCACTAACTGGAAGCGAAGGCGAAGGCGGATGTCTACTAATGCTGTGTGTAGTCGATGCAATATTGAGGACGAGACAAGTCTCCATGCTTTAAGAGACTGTACTAAAGTACAGCCCGTTTGGCAAAGCTTACTTGCGGGTATTACGAAAGGAAACGGTGCATCCATGGCACATGACTTCTGGAATGACTCTAATCTTGAACAATGGATAAGCAGGGGTCTCAACTCGGGAGGTGGTTTGGGTACCATGTTCCTTATTGCTTGTTGGACCATTTGGAAGTACAGAAATCGGGAGGTCTTTGAAGCTATCAATACGCCCATCACTCAACAGGTGAACAGGATCCTCTCTGAGCACAGACGGAACGCCACTGCCTGGAGCAGAGACGACACTCTAAACACCCCCACTGCGCTTCCTATTCCCATGAACAATTCAAGCGGTCAAGTGTACCTGCATGTGGATGCAGCTTGGAAGAAAGGCAACGGCGCTGTTGCGGTGATTGCTATGGACGGCAATAGTCAATGGAAAGGAGGGGTGGGTCAGTTGGTAGTCGCTGAAAATCCCCTACAGGCGGAGCTCATGGCCATAGTTCTCGCTGCGAAGATCATTAAGTCTGTCTCTATACAAAACACCACTGTGGTCACTGACTGCCTTACTGCTGCGAAGATGGTGAAAGATGACTATGACAAGTACCCTAGATACGCTGGTATCATTAGAAGTATTCAGCTGGCCATGGAAGGGAAGCTTAATATCAAATATGTCGAAAGGAAGTATAACGAAGCCGCTGATGCTCTGGCTAAAGTTCAATTTCAAAAAACTTGTAGAATCCAGTTTTATGATATCCCTCCCAAGGACGTCATTGATACTGGACAAATTATTCCTTGTAATGGTAGTAGTACTACCATGTTTAATTCTATGCAAATAACTCATATTTGTAATTTACCTTTGAATATGCTTGCATGGGGTGAGCGAGATGAATAAAATTATCGCCCGACTTTCCTAAAAAAAAAAAAGGGATAGGATTGCACTATATGCATTACTAATTTAATGGAAAATGTTGTAATCTTACATTTTCACCTTACTAAATGGGATAAGATCATTTGTAGGGAGATAAATAGAAACATTTTCAAGGTTTTAATGATTAGAGGGAACACAATTCTTCAGTTGATACCTATTTTTATCACACTATTTTGTGTAATTCAGGGTTGTGTTTGTGTAGGAGTCAAATATTGTTGAGAAATGTTGTTTACTAGCAAGTATTGAGGGGGTTATTAAGTAAGAACCCAAGTCCATGATCCAAATGAGAAATAATTGCATGTGGAAATCTATATATCAAGATCAAAAGATTATTATGAGTACATTAATGATTTATAAACAAAGTTATGTCCTTTACAAATTGTAACTACCCCAACTCCAACGATCACCAATTTACATGACGATAATAGGAGTAGGATTGTCAAGCTTTTACAAATATATCAACTTCCAAACATGACCAGGAAGGTTTCCATTTCATTCTAATGTTTTATTGCAGAAAGTTGACAAAATATAGGAATGACATAACAACCCAATGGTGGAGCTTCATGACTATGGAAAAGAAAATAACCTATATAGTGTTAAATAAAGACAAGAAAGAAGAATGAAACCCTTTAATTTTCTCCTCTAATCATTAGGTGAAACACCATCAATTTATTTATCCTATAATGGGTTTACATCTTAATTTTAATACAATAATAAACAAGTGGCAACACACATGATGTGTTGGTATGTTGGGTGCACAAAGCTAAAAAACATATCATAACATGTAAGAATAAGAAAAGCATAGATTACAAAGCAAAATACAATTTTTAATTCAAATTACCCATTACATAACCACAAAGTGGACTAGAATAAATCTAAAAAAGTCCAATTAATGCATTTTCTCATCATCTTTATTTCACCTCCCATAGATACATTACCCTCTCCTAAAGCATGCATGGTCTCTATGTGGATTTTTATAAACATATTACTTTCTATTATTCTAGATTATATCAGATTATTTGTAAGTCAGAATACTAATGGACTTTTCCCAACACAGTCATGGTATAAAAGTAATTGAGGTTCTCTATATTATGTGTTCAATTATACTCAGAGTAAATATATGGTTGCATGGAAATAGAAGGGAATTTGAATTACATCCATGTAGTCAAACAAAGGGAATAAAAACCATGATATAATATAAGAACTAAATATAGAAAACCCACACACATGAAGGGTTTAGACATAATGTCTTTTTTTAGCAAGGCAGATAGAAAAATATCAAACATATATGCAAAACATTATGCCTTTTTAAGGACTAAATCATGTATTCTAGGGTTAGATTTTGTCTTTGTCATTTCTCTAAGGTTGAGAAAACCCAGTTAAAAATAGAAAGAGGGATCATAAATCTATGTTTAATTTTAATCATGGGTTAGGAGATATGTATAAAATTAGGATTGAACCAAATCCCAAAGTCCAAATCCAACATACTAAAACATAACTCTTAAATCACATGCATAATGACAAACCCAATGTGATCGTTAAAACCTAAATTGAAAAAAATATTAGTTATACTCATTTGAGAAATATGGTGTTTAATTCAAAAAAAATCCACACTTACACATAAGAACCACGATTACTTTTGTATCTTCATTGAAAAATATATTTGGACTACCATAATATGGTAATGTAAGGGTTTATAAATATTTAATACATGCAGCCAAAATAGGCTTTTAAAATTATCTCATTAGATTCCAATTTTTTATTAAATAAATATGTATTGCATATTTTTTCAATAACAGAATCTCCATATTTCCAAAAATACCCAATCAAAATCCACCATGTATTAAAACAAAATTGGGAAGTCATTTTGGTAAATCGATCGTGCATTAGGTTTAAAATGATAGAATGACTTTTTTGTGCTATTTTCCCAAGAGGGTTTGATTGAGCTTGTAAGAGTAGTTTTATCTTTATGCTTAACAGAATTCTCCTTTTGCTTGAGCCAAGATCGTTAAAAACCATGGGGTTGTCTCTTTGATTTAGTCCATGGTAACAAAAACAAAGGGATTCATGTGTTTCATCATAGCCTCCAAATGTAACTATAACGACTGGTCATCAAACCGACAAACAAATTGTTACTAATTAGCAGAATAAACAAAATTAGTGGATTAACAAAAATCACTAAAGTTTAAAACCATTTTTTTTGCAAGGACATTCTTTTCCAGAAAAACTTTTATTGAAAGATCCAAAACTCATACATATCATGATTTACATTGTACAACATTGTTTTATCTCATCTCGAGGACAACATATAATAGTTGCTCTATCAAAACACATACTACAACAACATAAAACCTCAACACATACAAGACAAAATCTCAGATTATTCACAAGATCATCACAAACCAACTCCAAGGACCTAAGAGTACAAATACGACACATAGGACTTCTATCTATAAGACACGACAGACAATACACTCAACATGAGCTGTCACTACTGCCTCAACTATTGTTCCTCCTCTATAGAAAGGTCTTCACCATCTCATGCACATCTACCTAAAAATTGTGGATCCCACAGGGTGAGACAATTATCCCAATGAGAGATATAACTCTCTGTCGACCATATTATTATTGCATATAAACATTATGAAACTGAGCTGGGATTCTTTTATATTAACAGGAAGGACTAATCATTGTATGAAAAGAATAAGATAATCTCCTTTCTTAAGGAGAACATTGCATCTACTCATGGTAGAGTTATAAATCATCTATCTGCTTTGAAAGGAATGTAAAGAAACATAAATAACATCTATCAACTAAGATGTATAACTGAATAGCGCATAAACCAATGTTTTTCATATTCGATCCTTAAGAAAATATGCTACACGACTGAACATAGTTTAACAATCACACTTATGCCCTGGGGAGATGAAGCATACCTCATTCATCTCCAACCGACTACACACTTCTCACAAGTCGGTACCATACAAGGTCAATATGAAATCTGGTTGCCATGACCTCACTTGTCTTAGTCAGTACGAGACCACTTAGGCTTAGCAGGACATCTTATGTCAGCTGCAAAATAACTGTTCTAGGGTATGTAGGCATCCTCAGTTAGAGATACAACATCAACTGTGCTCTCATAGGGGAACATCAACTAACAATCATCCCTAGTTATTGAGTTATGGTCACTTAGCCACCATACTCTGAGCCATGGTCACATAGGCACCATGCTCTTGAGCCATGGTCACATAGGCACCATGCTCTTGAGCCACGGTCAGCTCACTGTGCTCTATTGAAATAATCTTACGAAATTATTGAGTCATGGTCACTTAGGCACCATGCCCCCACATATTCAAAAATGTGCATTCCGTGTTATGTCGTGGGAAACCCATTTACCATTCAACAAATTCTGACATTGATGGATCCATGGTCAGGGCATTGTTTTATAGTTTCTAGTGATATATTAAGTGCATTACAACATTCTTTTAGCATCAACCAAGTTATCATTATTAATCACAACAAATGCTACAAAGAATGGTGTAATACATCTATCACGTAGTTTTCAAATCATTAAGACATGTGATACTTTTGGATCTCAGTCCCTTATCACATTGCTGGGAATTTTCATCCCTTCACATCATCATTATCATGATTACTGAATATGGGTATTCAAACCCTTAGATCATCACATAGCATTTTTACCTCTATCACAAGTAATCATCACCTCTAGGTCCTCAGAACAAGGTATTCGTTTCACTTGTTGTACAAGTGTTCCACATAGCTCACATAGTTTAATTAAGCACTTGTCATCTCTCACTAGGCAACAACTTATTCACATGGCTCACAAGGCCATTACACATCTTGTCACCTCTCACTAGGAAACAACTTATTCACATGGCTCACAAATCCATTACACATCTTGTCACCTCTCATTGGGCAACAACTTATTCACATGGCTCACAAGGCCATTACACATGTTGTCACCTCTCACTAGGAAACAACTTATTCACATGGCTAACAAGGCTATTACACATCTTGTCACCTCTCACTAGGAAACAACTTATTCACATGGCTCACAAGGTCGTTAATCATTATACATATTATACAAGTATATAACATGATTTACAAGGCATATGCAATAAGAGAAATACAACCTTCCCATTATTAGGGTTAGTGTTTCCCTTTATAGCTGAATAGGGTTTCATGTTCATATTATTAATCCAAACACTAATTCATTGCTCCACACATCTAGGAGCATACATTGATATCATAAGTATTCAATCATACTTATATATTCTCACCATTTATCATTAAATGGTTATCAAGACAAAGCATGTGTTTCTCTCTCATCCTTAGTAGGATATTAGTCCAGTATTAACATTTCACATTATCTTTCATTTAACACCACGTTCAACTTATGTCACTCAATCAATCACACATTATTGAAGTGTCACTTCCATATTGATATCAAGATGTTGGTATATCATATTATACATTAAACCACATCCTTTACTTTATGTCATATATTCATATTGGGCATGTGGTATAAACACGTACATCACCATGTCACGTTTGAAGGTGTAATCATTAATAAGCATATCGTGTACCCACATCATATGGACTATCACTTAGATCTTATTATTTCAAATTAGCTTTATATTAGGTATGAGTTAGGTGCTTGACCCCACATCGGGTATAAGATATGTGCTTGGTGTCATATTGTGCATAAGCCATGTACTTGACACCATACCATACACAAGGTGTGCACCATATCGGGCATAGAGCATATGCCTCATCATATATTGTTTGAGTAGTATACCCAAGATACCATATCAGTTTCCCTTCAGGATTGTCATATCAGGTATCTATATCAGGTAGCATATCGAGTTATCATCTTAGGTAGACCCTGAAACTCATAACCTCTTCATTCCTTCAAGGATCATCCTTATCATATAATTACTTGACAAGCTAGTTGTCGTATTAAATTTTCATACCACAATCCATTACACAAAGGGGTAGAGTAAATCGGATGTCAATACCTCATCTAGGGTTTTCCATCAATTTGGGTAAATTATGCCATATTGTGCATGAAGTATGAATTGAACCTCATGTCATTCACAAGATAATAGTAAATGATATTCCTAGCATCCAAGGGCTATCATTCATGTCATCCATGTGGTATGATTCATCACTTGTATCGATATACCCATCACCTAGAATTTCCAACTCTATTTGATTAGAATGTTCACTACCTCTATATCGTGTAAGAGGTGTAATCTAGACTTGTATAGTGCATAAGGATAAGTGGGTATCTCTCATATTGTACAACAAGAATGTCTCATATCGTGTATGATCTATCATCCATCTTTATATCGGGTTAACCCCATCTTGGGTTTCATATTGGGTTGATGTATTTCAACCATATCGGGTTACACTTTGTTCTTGAATCCATACCTTATATCATATATTAGGGTTTACAATCATGGACCAGATGTGTATGCTTCAAGGTATTGTGTACCAGAGTTCATGATCATATCGTGCAAGCGCACTTTGCTATTCTTCACTCATATCGGCTTTCAAGTATGCTTTAGACCTTATAGCGTGCATAGAGTATATACTTGACTCCATATCGTGCAAGCATATCGTTCAAGCATATCGTGCAAGAATATCGTGCAAGAATAGTCTACACATATCCATATCGGGTTAGAGCTACTTGTGTGTATGCTTGAACCCGATATCACTTTATAAAGTGATACGATCTTCTTCAAGATCTAGAAAATCACTCTAAGTGTTATAGTTCATGGCAAAAAGTCTAAGAAACTACTTGAACTCATAATTTCACTAACTATTTTAGAATATTTTGGAATTAAAAGTAGTTCATTTTAAAAATATCAATTTAGATGATGAATAATAACATGATCAAGTTCAAGTTATATAACCCGCCTTGTAAACAACGTCAAAACTCCAAGCTCCAAAGCTTCACATCCTAAGGTTGAAGAAGAACTACTCCAAGGTCCAGGGCTCATTCACAACTCCTCCATAGACAAGAAATCACCATAGTTAAGCACTTAGTGGAGAAGGAAAGAAAGGAGTATTAATAACTTGATATCCTATTTCAACCAAGTTTGAAGGTGACCAAAGCCTTACCTAAAGCTTGATGCTCAAGCTCTCCTAGCTCCTTGATCTACTTTGCATCATATCTAAGGATCTTTGCATGATATATCCAAGGGGAATGGTTATGAGGATCATAAACTTTCATAAGATGGTGAATTGCGGAGTATATATACTTTGTTCATGAGATAAAGCATATACGAGGTGTCTTCACCTCATGCTACTAGATTACACGTGGCCATTCATGGTTGACACATGGTCATGCATGCACACATCTATATCTTTCCATGAAAGAGTCATGGGGATAACCTAGAGACAATATCTCGGACCTTATTTATCTTGTTGGGCAAGTTATCTCACCTTTATCCCATTAAATAAGCAAAACGATACACGTTTTGTAAGGAAATTTGAAACCCATCATGGGCCACCTCCTTGAGGTGCTCTACCCATCATGGCCTTTTCCAAGTCTTAACAAACTGATAGGAGGCTCCTACTTTGGCTGCTTGGCCGATAGGGCTCCTATTTTAAGACGACAACCCAATACAACACATATAAGGCTTTTGCCTTCAACTCATTTTTGCTCTTTCATTACCAAGAGTATTGTAAGGAGGCGAGATCACCCCCTTTCTAAAAATTTGATGAATTGACATCCATTCCAAACACTCTCAGAGGTATGATGGAATGGGTATAAATTTTCCAAATTTATTATACATTGGTATACAAAAGACCATTAGAAAGCAGCAGAACTAAAATAACTGACTATATTCAATTTTCACAAAAGATTACACAAGTACATCAAATTCTCCCATTAGGATTTACATCAAGACACATAATCAATATCTAGATAGAGGAAAGTCTAGACTACTACAATCTTGTCTCCAAGCAACATATCCATTAACTGAGTCCAAGCCAAAAGTTAAGATCTTCCTTGTCTTGTCCATCACCTTGCTCAGCACTTGGGTGGTTGGGAAGGCACCCACCAAAAAGGGAAAGGGAAGAAAAGTATGTGTCACAAAACTAGTCTAGGATATCAAGATAAGTAAAGCATATTAAAATAGGCTAGGGTTCATCATAAGATGAAGATAACAAGAGTATGAGGCTATATTAAAAAAAAACTTGTCATTAACAAATATAATAAAAAAGGATTTGCATGTAAGATAATTATGTCTACCTAAATAAGTAGGGTTGAGTCACCTACCAAACCTATAACCTTAGGTGAGGGGAGAATAAGACATTCCCAATCACCTACAATATTATGGGGAGAATAAGACATTCCTCAGGGTGATTATTTACATGTCCTCTATGGGTGGTTGTACATAAGTACTGCTACTTTTAATTAAATAGAACATAAATCCACATGCTAGAAAAATTCGTCATGGCAAGAATAATGATATGAATCAATAAGCATGGTAGTGGGGTACTAAGACCCAAGAATAATGTTCAAAATTGATTAATGAGGCTAGTATAGCAAAAGATTCAAGAGTATATGAAACATGGTTTAATAAAGCCTCATTAGAGAAATATATGTTAAGGCACAATTACTACCAACTTAAGGTGTAAATGCACATATATAAATAGGTATTGCACATACCTCTCTTATCGATATTAATTACTAACTTTTACCACATTAATTGAGTCCAAGTTCCACTTTGCCTATTTTCAATGTATTAGCATGTATTAGAGTACATAGTGCACATTAATGTATAGAAACCCTAATTTTAGACCTTTTCGGAAAAACTCGGATTTATACTCTTAAAACATCACTAATAAACTTATTAAATTCTCCTGATCAAGAAACATATTTTTATGTTAATTTTGGAGTTATGATGATTAAGATGTAATTTTTATGGATTTTATGCATTAAATAAAAATCACCCTTCGTAAAACCATGAAATCAGACCTTGAAAATATTTTTATTAGATAGATATTAATTTTCCAATTCTCAAACATATTTATTTGTCAAATTTGGATAAGCGGTTTAGAAGATATGAATTTTTCAATACTGACCAATAGAAAATTGCCACATCATCAAACCGATCGAGATAATTGAAGAGAGCGGGAGAGAGAAAAAACACCATTTGACCCAAGATCAGGTTTGAAGTTGCATAGGTAACAAACTAGAGCTTCTAGAGAAGATAAAACAACAAGAAACTAAAACCCTAGAAGAACATGGTAAAAAGAGATGGAAATCATCGATTTCCAACATAGAAGCATGGATTTTAAGCATGTACTAAGAAATATATGAGAAGGGGGTTAACAAAACTTGCCTCTAGGAAAGTAATAAGGTTCAAACAGAATGGATTCCAAGATTAGAAGGTCTGGTTTCTCCAATCTAAGATGCTTTCTTGAGCAAAGATCACCTTCTCCACTTTAGAGGTGCAAACCCTTGCAAAAGAGCATGTAGATGAGATGTTTTAGGGTTCTAGGTGGAGTGTTACCATGGAAGGTCATGATTACGATCTGGAAGAAGGTGGAAGGAAAAGTAACAACATAAAAGTAGGGAAGAAAAGGAGGATTCTTACTAGTTTTGGTCAAAATCACCAAGGAGGAGCTTAAGAAATCCTAAATAGAGAAATTTGGAATCCTAGGAGCCCTCTTCACCAAGGTAGGCATCCTCTTTTACCTTTGTACAAAAACTTCATGGCCAAACATAGAAGGGATGATTCTCTAAGCTGTGGGAAATAGAAGGAGATGATTGTGACACGATTTTACCGTGTGTATAAGGCAAGTGCACGCGTCAATGTAATATAGGCCTTTATGAGGCCCGAGTCGAACACATAGAAAAATAATTATCGAAGACTAATACTAACGGCTTGAAATCAGCTAGACCAATTATAAATGTTTGAAATTTGTTTTGAAAAAATAAATAAAAACAAAAGAAAACAAAGCAATCAATTAAATGGTAGGTTTTATCAATTCAAATGGAATCTCTAGGATTGCGGTTTCACCACGGGTTCTCGTTGTACTAATTCCTACACAATTATCACAACTCGTCTCCCATCCTGGATAGTAGCATGTAGTCAGAATTTCTCGCTTCCGTGATACAATTCACTACCTTAATCTAGGTCAGTTCCACGCCAGTAGTAACCTATATCCTAGACTAGGTGCATGAAAAATAGATCTCTGGGTTTCTACCATTAACTGTACATCGCCTTTTCCAAAGGATTTATTAGTTGATGTGATTATCACCTCTTCTCAACCGTTAATTCTTCATCAAAAGTAATTAAATGTATTAAATTACCATTATAGTGATCAAGCACAATGATAGAAATTAAGAAAACGACATCATACCACTGATTTAAGAGACAAATTATGATGAATTATGTAAAAAGAGTCATACAACGATTGCTCAAGCTACTTCCGATCCTAGAGACAAAGGGGATTAGCCCCGCGTGTTCATCTCAATAAAAAACAAAATGAAGGAATAAGAAAACATAGGCAAAACATGGATGGAGATGGTGTAATCCCTGAACGGAGAAGAACTGGATGATCCTCGACACGGGATGAGCGTTATGCAGCCTTTCGATGGTGGAAAACTCTATCTGTGGCTCTGGAATCTCCCAGAGCATAGCTCTGGGCTCCGTTCTTTGTTTTCCTCTTCACCAGGACTCGTGCAATGGAATAGAATGTGAATGATGGCTTTTGGCCGTCTTTCCTAGGTATAGGTACCACTTACGACCGCTAAAAGATCGCAGTCGTCCGATTTGAGCCGTGCTGAACATTTTTTTGATCCGACATCATCGATACCATCGACGGGGCGTCGATGGTATCGACCCCTTAGGGTACCGGTGCTTGCTTCAATTTCTGGAGTTCTTCGGATGGCATCTCAATACCATCGATTGTTCCCGTCGATGGTATCGATAGGGTGATTTCTGGCACGTTGATGCACTTTCGAGACCATCAACAATGGGTCGATGGTATCGACAGGTACCCTCTCCCTCCGACATTGTTGTTGTTGCTCTGTCAATGTGATTGATGGATGTCGATGGTATCGACGCTCCCATGACTGTTTGGTACCTAAAAATGCGAGAAAAATGCAAGTCAGCAATGGGATTTTGTAAATAATACAAAAATAAAATAAAATATGCTCAATTTGATGCAGGCAAGGATAATAGGCTAAAGGAATTGAAGCATACAATATTAACCACAAATATGACCAATAAGCGCATAAAACGAGTGTAAAACTACCCTATAAAAGTGATTCAAAACCCCTACATCAAACTCCCCTAAGCTTGAACTTTTCTCGTCCTCGTTCAACAAAACTATAGAATAAAATTGTGAAGGTCAACTAAAGAACATACTAGCATAAAAGACATCACAGTATGATTCCCACCTGCAAGGCACATACCGGCCCTCACCTAACCATGAAACGATAACTACCCTAAAAGTGACAATGATAGTCCGTGAGAGATGTCCACCCCGTAATCAATGAAAAAAATCAAATAAAGCAGATAATATAATAAATTCCTCCAGTTCAGGCATGGTGCATCTTGTGATCTCCTATCTATGTTGCTCATGTCCTAACTACCATCTACATGGAAGCAGATCTCCTGATATACAAGAATGAGGAGATAATCATGGATGGCCTACCATTTTAATCAACGGGTGGATGGAATGGGCGACTGTGGAAGAAAAGAAAGCACAATACAATTTAATATGCAAAAACAACAAAAATGACACCTAAATGATGCATATGCATATGAAAATGACCTAATTCCTACATTTTAGGTGGAATGATGCATGATCTACTATTCCGTCTCAATGTGAGATGGAATGTCTACAAAACTACATCATGTGCTTATTCTTCCTATTATGCAGGTGAAACAAATTCCTTTCTCCCTCTGATTTCTACTTATTTCCCAATCTTTTTTTTCAATTCTTTCTTCTTCTTTTTTCAAAATTTTAAGCCCCATTTTTCTCGATTGACTAAGGAAACATTTACAATACATAATTTTTTTTTCTCTGGCTTATTTTCACATAACTACTACACTTGATGCATTATAATCTACTTTTTAGAGAGTGTATAACAAGTTCCCTGCTTTTCTTATTTTTCAGAAGAGATAAGGCACATAATGTCCTATATGCTCAAAAGTGAAAAATGCAACTATATGAAAGTAATATGCAACTACAATGACATGCACTCTAGAATATGTGCATTCATGACTAATCTACAATTTTTTTCATTTTTAATGCAAAATCTAGCTATAATGCAATCCTCCTATCTAAATGACATGCAATCAAGAGACGGAAAACTGTAAGGTGCTCCCAATTCTTATGGTGGAGTGTGAATGAAGTGAGGTGGACAGATCACAAGACTAAATGATAGAACCATTGGAAAAAATTGTATGTCCCTCCTTACTGACATGTGCACAAGGTAACTAAGAGGTTTCTCTCTCTCACTTCAAATTAACGTCTCGTTACCGTTTGGCCAGATTAATCTCAACATCCATATTCGTCCTCATTTCTTGAACCATAAGGATGTACAATTATGATCATATATTTTAAAGTTGACCTACCCAATTACTTTCTTAAGTTATGTTCTCAATTTCAAACAAGGAAAACTTACAATTTCTTGAAATTGTTTTAATTGATGCTGAAATTTCACTCAATTTCACACATTACCCCCATTTGAATAACATTGAGATGACACACTTACATTTAAACTCCATTGATTACACTAGATAGATAATGGATCCTAGAAAACAACAAATCTAGCAATTAAGAAAGCTAACAAGAAAGATAAAAATTGCAAAAACAAATTAAAGATGAAATAAAATAAAGAAAAACTAGATAGAAGCTATTCCAGCACCCCCCTAAGCTTGAATTCAACTATGGCCTCATAGTTCAAATCCAGACTTAAGAGGTGGAACAGTGATACCCCTTTTATTGCTCCGGTGGTGGTGGGTACTGGTGGGTATGGGGGTTCTACTCTGGATAATGTCACTGAAAGTTGGGATTGTAGGGAGGTATGGGTGGTGGTTGTGGATATCCCCCAAAGTAATCTATGCTCTAGTAGTGATGTCCCATCGATACCATCGATGTGGTGTCGATGGCATCGACATCTGTATGCATCATTTTGTCCTCGCAAGGCCTTGGCACTTAAATTCCCTATTGCTGGGTCGATACCATCGACATGAGGGTCGATGGAATCGACTTCTCTGGCAAGATATCATCTGAACTTCTCCAGAGATCTCACGAGCATCGACCATGGGGTCGATGCTATCGACATCCTCCAAAAATTTCTTCGATTCTCATGTTGGGTGGTTGATATTATCGACGAGGCCGTCGATAGTATCGACGGAGCAAGATTTTTCCAGCGGCTGCTCGTCACCCTCATCGCTACCATCGACACAAGGGTCGATGGTATCGACATCCACACAGACCTGCACACTTAGCAAACTGATCAAGGCATCTTCTTTACACTAAAAATGAAATTAGCAAAAACTAACTACAAAAATGAAGAACAAAGAACAAAACTACTACCTACGTTGGGTTGCCTCCCAACAAGCACTTTTCTTTAACATCTTAGGCTAGACGATATGGATACCTTAAACGGGGTTGTCAAGGGATGTCTCAAATGATTCATTTGGTAATTTGAATTCAACTCTATCATCACCAATCCTAGTGTCAAGTAACCTCACCCAATGGTAGTGATTACATCAGTCGTAGCTTGGAACGACCTTCCCAATAACATCTCATATCCTTCCAGCTCATGCATGTCCATTACAACAAAGTCAATAGGGAAGATGAATTTGTCAATTTTGACTAGCACATCCTCACATATACCTTGTGGCTTCACAACGGATCCATCTTCCAACTCGATTATCATGGAAGTTTGTTTTCGTGTCTTCAATCCCAACTTTTGAAAAGTGGCAAGTTTCATAAGATTAATGCCTGCTCCTGAGTCACTATGCCTTTGGGAAATATTAACTACCTATGGAACATGGGATGTAGAAATGTCTTGTATCTTTCGTCTTCTTTGGAAGCCTTCCTTGAATTATAGAACTCACAGTTTCATCAACACACACAACATTTGTATCTTTGATCCGTCATTTCTTGTTGATGACGCCTTTCATGAATCTTGCATATGTAGGAATTTGCTCGATAGCTTCTGCCAACCGAATGTTGATGTGGAGCTTCCGGAAGATCTCAAGAAATTTCTTAAAGTGCCTTTGCTCTTTCCTCAGCTTCAGACTATCCGGGAATGGCACACTTGGCTCCTTAATGCACTTGTATGGTGGAACATATGTAACTTTAGGGGTCTCCTTTCCTAAGCTTGCTTCAATGCCATCGTCTAAGATCAGATTTCCTACATCATCTATTGATGGCATAACTTGTGGATGCCTGTCCGTATTTCTAGTGGCTGCTCCACTCTGAAGTACATCTTTCACCTGCTCTTCCGGACTAGGAATCTCTTCAGAACTCAGAGATGTGGCCACAAAATTGGTGGAATCTTAGAGTGAGCTAAATGTCATCCCACAACCCCCTAGAAATCCATACAAACTACGAGGGTATAAAACTTTAGGTTTGTCCTCCCAGTCTATGCACATGATATTCTGCTCATGTATCTCTTCAACAGGAAGCTTTGGTCCTTTATTGACTGAAATATATTTAACCTGTTGATGTGGCTGAGCAGGCTCTGCATTCCCACCTAGTTTTTGTTGAATGATTTGCTTCATCACAGCTACCTCAGTCGCAATCTGGTTCATGGTTGTCTCTAGAGTCCTTAGTTGTGCACCATGGCTCTGTAGAGTCTGACTAAATTGGTTCATAAATTCCTCTTGTGACTGAATTTGCTTGCCAAATGTATTCCTCATCTCTTAATTCTGCTTTTTAAATTTATTGAGCAACTAATTTCTCCTGTCCTCTATACTTGGCTGTGGTTTTAGATCTGGATCCTGTAGAAAATTGTTTGGATCCTTCCATGAAAATTTTGTATCCTTCCTCCAAGCATAGTCATTATTTCTATAGCCCTATTGTTGCATATATTTTACATATTCTTCCTCCTCAAACCCATTGCTCTCCTTCTCTAAGAGCTTCTTAGCTAGTTGGTCCATATTTTCATTTAATGCTTGAATGGCCTTTGCATCACCAGCAACCTTGACCTGTTCTGGTGTATCTCTTTCACCCCAAGACTGTTTCTTGGCCATATTCTTCAAAATTTCTCGACACTTGGTGCCTTTGTTGTTTAAAAAGAACCCTATTCCAGTTGAGTCTAGAGTACTCCTATCATATTCATTCAGAGAAAAATAGAAAATCTTCGCTTGGGTTTCTAGATCTAGCCCATGATGTGGACATCTTCGCAGCATAATGTTGAAATGCTCCCAAGCCTCCGACGTCGTCGACTTGTTTTTTAAAGTTATGGATCTTCCTAACGAGATCAGTTGTTTACTCGGGCGAGAAATATCTCTCAAAGAACACTTCTATCATCATTTCTCAAGATTCCACATACTCATCATCTAGATTGTAGAGACACTCCCTTACGTTTCCTGCTAGAGAAGATGGAAACAATTTCATATAAATTGCCTCCTGTGGAAATCTATCCACCTTCACCATATAGCAGTTCTCCACAAAGGTGCTTATGTGAGCCACTGGATCTTCATTCTTGAGTCTGTGGAATGCCTAAGATTTGACCAACTGAATAAGCCCTGGGTCAATCTTATAGCTAGGTATGTTGATAGCTTGTTTCTTGATTGGCCCCTTCTGCGTAGAGGAAGAAGAAGCCTTGATCTTCTCCCATATTGTTTGTTCCCTCGCCATTCTGAAAACCTCTGGTTCTTGTTCAATTTCCTGAGGTGGTGGATTTTTCAACTCGACTCCTTCACCCAATGGATGAATCTCTGGTGATTCTGCATAGTCTGTACTGCACGTCCTTACCATGCACTGGTACCTAAAATGTGAAATTCACGTAAGTAAATTGCTATAAGGAATAGATAATCTGAAAGATAGACAATTAATCTCAAAAATTAAAATTGTAAATAAAAAAGAAAAAATGGCCTAGAGTGGCCGCTTGTAGCACTCGTAGTGCCGAAAATTACTGTTTCCCTGGCAACGACGCCAAAAACTTGACAAGATTTTACCGTGTGTATAATGCAAGTGCACGCGTAAATGTAATATAGGCCTTTGTGAGGCGCGAGTCGAACACATGAAAATGTAAATATCGGTAGACTACTACTAACTGCTTGCAATCATCTAGATAGATTATAAATGTCTGAAATTTGTTTTGAAAAATTAAATAAAAATAAAAGAAAACAAAGCAATCAATTAAAGGGTTGGTTTAATTAATTCAAATGGAATCTCTAGGATTGTGGTTTCATCATGGGTTCTCGTTGTACTAATTCCTACACAATTATCACAACTCGTCTCCCATCTCAGATAGTAGCTTGTAGTCAGAATTGCTCACTTCCGTGATACAATTCACTACCTTAAACTAGGTCGGTTCCACACCAGTAGTAACCTATATCCTATACTAGGTGCATGAAAAATAGATCTCGGGTTTCTACCATACAAGTACATCGCCTTTTCAAAGGATTTATTAGTTAATGTGATTATTGCCTCTTCTCAATCGTTAATTCTTCTTCAAAAGAAATTAAAGGTATTAAATTACTATTATGGTGATCAAGCACAATGATAGAAATTAATAAAACAACATCATTCCACGGATTTGAGAGATAAATTATGATGAATTATGTAAAATAAGTCATACAACGATTGTCCGGGCTACTTCCGGTCCTAGAAACAAAGGGGATTAGCCACGTATGTTCATCTCAATAAAAAACACAATGAAGGAAGAAGAAAATATAGGGAGAACATGGATGGTGTAATCCCTGAATGGAGAAGAATCGGATGATCCTCGATGCGGAATGAGCGTTCTACAGCCTTCCAGCGATGGAAAACTCCATTTGCAGCTCTGGAATCTCCCGGGATGTAGCTCTGGGGTCCGTTATTTGGTTTCCTCTTCTTCGGGACTCGTGCAATGGAATAGAATGTGAATGATGGCTTTTGGCCATCTTTCCTAGGTATAGGTACAACTTACAACTGCCAAAAGATCGCAACCGTCTAATTTGAGTCTTGCTGAACATTTTTCTGATCCGACGGCGTCGATACCATCGACGGGGTGTCGATGGTATCGACCCCTTAGGGTACCGGCACTTGCTTCAATTTCTGAAGTTCTTCTGATGGCATCTCAATACCATCGACAGTTCCCTTTGATGGCATCGATAGGGTGACTTCTGGCAGGTTGATGCATTTTCGAGACCATCGATAATGGGTCGATGGTATCGACTGGTTCCCTCTCCTTCCAACTTTGTTGTTGTTGCTCTGTCGATGCTATCGATGGATGTGGATGGTATCGACACTCCCAGGACTGTTTGGTACCTGAAAATGCGAGAAAAACCCAAGTCGACAATGGGATTTGATAAATAACACAAAAATATAATAAAATATACTCAATTTGATGCAGGCAAGGATATTAGACTAAAGGAATTGAATCATGTGATATTAACCACAAATATGACCAATAAGCAGATAAAATGAGTTTAAAAATAGCCTATAAAAGTGACTCAAAACCCCTGCATCAGATTGCTTCTTGGATTGAGAGGTGGGAAGGGATTGGCATGGCTTTTATAAAGAAGGGGGCAAGCATGAGGTGTCTATGTGACTTTCCATGTGTCCTTAGGTTAAGGCTCCATGGCCATGCAAGAGGACAACTCATGGACTCTTCATGCATATCAAAGTTCAATCCTAAGAGTCACTAGAGCCTTCTAGGCTTTCCCTACCGTCCTTAAAGCAAAGAAATAACCCCATTGGTTGATAGCTTTTGAGGATAAGCACATTTATAAAGAGGGTAATCCATATAATCCCCTTGGAAAGTAACACCTTCAAACCAAGGTGCAACCAGGTGCCCCATGGTTAAAAATCTTGTGAATGGTAAGGAAATATTTAAGGATTAAAATTGAGGTGATAATTACAAAGAAAACCTCCCAATTGGGTAAATTACATAAAATTCCAATTTGTGCATATAATTACATAACCTGCACAAACAACATCCAAATTGTATCAAACTTCATTCACAAGTTATTTTTGATATGTAGAATATGAATTTTACATTATTTACATATTTTGAAGTTACATAATAACATTATTCATTACTTATGCCTTTTACTCATTTTCTCTCTCCTAAACTTATCCTAATATTTCAAGGTTCTCTAAATTAGACAAAATTTGACATGTAGGCTAATTTTGATATGTAAATTTCGAATTTGAAGTTTTCTTCCTCTTTTGAGACTTCTTTTTATGAGATATTTCATATGGCCCCATTAACGATCCATTATCGAAATTGTTCATCCAATTAAGTTTCTTATCTTCATATTACCACTAAAATTAGTTATGTGGCATATTTTATGTTTTCAAATCACATAAAAAAATTAGATTAAGATTTAGAGTACTTAATTATGGTAATTAAGATTTCACTGAGGTATTTGTGCATAAATCCTTCCATCGATATAATTAGTGAATAAATGTTCACTATTCTTCTATTGTGGAGTTATACCAAAATCTTTACCTGTTACTGCTCAAGTTGAGAAGGAATAAACTAGTAATCATTCACAAACTGAAATAACACTTCTGGTTGCTTATTTCGTACTTATCCATCCAAGAATGATTCCCCACTTATATCCATAAATTTGTCATATTCCCGCAACTTCCTAGCACGTCACAAAATTGAGCTTTAAGGATTTATGTCAGACATGTAACTATTAATCTTTCTATTGTGACTAAAAATTTATTGACAGGGTAATTAACAACGTTTGGGGACCTAAGTTAGTCAAATTATTTTACAAAGTTAAGATTTAGTTACCAAAATGCATGAATTGCCATTTCTTTTAGCAGTAAGACGTGACGAAAACTAGCAAGAACCACATTTTAGGTATCTTTTAGTTAAGACGTGACGAAAACTAGCAAGAACCACATTTTAGGTATCTTTTAGTTATTCTAGCGCTATTTCTGATTCGGGAGGTGTATTGAAACAGGCGGGGCGGCTAGTCACTAATAATATGCTGTTCACCGTCATTTTCGGGCAAGTTTTTTCGAGGGTGTGGGACTGTAAGATTAAAGATAAGATTACGTGGAGAGATCGTCACATACGCCGAACGGATTTCGAAGGCAATGCCGCCGTCATCGAGAGGGATTACGGAAATTCATTTATTTTGGATGAAAAAAATCACATAGATCTTCATAACTGGTACCAAAAGTTACAAGATGCCATGTACGACGCTGTTGATATCCTTGATTTATGTGCCATAATTGCCCTGGGGGCGGATAGTATGGATCCGGCGGATCCGGCCGAGATGATTTTCAAAACTGTGAAAGACAAAATACTAAGAATTGCCTACACCATTTCCATCCATACAATTGACCTACATAAAAACTCACTTGCATTGGAGCGTTCTTTTGAAAAAATAAACATCAGCATCAATGATCTGCTGAATCAAGGGAGAGAGAAAGGATATCGGGAAATTATTGCGAAGGAATTGGAAAAGTATCCCAAAGTTAGCCCAGCATCAACGGAATTGGTATATCGTGATCTTCCCGTTATCGGCAGGGATGAAGAAAAAGATGTGATAATAAAGTGGGTGAAATCAGGACACACAGCAGATGCGGACAAGAAGCTTCAAGTAATGGGCATTGTGGGTATGGGGGGGATGGGGAAAACCACATTGGCCCAATCTATATACGCAAGTAAAAGGAACGGGTTCGATTTATCTGGCTGGGTTTACTGCTCCTCTAACGCAACCCATGAGGAGCTACTTGAGAAAATATTCAAACAATTTCAAATGGAAAAAAACGTATCAAATGAAAATTCTGACTTTGGACAACTTTCTGTATCAGTAAAGAAATTAGTCAAGGATGAGAACTTTCTACTGATCATAGATGACGTGTGGAACACGAAGAAGCTACTGTGGGAGCAGTTGCTTACTCCATTAACGGGTGGGAAAAAGGGAAGCAGGTTGATAGTTACAACAAGACATGGGAAGGATGTCGAAAATATTAGCAGATGTTATCCTTCGGGAGTAGCGAAACCAGTCGAATTAAAGGGATTGCTGCATGATGAGCTTTGGATGGTCCTGAAAGAACATGCTTACGGACCTCGTCTGCCTCCTAAAGAAGTGGAAGAGATAGGAAAAAAAATTGCTGAAAGGTTAGATGGTTTGCCCTTAGCAGCCAAAGCAGTTGGTCGCCTTATGGGTAATAGTAGTCCCGCAAAGACTTGGGAAGATATACTGAACAGTGATTTGTGGAAAGTGTTGGAATCACAAGAGCACGTGAATCTTGTACCCAGTCTAATCCTTAGTTTCTTGAATTTGCTGCCCGCAGAAAAACCGTGCTTCAAGTACTGTTCGGTGCTTAACATGGCCGGAAGACTGACAGTTCGTGAGCTGATATATCAGTGGCTGGCTCATGATTATCTGCAAGTGAAAGATAATGAAAGCGTTGCGACGGCTGGAGAAAAAGTGCTAAGCCGTATGGAAAGCATGAGTATGATTACTACCATTGATTTTAAGTATGGTATTATTCCGCATGTCCAAATGCACGATTTGATTCACGATGTGGCACGTGCTTCCGCGTCACACGACCATTTACGGATATTGGATGATGAAGACTTCGAAAATAAACTGAAAAATAGAAGCCCCCGTCACTTAAGTCTAAGTGTGGCTAAAGAGGCTTCGCTGAATACACTTGAGAAATGTACCAACCTCAGAACCTTGATACTCACCGAACGTATAACAGACGATAAAGTACTTTCTTTAGGCCCCGCCCTTAAAAAAATGGAGAGACTACGTGTCTTGGTGTTACGATATCACAGAATTGACGTCGTGTTGCCTGCGGAAATCTGGGAACTAAAACTGCTCAGATACCTTGACATCTCAGAAAATGATATCACATATATTCCTGCCCCTGCGGGTGTCCTGCATCTTCTTCACGTGCTCATACTATGTTCGACCGGTTCTCGGTGCCCACAACAGATTTGGAGCAAATTTCCGATGCTCCAATACCTCAATCTTTCTCACATGGATAGAATGAGTACATTACCAAAGGAAGTCACGTCACTTTCCAATTTGCGGGACTTGTCATTGTCTCATTCTGCATTAGAAGAGCTACCGGAAGATATCTCCAAACTTCATCGCCTGGAATGCCTTGAACTTGAAAACTGTCCCATCAAATATTTGCCTCAAGGTCTGGTCTCTCTTTCTCTTCTGCGGGTTTTGAACATTAAGAGCTGCAAGGATTTGGAGACACTACCTTCTAACTTCAGTGATTTTAAGAATCTCAGCCGTCTTGCTATAGATGTGGAGCTCTTAGGTACCATAAGTGGAATCGGTAAACTGTCTTCCCTGCAAAATCTTGAAAAATTTTCAGTCCAGGACAAACAAGGCCATAAGATTGAGGAACTCGCTAAAATGAATATGCTACGAGGAAAACTAATCATCGAAGGCCTCAAAGTTGTCAAGTCCAAGGATGATGCACAATCCTCCGATCTGAAGCAAAAGATTCATGTTAAGGAGCTGGAGTTGCATTGGTGTCTTGGTAACGACAAGGACGCCAAAAATGATAAGAAGCCAGCACAAAAAATTCCCACGGAATCGACCATTGATAACGAGAGGGATGCCAAAAGTGATGAGAAGCCAGCACAAGAAAATCTCACGGAATTGACCATTCAAGAGGACATTATTAATTATCTCGAGCCAGCACCAGAAACTCTCACGAGATTGACCATTGATAACTACATGGGAAGGAAGCCTCCCACATGGTTCAACAGTCAACATCTCCACCTTCTGGAAAATTTGCACTTATCTTGTTTGTCAAACATCGAAGAACTAATAGTCCAGACTAGCAAACTTCAAGAAAAAAAAAAAATAGTCCAAACTAGCATACCGAGCAAAAGGAGACTAGACGGAGCAGAAATCAGGCAAGAAAGCAACACTGAATTGAATCCGTTTTCCCAGTACTTGACGGAAATCCGAATATCAAAGTGTCCGAAGTTGAAAACAATACCCGAACTCCCATGGTCGTTGAAGAATCTGATAATAGAGGATGTCGGTTTGTCGTGTATTCCACGGCTACAGCACCAAACTACTGCTGTGGAATACTCATCTGGATCGCAGCGTGAGAGGCCGTCATCAGATAAAGTGGCATCCCTCGCTCGCGTTAAAATCCGAAATTGCTGCTCTCTGTTATCTTTAAATTATGGTTTTCTAAATTCCCAGTTGCCAAATCTCCACTTTCTGTCCATAGAGGGATGTAAAACGTTGCAGCATCCTCCGCATGAAGGCTTCAGTCATTTGAAATCCTTAAAATCCTTCAAGCTAGAAGACTGTCCAAAGTTACAGACGCTGTCAGTACGATGCGATGCAGCCCTGCCTGATAATCTTCGGGACTTGGCAATTGTAAACTGCTCAATGCTCAAAACGAAGTCGGTGGAGGAGTCCCTTGGAGTAGCCACGTGCCTCCGATACCTGAAACTAGACCGCTGCTGTGATAGTGTGTATAAATCCTTTATTAAATCCGTTGCAGCTAGACAATTGAAAACGATCGATACTGGTAGAATAGAAATTGGTCATCTTCGTCTTTTTAGGAACGATATGTGGACAGACACTTTCATTTCTGGTAGAATAGAAATGGGTGGTCTTCGTCTTTTTAGGAACGAGATGAGGATGTGGACAGACACTTCTGAACCGCTCGTCCAGGATACAGCCAATGACACGGACGGAGAACCAGATGTAGTAGAAAAATTGGCCAATAGCCCTTTCTATTGCTCCGAGTTGCCAAGGGTAATCTTTAGCAGCATTCCTCCTACGTCCATTTCTGAAATGTTATTATACGGAGATGAATCAATTCCTTATTACAGGAGCGATGAATCTAATTTCGCTTATTTTTGTCCTTATCTGAAGTCTCTTCCAGAAAACGTCAACAGATTAACCTCTTTGGTTAAGTTATTTATTTTCGCATTAAAAAAATTTTCTCCGCAAGATAAAGACTGGTCGCGTGTTGAGAAAGAAGGAGCCTTCTTCGGTCTAAAGTCTGTAAGACATTTCAAAATCTTAAGTTGCAAGGGATTGCTTTGCTCTCCATACTCTTACTTTCTGGAATCCCTGTATATCGAAGAATGTCATGGTATAAGGGACCTCTATAGCCTGGAAGGTGAAATGCCATGTCTTCGTTTTCTGTTGATTTCAAACTGCAAAAACTTGCGGAATTCGCCTAAACAAGGCTTCAAAAAACTCAAATCTCTACAAGCATTAGTACTAAGAGACTGTCCAATGCTTTCCAACTTGTCCCTACAAGAAGATTCCTGTGATCTGCCACTTTCATTAACAGAACTAATCGTTGAAGATTGCAGCGAACTTCAGATGGATCACATTGCACAGCATACGTCATCGTTGACTTCTCTCAAATTCCTTATAATGAGGAACTGTGGTGGCCGGATATCCATGCCGTTTGTCAGACGCGTGATTCATCAACTCTCTAAACAAGAGAACTCTTTCAGATGCAGAATTATCTCCAAGGAGTTCGTATTCCAATGGGTAGTGTACGATGATGAACATTCAATCGTTTCTTGGAAGGTAAAATCTTGGGAACCCCATGATTATGTTGACAACTGGAATAGACTTGAGTTTTTCGTAAAGATGCTAGACGTGATGTCCACCCATAATACAGACAAAGTAACCATCCAAAATCTGACGATCAGCGGACTTGGTGACCTTGAAGTCATCGAAACCAGGTTCATGGAAGTACTCCACCGTCTCAGAGGCCTAACTTTCCTCACAATTGCAAGTTGCCCAAACCTCCGTTCACTTCCGAAAGAGATAGGTTCGTTGCCCGGATTGCACATACTGATCGAATCGTGTCAGAGGCTTAATATCACCATGGTTTCTGATGACATTGACGAATATCATCAGACTGAGACGAATGATGAGGAGCACTGGGAAGATGAATGGGTTGACTGGGACATGTTGGTGAATTCGTGGGATATGTTCATCTCGCACTAGTACCAAACTGGTAGAGACTGACACACCTGCTGGTCCATATATCAGATAACCAGGCACACATTCAGGTCACAATCTTAAGATGTGTCGAATTTTTATGTGTCCACCTGATGGAAGTCATATTATTAAATCCGTTGCAGCTAGACAATTGAAAACGATCGATACTGGTAGAATAGAAATTGGTGGTCTTCGTCTTTTTAGGAACGATATGTGGACAGACACTTCCATTTCTGGTAGAATAGAAATTGGTGGTCTTCGTCTTTTTGCGAACGAGATGAGGATGTGGACAGACACTTCTGAACCGCTCGTCCAGGATACAGCCACTGACACGGACGGAGAACCAGATGTAGTAGAAAAATTGGCCAATAGCCCTTTCTATTGCTCCGAGTTGCCAAGGGTAATCTTTAGCAGCATTCCTCCTACGTCCATTTCTGAAATGTTATTATACGGAGATGAATCAATTCCTTATTACAGGAGCGATGAATCTAATTTCGCTTATTTTTGTCCTTATCTGAAGTCTCTTCCAGAAAACGTCAACAGATTAACCTCTTTGGTTAAGTTATTTATTTTCGCATTAAAAAAATTTTCTCCGGAAGATAAAGACTGGTCGCGTGTTGAGAAAGAAGGAGCCTTCTTCGGTCTAAAGTCTGTAAGACATTTCAAAATCTTACGTTGCAAGAGATTGCTTTGCTCTCCATACTCTTACTTTCTGAAATCGCTGCGGATCAAAGAATGTCATGGTATAAGGGACCTCTATAGCCTGGAAGGTGAAATGCCATGTCTTCGTTTTCTGTTGATTTCAAACTGCGAAAACTTGCGGAATTCGCCTAAACAAGGCTTCAAAAAACTCAAATCTCTACAAGCATTAGTACTAAGAGACTGTCCAATGCTTTCCAACTTGTCCCTACAAGAAGATTCCTGTGATCTGCCACTTTCATTAACAGAACTAATCGTTGAAGATTGCAGCGAACTTCAGATGGATCACATTGCACAGCATACGTCATCGTTGACTTCTCTCAAATTCCTTATAATGAGGAACTGTGGTGGCCGGATATCCATGCCGTTTGTCAGACGCGTGATTCATCAACTCTCTAAACAAGAGAACTCTTTCAGATGCAGAATTATCTCCAAGGAGTTCGTATTCCAATGGGTAGTGTACAATGATGAACATTCAATCGTTTCTTGGAAGGTAAAATCTTGGGAACCCCATGATTATGTTGACAACTGGAATAGACTTGAGTTTTTCGTAACGATGCTAGACGTGATGTCCACCCATAATACAGACAAAGTAAGCATCCAAAACCTGACGATCAGCGGACTTGGTGACCTTGAAGTCATCGAAAGCAGATTCCTGGAAGTACTCCTCCGTCTCAGAGACATAATTCACCTCACGATTGCAAGTTGCCCAAACCTCCGTTCACTTCCGAAAGAGATAGGTTCGTTGCCCAAATTGCAGCTACGGATCGAATCGTGTCAGAGGCTTGCTGAGAATATCACCATGGGTTATACTGAGACGAATTTCATTAAAAAGATGGGTTCTACTGAGACGAATGATGAGGAGCAGTGGCAGGAAGAAGAATTTGATGACTGGGACATGTTGGTGAATTTGTGGGATGTGGGCATCTCGGATGGCGAATCGGATGGCGAATTACCCTAGCGGCGCTGATGATGGCGGTGTCCAAGCACTCACGTGGTAAGTCACCAGCCACTAGCAGGCCCTCAGGTCCTGCTACCGTGTAAAACTGCGCGTCCCAACGGTTTACGCAGACCACCGAAGGACGAGCGAGACGTGGACGACGCTGGCTGATCCATTCACACAGATATTTTATGTACTGCTAACCAGTAGACGGCTAGCTTTCTGTATATAAGCACTGTACTTCTTCTCAACAAGAGAGTGAAATAAATCACTCCACAGCCATTGCTCCACCTTCGCCTACATTTAGATGTTTTTTAATGGGATGGCCATAAATATGCACTACTTATTGTTGATGATTTTTCCAAATACACATGGATGTATCAAATAGTTACAACGGCTGCTGACTTCGTCAAGACACACCGCGCTCCATCACATGTTTTCACGCAACCGTCGTCTCTCTGTTGACGACATGCTCCAGTATTCCGTGTATGTAAAGCCCTCGTGCCCATGTATTTCTGTCGTTCTGTTTCAAGCTACTGTGTTTGCATACGGTCTCTACGCTCTATAAAAATATGAATGAATATCATCAATTTCTTTAGGATGTATCCTCTATTTAGGTCCTGTTTGGTAGGATGTTGTTGAATGTAGTTTGATGCAAAAGAAAATCAAACAAACATAATCATACTTTTTGTACCACTTCATATTTATTTGGTAGAATGTAGTATAAGTTCTTTACTTTTACTTGCACTTATTTGGTAGAATTTCCTTACAGCAGAAGTTTGTATTATCCTTTGTCCATGCATCGGCAGGAAACCCATTAAAAAAAATTGAGTTATTACTTTGCTTGGTCGTTCGGTTGCTCTCTCGTACGTTGAATCATTAGAGAGAGAAAGGGGAGAGACAGATAGAGAGAGAAAGAGAGAGAGCGTGGGGGTAGAGGTGCCTTTTCACATTCTTTTCGTGAGAACGTGCTACGAGTGGGATCTCCCGCACATGTCTCATTTGCCAACTGCATTGGACCACCTCGGGTTTCCTCGCGGCACATATTTTCGGATTTGCAGCTCAAGTGAGCAGTCCGGTGGGTATAGAAAACAATGAATTTCAGCTGCACCTTTCCATACCAAATAAAATCAAAGACAAAAATAGTGTTTTTGAACTCATTGAACTCAAGATACACCCTACCAAATAGGCTTAATAAAACTGATGTGAGCATCGTGTTTCCTCAATTACTTCGGCTTGTGGAGCGCCGATTTCACACGTGTCAAATCCATTCATGCTGATTGTGGTGATGAATTTCAATGCCTCCTATCTAAAAGGATATTGGTAGCCCTTGTCGTTGTATTGCATTGTGAATGAGTACATCAAGTATTTATAGCCATATGTGGCAGCAGGTAGTGGCGTAGGAAACGGCCCACGTAGCGTGAGTTGTTACATGAAATATCTAATCTACAAACGTGGTACATGCAGTTGTGAGATACAAGGATGACTTAGTTCTGGTTGTTGGAGACGTGGTGACGTGGTCCTTCACTGTTGTTGGAGTCACGGTGACGTGGTCCTTCAATACTATCTACATCAATAGAGAATTGTATCGTTTCCCCTCACCACACACCGATGAGAAAAATGGAGCTATAGAACGAAAGATTCAACACGTTGTCGACACAGTTTTAACCCTTCTTGTGCATGCCGCAATACGCAAACAGCTTTGGCAATATGCATTACAATAAGCCACTTATCTTATTAATGCCCTCTCCCTGCCAAGCCTAACATGGAATATCACCCAATTGCCAACCTCTTAAAATTTGGATGTGCTGCCTTCCCTCTCCTACGCCCATACAACCGTTACAAATTTCATTTCAGATCGCAACAATGTGTCTTCTTGGGTTATCCTCCAAATTACCAAGCGCATCCCCAGCGGACGTATATACATTTATCACCACATTCATTTTATCGAATCCATCTATCCTTTTAAAACTCCACCCACTAACTTACAACCCAATGCATGCATGCCACATTCCATCCCATGGCTTCAGATCATGTCTCCATTAACCAACTCCCATACACCTGTGTTGCGCACCGCACCACCTCCATCCCATCCCATCCCACTCCACCAACCCCCTCACCAAACACCTCTCAAAATTGGACAGGAGGGGCACCATTATATACATAGCCATTTGCAGCCGAATAGGGTAGGGCACAATGGATATTTTCCACTAAATTTCAAACCAAATAGAGATCAAATAGTCTGAAAATACAGATCCTGGGTAGGGCACTTACCCACCCAGGTCTATACGTGGCTACGCCACTGTTGCCTTCCGTCTATATTCTATAACCATATTATGCGTCGCAGTGGCAGAGTCAGGATTTGACGGCTGAGGGTCAAAATTTTAAACAAAACAACTTATTTATAAAACAATCATATTGATCAACAAAAGTTTTGAACTTTTTATTTTGATTTACGAGAGAACCGCCCCCGCAGAAGCGCCACATTCGTGACCCCCCCAGGCGGCGTAAACTCTCGAGGGCCTGAATGGTGAGCGGTCCGGTCGCCCCCCCACCCGCGCCCCACTTAGCACATGTTACTTTTCGCAGCATGCCGCGGTCGTGATTCGAACCCGGGTCCTTATCAGGGACTAGCCGAGCCGCAACCAGCCGGGCTATGCTGGCCGGACTAACAAAAGTTTTGAACTTGAGAACTATTAAATGTCATATACAATACAAATTGCTAGACTAATCACATTTTGTGCATCATTTTTATTTTTCACTGTATATATTTTATCTTAAATTTACTATGAATATATCTTCAAAAAAAGGCTTTAACCCACGTCATATGGGGAAAGGAAGCACTTGAGCGCCACTACACTAGATACATTGCTTTCACGTACAGAGGTTATATATGATATATATTATGTATTTACTTATAGACACATGTATATATAAAATATTTAAACTTTTTTTTTTGGAGTGGAGCATGGCCTCTGCTTGCCCCCCTTTGATTTCACCCCGGCAGCGTCGCACCAAGACAATCAACTACCGACCTTTAGCTGGATACAGACGTACAAAACAACAACGTGCCACCAATCAACCAATTCCCACAACGTTCCTTTTCCATCTTTCTATGAGAACACATTATTTTTCAGAAGCTCAAAAAAACATCTCTTTTTAATTTAGAACAATTCTATGATGTTTATTAAGAACAATTAATAAACAAGAAATGTTTAGATCGACATAGAAGACAAACGGACAATAAGTTGCCGCTAGTTCTTTTTGGATGGTAAAATTAATTTTTTGAAACACTACATCCATATACTTAGGAGTAGGGGTGGCAATCGGGTTCGGGTTGAGTGGGTTTTATTTCGGGTCATTTCGGGTCAACACTTTTCGGGTTTTTATGAGCTATTCACAAGTGTAATTAAAAAAATTCATTGTGATAAAGTTACTATGTGATCGAGAAACACATATAAAGCCTATTGTAGTTTGTTCGAGGCTTTTAAACACAAATTCCTAATATAATTAGTATAATAAATCATGCAAATCAATACAAAACTATGTAGAATTATCAAAATAAACTTCATGATTGATAGATTAGTAAATTAATGGGCCATCGAGTGTCTTAAAGTATAGTATTTGTAATTTTATTTGAAAATATAATTTTGATTTTCGGGTCAATCGGGTCAATTTGGGTCTAAAGTCCAAACCCAGACCCGACCCTAAATTAATTTTCGGTTCTTCGTGTTCGGGTCAATTTCGGGTCGGGTCGAAAAACCTTAGACCATAAACTTGTTTAAAATTTCGGGTTCGGGTCGGGTCGATCGGGTCGGGTCTTATTTTTCCAGCCCTACTTAGGAGCCATAACATCTCATTCAAACACGCCACATAAAATGGCGCTTTTAACTTGTGCGGTATTTGAATCTCAAGTTGAAAGCACCACTTCAAGTGACATTGTTACCTTTTTTTTTCAATTTTTTATTTTAAAATAAACATGCCAATATTTATGGCGTTTTTCAGTCCTAGATATAGAAAGCTCCACACAAAGTGACGTTTTTTTGACAAAAATGTGCTATTTTGAAAAATATTTTACAAAGTATACTATATTGGTAAATATTTTTATAAAAGTGAGTTAAATTAGTTTTTTTTTCAAAAATAAATACTTATGACTCTTGCTCCATATACACCTATTATGAATGTTATCCAGTATAAATAGATTTTTTGCCACAAATACAATTCCGATGGAACCTTATCTCGCAACAAGAAAGCCTTGTTGTCAAGGGGTATCACCAACAACTCGATATTGATTATACCAAAACGTCCAATCCTTTAGTCAAACCAACCACCATCCGTGTGATTCTATCCGGTATTTCTGTCTTCAACGATTGGCATAATTAGACAAATTGACGTTAATACTGCTTTCCTTCATGCACACATCTCCAAAGAAATCTATATATCCCAACCACTTAGGTTCTTGGAAGATCGACACCAAAGTCATATATGTCAATCGCATAAGTTAATATACGTACTAAAACAGTACCCTCATGTATGGTTCTTTCACCTTAGTGTCGCTCTTTGCATATTTGGATTTTGTTCTTCGAAAATAGACACATCCCTCTTCATCTACCGTGACAATGCTATCAACATGTATGTCCTTATCTAAGTGGATGACACTTTATTTACGTTAGTCACCTCTTCCATATCCTCTCCACCAAATTTTCCATCAAAGACCTTGGCAATCTCCACTACTTCCTCGGCATATAAGCCCACTTTATTCACTATGGCCTTATCCTTTTTCAACAAAAATATATCTTGGATATTTTTCTCCGCTCTAACATGTTTGAATCCAAGGCCCTCCATGTTCTATTATGCCCATCCACTATACATGTGAAATTTTTTATTTCTACTGCCTACTCTGTCTCCATATTTTCCTATAGTAGTACCACATAAATTTACAATATATTGAGATTTAAATTGATATGATTATATTTTTTATCATTTATTTTGTTATATTTAATGTGAATATTTAAATGGTTAAAATGCTTATCTATTTAAATACCACTTGCACTAAGAGATGCCCCACATATTCAGGCTAGAATACACTTGAGTGTATTCAGAGCATAATGCACTCAAGTAGTTTTTCATGATGCAATATATTTTTCAAAAATCTAATCTGTTGATCTTCTCAAACATCTTGTGAATAGCTCATACGTAAAATTTGAGCACATTTGGACATTTATAGGTCATGTTATAAAGACAACAAAAACTATGCATTTAAAATTAATTTCGCGCGTCAATTTTGATGTCCTTAGATTAGTGATTTACAATCATCCAAATGGGCTCAAAATTTGTGTGTAGCCTAGTTATAGTATGACAGTGAATATCAATGGTTTACATTTTGCAAAAAATAGTCTTGATATGAAAACACACCTGAATGTATTCGTGCGATCTGTACACTCGATTGTATTATATATATATATATATATATATATATATATATATATATATATATATATATATATATATATATATATATATATATATAGTCAGGCTAGAATACACTCGAGTGTATTCAGAGCAGATTAAACTCGAGTAGTTTCCATGACGCAATATTTTTTAAAATCTAATCCGTTGATCTTCTTAAACACTATGTGAATAGATCATATACATAATTTGAGCTCGTTTGGACATTTATATGTCATGTTATGAAGACCACAAAAATCATCAATTTCAAATTAATTTCATGCGTCGATTTTGTTACCCTCATATGAGTGACATATACTCATCCAAATGATTTCAAAATTTGCATGTAATCTAATTATAGTATAACAGTGAAGATCAAGGGTTTACATTTTGTAAAAAAATAATTTTGATATGCAAACACCACTTGAGTGTAGTGTGCGATCTATACACTCGAGTGTATTTGGAGTAGAATATACTCAAGTTCATGATGTAATATTTCTTTTACTAATGTGAGTGGGCTCTCCACTCACTTTAGATATTTAGGTTCCATTGCAAGGCACAAGGACGTCCATACATATATAAATTCAACCATCATATTTTTGGTTGAAGGGCACTTCTATTAATATATTTATTTTTACATTAAATTGAATTAGGGTTTCAATTATACTTAAATCTTGATTATTTTAATACCAAGCTTTTCTCTCCTCCAAAGTGATTCAAATGAGACGCCCCTCTTATTTTCTTTTCTCTACATGATGCCAAGAAACATTAGAGACTCTCTAGAAGTGACATTTTGCATATTGAACTCTAGGTTTTGGATAAATTGCACATTACACCAAAACTAGGTTTTAATGCACAAACATTGCTTAATAAGCTCTTTCTTGGTGCTCAGGCTTCCACAAGTCATACCTCTACATCATTTTCATTATTATGATGCTTCAACACTTGAGGAATATTTTATCATGTAACATTTGCAAGTTAACCCCTCAACTTGGGTAATTTGCACTTTAGGCCAAAACAGGCAAAACATTGTTTCAACATTATTCAAAAAGGACTAAAATTGAAACATAAGTTCCTCTTGAGCCTTAATTACTTTTCAAAAGATAAGAGCAAACATATAATTAACTTTATTAAGCAACATCTAGGGTTTAAGCATAACCCTGGTCAGGGATGTTACACAAAATGACTACTTGATTAGAGTAATAAAAAATATAACAATCTAAAAGTTCCATACTTACCTTTTCTTCAATAATTTAATACCTGGCTAGGGCACCCAAGTATTGAGATTACGCAGTATGCACCATATTTTTTTGTCATATTCTTAAGTTAGATGTCATCCTAGTCCTAAGTCCTAGTGTCCTTGTAGACTCAGCGAACCTAAAGCTCTAATACCAACTTCTAAGAACCCATTATTCTAAACGAGATTACTCAAAATATAAAGCACAATCAATCACCGATTAATCACATACCCAAAAATATGGGTAAATTAAAACCGATTTCAACGTCAGCACCTGCTCAGAAATATTTGCATAAGAGGCCAACATATTTCTTTTATCCATACTATGCCAAGAATTTGATACAAATTGTTCTATCGCCTTAGCCACAACATATAGACAGAGGAGAAAAATATTTGTATATGCCACAAAAACAAGCATTAACATGCTTACAAAATTCCGATTCGTTTGAAACACCATACACAAACTTTTCCTCGCCCAGATCTGAAAGTATAGGGACGACTCTAGGACACACTAGACATCTAATCAACTTTATCAAATATTCATTACTATAGCTCCTCTTTACTTCCACGGTTTTGTTGTCATCACTGTCGATTACCTAAAATGATGTGACGAACCACAAGAGTGAGACCCATGTCCCAGCAAGAGATATAACCTCCAACAATGCTCATTGATTACAACATTTTAAATAGTAGATAACTAAGTTGTTGGAGTATTTAATAATCAATTGAACAGATTGAACAGTTCAAGTATACTAAATAGATTAAGCAAATCATCTTAGAAACAAGTATGATCATCAATGCATATATAGATAAAAAATAAATCCATTTCTCTGGATAGATATCTACTCAAATATCATCAAATTGCATCTAATAACCTTATCATTAATCTGACTATCATCATATTTCTTTCTAACAATACAAGCAATCTAGTAGCAGAAGCATCCCTGACATCATGAATATATTTAGTAACATAACATGGCTATCAATATTGGCATCTCAAATAAAAAGAACATATCTATATCATAAGTAGAAATAACATCATAACACAATGAACTACATAGGCATGATTAAAAATTTGATCATTTCTAATTACATAGGCATGGCTAGCAATATTAAACATATCTAGCAGCATCATTTTAACCATCAGTGTCAATATATTTGACAACTTAATCATGTTTACAACATGAGCATAAATACAACATAAGCATATCTATTATCTCTTATTATACTGTAAATGATCTTAGTGAAAAGAAAGCAAATAAGGGTTATCATCCAATATGAAGCATTGTGTATAACCCTAAACAGATATGCTACACGGCTGTCTTACATCTTTTATTATTATTCCCTAAGGAATTTGAGGATACACTCAAAATCGAACTGACCACTGCTAAGTCAAAATCAATGCCATACAAGATCTAGGAAGATCCGGACTCCTAAGATCTTCTGCACCCCCGGCCAGTATGGGTCCGCCGTAGTGACACATAAGGTCAAGCTACTAACATCCTAGTTCGTCCTTGGTACAAGTCACGACACTAGTGAAAGGAGGACATATACCCTACCATCCGAGATAGAACCGCAATTGTCCTCCAATCTCGTCACATATATAATCACTGAGACATGACTATATCCGTTCTCAATCACATCGGATGTATGAGGCATCACCATAGACATCCTCCACAACCTACATTGTGGATGACAAGAATATATCCTCAACTTGCCACCCCCACATACTCAACAATATGCACTTCAAATTTCCCTTAGGAATACTCATTTCACCATCCAGTAAGTTCTGAAACTGAGATGTCTCTATGGCACAAGGCACTACATGATTAGAGTTTCACTTAATTATTTACACCGATTGGGTGAATTAAGGCTGCATCAAACAAGTGGGCATACAAATCCTAATTCACTTCTAGCAAACATATGAATATCACAACTTTTAAAAGATATAAAACATGTGAAACATAATTTCTCATCTCATCATCACATGGTACTATTCACTTGCCATTCATGAGACCACACTAGTCATCATACTATCACACGATATAAATTCATTTCACAATATCACAAGGTATCAACCCTTATCACCACAAGAGGATTACACCTCATTCAGGGCTTAACCATGCCCAAAGGTCATTAAGACCATCATACTATTCCCTACAAGATCGTCATTTATCTTTCCATGCCTTATAACAAGGCTCAACAACATTACTTACATATAATACATCAGATCATCACAATATTGCATTAATGAGCTAAGAGATATTCATAAACAATCATAGCAGGGTTGCATTAACATTAAGAATATTCCTTTATTACATTAACATGCAAAGAATCTAGATATGATTAACCCTCATCATATTCATAATGCACATGTTTAGCATAAGAAAGTATCAACCATGTGGCTATGTTAGCCACCCATTAACACATTAAGGTTATGATCATGTTAAGGAGGATATTTCACCATCATGTCATCATATAATAAGGTTAAACATGAATACTCATCTTTATCTATTTGCATTAGCGTTAGGTTCAACTAGATAAATTATATTAATGTTACTAATCAGCACTCATACCCAAACCCTAACTCATGGCATCCCCATTAGATCATGGATGCATAAGGTGAAGCATCACCATCACATTCCATACCATTCTCAAGTATGAACCCGCACATAAATCAAGGTGTAACCATCGGGTTTTAGCATACTAGGGTTTCAACAATAGTAATAGAGTACTCCATGATTGTATTAGTCATTCAAGGACTATTCATACCTAATTATCATAATTTAGTTATATTAAAGCTAGGAATAACAAACTATACCACATTAGGGTTACATATCAACACAATATGGTTATCATCCCTTCTATTCATATGAGTGAATAGGTAAGACTACCTTATTAAGGTAACTCTCCATTTGTTCCATCATCATTCAACCCATATCACTATACCACAATGTCACCCAGAACCATTGGATGTTTAAAAGGTAAGACCATTGGTTGTTTACATAAGTAAACACCTTGGATAAACCACCTATGAAGTCCTTGATTTGTGCTCTAGAAAGATTCACCATCTAACCCTAGACATTTCTTGTTTAACAACACAAAAAGTTCCATTGAGAGTAGGGTAAAACCCACAACCGTCTGTTCATTTAAAACAAGCCATCCATTGTCAACAAGTAAACTCCTTAAGTTGATCGTATAAAGGAAACCATCTAAATCACATTATTAGGACCAATATATTACATTAGCCACCATTCCACTTTATTGGAGGAATAAATATTATATCTTGACTATTGGGTCAAATTCATATGTTAAAACCATCAATTATAGTATAGGTCTGACCATTGCATCAAGTAACCCAAGAAACCATTGGTCTAAGGCTTAATTGATGCTACAACTATATGATTAACTCAGCTTAGGTTGTGGATACATGATCCACCATCATTAGTGACCATTAAGTCACCACATGTCATTAGATCAACACTATATTTATTAATCACCCTCGAATATCAAACTAATATCACCATTGATTGATAGAAACATTAGGGTACTTAGTGGTTAATCACTAAGTTTCTAATTAGGCCAAAACATGACCTAAGGGCTGAAAGTCAGTTGACACCCTTGGTTACCACCATCAATTGTCATGAAGACAACACCATAGGGTTTTTGCAATGGTACCATCATCGGGACAAGGGTTTCACTACAAGAAAAAAGTCCATTGGCTACATTTAGTGTAGTTACATTTTCGTTATATGTAGTTATACCATTTTTTCTTTATAATTTATAGAATTGTAAAGAACAAATGTAGTTAGAAATTTATTTAAACAATAAGATGGTTAGTTATCACAATTGCATTTTCTCTTCCCAAAATAAGTAGGTCGGGATAAAACTACATGTATCCCCTCGCACGTACTTAAAAGAGTGCCCAATGCACTTTGACCGGCATTCCCTCCAATTTTTCATTCTGGCCCTTGAATTCTGAAAATATTCCTGGGTTTACGGCTAGTTCCAATTCTATGTGTGCCACAAAAAAATTGGTTGTGCTTCTGTTCACAACACGAAATTAAGGGTTTTTCGATCTCTCTCATTTTCCCTTTCCTCCGTTCTGGTCTACCCATCAAGAAAAACAACATTCATTCATTGTGAAGAGCAGAGTCATCGTGCGTGCGTCCGAGCCAGATCACCAACCTGAAGAGCTATTGTGTTTGAGGATATTTTTGCATTGTCTTCTTGTGCCACCACCACTATCTTCTTCACTCCTATCATCCTATCTCCTCTCGGTCGTGCCATCACCATCAATGTGTATACTTCTTTATAGGACACACTTAAAACTGTTATTACTAGCGGCATATAGGTATGGCACCTCAAATTCCCCATTTTAGTTTACTTCTGTTAGAATCTGCTCTTCATGTTGGCTCCTCGATGTTGTGCTTCATACACAAAGCATGCTGACAATGAGATAGAATACTAAGAATTATTTATGGCCATGATTTTATCACAACAAAGGTTGTGTCTAGTGGTTGAGTGAAGAATTTATAGTCTTTTAATTTGTTGTTTGAGAAGGAATTTCATGACCAAAATTATTAACTAATCGTTCATATTTTTTGCTTGAGTACTGTGCTGAACTTTGTTTTTGTTCTAGAGGCCTTTCTGAATCCATTAACTTTAGAGAAACATGTGCCATTCATCTGTATACTTTCTTATTTTCAGTCTTGACTACAAATACATACATTAATAATTAGTGGAGTGACAGTTAGAAAAGGATTGGTTCATCCTCACCTTTTATGTAGTTCGATCTTCTGAATTTCTAGTTCCTCGATCCATTTTTCAATCTGCATGCATGTTGTCTTGGGTAGTTTGGCTTGGAAACTACACATCTCCATCACATTGGAAGTCGCACAGCTCCCATCATTAGCCTATCTAAATCATCAAAGAATTGAGCATAATGATCAGATATTGGTATTTTCTAATTTAATGCATATTTTGATGAATGTTGCTTCATTGCATTTCCAAAAGAAGCAGATTGAATATAGAATTTTTAGAAAGTATGTCGGCTGGTGGATCACTTTTTTACCACCTACTTGATTTTGAGCTAGCGACATGTTTGTGAGGTATTCTACTATTTGTATATAGGTGTCTAATGAGTGGCACTTGCAAAAGGAATTACTGAACGCACAAAATACTTATCAACTATATGGCTTAGATATGTCTACTCGAGTGAAAATTCTAAAATTTCCAACTACGGTATAGTTTTAAGTTTAATTATTTGTTTCTTTTTCATATGGTGAACTGTATTAAAATACTATCTTCAAGATTTAGAAGAGAAAAAGAACGCAAAGCTTTATGTGTGAAATGATTAAAAGAACAAACTGGGAACATAGCAAAGCTTAGCTTTATGGAGATCTGATTAGGAAGGAGGAGGTCATCACTTATCTGGTTAGTTTTATCTTTATTTGCATATACCCACTTATGATTTAGTTGTTTGGCAATGAGTAAGATAGTAGCATATAATTGCTATTTTATTGTTGTATACCAATTTTAGCAGTAGCATATATCTTCATATCAAAACTTTTAAGATTACAAATGTAGGGTTCACATTTTTACGAACAATTTTAGATACTTCTTAGACCAATTCATTTAGACAGTATCTTTACTGTTTCCCTTTTTTGCTCACATATGATTTAAATCTAAAAAGTGATAGCCTATATCTTAATATAAATATTAAGATATATCTACAGATTTGCACTGCAACCATGATAAACAAACATGGATTAACAACTTAAGTTGGCATAATTTTCAGATGATGAACATTAAAGGAGGCACTCGTAGGAAATTCACTAGTTAGATAGACTATATGAAATAAAATATTATTTGCATGAAGCTTCAGATGATCAAGTTAGTTGATTAGGGAGCTTCATATGTGTTTGACTTTCGTATGGTTACACCCCATATGATACAAAATTGCATTCCTTGTGTGAGACCTCACTATCCCTTTTTTGCATAATTTTAACGCGGGAAAAAACCTTGTTGCAATATTTTCTACTTTTCTCAAATTACCCCTTGAGTGAGTAATTCTCAATGATATAAGATGCATCATGGTTGCCAAAATTATAAACAATTACACCTATTTAAATTAAAAATACCATGTACCACTAAGAGAAAACCAAAATTGAATGAATAGGAAACTAGTTAAAGGTGACATTAGCATGCGAGTAATAAAGTGTAAGTGTACACAATATTAATAATGATATAATTTAATTAATTACTTGTAATTATTCTACTTTAGCATCATTAAAATTCCCTCTCATATATTTCACGCAATAGAAGATTGCATAATATGACTAGCTATATAGACAAGATCATATTGGACTCAAACCTACAAGATGGTAACTGTTTCTGAAGCTAATTGTACATTTTTATTCGGAGTTTGCAGTCTTAGGTGATGTTTGGTTCGAGATCGAAATTGGACTGGGCACTGTCTTTTTGTGCCATGTCATCACTAATCTCGACTAAACCAGTCAGGATCCAGTCTTGTTTTGTTTGGCAAAAGTTGGACTGACGAGTCCATTTTGGATTCCGTAATCCTCTAATCCCGACCAACTCAGTCCTACTATGGGCAGGATTCTAAGATCCTAATCCAGATTTGGCTCTGTCTTTTGTGTTATTTTATTTTATATGCCAGATTGAAAAATACAAGTTACGAGGTCAGTCAAGTTTAATGAGTGCTTATAGTGGGATTAGGTTGCCAAATAAAAATAGGATCCACTCCAGATATACTAATCCAGATATATGGACTAACCGGACTAACTCAGTCTTTATTTCATCATTTTGATCTCAAACCAAACAGGAGCTTAGGATTTGAATGTGTAGCATTTAATTTTTTTAAATTCAAATTCATTCTTGCTTGGCCTTCTACAAATATGCTTTGTTCTACTTCGCATCTAGTGAGGTTAAACTTTATTCATTAATTATAACTAACATTAACAACTTGTACTGATGATGTATTAACATAAAAAATGTTTACCTTACATATTTATTTCTTATTTACTAATTGACTGTTGTTATATGCCATTCATTAATGCATAGAATCTATAAATAAATTCCAACTGACAAGCACTTTACCTATTATATAATTCAATAAAACTATAGTTTCAAGTAGCATATTAAGCAATGAAGGTAATAAAAATTTCATGTACATTACTCTGCTGTAAAAGATTACATAAAAAATGTTCATGTTGAAGCAACAACTTTTCACATGAATACCACCAATACAAAGAAAATGTCCCAATCTTCTTGCATTGAGAACAAATTTTACACAAAACAACAATGTGATCATAAAGAATACAATGTAGTATGAACTTGGTGGTATTGCACCTTGTTGAAGCTATTTCTACACTTAGTTCCAAGTCATGATAGTGGTGCTCTTTACTCCTTTGTATAGAAAACACATTGAGAGGAACGCCTAAATGTCATTAGCTGGATCTATACTCTATATTTTCAAACTTGATGAACTTTAACAAAGGGCATAATTACATAATGCTTACTTCTTACAAGACTATGATAATAAATGAGATGGAGTAACAAACTATGGTTGATGATAACTATAGAAGGGAAAAAGGCTATATTTTTTATCAACGAATTTTGATGATGTACTCTATCTTGAGTATATATAAAAAACATCACTCACTAATTACATGAACAATATTACAAGATGTAAGCTAAAAGGCACAACCACGTGACAACATTGGGACAATCACTGTCACCCAAGGGACACATGTTCCCCTAGTTTGAAATGAAATACAAACCTACAATTTTCACCCTTACACTTTCCAAGTAAGACATACTAAAGCAGAAATTAACAAATGGAACAAGATAAGGGGAAAGGTGGTATGCGTAAGAGGAAATCAATCGATTTTCTATGACTTACATTATATGTCATGAAACTAACAATTTTTATGTATTTATTATTAGAGTTTGGCCTTATATCTCCATATTATTCCAACAAAATTGACAACAAAGAGTCTGTGCATTCTGGAAGGATTCTAAACAAGCGATACTCGACTAGAACTAAACATTTATTGTGTAAGAAACCGATATCCAAGTTAAATTTTGATTGATTCTAAAGGGAAGTGGTTGGTAGGACCATGAGTTAAATGGTTGTAGCTTTTTTATTATGAAAATATTATCTATGTTGATGTTTGTATTTTTCATGGAACCTTTCAGGTGTTGAAGATAATAGAGCTTGCACATCTACTACTAGTGTTGTGCTCCTAGCAATCTCAATGACTCACCATGTCATGAATCTCAGTGCTTTCCAAATGATTTCTCTCTAGACTTGGAGACTCTAAATGGTGACTTTGTGACACTACTACAGAAAATGTTTTTTACAATGGGAGATAGACAACAGTTCTGATGATTGTGTTGTAGTTAGCATACTTATCATAACAAGCCCATTTTTGTGTTGTATATTGTATATTTTATACAACACAAGTCATTTACAACATGCCAAACTTGTTGTACTACAACAACTACTAAAGTGTTGTAATAGGTTGTAGTATCACAACATATTCAAAACCGTTGTAAAATATGTTATTTACACAACATATTTTGACCCGTTGTAATAGTCACATGTTGTAATAGACCATCATTACACAACGCAGACTCACCCGTTGTAGTATGTATTAATTATACAACAGGCCTTTACATGTTGTATTTGGTACATGTTGTAATAGACCACCATAATACAACATATTAAAACTCGTTGTTATATCCCAACATGAGACAACAGACTCCAACATGTTGTCATATATTATAATTACACAACATGTTGTAACCTGTTGTAATATCCACACATACAACATCGTTGTAATAGACCTCCATTACACAATGTAAACTAAACCATTGTAATATACTATTATTACACAATATGATATCACCTGTTGTACTAGCTACATATTGTAAAAGACTATAGTTAAACAACATGTCATATTCACATAATTCTCTGAATTTTTCAATTATTTGTGTATAATATGCAAATTTTTTATTAGACGTATGGTACACCTGAATTTCGTATTAAACTCGTATTTTCACTATATTTTATGAACTATTCGTGTTTTATTCATCATTTACGCATTTTCACGTATTATCCCGAACAAAACAATTTATTGCCAAATTATTTAAAAAAAATACTCACTTAGCATTGTTTCATGTTTTAATATTTTCTAAAGACTATTTCCCCTCAATCACTACTATAAAACTCAACAAGGCCAAAGGATTTTTCCTCAAGGACATAATCCCTGACAAGTGTATTAATTTTTCTGAAGGCTTATCCCTGACCCTTGTGATGCTATCCTTGATGAGTATATTAAATTTTCCCAAATGCTTATCCCTGACCTTATGGAAATGTATCCCAAACTATTATTTAATTTACCCAAGGATTGCTCCTGACCCTCATTAACTTTTTTCCTAACCAATATTAACTATATTAAAACAACCATTATCTATTTTACTTTCTTGAAGAAGATCCATTTAATTGTGGGCATTTATCCTTTTCTTTTTAGATACTCATAATTGTTTAAATGGATCAGCCGTTGATTTTAAACAACAATTGCAGTTTCCTTTTTTGTACCTTGTTGAATCCTAATTCATTTAGACGGTGGATTACTTTCAATACATGCCTCCCTTCCGTTCTATATCTACCGCTCCTAAAATAAAACAACAACGTCAAACCCTCACTCCCGCTCTCCCTCCCGCTTCGGAAATAGAACGACGCCAAAGTCCTACCACTAAAACTAGAACAAGCACTCCCTCTCCTTGTGCCGCTGCAAGTCTTCTTCTATCTGGTCTCCCATTGTAATAGCTACATGTTGTAATAGACCATAGTCACACAATACACTATAATCCATTATTATATGCCAAGATTATACAATAGACTCTGACTTATTTTATATACCCAGAACTGAGCTAAACCCAATTTCTTATTAGAGAATTTTATCATGAACATGTAATCAAATAATTATTTTTTTATATAAAATTATTTTCAAATATGGGTCCGAGTTCTTTTTGGGATTTAATTTTTTTTAATATGGGTTGGTTTCAGTTTGAGAGGTCGATTGAACAAAATTTAATTTTGTGTGGTCATAGAAATGACAATTTTTTCACTCTGGGTAGATGTTTTGACCCGAAACTGACCAATCACACGAAATAAAATCATGAACATCTAATCAAAGATTTTTTTTATATTCATTATCAAATCTGGGTCCGAGTTTTCTTTCGAATCTAATGATTTCAATCTGGGTCGTTCTCAATTGAGATACCATTCGAACAATTAAAATCTAGTTTTGCATTTGGGTCCGACACTGATAATTGAACTCTCTAACTGGGTCGTGTTTTGTCCCAAAACTGACTGACTCAAAACCAATTTTTAACACCCTGTGTGATATTATAACAGAGTAACTAATCGACCTCTATATTTACAAGTTATATATATATATATATATATATATATTTACTATTTTACATACAAAAAGCCTTTGAATTATTTTGCTCGAAAAAAATTCAATTTTAGATTGGGTCCGAGATTGACAGTTAAACAACCTGGGCCGGTTCATTTATTTTACCCAGAACTAACAATTATTTAACACCCTAGTGTGATATTATTGCAGAATAATTATCAATCTACATGAATCATATACATTGCATATATGTACATGTACATGTACATGTATATTACATGTATAGATCTAAGAACTGTATATTACATGTACATTGCATATATGTACATGTACATGTACATGTATATTACATGTATATTACATGTACATGTACATGTATATTACTTGTGTGATATTATTTAACACCCTTGTGTGATATTACCTCTTGGTCTGTCAATTTAATGAACTCCTTTAAGAACTTCATCCTGATCAACACTTGGTATGTGGACGCCTCCCCAAACAGCATCAGGTCACTAGGAAATCAAACGTGTGAGCTTTTTGGTCATCTTGTGGTGACCTTCATAGATTTCCACCTCCCCTATTGTTCTTCTTTTATAATAGCTTGATTAAGATGATCTCGACACAACACAAAGATATATTGGGAAAACATATCATACTGGGGAAACGTGGGTTTGAAGGTGGGGAGAGTTTCCCCGTTCAAGAGGAGTGGGGATGCTTTTTGTTTAGGAAGGTTGGATGCTTGGCGGCTTGTGTTTTGAGAACTATATTTCTGTTGCTCCTAGTCTAAGTGTTTGTTAGAACAACCATTCAATGTTGGTTATACTCCTTTGCCCCTTCATATACCATATGGAACTTCAATAGGAACATCATAGGGGTATTTCACAAAGACTTAGGTCCTTTGAGAAAGCCATTGATCCAGAGGGTTGTGAAATAACACATCATTCTATTAGGGACACACATGGCCTAATGTGCATATCACTTATTATTTCAATTGGGTAGATGTGTAATGGTATTTAATAAGTGGAGATACCTAGGGTCCGACCAAATCACTTCTTGTAGATCTTATGTTAGACTTCTAGTCACTAGGTTATGGATCCCTTTTCTTCCATGATCTAAACTCAATTCTTTTATGATGGACGAAATTATATGGTAATAAAGCTGAAAATCATGGTAGAGTCATCTCACTAAACCCTAATGGCGATGATAGTTAAAGAAATGGAATCTAGTCATCCTAGGATAGTGGGTACAGTAGTAGGGTGTATGTCTGACCTAGGGATAAAGAACATCAAATGAGACGAGAAACATTTGAAAACAATAATCAATTTAAAAAAATACTCATAAAGACTAATGAATCTGAAAAATTTAAGGCAATTGACTCGTTAAAATTAACTAATATATTGATTTACTAAATTAAAATTTAAAATCAAAGGCCAATATCATTAACAACTAATAAACATAACAATGAAAATTATTATCAACAGTTTTATGTACAATGTCAGTGTCTATAAATACTTAAGAAGAAGCAATAAGGAAATGGAATGTCATTGTCTTATCCAGATACATAAGAAAGCTTGAATCTCCTTTTGACTCTTTCATGAAAGTCAAACCAGAACTTGACTTCCAGCCGCATCCATGTCATCCAAAAGATCTCTGATACAAAATAGGGAGAGGAAAATAAGTAACTAAAAATTTAATACAGAACAGGCAATCCCAATGAAACTGAGTAAACATACTCTAGGTATCAAATCCAAATCCACTATCATTAATTGCCAACCTAATCTGAATTCTATATAATAAAGATCATATCTACAAAGTAGTAGATGCCTAATGAGTTGCAAGACGATAGGATGGTAGCCTCATTAGAAATTACCTACCCAGATTTTGATCTTACAAGATAAACATAAATTTTGGTGAAACATTCCTAGGTCCTGCCAGAGTTAAACACACAATCATCTTCTCAAGATGATAATTGTTGTTGGGTTTTTTATCCATCTCATAATCACTTTCATGTATAACTTCCTTCAAAATTGCTCCATTACAACCTAGATTGTCCCTAATCTCAAGTTTCCTTATATTTTACAGCCATTAAGTACATATAGCATGCACTTGTGACTATCACCAACAAGTGCAATGAATAGCATCTGATTCACAAACTATTCTTTTAAATAAATCATTTTAGAAAGCATTACATGTTTATTGAGAGGCCACATAATCCTTCCTCTGACCTATTACAGTCGGATCATTTTGTCAAGAAAAGAAGAAATACATGATTGTGTAAAGTCTAATGTACAAATCACTATAATAGACATAATGTAGCTAAATTAGGGGATTCAAAGCCTATATTTCTTGTCTTACTTGGTCATGGAAATAGCAATTGAAGTCTAGATGATTCAGTATGCTGCCATAAGTGGAGGCACTACCACTGATAGAATTAAAAAAAAATGACAGCCAATCTTCAAGTTGAATCCTTGCTTCTCCACCCTTTTTTCTAGCTTTGTCCAACAACAATTTGCCTGTTCAAGTAAGTAGAATATGTCCAGGTTAGTCGTGTTGTCATTGAATCTTCCTATATAATTATTCACCATCATTTATATCATTCATATCTTATTTTGTGTATTCTAATTTGCAAGCCTTTCCTATGTCAGATCCCAATATATTAAATATTACAGATCACCATACAAATATAAATTTACATAAATCCTAGTATTAAGTACACTAACAAGTGAAAAGAGAATTAATCGCTTATAGAATAATGTTGTAGAATCTTGTATATGCATTATAATCAACTTCATTTTCTCAATATAATGAATTGCGTATAAAAAAATGAGCTTGATTTCAAAGAGAGGGAGGGGCTCTTCAACCATCCAACTATTTTGTATGTATAATTGTATAAATAGATGTCCTTAAAAACTTACACTCTTGAAGTGTGTACCTTGAGCTATGCAAAATTTCAGTCATGTTCTATTTTTGCTGGCCTGTTGTTAATGTGCAAGAAGCTTGGACCTTTTTTAAATGATAAGGAGTTATGTGTCATCATGCCACCTGATCAGAAAAAGAAACAACTCAAACTGAAAAGTAGGGCCAAGGGCCCCTAGATGTAAATTGCTCATCTAATCTCAATGATTATGCATGGTTGCTAGCCTGTATCCCTATACAAAGGTTATGAGAAGCCTGACTATTTCTAAACTCGGCTGTTTTTGTTTTTCCACCAATTAGACCCTTTGACATTTACATACATTTCTACCCTTGGCAGCTAAAATCACGAACAAAATACATTTCATGTTTTTATCAAGCTTTCTGAACTTACAATTCCATGTTTCCAAACTTAGAAATAATATAAAGCATGCACGTTTAGAAGAGAAAAGTGATAAAATGCTTCCCCAGTCACCTGTGGATATCTAAAGAACAAAATTGAAATTTAACATGGAAAATCAATAAGCTAGATAAGAAAGAATAGATCATGTTAAATCTCATGTTCCAACTGTGTAGTGGAATAGGAAGCAGGTGCTCCCCTAGCATGGTTCTTGATTTCTAGAAGTACCTTTCCAAGAGCAAACTTGGATTCTGGGCCAACAACTCTTCCTCCATCCACCATTTGATATTGACTAGTAGGCATTGAAAGATGTTGGTGCCTTAGACCACCACTGTGACAACAAAGAAGTAAGCAATATGAAAGATCAAAAGAGCACATCCATCATTCAATTTTATTTCATAATAAAGGTAACATCTAAGATAATACAATATTTTCTGATGTGCAAGAGAGTCAGGGTCAAGTCAAAGTACCAAGTGTGTATGTGTTATTTTATCTAAACAAAGAAAGAGACTAGAGAGAGACAACCCCAGTGAGGTTACCTAGGAGAGCAAGTGCTTTGCACAATAATTTAACACATAATATCAAATTTTCTAAATAATGGTACTCATTTTGATGGTTAACAAGTTATACAACACATATTTATCTAGGAGAGTATGCTAAACACTACTACTCAGTACAGAATGCAGGACTAAACATGACCCACATCATTTCACATGTAGTTTGAGTCATTGCTCGATGACTGAGCAATGATAGCTTGCCTCTCCCTATTCGGGGTAACTAGGTTTTCATCAATACAAGGTACAAATTCAATATGCTTTGTAGTTTAATGAAAGATGGGATTGTCATCACCAAGATACTTTGACCCACACAGTTATATGAGCGCTCGCCTAGGCGCCCTAGGCGATCACATGGCTTCTAAATCCGGGGCACCCAACCTACTGTGCTCTTGGGCGCCTACTGGGTCTAACATCTGAGATATTTTTTTTCTTACCTTTGTTTTCATTTCTTTTGATTTTTATTCTTCCTCTTTAATCTTTCCTATTGTTTTTTCTTTTTCCTTATAACTCCATCAAGAAGCAAGGTTGTTGCAATGTTACTGCATTCCTCTTTATTTTAGTTCTTGTTTTTGCTATGCCAACCAACAAATTGCTGCTCTGTTACAGAGTTATTGCTACTGTACTATTATGGTATTAATCATTTACTGCTACCCCAGTTACCGATTTACAGTGTATAAAAGTGCCACAATGTCCAAGGATACTTCCACAATGTTTGTGTGTGTGTAACACCTCATGCAGTTGATGCCTACGCCTCGGTGAGATAGTGTACTGAGTATACCATACATTTAAATTTAAACAAAAAAACAATCAGAACCATTACATTTATTTATAATGAACTAAAACCTCTACCTACCTCTCAAACACTTGTCCATTGTGACCGAATAGAAAAAATACTTGTCCATGGAATTGTCAAATATGTTACAGTGCTAGTATGAACAGATGCACTACTCCTATATTAGCTTTCGAATGAGAGTTTGCAATCTGGAAAGATAGATGTACTATAAGGAGCTGCTTTTGTGTTTCATTAATGTATGCATCATCTCACTATTGAGGACAGATATTTCAAGGTTGTGATGTGTTATAACTTTCTTAAGCAATTCTATAGTTTTGTTTGAATTACATTTGATCAAAATTCCTATATATCTTCTATAGGTCAGTCTGTATTAGGAACCATTCACCCGGCCAGTTTATGTTAGGCATCATCTTACTATGATTTTCTTGATCTTTTACCTAGCCAAATGATTATATCTGATTTTAATTTTCCTTTCTAGATATCTTGCTTCCTAAGTGTTATTATCTCCTAATTTGAAAGTCTCTCCTTGATGGTTTAAGTTCCATTTTCTCAAGTTGGTACCAGTGTTCATAACTTTGTATGCACTTTTTCTAGCAGTTTATTTTAACTAGTGAATGTCCTACCAACTGAGTTACATCGTGATAATTAAATCCCTTAATCCTTTTGGTATGAGACTGGGTTTGATGATCAACTTTTATGCAGAAGGTGGAAGACCAAATGGAAACAACCATTAACTATGTATGGTTCTGGTCTAGTACGGGTTTAGCTGACCTAAACCCTACCTGAATTTTTCCTGACTCAAATGTAGGCTACTCCTCTTGTTTGAAAAAAAATCACCTCATCTGGTGTCACCCACCCCGCCCCATGAAAACCCTACATGTTGTACTTGTTATTGATGATATCTATATTTGATTTTTATAGGGCTATCACAAGTGTATTTTGATGTTGGATAATCCATTACGAGCAGTAGCTGATGGAAGGGTGTATATATCTCATGAAAATGAGCCAATTATCCTTCACAGTGTGGCATTGGATCCAAAACACAAAAAAATTGGTGGGAAACTTGTAAACTCATATAGAACTTAAAATTTTGGTAGGAAAGTAATAATTTGAAGGGAAGACTAAAAACTTTAGGGGATGATTAGAAACTTGAAATAGCAAGGTTAAGAACCAGAATATCAACTATGCCTTCCTAAAATTTTGCCCCATGTGCCATAACACAGATGTGAATACCAGTCCATGCATCTTGCTTGCAACTATGCCTTCCCTACAAGAACTATCCACATATTTGTACTCACCCCTTTTATCGTTGTGCAGCAATGGATCGAAAGTGGATGCCTTCAAATCACTTATCTGAAGAGTATGAAAAAGGAGTGGATGAATTTGTAAGGTGTGCAATTGAACATGCAGGGAATGATACTAGACTTCTTTGTCCTTGCACAAAGTGTGATTTCGGTAAGCGGGTTAACAAAGACGCATTGCGTCATCACTTATTTAGAGACGGCATTAATACAACTTACACGTGATGGATACATCATGGCAAGAGGGAAGATTTTCATATTGTAGATCAGAGTGAACAATTTGAGGGAGGCGAAGGAGACACATTGCAAGACATGACTTACAATGTAGAAGAAAAGATACGAGACTGTTCTAAAATGTTTGAAAGGTTAATGACTGACTCTGAAACACCATTATACAATGGCTGTGTCAAGTTCACAAAATTATTTATTGTTTTAAAGTTATATCACCTGAAGGCGAGCAATGGTTGGTCTAATAAAAGTTTTATGACCTTGATACATCTCTTGAAAGATATGCTTCCCGAGGATAATGTGCTTCCTCGTCGCACTTACGAGGCAAAGAAAGTGCTTTCATCCATGGGCCTTGATTATGAAAAGATACATGCATGCTCCAATGATTGCATTTTGTATCGAAATGATCATGCTTTGAAGGACAGTTGTCCAGTCTGTGGAGAACCACATACAAGAAGGATGGCATCCCTAGTAAGGTGTTGTGGTATTTACCAATAATATCGAGATTTAGGCGCTTGTTCAATAATGCTGATGATGAGAAGAAGTTGGTTTGGCATGCTGAGGATAGAAAAAGAGATGGTTTTCTTAGACACCCTGCAGATTCTCCGCAATGGATGACAATCAATAATATATTTCCAGAATTTGGTGGTAATCCTAGAAACTTAAGACTAGCACTTTCTGCAGATGGAATGAATCCCCATAATTCTGGAAGTCATAGTACATGGCCTATAATTTTGGTTATATATAGTCTTGATCCAGATGTATGCATGAAACGCAAGTATATGCTTTTGACTTTGCTGATTTCAGGACCAAAGCAGCCTGGAAATGATATTGACGTTTACTTGGCTCCACTTGTTGAAGATTTAAAGATTCCGTGGGACAAGGGTGTTGAGTTGTATGATGCATACCGCAAAGAGAATTTTAATATGAGGGCGATGCTATTTGTACGATAAATGATTACCCGGCATATGGAAATCTATCTGGGTACAGTATCAAAGGACATCTTGGTTGCCCTATCTGTGAATATGAGACCTCTTTCTGCCAACTGAAACATGGGAAGAAAACTGTTTATCTCGACCATCGTAGGTTCTTGCCTAAGGATCATCATTATCGTAGTGTGAAGAAAGCTTTTAATGGAAAAGCAGAACTACGAAGAGCACCACAACCATTAACCGGTCAAGAAATCATCACTAAGGTGAAATAGTTGAAAGTAAAATTCAGAAAAAAGAACAAATCTCCAATTCTCAAAGGTCTCTACAAGAAGAGGTCTATATTTTTTGATCTTCCTTATTGGAAGTCTTTATATGTGAGGCAATGCTTAGATGTGATGCACATAGAGAAGAACATATGTGATAGTATGATTGGAACATTACTTAAAATCTCATGGAAGACAAAAGATGGCCTCAAGGCAAGATTGGACATGGTTGACATGGGTATTCGAGATAGATTGGCTCCACAAATGAGGGGAAGTCAGACCTACTTGCCCCCAACATGTTACACACTTTCAAAGTCTAAAAAAGATATATTTGTGGGTTCCTAAAAGGAGTTAAGGTTCTAGAGGGATATTCTTCAAACATGAGTAGATTTGTGGATATGAAAGATTTAAAACTGTTGGGCTTGAAATCACATGATTCCCACATCTTAATGCAATAGTTTTTGCCGTTGGCTATCCGTTCCATTTTGCCTAAGCGGGTTAGAAATGCAATCACTAAACTTTGTATGTTCTTCAATGCTTTATGCTCAAAATTCATTGACCATGAGACGTTGGACTCATTGCAAAATCATATCATCATCACTTTGTGTCAGCTTGAGATGTACTTCCCTCCTTCATTCTTTGATGTAATGGTTCATTTGACTGTGCACTTGGTTAGAGAGGTCAAACTATGTGGTCTGATATTTTTACATTGGATGTATCCGTTCGAGCGATATATGAAGCTATTAAAGGGGTATGTGAAGAATAGATATCGACCCGAGGGTTGTATGGTGGAAAGCTACATAGTAGAAGAGGCTATTGAATTTTGTGTCCAACATTTATCCAATGTTGAAGCCATTGGTCTTCCTAAATCACAGCATGTCAGAAAAATTTATGGACAAGGAAGTACATGATGCTAGTTTGTACGACTTTCAACTGATGAATTACACACAGCGCATGTGTATGTCCTTCGTAATACAACCGAGGTTGAGCCATATGTTAAAGAACACATTGATTTTTTACAAACTCGTTACCGATCTAAGAATGAGAAGGCTATAATGAACTTACACATCCATTGTTTCGCCGACTGGTTAAAGAATAGTATTATTGAACAGATTGACCATTCACCAAATTCTGTTTCAAAGACCTTAAAATGGTTATCTGTGGGGCCTAAATCAACCGTGTTGTCATTTTCTAGTTATTTTATAAATGGATACACTTTCTATACAAAATGTCAAGATGACAAAAGCACGATGCAAAATAGTGGGGTGTCTTTGGTATCCGAAGCTTTGCACATTACTAGTGCTAAAGACAGAAATCCAGTCTGGTGTGACATGTCCTATTATGGTGTGATCCAAGATATATATGAGTTGGACTACAACACGTTTAGGATTTCTATTTTTCATTGCAAGTGGGCTGAAAATGATAAGGGTGTATACACAGAAGATGGATTGATCTTAGTGAACCTAGATAGGGAGGGATGTAAACATGATCCATTTATAATGACATTATAGGCAAAACAAGTTTTCTATGTGATAGACACAGCTAACAAGGGTTGGTTTGTAGTCTTATCTCACAGAAGAAGGCCCCATGAAGGAGATGATGATGACAATGACATTGTTTTAGAAGAAGAAACTTCTTTGTCTTCAATCATTCCATCTATGTCTGTAAATGATGATCTTGTTGTTGAAGAAGAAGAGATATGTGCTCGAGAAGATCATAATGACGGGACATTTGTTGATGATGTCAGTGTGCAGAAAATTAAAAAATAGTGTACGCATAAGTGAGAGTAAGTATTAGCATTTTCTTGATGTGCACTAATATCTTTCTGTAATGAATGTAAATATGTCTTAAATTTTGTAAGATTTTATTAAGTTGTTTTATATGCATTTTGCTAAATTTTTTTGTACCAAATTTTGTTGTAGATGTCTTCCAATGAAGACGACTCAATGACCACAATGATTAGTAGGGGCCGTACCACAATGCCTAAAGTTTTGAGAAAGAGACATAAAGGACAAAAAAATCAATTGGAATGGAATTCAGAAGGACAACCAATTGGGAAAACCCGAAACATTTTTAGCAGCTATATTGGAGTCGCATCCCGAGAGCGAGTTCCAATCAACATCGATACTTCGAGTGATGTGGGAGAAGGTCTCAAGGACCTTATTTGGGAAGAGATTGAGGTGAGTATGTAGACGTTAATATTTTTTGTATAAAAATATTATATTATATTTTATGTGTATGTGATTTTGTTATTTGTAGGGTTTCTTTTGATTGGATCTATCAGAAAGAAGTGGGTATTACAAAGAGCCAATGATAGATGGAGGGAATTCAAATCTCAGTTATCAAGAAAATTTATGAGGGACGAAGATGGAAACATATGCAAACACCCACCCAAAGAATATGATTTTATATCTGCAGATCAATGGGAGGCTTTTGTCATGAGTCGATTGACCGAAGAATTTAAGGTGATAATATAAACTAGTGTACTTTTGTTGTTTTGCTTGTAAGACATTTAAATATATTTCCGTATTTATTGTTTGTAAAAATAACCAGAGAAGAAGTAAGGTTGGAAGAGAATTATTGTCAAAGAATGAGTATCGGCCTAGAATTTCTCGTAAGGGATATGTTGGCCTAGAGCAAGAAATTGTAAGATTTGATTCAGTTTAAGGCAATTTGTGAAATTTCATATAGAGGTGTAAAAGTATTGTGGTTTTATCATATTATAAACAGATCAGTGAGAATAGTTTAGATCCAGTTATTTCAAAGATTTCTAGAGCATAATTATGGAAAAGAGCTAGAATGGACAAAATTGGTGTTGTTACTAGTGACAAGGTCAAGGAAGTGGTGTATAAGATTGTAAGTTTAATTTTTTATATCGTTGATTTTTCATCACAATATATAGTTTTTATTATTTTTACATATGTATGTTTTATATTTTGCAAGGATGCTCTATCTCAGGAAGTTTCTGAGGGACTCGTTAGTGAGAAGGGATGTAATGATGTGTTAACAATGGCATTGGATAAAAAGGATCACCCAGGACATGCGAGAGCAATTGGACCAGGAATAACAATTACAAAATATTGTCAAAGTGTGGCTTGAACAGATGATCAACCATCCCATATGCTGTTACAAATGCAACAGGCCATTAAAGCTTTGGCCATGAAGATCAAGTATCTTGAAGGGAAGAATACGAGCAAGGATCTTGACAATGTTGGGGATACAGACCAATACCCTACTTCCAAATCTAATTGTCCACTTTCATAATTCTCACATCTACCTGAGGTAATCAACAAGTCTGTTATGTAGTAAATGTTAGAGATAGTGATTTCTCATGTTGAAAATATCTATATTTGATTTTTGTAGGGCTATAACAAGTGTATTTTGATGTTGGATAATCCATTATGTTCAGTAGCTGATGGAAGGGTGTATATATCTCATACAAATGAGCCAATTATCCTTCTCAATGTGGCATTGGATCCAAAACACAAAAAAGTGATAATTGATACCCCGTTGATGCCTGAAGAAAGTGTGCCAATACCTTTAGATATGGCTGAAGTTTATCAAGTTTGTCAAGGCATAGGCACCTACCTTCCTTGGCCTACAGAATTGATCAAAATAAATATGAAGGTATATGCAATAACTTGACAATGTTTTTATTAATTTATTGAAATGAATCATGTATATTAATAAACTATATTTTTTATTTTTATAATCACATGCAAGGAATCCCAAGACTCATTGTCTCAAAGAAAAGTGAGGGAATCAATAAGCACATAAACAGGAAATTCAAAAACTAGAAAAAATTGTGATGAAGTCTCAAGTCCCGTCAAGCCAACATGCAAAAAGCCTCCAACGAAGCTGAAACTGTTGATGGTGTATGTGGAAGATGACGAGAATCGTAACATCTCTCTTTAGATGTCTGAATATGTAGTAGGTTACACACATGAGCTGATTATCACACCGGAATTGGTTAAAATATGCCATGATAAAGACCAACTAGAAGCCTCGCACATATCAGTGTACATAAAGTAAGTTTCTATACGAGTAATATGTGTTTCTATACAAGTTTCTATACAAGTACAAAGACTAATTATGTGTTTCTATACAAGTAAAAAGACTAAAAATGTGTTTTTTGTAGGCATTTGTTCAACAAAGTAACCTCGGGAAATATATTTAATATATTTGGATTTATATGTCCACATTTTATAGATTCGTTATACAATGATAGAGTGGAGACTCAGGCACAGTACATAGAAGATCAGTTCATTAGAGGGAAGAAACAAAGATTAGAATTGTTCTTTATACCTTATAATGTGGGGTACGCATACATTTTGTCGATTGTTTGTTATTTGTTTACTTTAAATGTTGCTTAAAAATACATTAATCTTAAAATGTAATACTCATGTATGCGTAGGGGACATTGGATACTTTGCGTCTTTGACCCTATGTGGGGTAAGTGCCACTATCTTGATCCGTTATGAGGAAAATTATGTGGAAACGTGGAAAAACTCATGGAGTTGTAAGTACTTCATAAAACAATTTCAATTACATAATACATGTATTGAAAGTTCCATATATAGTTACTAATGCATAGAATTCTTGATATGAATTTGAATAGGATACATAAAGTTTATCAAAAGAGAGATGTGCAATATAGGAAGAATTTGAAATGGGAAATTATCAAGGTAATTTACCATTTTGATCCAGAAAAATATTGCTTTCTGATTCACCAATAGAAGTGTTGTTCTAGTTTCTTCAGATTCTACTACTTTTAATAAGTTTGTAAAGAGCCTTCTTCTAGAATGTATGCATGAGTTTAATGACTGTTTGCTTGATAGTGGTCTGCTTGAATTGAATTTAAATGTTGTGTTCTAGACTTGGGATGACCACCAAAGTGACGGTGACTTTATCATTTCTAAGATAGAAGAGTGATTCATAATTTTGAGTTTTTGGATAAATTTCTTGACTTCAAATATTACTTTCATGCTAATATCATTACTGATAAAAAAAACTAAGATGACATCTCCTGATTTGATTGTTAACACACATTTTTTGTGTGGCAGATATACCATTCTTCTAGGCATACAGTCTACTTTTGCATGCATGGGGTAGGTGCTTTTCTGAGAGTGCACATGTATCTCTTCCTATTTGTTAAACCTATTATTCCTATAATTAGGGTTTATGGAGGCATGGTAGGGTTAGGGCATGAGGGTCTCAAGGAGGATCAAGCTCTGATACCATCTAAAATAGTAAAAGGCTTTGTAATAGATGATCAAAACAATTACAATGGTCTCTCTTTTATAGGACAAGAGATTTAAGAATATTCTTGAGACAAGTAGAGTTAAGAAAATTCTAGAAACATCTAATGAGGAATAAAAGAAAATGGGCTAACAGTCTAAACAAGTGTAAAGTCGTTAACATAATAAGCTCAATAAAAAATCTATAGGAATACTTCATTATAGATATAGGAAGCTTGGGGTAAGTTAATTTATTTTACTATAACTCGGCTGATATCTTGTCAGTTGTGGGAATTGTATGCCAATATTTAGAAAACCCAGACAGTGCCACTATGATGTTTTCTTTAGCACTATTTCGAAAGGACTGCTATATTGGGTGCATGGCCACTATGATGTATATGGACATTATGTACACAATGTTGTTGATAGGAAGTCTACATGTGGCTTTTTAGTTCTTATCTTTGTTGGTGGAAACCTTGTCTCCTAGAGGAGCAAGATACAAATAGTTGTAGGGATATCTAGTACTAAGGTTGAATATAGGGCTAATGGCACATGGCCCATGAGATGATGTGGGTGCATTATCTTTTATAGGAATTCTCTATTCAGCCTATGATTCCTATGCCTAGTGACAAAAAAGGCAACCATATTAATAGCAGGCCATCATTTATTCCATGAGCGCAACAGTCATGTTGGGACTTACCGTTACTTTGTGTGGGGGGCTACCCTGAATAAGTTGATCATTACGTCATTTTCCACATTTGAGGACCAAGTAGCTAATATCTTCGCCAAGCCTATTTTGAAGAAACCTAGTTGCAATCTTGTTGACAAGCTAGCATCATTAATGTTAATGCTCCCACTCGAGGGGAAGTATTAAAGGTGTTAGTGATTTAACATGGGCATATGGTGTTCATCACATATTCTATTAGCAGGTGATTTTCTATGTTTCCCTGGCATGGCCTTATACGGTCACGAACATATGGCCATTATTGGACCGGGACCATATACATGACTTTTTAGGGTCACATGCAAATCTTAAGTGTTTTATTTCTGAAGTAAAAATGGGATGATCCTATTAGGGCTCCCCAGCATTTTTTAAGTTCTTAAAAGTTCTTGGGTCATTATCTATGAATATCTACAGTGGGGTTGTGTTAGGTATAGTGTAGCTATCCTATTAGGTTTGCTGAGAAAACTACCAAGAGATTTTTTTCCCTCCACTTTCTCACAACTGTTTGATGTAGATTTTTTCCGGGGACTATGGGGGTATATTATTCTACCTGCCCTTCAGGTGCATGCCTAATGCTTAGATCATTTTTGTGGGAAACAGTATGATAGGAAGGATAAGATGTGTGATCAAAGGAGCTACAAGGGACTGAAGTAATCTCTTAGTGAGTTTGTCAGCAGTGTGGTTCATGGCCCCTGGGTATGTGGCTGAAACTAATCTCCTCAAAATTTTCAGCAGCCGTTCATATATGGCAATAGTTGGATTGATACTTCTGTGGAGCTTTCAGAGATTGTTAACAATGCCTATCGCTTGTCGACAATCTGAGAAGATGATGACTTTTAGTATGCCCTTGTCCCACAACTTGAGCATACACTTTCATATTGCATGCATTTAGGCTTCAAGAGTGTCAATGCCTGCGCTTTTTTAGTGTGGCCATAGCACTAGTTGCTATTTCTGCCAGAGATAAACAAACTTGTGGATTGAAGGCTTAAGGCTTTCTTTTTAGCTGCATCGACATGAATGTAGACCCATCACTCTGGTAGATCAGGTGTGTTGGTTCCTTTCTTAGTATGTTGCTTGTTTGCCATGCTTGTTGAGGGCTTGAAGGCCTGTGTTTTGGAGATTGAGCAATAACAAGCCAATCTACTATTTTCTTCTTCGGGAGATACCTTTTTCTTTTGTTCTCTTTTTCGTCTGTCATTTGTTTGATCTATATATGTAAGCATATAAAAAGGCTTAGTCTTGTTTACAATTGATATTCATGATCAATTGTGCCACCCGAGAGTTCGTATCTAATGCTACCACCTAAATTATGGCTTCCTGTGAAACTGCACTTGAACTTAGCCTTTGTTGAACTTCTGTTGACACTCAAAAAAGTTTCTGAACTTACACATGATTTTGCAGTACAGTTAGTTCTGTGGGTATTTCTTGTATTGATGTATGTTTGGAGGGCTATTGTTTTTGCATTGTCTTGAAAGATGCTATATATTTTGGACAGAAAAATGTTTGTTAGAGATTTCATTGTTAGCCTCCGGCTTAAGAAGCTTCATGTTTGTGACATCATATTGGCCACTGGCAAACTAGTATGAAAGCTAAATCTTGGTGAGTTTCTCATGGCATCTCCTTGTGGGGACAAAAGTATGGGGTTGTCTGACTTTGTAATTTTCTCAATGACATGGCAATAATGATTTCAAATAGCGGTGTTAGTGCCTTTTTCAGAGGAAGATCAGTGTTGCCTATTGAATTGATGGGTAGTAAATTCTATTCTTAAAGTGGTACATGATATCTATCATCCATCTGCTGGTTCAAATGATGATGGATTCCTGCTCTCCAGATATGTACACATGTTAGCAAATGTTATAGTTGAAAAGGAGCTTGGTCATAAACTTATCTAAGCATCTCTTGTTGAGTTTTTGCTGATTTTACTTTTAAGGAACTTCTTTGCACGGGTCATGTGTCCATTTTCTTCATGCAAACTTCGATTCCATCTTATAGGCACTCTTTGGTAGAACATTGGCCACATGAACAAGATTTGGTCCTTGTTAGGTTGGGTATCGTTTGTATTTCTGACGTTTAAATTGTAATGTTTGCAATCTAAATTTCTATTTGGTGGGATTTAGAAGATGTAGTTTGTTAATTTATAACTCAATCGGAATTGCAGTTCACTTTAAGATCCTATAAGTTGTACTGCACTGAGGTTCTGAGTGAGGATGATCTATGCTTAGAGTAGATACACTTCATATATGTAAAAACAAAGCCGACAGAGATTGTAGGAACGTGGATGTCACAGTGCCACATGTTGTTCACTCTCATCTCATTTCCCACTTATGGACAGTGGCTGTTGTTTGATGTAGCTAATTGTAAGATATTTTTATGGTAATAGAAACAACAATATGATTTGCACCTAACCAAACCAATGAAACAATATATAGACTTCTACTAATATGAAATTCACCCAACCAAATAAAATCATTGCAGTCTCAAATGTTTAAAACACTACTTACTTCAAAATTTGTCACCAACCCAATGCCTAAATTTTATTCCTAAATGTGTTAGGAGTGTGGTATAAAGCATGAGCTGATAAAGCTTAGTGAATGTGGTTTAAGTATTTATCTAGTGGTTAATCAATGGACTTATATATGCTTCTTGGACATATTAGGCATGCAACATGTTTTGAGTTTCATCTCTGTTGTCATGAGTTTCTGCAAGCTAATTTGCTTTGGTTTTCCTATGAAAGTAATTAGGGAAGGACAATTGACAACTCACTAATGGAATCCCACTCCCCAATTTACAAGAGGGGATATTATAAACTTGGACCATAATCATTAATGGGTCACAGTCCTAGACCAATAATACATGTACAAGTAATTACCTATACCTACTCTCTAACACTCCCCCCCTCGAGTTGGAGCATGGGAGAATCCCGTCTCTAGCTTGAAGAAGAAATCGCAGATAAGATAAAACCATGTAGAAATAATCATTTCCCCTTAAAATCTCAACCTCAATAACTATGTCTAGCTTGAAGAACAAATCGCAGAAAGATCAAACCATGTAGAAATAGTCATTTCCCCTGAAAATCTCAACCTTAATAACCACCTCAATTAGATGACTTGAAACATATAAGCTTCTATAATGGGTTGAATCTATAGCAGAATAGTAGGAAGTCAAACAATCATACGAGAGATCATATCAGTGAGTATACCTCAGGAGTCTGGACTCAACTGGAAGACAGAAACCAGCGCGTATCAGTGCACATGCAGGCAGGTAATTGATGCACATAGCTATGCACATACACAAGTAGGTGAGCAACATGATTGGAAAATGGAAAATTGCAATGTGGATGTGCTAAAAACTACTCACGTCGACACAAAAAATTCAAACTTCATGATGCAAACAATACAGCAGAATTTCCATAGGCAATTATAGAAGTAAAGTTGAATATATATATATATATATATATATATATATGTATATATAGTGTTTGTGCCTGTATACTTATATGTGCATGTTGTGTGTCCATACATATGATTATACAATATACTGTATGAAGGCATGAACTAATATTTAATAGCTATAATATCAAAACCTTACAAAGTTAAGCTAATGGATACAGATCACTCAGCACAAGTTAGTTAAATAACTTAATTAGTGAATATTACAATATTCAATATTTGGCTTGGGATCAAGGGGATTATAATTATTCACATGATCGTATAGGGTGGGAAAATAAAATAGTGAAACCTGGTATGGTCTTGAACCGAGGTCCCGAGGGCCATTTGACTGGGTTGGCGGTTGAATCAACCGGGTCATTGGTCAAAATATGTCTTGGCCACAAATGGGTTGCAGCCCCACCCAACCAATTACATGTGACGAGTGGTAGGTCAACCGACTCAGTGATGGCTTGATCAGGTTGGGCTTCAAAATCCTGCAATAGAAAACAGAAGAAGGTGTAAGGACTAAACTACAACAGCTTGTGCAGTAGCGGCCTTTGCATCGACAATGCAGAAAGGTTGGAGATATCAACAAAATTCATGATCACTGAAATGGCTTGACCACTAGCCAGGTGACAATGAGTACAACTTGAGTGCCAAGTCTTGATTGTGAGGTAATTAAGGTCGTAGCCCATGGGAGCTAAGGTTGCATTACAAAACTTCTACATGCAACGGGAAAAGATGACAATTGATAGTGAAATGACTATTGGTTGTGGCGTGGACCTGGAAGCTGCATATGGTGGTGGTTCTAGCCCCAAGGGTTGATGGGAGTAGTGGTGGCCTCTCCTCACGCAGCAAGAGGGTGCTGCAGTGTCGAATTTTGCTCCTGTAGAGCTGACAATGTGAGCAGAAGGGGGGAAACTATTGGTTCATCGTTCTCTGGTGGAGATGGTGTGGAATGGGGGCAACAATCATGAATGGGGAAATGCATGACAGAGGGTGACACAAGGCATAACATAGGGTGACACAGGTAGAGACAAGGCACACAACCAAATAACATTGAGCCAATGAGCAGACAGGAAAAGCAGTGTGGCTGCTTGCAGGAACGACACACATGCTTTTAGCATTTTTGGATCAACTGCTTTGTATCATCTGGGAAAGTAATTATGGAATGAAGTAGATGATTCGTTGAAGAACTCCACTGTTAATATAAATGACAGAACAATATATACTTGGACTGAAATCACTAGTGGTCCACAACTTAGGTTATATCCACTGATGATCTTTCTTATTTCCTTCTTTCCTCTCATACTCGTAACAGAGCCGACAGACAGGGTATGCACACTCATTGCAAGCAACAAATACGTCACCATTAGCTGCAAGACCAACTGAATCACCACAAATCTGGCACATTTGGTTGTTTGTGCTCTTCTGGGATTTTTGCTGCTTATTAGTAAATGGAAATAAGAAAGAACATCAGTGGTAAATTTACACCTCTCCAAGCAGATTAATGTGTAGATACAAAGATCATACGCCTGGCGCCAGGCACTTCAAGAACTATAAACTAGAGTAGCACTCTTGACTGGTATTTGATGGCTAGACTTACTTTCCTCTAATTTTGGATATTGTAGCATTTGTCTACTTGCTTAACTAGCATTCAAACAGGATATTGTAGCAAGTTTTGCATCATCCAGTATGGCATATAAACCACGCCTTCTTCAGCAATAAACCATGCCTTTTTCACTCTTATAGCATTTTTTATTCTGTTTACAGATACCTTTTATTAAGTTTATTGGCTATTTATACCTTTCCATCCTCTTATTTGCTAACAAGTTCTCACAATTATTTGGATAACAAATTAATATTTATTTTTTACGGTGTCCAAAGTAGCCGAACAATACAGATTGTGGGTATTATGTGCTAAAGTATATGAATTGACATCTTTGATGAGAGAAATAGAAATATTCCTGAATGTGTAAGCTACTTGACATTATATTCTTTTAGTTTGTTCAAATTTCTAAATAAATTGAAAAAATCACAATATGTTGATATATTTGTCATATGATTACAGTATTATTTGAAGTATATTGGTTGTTGCTTCAACCAAGAAGAAATCGATGAGGTCCGAAATGAGTTGGCGACATGTGTTCTTGAGCACACATAAAATTATGTGACATGTGGGGGAGACATTTGTTCTTTAGCTTAGACCAATGTGTGAAACTTTTTTAGTTAGTTTTTAGTTCGATTCTAGAATGGATACTCAGTACTTTGTATTATTGAATCATTGTATGGATGATTTAATATTAATTAAATTTAGTACGAGTTTCTCTCAAGATTTGATGGAAATTTGGTTCAACTATGTGTTTGTTTGTGAAATGAAAAAGTATAATTGCATTTTTATTATAATTTATTAATAATATGGTTAATTTGATCAATACAATTGGTTCGATATATGACATGTCAAACTCTAATCAAAGACAACATTAAATGATATGTTGTAAAATGTATGATTCTACAACAAACAACACATGTTGTGTTATCCACACCTATTACAACAGGTTTGTCAGGAAAAAAATACACCTATTACAACAGGTGTTTCTAGTGAACTACAACATGCATAACATGTTGCATAAATTGTGTATATTACAATAGACACACACCATGTTGTCTAAACAATCCTATTATAATGGTTAAATGTATAGAAAGACAACATACACCAACTGTTGTATAAACATGTATATTACAACAGGTGCACTGTATGTTGTAATAGACCTACCTATTAAAATGGGTGTGTTTAGTGAAAGACAACATGCTTCGACTGTTGTATAATATATATTACAACAGGTGAACCGCATGTTGTAAAAATTACCCCTATTACAATGGGTGTGTTTAGCGAAAGACAATGTCGTTCAACTGTTGTATAATATATATTACAACAGGTGCACCACATGTTGTGTAAAATAACCATATTACAACAGGCCATTCCTTAAAAGACAACATATTTCAACTGTTGTATAAAATACATCTATTACAACATGCGATCACGTGTTGTGTAAAGCACCCCCCCATAAGACCACGCGATCTAATACAACGGTTAACACCTGTTGTAAATTGAGAAAAGGAACTGTTGTAAAAAGTATTTTTTGTAGTAGTGTGATTCAAATATGTTTATAAAATCTATGGGAGACAGAGTTATGCATACTTGGTTTCTTTCCCTGGTCTTCTTCATTTATGAAAACTTAAACAAAACGTGTGATCATTCTCTCATATTTATGCCCGACAAGATTTTTTCAATGTTATTTTTAAATAAATGGTATTAGGAATAGAATTAGACATGAGGAGACCCATTCCCTTCATCCTATCATGTTTTCTTTTTATAAATTAAATCACATTCACTGATTCGTCGAGCCACTTTTGCAGTATGCACCATCCTACTACCAACAACTGCATTTTTCTTCATTAAATTTTCATGGTAGACAATAAAGGGCATCACATACTTTGGGTTGTGGGTGTGAATTATGTTAGTAATACGGTTGGATCTGGTTGTGGGTGTGAATGTTGATGAAAAGGGACCTACTACTATTGTTTGAATATGGGGAATCTCAATGTCCCATGTTTAGTGTATAGTGACAATCTAGTGAAGAATTCATATTTATCACCTAGTAGTAATCACGTATCTTGTTGCACTGAAATGTCTCACTACTGCCCTTTTTGAGAAGGAGATGCTCCATTTTATAAGGAGACCCCTGGTAAGTGGTATGTATATGTCTAATCAATTGATCATCCAGTTTTGCAAAAGTTACTTAAATGTTATAGTATGAACTATTTTATATCTTTCTTACCTGATGTCAATTTGTTATTATTTTAGGTTTATTGAGTCTATTATTGGAACTGTTGATGGTAATTTGGAACTGCTTATGGTAATCTGAAAATGTAGATGCCTTAATGGTATGGCCTTTTATTTGACCATCTTAATATATAAGTCTTTCTATTTTATTACCTTGTTGCACTTGATGATTTTCTTTGTTCGCAGCCTTTTTAGGTGTGATCAGATGGACCATCTTCTATTCATCACTTGAAGAGAGTTTCTCCATGGGAGACTGAACCTTCTTCAACTCTGCCTATGAATCATGTTCCCATGTTCAAACCCAAAATATTGAGGGCTAACATGATTCTTCTCCATGTTTTAATGCTTTTTCTGTAGATAAATATGGCCTATTGTTATGTTTTAGATGCAAAAACAATGCTAACACATGTATGTTTGAAACATAATGCTAATATAGATATGTTTTAGACCCATCATTCTGAATTAAAGCGTAACAATGCTTTAGATGTTGCTTCCAATCTATTTGATTAATCTTTAGAGTCTTTAGATACTATACAAAGTTCTTGTGCTGAATCCAATTTTAGAATGCTAATGAGACCTGGGAAGCTCTCACTTATTCAGGGTAGCAATTTGATTGTTTGCCCACTGACATTACTTAGGAAATGGAAGGTGAGAGTGTATAATATAGTAAATGTTGCTCGATCATAATGGTAGGTGATATTTATTTCACCCTGATATTTTGAATTAGATCTTTCATCCTGCTGTAGCGACCCCAATATCAGTACTCAAGATGCATGTTCTATGTAGAACAATCCCCCTAATATAGCAGCATCTGACTCTTGGGACACTGATGTCAGTAGCTTCTCCATTGCCTTTGTTTGCAATGCCTACTTTCCAGGTGTGCTTCAACATTTCTATATCTTGCTTGTTTAAATAAGGACTCATACCTTTGGTACACATACAAAAGATGATTTGTATACTCATTTTTCCTAATGTTGAATTTGTTGAATCTTGTAGGTGGACTTACTCTATTTTCTTTAGTTTCTTGGATCATCTGAACTTGTCAGCATCCTATCTTTTGATTGGAAATATTGATGGATACATGTGATCAATGTGATCTACCTTTAATGGCCTAAGATATTTGTTCTTTGGGTTGAAGATGTTTCAACTCGACTTTTTGCTTCAATTGTACTTCGGTCTGATGATATTGAATTTGAACTTGACCCTACCGGTCCTGATCCAAGTGACAGCTACATGACGATTTTGATTTCAAAATTGTTGAAAAAGTTATGAGACTTAGTGTACAACGTGGGCTGAAACTTTGAAAGTGATGTAAACTTATATTTTAATTGGGGTCATTGTATACATATATCTTCTGTTCATTTTGCAAAATTGGTGCAAGGTTTATATCCTCCCCATGTCTACTCATGTTTCAATATAAATAAAAATATGGTTATTGACATCACGACCACAACGTGATCTAAATTAATATTGATTTCAGCTTGTTTTTGAAATTATTTTTGTATTGATAATTCAATATTGTATACATCACCTCACTACATATGCATGTATGTCTAGTACATGATGACAATAACTACAATTACAAGTGTAGTAAGTGTGAGTGTTTGCTATACATCAACTACATATACAATTGTAACAAATACCATTTACCCCTACATGTCATAGCTACAAATACAATTGTAGTCATATATTTAACTACAATTGTAACTATACTTTAATGTGTAAGGAAAACTTTTACCTACAATTGGGGTTACATATGTATTTATAGCTAGATGAATATCTAACTACAATTTGGAAAAATGTTGCAAAAATAATTAGCTACACGGGCTTTAGCTTCATATTCTAAATGTAACCATAAATGTAGCCACTACTATAGAAATAGCTTATAACGTCACGTTTAGAGGCGTCAGTTGTATCAGAAAAACTGACACCTAAATCCTACAACGTCGGCTGAAGACACAAACTGACATCTATATGTGAAGACTGTCTAGACACGAGTATCGCTTTCTATTTAGCATCAGTTGTGCAATAAGAAAATTTTGGTGTTTTAGCTACAATTGTTTTATAGTTAAAGGCTATTTTTTATAGTGTTTATAGAAGAAATCAGCTTAAAACCCTAAAATTGACCATTGATTGATAGGTTCTTAGCACCATAGGTTGTCAAACCAACCTGATTTAAGTCATATTATACCTTAGGAATAACGTATAAATGATCACATGTTCATCTAGAACTAAAATTAGAATAGGAAACATTATAAAAATTGAAATCCAAGTCAAACATAGATTTTTAGTGCATGGATCATCATTTTCAAACAAGAACATGAGCTAGAAAGCTTATGGTAAGCAATAAACGTGGCGCAAGTTATAAAACTTACCTATAATGAGAAGATGAAATCCCAAATAGGAGAAAACTCGAGCAGGTAGGGTAGAAAATTCATGTATAAGTTGTGAACTCGTCCATCTAGCACCTTTCTTCATCAAATGAGAAAACCCTAAGCATAAGGAGAAAAAAAGGTAGGGTTTTAGAGCTTTAGAGAAATTTCTACAATGGAACAACAAGGTTCTGACCTGGAGAAAGGTAGGAGGAAGGATAGAAAAGAAATAAATGGAGGAAAGAAGGGGATTCTTACTCTTTTAGTTCAAGATTACTAGAAGGAAGCTTTTCAAACCCTAAAAGAAAGTCAATTGCAACCCTAGATTCTTTTCCAAGAACATCCCCTCTTTCTTCTTTGGATAGGAAATTTGTAGCAGCACAGAGGGAGAACGAAGTTCATAGAAGGAGGGAAGTGTTGGAGAGTAAATGGCTCATTTTGGTGCTTAGGGATATGTGACGTCCCCAGATTTTCTAAAACTTAATCTGATGTGTGACAACCAAATTGAAACCTCACCTCAGCGAGAATTCCAATTTAAACACCCCGTATTAGGCTAAGAAGAAGAAAATCAGAGGAATTCAGAAGGAACAACAATCAGTAGCACATGTACATGAACAATAATAAAACCATACACACATGTTTACCATTCAGCATATAATTACAACATGAATTGTTACAACATTTGATATTACATATTGAACAGCAAACTTCTACATATACATGTACTACCACTAAACTACAGGATCTTAAGACAACAGGTCCACCTGTACATCATCTCGCAACACAACTCTCAAATATCTTGGTTCTTCAAGATCACATGTCCACAACCTAAACAAAAGATTGCATGTGGTACACGTCAGCACATTATTCAAGAATATTGTACTGAGTACGCCTACGTGTCTTTTATATACCTCTTATCATATCTTGGCAATAAGATAAAACTAATACTTGGAAGTAATAGAAGAATATAAGAAAAGTGTATACTTGCACAAAGATATTCATTAGCAAAAGAGAACACATATTTTAAGCACATTTTCCATTATATATCCATGCATTGACCACCAAAGGTTGAATGCATTAAGGCCTTTATGATCACTACCAAAGAGTTGGATCATTTGTACAATGTGAACACTACCAAAGAGTTGGGTCCAAGCACAATACCGAAGAGTTGGTGCTTTCATATGTACAATGTGACCACTACCAAAGATTTGGGTCACTTCTAAGCACACTGCCAAAGAGTTGGTGCTTTCATATAATGGAACAGATATATTATGTGTCATGCGTTCATAGCAATTAGTATGGAAAATCAAGCAACATAGAATACAAGAAGAATCATTTCATCCAATACCATATGCTAAGTATTTTACTACACATATAACACAAGCATATTGTATCATAAGCCAAGTAAGAGGTAATGGCGTACCTTGATCAAGACAAGCCTAATCATCACATATTCCTGATGTTAACTATAACCTTGGTCAAACCTGATTAAGATAAGATTCCATATCACCATCAGGTTCTCATCATCATACATCTCATCTTAACCCTATTCGTGTTCCTTAGGATTTATCTTATCTCATTAGGGTATTCTCATAATTACTTGTATTCTTATCTTAGATTTATCTTACTGATGTCATATTCCAGATTATAGTTCATTAACTGGATATACTCCTGTGTCACATAATTATGTGAACATATTTAACATCATGTCACTTTTATTAACCATATTAGGGTTACATCACTTGTATTAAGGGTGCTCTTCATATAACATGAATTTTGTGTATAAAACTGATCTCAGATCTACATATTATCTTCCAGTTATGATATGAGGGTTTTTTGTAAATTTCATCATTTATTGAGCATGCATGTATTTATTACATTTTATTTAGGGTTATTAGCCCTAATTAGTCATATTAAACAAATTATATGCTTTTGTGCATCAATATGACCATATCTGAAATCATAAACACTATAAACATGATTATAGACTTACTGACATTTTTCCATAATTTTATACCATCATTTGATATTTATTACTCATGAAACAAGAATAACACATCTTACACGATATCATAGATATTAAAGCAGAAAAAGACTGATATTATTGTTCTTTTGTGTTCTATTCATTTTTCTGAACATTTCAATGTATAGTCTGTATTTTTCTGATCATCGGTCTATTTTCTATGATTTATGCAAGATCTGGTAAATTACTGAAGATTTACCTTCATTGGACCAATCAGACGTTGCCACGTGTCTATGCAGGGCATCAAATGAGTCGTCGGCTCTATGAATTGAAACTGGTTCATCAACTAGTTTGCCTATTCCCTCCCCTCATCCTCGCGAGCGTGCGTGAGCACTGCTTCTCAGCACTTCAGCCGCCGCCATGAGGGCTCTCTTCCAGCCAGGAATGGACCGCAGCTCCAAGGTCCTTCGCCCAGCTACTATGAGAATTCAATGGCTTCCCTTCTACTCGTTCTCTCCAGAGCCTCAAGATATCCGCAGTGGATCTATCCCTACCCTGACAGTCTCAAATCTGTGGGGAGCCTGCAGTCGTCTGCTCGCGAGCGCCGCCGCTGGCTCTAGCCTCCGATCAGAGATTGGTCATCGACTCCTCTCATGTCCTCATGTTCGCTTCAAGCAGAGTCTGCAGCGGGACTCTGGTCTACCATGCATGAGCCGACAACACGGTGATGATCCCTGGCACCGTCGTGGCGTGCCACCGTTGTGGACCTCCTCATGTGGCGATTATGAGCAGCACCTCCGGAACCAACTATCTACCTATTTTGCTACTCCTTAGGCATCTCCCTTGACCATCGAGAAGCCTAGAGTTTCTCCTTCTCTCTCTTCCGATCTACCAGATCTGGCCTTCTTCCAGCTTTGTGCGTGAGTCTGACAGGCTAGGTTCTCTACTGGCATGGTCAAGCTGTTGTGCTCTATGCCATCTACAAAAGGCACCGGAGGCAGCGAGATGAAGATCCTCATTTCTGGTTTGTATGCCTGACGTGTGGGGCTTTTCGACTCTTCTCATCGTGAACAACCACCCCCACAATATATGTCTCTGCCCACGTTCAAAGAGTTTGACGACGCCGTGGCTTTCACCTAGAGGTAAGATCATAACCGCAAGATACAATATGTAATCTAAGCTGTCATTCATCCATGTGTGGCGGAGATGAAGTCTGCACCATAAGTCAATCCATGGCATCGTCAAACTACAGGCATCAACTGTCTAAGGTTGTGTTACACATCATATTAATAAACAACTTAGGTCTATAAATCCTTAATAGCATGCATTATTTCATCATATTCAAACTTGAATAACTTCCTCTTGGGTTCTCCAATTGACACCAAAATTTAACCATAGCTTCCCTACCACTCAACCTACCTTCTACTCAAATTTGGTGCCAAAACTCAGTTGTTGGACCATTCAATTAAATTCCTCAAAAAGGCATTAAAAGAGAGATCTTAATCATGATATCAACCTCACATCAACACACCTACTGTGTCAAAAGCTTGGAACTCTCAATCTAACTCAAACTTATGCTTTCACTTAAGTCATTGGACATTTTAGGATTCCAAAAGTCCACTCCATCACATCCTACACATCTTAAAGAAATTTCGACCTCAGAATTATGCTAGAAAACCCACTTTGTCACATCATATATATCTTAAAGGAACTTTCATCCTCGAAAGTAAACCATACTCATACTTCTAGGAAAAACCTTATCTTTCCTTCATCCACATGTAGGCACTATTCTATGTGTAACATATCCACAAAGGTTACGTAGAACCATGTATCCAAAGCAATATTAGGAGGTTTCAAAAGCATCAAGGGTGAAACCTCACTCCATAGAAGGCTCAAACAAGGGTTTAGAAGCTTAGATGATGTCATGACATATCTCATATATTAGGGTTGCATCCTTATCTTTACCCATTCATTAGGGTTCCGTCATTATATTACCATGTTATAAAGGAGTTAACTAGGATTAACTCATACATCAAGGCATCATCCACATTTATTGAGCTCAGCTGTTAGAACATGTTCAACATTAACATAAACCTTTTAGGTAGGTGTTAACTATAGTTAACCCACTTTATCCATCCAAGTCATATCAAGGTATCATAATCATTGTTGAGCTAATTATCAGAAAATATTTTTCTTCTTTATAAAGCACTAAAATTAACACCTCAGGCAACATGTTTCATTCATATGATCTTATTTCATTGCTCATAATAAATTACAACATTTACTAGTGATTTCATCACAAGATTAGCCAACAATATCACATTATCATTATCATTCATGTACATGGTTAACCATTTATGTATTTCCATCTATTAAACCATCTTTAGGTTTCTATCTTATTATGTCTATATATTACGTCTCGAGATTAGATCACATCTTACATATCTTATATCATGGTTGTTCTAACAAATTTAGACAAGTGGCTCGCAAAACATGTATCAAAACTTTATATAGTCCAAATGAGGTTCCTCTAACCCATACCACGAGGGTAGTGTCATACTCAGTCTCTCTGAGCTAACACAACTCTATGAATATCACATATGCACATACCTTATCTTTCCTCTCTTAGCTTAGGGTTCTCGGATTACCTCATTGGCACTAGTGATAGCTTTACAAGCTCTAGCCACATAAGCACAAACCAAAACATTATATCACCTTCTCTTCATAGGTTTTCTACCCATGAGACATGCTTACCCAAAACTCTCTATATACACCACTAGACTCCTATGTGGGAAACCACCAACTCGAGCATGAGGCTTCACAGAAATTAACATAGCTACCTCCTCCAGGGTCTTGGGCTCTCTCCCTTACCCAGATGGCAGACACTCATATTGATGTTTACATGCACATATATAACCAGCCTCTCTCTGAATCTAGGGTTTGGTCCTCCCAAGGACATCTAGGGTTCAAGATAACTATAGTAATCATGCATAAAGTGACTCAACTCAATCACTCAGGAGTAGTCTAGTTTAGGATGTATCATATCACATATCTCAGAATTCTCATATCTTGGAGTTTAGGTTCTCTAACCTTCTCCCAATGGGTCTCACTCTCTCTAAAGTTTACCCTAAACTAGTCCTAACACTAGAGGTCCTCCTTTGTAAAAGAGATTGAGGCTCGTGCTGACTCACAGCCTTGTCTTAATTTAACATATCTTATCTCATAAAATCCTAGTCACTTGCAACATAAAAACTTATCTTGCATCCTCAAAACTAAACTTAAGTCCTCAAAGACAAATATAGATCATCATAAACCATCTTATATCATCTATATAAGACTCACATCATATCATCAAAATTTATCTCATCTATTCTATCTATCATATATATATTCCAACAAGGCTCTAGACATCTAATCTAGAACTACTCTCTCTTCTAGACTGATGTCATTCACTTTCACTTAGGTTACATGACCACCTCCTACTCGTACATGTGTGGGGACACATTTTTGTAGTACATATATAAAATAAAATATGATATAGTTTTTCTTCGATAAAACAAGTGTCAGAGAAAACTATCGAGGTTCGATTCAATTGGAATCAAAAACCAAATCCTGAAAACGAGTGTCCCACACATAGTAGAGAGTACAGTGTCATGAAAACTAGTGAAAAGGGTGAGAACTAGGGGTAGACTAGTGTAGCTACCCTAGACAACGAGCAACATATGCCTAGGATTTCTCTTCCCTTGATGTACGCCATTTCCAAATAGTGCAATGTCCCATACCGTAGCACTACAAGGAAAGAACGACATCTAAGGACTTGCTAAAAAACAAGCACCAGTCTAGACCAATTTCTCAGACATCTAGGTGCTAACCTAGAGGCTAAGTCAGATCTAGTCTCTAAAAGATGACTAATCTAACCCTAAATGATTATTAAGTTCAAGGTTCTTTAGTTTTTAGTTGCATAATGAGCAAATGTCAGGCTTTGCTATTGTTCATGCTCTGATACCACCTGTGATGTCCCTGAATTTTCTAAAGCTAAATCTGATGTGTGGCGTCCAAATTGAAACCTCACCTCAGTGATAATCCCAATTTAAACACCCCACATTAGGCTAAGAAGAAGAAAATCAGAGGAAGTTAGAAGGAACAACAATCAGTATACATGTACATGAACAATAATAAAACCATACACACATATTCACCATTCAGTATATAATTATAACATGAATTGTTACAACATTTGATATTACATATTGAACAGCAAACTTCTACATATACATGTAATACCACTAAACTACATGATCTTAAGACAACAGGTCCACCTGTACATCATCTCGCAACACAACTCTCAACTATCTTGGTTCTTCAAGATCACATTTCCGCAACCTAAACAAAAGATTGCATGTGGTACACGTCAACACAATATTCAAGAATATTGTACTGAGTACGCCTACGTGTCTTTTATATACCTCTTATCATATCTTGGCAATAAGATAAAACTAATACTTGGCAGTAACAAAAGAATATAAGAAAAGCATATACTTGCATAAAGATATGCATTAGCAAAAGAGAACACATATTTTAAGAACATTTTCCATTATATATCCATGCATTGACCACCGAAGGTTGAATGCATTAAGACCTTTATGATCACTACCAAAGAGTTGGATCATTTGTACAATGTGACCACTACCAAAGAGTTGGGTCCAAGCACATTACAGAAGAGTTGGTTCTTTCATATGTACAATGTGACCACTACCAAAGTGTTGGGTCACTTCTAAGCACACTGCCAAAGAGTTGGTGATTTCATATAATGGAACATATATATTATGTGTCATGTGTTCATAGCAATAAGTATGAAAAATCAAGCAACATAGCATACAAGAAGAATCATTTCATCCAATACCATATGCCAAGTACTTTACTACACATATAACACAAGCATATTGTATCATAAGCCAAGTAAGAGGTAATGGCGTACCTTGATCAAGACAAGCCTAATCATCACATATTCATGATGTTAACTATATCCTTGGTCAAACCTGATTAAGATAAGATTACATATAACCATCAGGTTCTCATCATCATACATCTCATCTTAACCCTATTCGTGTTCATTAGGGTTTATCTTATCTCATTAGGGTATTCTCATAATTACTTGTATTCTTATCTTAGATTTATCTTACTGATGTCATATTCCAGATTATAGTTCATTAACTATATATACTCCCGTGTCACATCATTATGTGAACATATTTAAAATTATGTCACTTTTATTAACCATATTAGGGTTACATCACTCGTATTAAGGGTGTTCTTCATATAACATGAATTTTGTGTATAAAACTGACCTAAAATCTACATATTATCTTCCAGTTACTGATATGAGGGTTTTCTATAAATCTCATCATTTATTGAGCATGCATGTATTTATTACATTTTATTTAGGGTTATTATCCCTAATTAGTCATATTAAACAAATTATATGCTTTCGTGCATCAACATGACCATATCTAAAATCATAAGCATTATAAACATGATTATAGACTTACTGACATTTTTCCATAATTTTATATCATCATTTGATATTTATTACTCATGAAACAAGAATAACACATCTTACACAATATCACTGATATTAAAGCATAAAAAGGCTGATATTATTGTTTTGATGTGTTCTATTCATATTTCTGAACATTTCAGTGTATTGTTTGTATTTTTCTAATCATCGATCTATTTTCTATGATTTATGCAAGATTTGGTAAATTACTGAAGATTTACCTTCATTGGACCAATCACAATTTGCTACGTGTCTATGCAGGGTTGCCACTTCTTAATGTGGGCATCAAACGAGCCGCCGGTTCTATGAATTGAAACTGGTTCATCAACTAGTTTGCCTATTCCCTCCCCTCGTCCTCACGAGCGTGCGTGAGTACTACTTCTCAGCACTTCAGCCGCCGCCGTGAGGGCTTATTACGACCCCACCTTTCGGTAACCCCCAATTAAGGGAGACCGAGAGGTCGAAGCCGCACCCATAATTTTCATATCAAAGGTTCAGCATTTAACCAAGAACAATTATTAAATTTTAACAGACTATACTAGAAAGCTGTAAGAAAATAAACTTTTGCATACCTTTTGAAAATTTGGATTTCTTAACTTCTATCCATGTATGAATTCTACTCTAACTAATCCTCCTTGCATTTTACTTCATGTGTTTCACAATATGATGATTTATTGTTTGTCCTTTTGACTTTGCACCTAAAACGTCGACAAATAAAACGTCAGTCAGCATAAAGTTGGTATGTGGTGGAAACAATAATCGTGCAATTATTCATAACAAGGTATTACAGCCAATTACCATTTAACAAACAATTTTACATATTAAATATAATTGTGTGATCCATGCATTCCCTATCCTTTGTGCTATCCCTACAGTGGACATGGATGCTACTTTCCTTATAGTAGATCCCCATTAAACCCCTCATGGTCCCACCTATAGGTGAACCAGTTTCTAGGGTTGAGTCACATGGCACTATCCGTAAGTATCCCACTCCTTAACTCATGGAATGCTAGAGGGTCTCATGGCACTACACTTGGTAGCCCAGTTTCTAACCCACGATAACCTAGACCTTACTCTAGGTTACCCCTTTTTAGCCTTTACAAGCCACAGAGGTGGATTCGGATCTAAGCCAATTATATATATATATATATATAAATATATATATATATATATATATATATATATATATTCATGGTGATAATCATAGTCACTTTATAGTTGCATGAAATAAAAGGAATCCAACAGTTATTTTCAAGCATCCGATAAAAACATTCGGAAATCACCGTGAAACTAAAGCGATTATTCATAAGCGTAACCACATACCTGTTTTCAGTAGATTTCTAGAGCTAATATCAATTCCAACCAAGAAAGCAATCCAAGCAAGTAATTCAACCAGGTAATCAAGAATCCTGAAAAACACATGTACTCTATTTACTACACACTTTATCAAGATTCTTTCTATTCAACTTGAAATCGCTTCCTAAGGTTTCCGTATCCATTTTATGTTTTCATTTTACATTTATGGTTTCACTTCATTTACTATTTTAAATCCTATTTCTATTCAATTACTTACAAACCCTAATTTCGGATTAAAGGCACACTTAAACATTAATTAAGCCCATTATGCCTCTTTAATGTTAAAACTACCATTTTTATCCTTTTAATCCATGGCAAGATCATTATACTCATTTATAATCAATTCGAAGTTCATTATAGTCTAATCACATATGAACTAGATTTGCCATAATTCTACCTTTTATTCATGAGAAAACCCTAATTACTACATTTTGGGTATTTATCCATAATTAAGGACTTTTGTATTCAAATAAGTTAGAACCATCATTTAACAACGTATTTTCACATCTTTCAAATTATATATAATCTTATCCTCTTTTACCCTAAATTAGGGTTTCTAAATGCTTAATCATTCTCATATGGGGTAAAAAACCTAAATCATGCAGTTTCACATCTACATCAGGTTCGAATCTAACATTATCATTCAACAGGTTATTAATACTTAAATTAACCCATTAAGCATACTAGATTCAACCTTTAATCACAAATAGGGTTTTTAACCTAACTTTAATGAACTTTTCATCAACTTATTGTACTTTTACAATTAGGAATGGAATCAATCTTTAATATCATTTTATTGGATTCCCCTTGTTCTCCTGATCAATTTTCATATATTATATGTTTCCATTGGAGCTACCAATAATTAACTCCAAATTTTGTAAATTGTATACCTCTTGGCCAATGGAAGAGTGCCACGTGTCTCCGTCCATCCAACGTTGTTGAATTGGAAAACATAATGAAGAGACATGATAGCCCTCCACTTAACCAGCCGGCCCAGCATAGCATGGAGGGTAGAACTATCCAATCGACCTTAGGTCATCTTCCTCCTAGGGAAACCCTACGTGGCCGCCGACCTATAGCCTTGTGCGGGCTTTCCTCACCTCCCGGGTCCACGATCGTTGTCGAAACCTACTGCCCTACCTCCGCCTTGCTCTGGCACTCCCAGGACGCCCCCTGATCGCGGCTATGGTGGTTGTTTCAAGCGCCCTCAGCCTGCGCTTTGCAGCTGGTCGTGCAGCCTGTTGCAGGTCAGCTGTGCAAGATCCAAGCTTGGAGATGGTAACCAATCAACCCCAGGTCACCGTAGGGTCATCATCCTTCTGTCGCACTTCCTCCCTATCCCCTCGTTGCCCCAGGGTTCAAACTACTTTCTCCACTACGGTTGAATGAAGAAGACAAAGGAGAAGAGGGAGAGATATATGTGGGATCTCCTTGGGCTTGTCCATGGGCTCTACCCTTATGTAGGGGAGGGCGATCAAAGCCCTAGGACGTCTATCCACAGAATAACAAGTCCCTTTCCTATTAGGAAAACAAGTTCCTTAGTTAGGAATTTTATTCTCTCTCCTTCTTTTTATCCTTTGGATATTCTCTATTATTTGGATATTAGGAAATTCGAATTTCCTCTTTTATTTTCTTTGTAATTGCCCTTTGATTTATTGGCACGAAATTATATTCTCTTTTAGTAGAAAATTTCTCCCTTCTTTACAATACCACATAAACCATTAATAATGTATCACATTATCCTTTTATTTTGCAATTTTGGTATTTTCTCTTTCTTTCCTCTTTATTGGGACTCCTTGGAAGCCAAGAAACTCTATTATTTTGAAATCCTTTTTATTAGATACTCATTATCCTTCTAGATGCATCTAAATGCATTATTCTTCATTATTTCTCATTATCTTGCTTATTTCTTATTAAAATAGCTCTTTTTGAGGATTTCTCTTTATTTCTCTTTTATTTTCCTCATTGGTATTCATTTTATCATTAGGAATCCTTGGGATACGAAATCCACAAAGGATCACTCAATTACACCTCTTTTCACTTGTTTTCCACATTTTACCATTGTTTTCAATTTCTTTCTTAATAAAGAAATACTTAATTAATCTTTTCTTTTCTTATTGCCTTTTATTTGCAACTTTGGACTCCTTGGAACCCAAGAGGCACGAAATTCCTCTTTGGATTTTCCTTCTAGAGATTTCCATCTCATTCTTTTCTCAAAAACTCAATTATTCATTTACTAATTTAATAATTGAATTTCCTTTCGTCATTTCCTTGTTATTGGGCCCAATAGCCAATAAAGCCCACAACACAATCATCAAGGCTATTGTAAATGAAGTCCATTTATTCAAAACAAATTATATCATTATTTGTTCAATTATCTTTAATATGAGAGATTACATTTCTCACCAATTGAACCCAAAAATTGGGGTTGTAACATCCTTCCCCTCTTATAGGAATTTTGTCCTCAAAAATTCTTATCAAGCAAATAAACAATTTAGGGTAAGACTTTTCCATGTCCATCATTAGCCCCTATGTGGCTTTACCGTACTCATGGCGCTACCAAAGAACCTTTATCATCACATATTCTTTTCTCTGAGTTCTTTCATCCTGGCGTCTATAAACTGCACAGGTGACTCAGGCCATTTCAGCCTCCCTTGGGGCTCACTAGGTTCATTGCTCAGCACATGGTCTGGGTACCTCACATAGTGCTCTAAATTGGACACATGGAACTCATCACACATTACTTTATCCTTAGGGGTAAGATCAAACTTAACCTTCTCCACCAAACTATGTCAAAAGAACCTATGTATCGGGGACTCAGCTCTCTTAGCTATAACTTAGAGGAGTCGGATTTTCACGTCACATATTCTCCCACAACGATCTGTATGTCAGTCTACTTTGCATCTGCTCATGACTCTCTTCGTTTCTAGGCTCCTTTCAGCCAATGCACGATCAAAGCGACTTCATCTACACGCATTGTGGTCCTTTTCTAACCATCATGTGGTCCTTTCACCAACATCACCTTAATGAAGTGGTGACCGACACAACCTCCCTTACAAAGCTTCTTCAAATCTCGATACTGGATATGGTGGTCATCATCACATCTTTCATAGGACAAGAACTGTCTCTAGCTATTACCCTAAATGAGCACATATGCTCTCATCAGACCCTTTAGTCTGGGTCATACTAACCATTAGTTAGGGGTGATAAACTGTATTAACATCGAGTTCTTCATGTACCTACTTCCACCTTTTGTAAGGGAACCTTTAGGTCAAATTTAAGAACCTTTGAACTCGCATCATGGTGTAGTTGAACCATCTCTCTCATAGGTAGTTCAACCAGATCTTTCCCTCGACAGAACTCTTTCTTTCTCATGTCATCTAGGTAAGGCGATCTACCACAACCCATATTGCATTGCGACCTTCCTTGGTCGAGGGGAGACTTACAACATCCATGGTGATGAACTCCCTTTCTCTTTTGGGGACTCTTTATCCCTTATATCAATGCACTGGGTTACTGGTGTTCATCCTTCTCCCTCTACTTGCATGGCCATATACTACATGCAACTTTATCTTAGGCATCTAAAGTATTATTGTCACTTATTATCTTCGTAGTACGGTGTATGGTGATCTTAAAATCATGATCTCCTATATGTCATGATTCCTCAAGATCGATTCCTCGGAAACCCTAAACCACTCTCATCATGGTTTTATTACCTTCCCATCCAAAGAAGTGCATTTGAGGCTCTAAACCATCCTTTCATTATGTCAAGGATTAGACTAGCTAACCAAACAATCATTAACTTGTTCAACATATCTCATTACATCTGAGTGTTAGCCAAACATATCTTCTTTTCCAAACTTAGGGTTAGTCTAACAACCTCTTCTAGCCAAACTAGGCAGATATATCTCAACTAGATCATCCATTACCACTTCACATCCTTAGGTATTAGGTAGCATTGAAGACATACACTTCCATGTATTTCACTTATCATCTCAAACTCGAACTCTATGTCTATCTTCATTGAGAACACTTTGAGCTCATCTTCTTGGTGATCAAAATCAACCTTGTATGACTCATATCTCATGATAAAAACATCCTCATAAGGTGACTACATTATTCGTCTTAGTGTTTGCAAACAATCCATGTATCATTTACTTTACCAGGGTATGTTATCTTATCTGTCCCCATATCTCATGGCAACGTTCCAACCTACATCATCTTTATCCTTGGTGTATGGCATGCGTACTGTCCTATCTCTCACCCCCATAACAAGAGGAAATAAGCATTTGGATGCAGTCCAAATACAGAGTTCATCCTGTTCCAAGAGTAGAGATGGTACATCCCACCTTGCCAGTACACCTTTAAATCGAAGTTGAAACGTACCGTTTATGCCTCTATATTACAGTCATCTTGATATCAAAGTTACCTCCATGGAAACCTGATTTTGAACCTACTTGGGTCCACACATATTCCTTGGTCATCACCTCTAGGTATATAGGGTGCCGACACTTTTGGGATCATCCCTCTTCCCTTATACATCTAGAGAGTGCCCTACTCATCTGCCCTTTGGGTTCCATGAGTTCATGAAGGTGATCAATCTCCTAACCCATGGCCCTCAGAAAATGATAGATGTTACCTCCCGACCCTATGGTCATGCGCAACTAGGGAATTAGGTAACTCCTACTTCCATCGGTCTTATCCCTACCTGACCCTAGGATAGACTGGGGATTCTATTTTACTACATGTTCAACTTAGAACCTTACCCAAGCCTTCATCATCTCTCTCTACATTTATGGGCTGACTTTTATCCTTTCATAGGGGTCATGGTGACCTACCTTTCTTGGTCAGGCCCCATACCGGTTACCTCCATCGTAACACATCCACAAGAACTTAGAGATGGATATCTATGGGTCTACCGGTTCATTCTCATACCATGTACTTTTCACTTAGCTTCTCAATATCCTATGAGACCTCTTTAGATTTCCTCAAAACCCACAAAACTGGTATACACCCTACCAAAGGGTCCCTCTCCCATGATGGGAGAAAACTATAGCTCTTGACAACAAGGTCACAAACATCCTTAGGGTTTACATCCATATGAGCATGCTTAACCCAGCAGCTACTAAGGCACAAGCGGATCACCTACTAAACCATGCTAGGCCATACCTGTTCTTATTCCCAACATTGGGTCAAGACCATGCGGAGTACCATGCTCGCATCTATAGAAACTCAAATCTCATCATGAGCATCGGGTACACCACTTCCCCTCTTAGGCCTAGGAACCCTAGATTCACTTTTGGGTGTCCAAGTGCATGCTCACTCTCTCAAACATGTATAAGGCATGACATGCACTCCCTGTCATCCTTCTACTCGAGCAACACATCAAGGTTGAGTCCTCCTCAAGGACAACCAACAAGGTACACGGCCTCACAACCTTCTACTTAAACTTCCTCAGGGTCTAAGGCACACTTTGTCTCATCTCGGCAGGCAAGCTCTTATACCATAGGCACATAGGTTCCAGAAGCCCCATCCTCTCTTTAGGGTTTGGTTCCTCCAAAGGCAACCAAGATATCATCAGCCTCCAAGGATCATGCATGAGGCAACCACTATCATCCACTTAGGTCACATCATCCTTGACTCCCCAGTGTTCCTCATATCTCGGGGTTTAGGCTTCCAACCTTCTTGCTTGGTTTGTGCTCTCTCTCTAGAGCTAACTCCACATTCAACCTTACTATGAGAGGCTCTCTCTCCAAGAGGGATCAAGCTCATAAGCATACCTCTACATGGATGAAGCCTAGGCTTGAACTTATGTTTGCTAAAGATTATCTATAACTCTATATCTCATAAGCCATCCTTCATACTCTCCTGGCCAGGGTTTCAACCTATTGATCGCACTACTGATACATTCTGGGTGCATATTATGTCATGCTCATATAAGCTCATAGGGTTTCCATAGGTTCTTCTCTAACCTCCTGAATGAGGGAGCTATCCTTCATTCTAACATGCACGACCCTTCCCAAGGTTGGGTCGCCAGAGGTACTAGATCATTCAACCTCTCATGGCTCATATGTCATCCAAGGTATGTCCATCCAAACACCTGGTCTAACTCATCATACCATCTCTCTCTCTAACCTTCACTTAGGGTTAGGGTTAACATCATTCTCAGAGGATGTGCTAGATCTCTACTTGTAATGGAGATCTCTATCTCCAAGACTAACTATCTTTATTTATCCTCATGACAAGAAGGTCTAGCCTTAGGTCTCTTCTGAGGGCATGACAACTTATGTCATACGACCTAAGCATGTATCTATCCTTTAGTTTGCACTTAATCTATTAAGCTTATGTCCATGACATCTTATTTACATACTTTTCATTAATTTGGTGGAGGTTTCCTTAGACCTTATTAACCTTACCCATACCTCAAGAGGGTGAGGAGAAGATAGAAAACCCTAATCATTAAGGTCCTTAACAGAATTTGTGAAGAGAAGGGATGAATAAGATGAGAAAGTCCTAAAGGTATCTTATTTCGATTCATACCCTAAGACTTTGGCCAGGAAGTCACACAGATCTGAGAGTCCTCGTATTCTGACTAGCAGTGTGGAGGAAAATATTGCCAGCTCCCGGTCGTGATCCATTTCTAGACACATCCGTCTTTCGGATAATCCTCTAATAACTCCCTTGGGTTCAATGGAGTTTGCAAAATTTAATAATTATTAATGGTTGAGGAACCTACGCTCTGATACCAAATGTTACGACCCCACCTACTAGTAACCCCCAATTAAGGGAGACCGAGAGGTCGAAGACACACCCATAATTTCCGGATCAAAGGTTCGACATTTAACCAAGAACAGTTATTACATTTTAACAGACTATACTGGAAAGCTATAAGAAAATAAACTTGTGCATACCTTTTGAAAATTTGAATTTCGAAACTTCTATCCATGTATAAATTCCACTCTAACTAATCCTCCTTACATTTTACTTCATGTATTTCACAATATGACAATTTTTTGTTTGTCCTTTTGACTTTGTACCTAAAATGCCGACAAACAAAATGTCAGTCAGCATAAAGCTGGTATGTGGGGGGAAACAATAATTGTGCAATTATTCATAACAAGTTATTGCATCCAATTACCATTTAACAAACAATTTTACGTTTTAAATATAACTGCGTGATCCATGCATTCCCTATCCTCTGTGCTATCCCTGTAGTGGACCTGGATGCTACTTTCCTTATAATAGATCCCCATTAAACCCCTCATGGTCCCACCTATAGGTGAACCAGTTTCTAGGGTTGAGTCACATGGCACTACCCGTAAGTAGCCCACTCCTTAACTCATGGCATGCTAGAGGGTCTCATGGCACTACACTTGGTAGCCTAGTTTCTAACCCACGATAACCTAGACCTTACTCTAGGTTACTCCTTTTTAGCCTTTACAAGCCACAGAGGTGGATTCGAATCTAAGCCAATTATATATATATATATATATATATATATATATATATATACATATATATATATATATATATACATATATATATATATATATATATATATTCATGGTGATAATCATAGTCACTTTATATTTGCATGAAATAAAAGGCATCCAACAGTTATTTTCAAGCATCTGATAAAAATATTCAGAAATTCCCATGAAACTAAAGCGATTATTCATAAGCATAACCACATACTTGTTCAGTAGATTTCTCAAGCTAATATCAATTCCAACCAAGAAAGCAATCCAAGCAAGTAATTCAACCACATAATCAAGAATCCTGAAAAACACATGTACTCTATTTACTACACACTTTATCAAGATTCTTTCTATTCAACTTGAAATCGCTTCCTAAGGTTTCCGTATCCAGTTTAGGGTTTCATTTTACATTTAGGGTTTCACTTCATTTACTATTTTATACCCTATTTCTATTCAATTACTTACAAACCCTAATTTCAGATTAAAGGCACACTTAAACATTAATTAAGCCCATTATTCCTCTTTTATGTTAAAACCACCATTTTTATCCTTTTAATCCATGGCAAGATCATTGTACTAATTTATCATCAATTCAAAGTTCATTATAGTCTAATCACATATGAACTCGATTTTCCATAATTCTACCTTTTATTCATGAGAAAACCCTAATTGCTACATTTAGGGTATTTATCCATAATTAAGGCCTTTTGTATTCAAATAACTTAGAACCATCAGTTAACAACATATTTTCACATCTTTCAAATTATATATAATCTTATCCTCTTTTACCCTAAATTAGGGTTTCTAAATGCTTAATCATTCTCATATGGGGTAAAAACCCTAAATCGTGTAGTTTCACATCTAGATCAGGTTCAAATCTAACATTATCATTCAACAGGTTATTAATACTTAAATTAACTCATTAAGCATACTAGATTCAACCTTTAATCACAAATAGGGTTTTTAACCTAACTTTAATGCACTTTTCATCAACTTATTGTACTTTTGCAATTAGGAACGGAATCAATCTTTAATATCATTTTTATTGGATTCCCCTCATTCTCCTGATCAATTTTCATATATTATATGTTTCCATTGGAGCTACCAATAATTAACTACGAATTTTGTAAATTGTATACCTCTTGGCCAATGGAAGAGTACTACATGTCTCCGTCCATGAAACGTTGTTGAATTGAAAAACATAACGAAAAGACGTAATTTCCCTCCACTTAACCATCCGGCCCAGTACAGCACGGAGGGTAGACCTATCCAATCGACCTTAGGTCGTCTTCCCCCTAGGGAAACCCAGCGCGGCCGCTGACCTGCAGCCTTGCGCGGGCTTTCCTCACCTCTCGGGACCACGATTGTTGCCGAAACCTACTGCCCTACCTCCGCCTTGCTGTGGTGCACCCAGGGCGCCCCCTGATCGCGGCCATGGTGGCTGTTTCAAGCGCCCTCAGCCTGCGCTTTGCAGCTGGCCGTGCATCCTGTTGCAGGTCGCCTGTACGAGATCCAAGCTTGGAGATGGTAACCAATCAACCCCAGGTCACCGTAGGGTCATCAGCCTTCCGTCGCACTTCCTCCCTGTCCCCTCGCTGCCCCAGGGTTCAAACTACTTTATCCGCTAGGGTTGAATGAAGAAGACAAAGGATAAGAGGGAGAGATATATGTGGGATCTCCTTAGGCTTGTCCATGGGCTCTACCCTTATGTAGGGGAGGGCAATCGAAGCCCTAGGACGTCTATCCACAGAATAACAAGTCCCTTTCCTATTAGGAAAACAAGTTCCTTAGTTAGGAAGTATATTCTCTCTCTTTCTTTTTATCCTTTGGATATTCTCTATTATTTGGATATGAGGAAATTTGAAATTCCTCTTTTACTTTCTTTGTACTTGCCCTTTGATTTATTGACACGAAATTATATTCTCTTTTAGTAGAAAATTTATCCCTTCTTTACAATACCACATAAACCATTAATAATGTATCACGTTATCCTTTTATTTTGCAATTTTGGTATTTTCTCTTTCTTTCCTCTTTATTGGGACTCCTTACAAGCCAAGAAACTCTATTATTTCGAAATCCTTTTTATTGGATACTCATTATCCAAATAGCTGCATCTAAATGCATTATTCTTCATTATTTCTCATTATCTTGCTTATTTCTTATTAAAATAGCTCTTTTTGAGGATTTCTCTTTATTTCTCTTTTATTTTCCTCATTGGTATTTATTTTATCATTAGGAATCCTTGGGATACGAAAATCCACAAAGGATCACTCAATTACACCTCTTTTCACTTTTTTTCCACATTTTACCATTATTTTCAATTTCTTTCTTAATAAAGAAATACTTAATTAATCTTTTCTTTTCTTATTGCCTTTTCTTTGCAACTTTGGACTCCTTGGAACCCAAGGAACCCAAGAGGCACGAAATCCCTCTTTGGATTTGCCTTCTAGATATTTCCATCTCATTCTTTTCTCAAAAACTCAATTATTCATTTACTAATTTAATGATTAAATTTCCTTTCTTGATTTCCTTGTTATTGGGCCCAATAGCCAATAAAGCCCACAATACAATCATCAAGGCTATAGTAAATGAAATCCATTTATTCAAAACAAATTATATCATTATTTGTTCAATTATCTTTAATATGAGAAATTACATTTCTCACCAATTGAACCCAAAAATTGGGGTTGTAACAGGGCTCTCTTCTAACCAGGAATGGGTCGCAGCTCCAAGGTCCTTCACCCAGCTACTATGAGAATTCAATGGCTTCCCTTCTACTCGTTCTCTCCAGAGGCTCTGGATATCCGCAGTGGATCTATCCCTACCCCGACAGTCTCAAATCTGTGGGGAGCCTGCAGCCGTCTGCTCATGAGCGTTGCCGCTGGCTCCAACCTCCGGTCAGAGATAGGTTGTCAACTCCTCTCATGTCCTCGTGTTCTCTTCAAGAAGAGTATGTAGTGGGACTCTGGTCTACCGTGCGTGAGCCGACAGCACGGTGATTGTCCCTGGCGCCGCCGTGGTGTGCCGTTGTTGTGGACCTCCACACGAGGTGATTATGAGCAGCACCTCTGGAACCAACTATCTACCTATTTTGCTGCTCCTTAGGCATCTTCCTTGACCACTGAGAAGCCTAGAGTTTCTCCTCCTCTCTCTTCCAATCTACCGGATCTGGCCTTCTCCCAGCTTTGTGCGTGAGTCCGACAGGCTAGGTTCTATGTCGGCATGGTCGAGCTATTGTGCTCTATGCCATCTACAAAAGGCACTGGAGGCATCGAGATGAAGATCCTCATTTCTGGTTTGTATGCCTAACATGTGGGGCTTTCCGACTCTTCTCATCATGAACAACCACCCCCACGATATATGTCTCAGCCCACGTTCAAAGAGTTCGACGACGTCATGGCTTTCACCTAGAGGTAATATCATAACTACAAGATACAAGATGCAATCTAAGCTTTCATTCATCCATGTGTGGTGGGGATGAAGTCTACACCATAAGTGAATCCATGGCATCGTCAAACTATAGGCATCAGCTGTCTAAGGTTGTGTTACACATCATATTGATAAACAACTTAGGTCTATAAATCCTTAATAGCATGCATTATTTCATCATATTCAAACTTGAATAACTTCCTCTTGGGTTCTCCAATTGACACTAAAATATAACCATAGATTCCCTACCACTCAAGCTACCATCTACTCGAATTTGGTGCCAAAACTCAATTTTTGGACAATTCAATTAAATTCCTAAAAAAAAGCATTAAAAGAGAGATCTTAATCATGATATCAACCTCACATCAACACACCTACTGTGTCAAAAGCTTGGAACTCTCAATCTAACTCAAACTTATGCTTTCACTTAATTCATTGTACATTTTAGGATTCCAAACGTCCACTCCATCACAGGATAAGTATATGAAACTTTAAGATAAAGAAAAAGTTGAAGTTCTAGTATCTTTCCAAGTGTCCATGGCCTTAAACTATTAAGAATATACAAGAACACACACAAGAATCTCCCCCACCATCCATAGAGACATTCTTATCCCTCTTTTCTTGAATTTACAAGCAAAACAAATAATTCATTAGTTGATAGCTACTAAAGGTAGCTCATCCATGAAGGGGTAAACCCTAAAATACCCTTAAAGAAAACACCTTCAAACCAAGGATTAAATAGGTTCCCCATGGCTCAACAAGCTCAATAATGATGATAGAATATCCAAGTAACATAATGCAATTGATAAATTTCAAAGAAAACCTCTCAATTGGGTAAATTGTAGAAAAGTCCAAAATGTGCATAAAATTTCATAACTAGCCCAAACAATGTAAAATTGGACCAAATTTGAAACTTAAGCTTGTATTATGACTTAAAAGCATATCAAAAGGTTATATTAGGGTTATAAGAATTCAATTATGATAATTAAGCTTATTCAACTCATTAAGCAAGTTTAGGGGCCTTACAACTATGCATTTAGAGTATAGCACTAAAAGCTAGTATAAGGAGTGAGACTTGAGAGGGGATTCAATTTTACATAATTAAGGAATAAACCCATCCAATCCAAGAACACTAACAAGTATGATTAACTAGGTTTATTTTAATTCTCAAAAGAATGATATGTAAGAAACATGAATATATAGCAGTTGAAGAGAAAAAAACTATTACAATATCTCAAAAAATAATCCTTTTACATTGTTCCACATACATTAAAAGGATAACATAATATACATAAGAAGCTACAAACTTAACATATACAAAAGGATTAGCTACAATGAGTAACATGACCATCTCAAGCTATTCTCGAAGTTTTATTTCTTGGCACATGTTCAATCTAAGTCGTCATTCTCTAACATACTTATATTTGGGTGGGTTAGAAACATTAGCCAAAAAGAGGAAAACAAAAGATAAAGGAAATCAAAATAAATTGAGTATGTGCAATATAAAATGTCTTCATACTATTTAGGAAAAATATTAACTATTAGTATATATGCTTTATGTGTTATCATGTGTTTAATGTTTTGCTATCTTGTAATGTGTGCTTTGTTATGTGCTTAAGACCTGTCTTATCTTTAGATTTTCTTTTATCCCATATTTCCTAGTTCTAGTTCGCCCTTACTCTCTTGTCCTATAAAGGAGATATAACTTTTTCTAGTATATCAAATAAAGGTTTTCCCATTCTATATTAACAAATAAGAAGTTTCCAAATGCAAGAATTCCAAATAAAAAAAATCAAAAGGAAGTATACTCAAGAGATTTATCAGGTCAAATAGATGAGGCATTTTTTATCACAAGAGATGGTTAAAAATTAAGAATTCTTGACTTATATTTTTACATCAATAATATTTCAACTAGAAGCAATGCATGTAGAAATCGTTAGACTAAGATTATTTATGTAGGGCTGAGACACAATATGATCTCAAGATAAAAAGTGTGGGTGGAAAAAGCTACATTGGGTAGAAATAGCACCCTCTATATGTAATAAGTGGAAAAGCACACCCTGGTCAGCGGTAGGAAGCACTAATATATGGTTATACACATGCACCACTACTGTAAATAATATTATTATAAGCCATGTATGGTAGGAAAGACAATCAAAAGTTTAGTCAATATCACTTTAGTTCAAGTAGAAAGGATGAGAACATCCATACATAAGCTAGATTTAACTTAGAAGGTCACCAAAAACTGAATGCACAAGTTTAGTAACCAATCAGGAATAAAATCTCAAAATAAAAGGATATCCCAAAGAGCACAAGAGTTACGTAAGAGATAAACATTTTTGAGAGGGTGTGCCTCATATGTAAATTTAAAATTTCAGTTGTACTAATTCCTAAATAAACCAAGAGGATGCACATACCTTATATCTATTCTAGAAAATCTAGGGTCAAGCCCTAGGTCCATATCAAAAATTCACCATACCTAGTTACATATATTTAAGAAATAAGGTTAATTTCTTATCAACCCTAAAAACAACCTTCATTGCATTTGAATTATCCCACACCACCTATACCATCCTGTAGTGAAATTTCTAAAGTTTTCAAAACACATCATATTATTATTATATGCCCCTAGAATAATTTCCTATGATATTATTTATATTAACATATTTTTGGGATTTAAAAAATAAAAAATGATATAAAAAATCTAGTTAGGCCCTAAAACCCAAATACGTAGAAACATCTCATTTCTTTTTATTCTAGACTTTATTTTATTTTATTTTCTAACAATCATATAAATAGTTATGAATTATTAAACTTACTAGATTTATTTGGTTTGTATAGATAAAAGCTCAGCTCAAAAAACCAAGATACCCCACATATAGTGCTTTGACCTTATATGTAGCATGGCTAAATGGTAAAACACGGAATCAAAACTTGCATGAACCAACTGAGAAGTGTGTGTGGAAAGACACCAATGCCCTCTCACAAGAAAAGAGCAAAATCAAAACAAGGGTATCCCTGTAAATAACACCTATGATTTTATTTTTCTAGTTCACAACCACTACTACAGAAATGGATTATAACGTCACCTGTAAAGGTGTCGGTTTCATAAATACTCTGACACCTAAACAATACAGTGTCGGTTTATAAAATAAACTGACATCAATCAGTGAAGGGTGACCAGACACGGGTATCGCTTTTATTTGATGTCGATTACTTAATAAAAAACTGACATCGAAAATTAACCGCCAAATCCAAAATTTCCAGCGAAAAAAATTACCTCCAAAAATTTAACATATGGCGTCGGTCATTAACTAATAAACTGACGACGAAAGGTTATTCGCGAAACAGAAATCGGGTACATTTTGATCGTCGGTTTTACAACAATGACTGACACTTATGGGTTTTCCCGCGCTCTCCGTGGGAAATATTTCACACCCTTTGAGCATTAGATTTTAAAAAAAACCGACGGCTATGGTCATTAATCGAGAACCAATTTTTTAATCAGCATATGTAGATAGACGTCGGTTTTTTTCTAGTTAAAACTGACGATTATCATGGGGAACAGGTGTCGGTTTGTGTTGTTAACTGACACCGTTAGTGTTATGTGTTGGTTTTCTGAATAACCGACACCGAATGTTAACTTAATATCGCGCGAGTGAGCCCGACTCTTCCCCTTTCTCTCTGTGTTGCAATCGGCTTAGGGTCTGGAGATCGGCGGTGAGAAAGCAGACTCCCTCCGCGTTGCCGCCCACCGCCGCCGTTATCCTTGCTCACTGCCGCCGTTCTCCTTGCTCGCCGTCGGTCACCTACTGCTCGCCGCTTGCTGGCCGTTCTCCTTGCTCGCCGATGGCCACCTGCTACTCGCTGCCGACCACCTGCTGCTCGCCGCCGTTCTCTTGCTCGCCGTCGGCCACCTGCTGCTCGCCGCTTACTAGTCTCTATTTGCCATCGTCGCTCCCTGCTCCAGCGGCCTGGTCTCCTGCTCTCCGGCGGCCTGCTCTCTAACAGCCAACTCCACCGGCCTGTTCTCTTGCTGCTCCGGCGCCTCCGACGGCCTGCTTTCTTACTGCTTTGGCCAACTCCGGCGGCCTGCTCTCTAACTGCTCCAACTCCGGCGCCGCCTTCCTTCTGCCTTCCGCCGCCGCCACTGCTACGGCTAATCAAAGGTAATGGAACCATCTCTGTTTCTACATATTTAAAACATGACTTTTTGCCTAATATTAGATCCTCTAAGGGAGTGTTTATTTAAATTGAACATTGTATATGAAACAAAATATGATTGTCTAGTATTTTTTCAATGATCATTTCCATTACGGTTCAGGAGCTCGCTGGCCTTCTGCCTGCTCACCGCTCTTCCACGCTCGCCTGCCCGCTCGGCCTGCCCGTTCGGCTTCCACGTGCACCCATCCATCTCGCCCTCTCTCCCTGCTCCATAGCAAGACGCCTGACTGGGTTCAAACAGAGGTAAACATCCCCAAAAACCCTCTGTCTCGCCCTCTCTCCCAGCTCCAGAGCAAAACGCTCTGATTTGTATTTACTTAAATACTGATTTGTATTTACTTATCTACTCGTTCATCTAATGATTTTTTATTCATCATATTATTTAAATTTAGGGCTTTATATTTATTCATCTACTTTTTAAAATTATTTAATCATCTCTTGATTTATATTTGTTTATCAACTGAGATGTACTTTTTTATTTATCTAATGTTTTGAGTTTACTTATTTAGATGTTGCTATTGTAAATCAACCTAGGATATGAATAAATCTTGTGCTTGCATATATTTGTGCTTCTAATCCTCATGCTTGACCTAATTCAGTAAACCCTAGGAATTGATAGTATAAATGCATCTAAACATTCATAAGCTATTAATGTTGATTAATTTAGGAAGCATTGATATGTTGTTATGGCTGTCCACAAATGTTTTTATAAGAAATTGTGTGTTGAATGGGGTTGTGAACAAGGAACTGGTGTTGTATTTGTTGGCCTAGAAATTCGTCCAAGATTTACTCATTAGGAGTAAATCTTGGATAGTCTCCGGTTTGGGACTATTCTTGAAAACCTGATCTCACTTAGGATGTAAGTGTATAATGTGTATTGGGTTTTTGAGAAAATTTCAGCAGCATTTCCCTGTTTGTTCTCTAAGTACATATGTACTTGGAGAACAGCGGGGAAATGCTGCCGAGATTTTCTTGAAAACTCAATACACATTATACACTTACTAGTGATATTAGGTATTCAAGAATGGGATAGGTGGTACACATTTAAGAATGACATCACATGTATAAATCCTAAAATTTTAACCATAAACTCTAATCTGTTTACCCTAGACCCTAATCTTATTGTAATATATACTTATTTTCTCTTTGATCATAGAATGGATAGATCATGGATGTCCATTCGTAATTGCTGCACCCCATAGTTTATTTCTAGTCTTGATCAGTTTGTTAGATTTGCCGAGGAACATAGGAAACAACTTAGAGATAGGTTCTACTGTCCATGTAGGCATTGTGATAACAACTTGAAAGTCAGTACTGGTGACGAAATCAGAAGTCATGTCATGTGCAACGGGATTGTACAAGGCTATACAGAATGGCACTGGCATGGAGAGATTTCAAACCTGAAACCAGTGGATGTCGATAGCAGTGCTTGTGTGGAAGAAGAAATTGCCTCCGATGGCGTAGATGTGAATGAACCAGTTCCAGTAGACATCGTTGATGTGATGCTTGATAGTTGTGGGGTAGAGCACACTGATCCACCTCCCATGTTTAGAAACATTGTGCATGATGTTGAGATACCATTATACACGGGTTGTAAGTTTACGAAGCTTAGCGCTGTGTTGAGATTGTATAAACTGAAAGCTAACAATCGATGGAGCGACAAAAGCTTCATGTCATTGTTGTCTTTGTTGAAAGAAATTCTTCCTGAAGGAAATGAGCTGTCGATCTCAACATACCGGTTAAAGAAATTGTTGTGCCCAATGGGAATGGAGGCCAAGAAGATACACGCATTCAAGAATGATTGTGTATTATTTCAAAAGGACTATGTGGATTTGAAAGATTGTCCGAAATGTGGTGCGTCAAGGTATAAATTGACGACTTCGGGGGAGTCCAAAATTAGTTCTCCCGCCAAGGTGATGTGGTATCTACCTATAATACCACGGTTTCAACACTTGTTTGCCAATCCTATAGATGCAAAGAATTTGAGGTGGCATGTAGATGTTAAGAAAAATAATGATGGGATCCTACGACATGCGTCTGATTCCCCACAGTGGAAATTGATTGATCTATTGTACCCTAAATTCGGTGAAGAGGACAGGAATCTAAGACTTGGGCTTTGTACATATGGGATAAATCCAGTATATATTGATAAACTTGTTTAGCTCAGTGTAGGTTACCGTGGTGAAATCTGTTTGTCCTCCTACTAATGCATACGGTTGCTGAATCATGACCTCCCAGTCGTAACATGTAGTTGTCTGTAACCTATTTTAGCAGGTGGGATCATCACCTTAGTCCCACTATATATGTACTAAGCTATAGTGTTGTATGTAAATTCAGTGTTGTTGTTGTTATGCACTATATATGTGTTAGTATGTCATGTTGTTATATGAATCTAAAACACTTGTACGTGCTGCACTTTATGTATTGTATCTGTATCATGCTTCCCTTCATTGTGGCTTCTTTTTCTGTTTCATGCCTCTTTCAATATGATTTTGTTGGCAATGATGACAATGATGAATAAAGAATAACTTTGTTCTCATAATTAATTTTGTGTGAATGTGAATGAATTTTTATGAATTGTGTGTGAAAATCATCAATACATGAATGTTTCTACATGTGTCTGAATGTGAAAAGAGATAAAATAAATGTAACTATACTGGTTTCTACATACATGTGATGAAAAAAAATATGAATGTGAATCACATATATATAATATTGTTCATCATGTTTATTTTGCAGGTTTGTGGCATGTTGTTGACTAATATCAATGGATGTCGTAAAACCTACAGTTCATAACTGAACTGCAGGTTTCTCATCCTGTGACCAACCACAGCAGGTCTGCAGACTGACAAAAAAAACATAGACGTCGGTTATTTGAACAAAACCGACGACATATGGTTACAATGTCGGTTTCCATACTAGTAACCGACGTCGATTTCCATAATGAGGTCAGACACCACGGCCGTGCTGGCCAGTACGGCCATGGCAGTGAGCCAGACATAAAACAGGCGTTAGATATTTGCATAAAACTGACGACATATGGTAACAGTGTCGGTTGCCCTACTAGTAACCGACGTCGATTTCCCTAGAGGCCAGACACCACGGCCGTGGCAGCGGGTGAGATGGCGTCGGTTATCACTAACAAACCGATGCCGATAGTGCCCCAGATGGCGCCCTTTCTGTGGTGCTAAGGTATATGGCATCGGTTTCGAACCTAATAACCGACGTCTATACCCCCTGCTGGCGCGTTTTTGGCACATTTTCGGTGGCACGCGAACGGTTGTGGCGTTGGTTTGAGAACCAATGCGTAATGGTTGGGCTTTTAGCGGTGCCCACATAGGTGTCACTTAGAAACCAACACTAAAGGCCGATTATGTACTAGTGAACACACCCAATTTTGAAGAAGAAAAACCATGAATCAAGCTCCATTTTGCACAAAAAACCTCACAAACTAGTCTCGAAGAATGATTCCCAGGTAATCCTAGTCCCGATGAGCCCTTAAGGGGTTGACGGGATGGGCTAAAGATCTAGGAGTTTCTTCCACCATTATTGACTGGAAGGGGAAAACTCTAAACCAAATATGAGATGAGGATAATGGAGAAATAAGATCCAAACTAATTCCAGAGGACACATGTGAGGCGAGAAAGTAAATGACCCATACGAGACACTCTTTGGTCACCTGTAAGAAAATAGGAAGCAAAATCTTAGAGTGGGGATCTACCTACAAAGGGGGAAGGTTGGGGTGTAGATGGCTTTGTGTAATCCTACTAAGAATGATGAAACATCTTGCACACTCTGAGGTTCCTCAAAGAGTCCTAATAGCTCGACTCTGACGACCAGGGACAACTCAATTGGACATATCAAATGGTCCAAGCCTGAGGGGTCAAAATTGAAGAGATAGGAGAGTTTCTTAAAACTCCATGAAGCTTTTGATAGTTCTATATCCATACGAGAAATGGTGTAGTGGTGTTTGAAAACCTTTCTGAAGAAAGGGGGTTACAATTCTTTTGGGGGTTTCATTTTTATACATATCTAGAGTTTCATCCAAGGATAATTAGGTTTGAATTTTACTTGAAAATCAATGGTGAAGAAATCTCATCAATATCTTGAGGAAATGAAGAGATATTTCTCTCAAAAGAATCTGCTTAATGTATGTGAAAAGGAAGGGGCTGAATGTAGGTAGGAGATGAACTCTTCCCAGTCTAATGTTGATGTTGTGGCTCAAAGGGAAAAGCATATATAAAAAAAAATCTAGGCAACTATATCTTAGTGTGACATTATGATAATCCCAAAATTTTCACGTGAGAGGCGTTAAATCAGAAACTTAGGGAAATCAAAAATATTATCTTAAATGTTTAACATTTTAGGTAGTTTGGAAATGTTTTCTTTCCTATTACATTTAGGATAGCTACCAATCACCAGTTAAAAAGAAAATTCACACTTAAGCTAATTTAAGCATGTAGAGTCCTATTCTCGTATCAATTTCAACTTTTGAATGTTATTAATAAATTAAGGTCATTTAGTATTATCTTGTTATTTTGATTTATAATCCAATTCAGACAACCAATATAATCCAATTGAAGTAAAATTTGGCATGTCACCTAATTATGATGTGTATAATTCATGCATAATACATATTTTGTATTTTAAGACCATATATCAAGCCATCTAGCAAGGCAAGTTTTTAGTATTATTTGAATAATCAATATTATATATTTTGCAATTATGCTCACTTTGCAATTATCCACTCATTAGGCAACTAAATCCTATCTCACCTTTCCTTAAATTACTCAATCTTACTCTATTTTATCCTTAGTTATGTATAGTCCAAAATTTCTCTAGTTAATAATAACTTATGTGAAATGTCCTACAAATGAATACCAACATCTAAGACAATTTAGAAGGAGAAATTATAATTCTCCTATTAGTTTCCACTTTTGACAATTCTTAGTATGATTAACCAGGACTGAAGCTGTGATAAACTTTTAATGTATTTATCTTTTTGTTTTAGTCATTTTATTTTGAATCCATTTTTGGCTTTTTCTCTCCTTCACCAATCAAAGAGAAATTCTAGAGAATCAACTTTGAAACTAAAAACTATTACATTTATAAATTTATATAACTAGCTCCTAATTGTTATATTGTTCAAATTAAATAGTACCTAAGCCTCAAATAAGATGATCATTAGTTAAGAAACTATTTCTAAATTTCAACATCCTTTTTTTTATAACATCAAGTTGCTATTAGATTGGAAGCCAAACGGCATCTACAACAAGGGTGAAGTTGAAACCAACTCGGAGATACAGATACAAAGAAACAACTGAGGTAAGATTGGATAAAGGTAAGTCTCTTCTTCCTGGAATCCTATTCTTCACGCAATAAGCTTCTTTTAAACGGAAACACTCCACAATCTTGAGCACCACCAGCAGATTCAAGATCTGAAACATCAAAGCTGAAGCCAACAGAACCATCACCATAGGGCCATCACCAACCAGTGAATCAACACAGGAGACATTCGTAGCAACTCAAACAATTACAAGAAAAGGATCGGAGATAAACCCACGATCACTACCAAGGCCGGGTAAAAACCCAGGCGACTACCATCCTCTAAGGAGGGACTAACAATAACGCCGACAAGCGGCGACTAAGAGGCTGTAGGGATTGCCAAACCAAAATGCAAAAAAAGAACAGAAATAACCAACAAGATCAGAAAACAAAGAAAAAGGGAGGAAAAGCTCTCGCATAAATAAGGGCATAGGCCAAAGGGAGGCCACACGCCGGTCCCAGGACACCCAAACGTTCTCACCAGTGACTGGAGCCACCTCAGACAGATCGAAGCCGCCACCCCAGCTTCAGCTACGCCCGGATCAGGAACCCGAACCACCCGTCACGGAAAGAGGGGCTAGGGCAGAGAGGGGAGCACGGCGATGAGGCACCAGAGGCCAGAAGCCCCGTCGATGCAGGCACAAAGGTGACCTAGGGGGAAGCAGGGTGGCGCACCCAGGCCGTCGGACCCCCTTCCCCCGGTCGGAGGCGTTGCGTTCGGGAAGCCCTAGTCGCCCCTTGAGTCGTGAGACCTCAAGCGGAGCGGCAGCAGATGATCGTAAATTCTCTAAATTTCCACATCCTAGTATAGTCGAATCCAATGAAAAAGTTAACAATGATAACATGATTAAAAAGGCATCATGTAAGGGAAGATTAGTCAAGATACATAAAATAGGGCATGTTACATCCAATAAATGATAGCAGGCAAATCATCTTCGGGTGTTGGATAAGTAGGCACTTTGTAATATCCTTAATTTTGGTAAAATCAAATTACATAAATTTAAGCCAAGAATTGATAATTTTCTTTCTAGTAGTATTTTTGGTGGAATAATAATATTGATTACCTTGGTGACAAGTACAAGTTAAATAAATAAAAGGAAGTCGTACATGAATTAATGATAATGGCTTTTTGAATAAAATATGAGGTGTTTGAGATAATTGAAATAATAATTATCTAGACAAGAGTGGCAACCCAATGTGAAGACACCAAATAACATTATTTTGGATTTGATCTTTGTATACTTGAAAGTTTGAATGAAAACGAAAAGGATTCTAGAAATTGGGAGGAAGAGGCATTTCATGAGAAATTAGTAATTATTTTAATGAAAGGTTTAAAAGAACAAGTCTTATAGATGTAAAAGATATCAATATAATTTGAAAAAGGTAATGGTGGATTTTCTATGGAATACAAATATTAAGTTGGAAGAATATATTAAAGAGTGGGATAAAGGAACAATTTAGACTTTCAAGAATAATCTAGAATCCAATGGTGGTTTCTAAATAGGACCAGTTATCCAATGTGTTCCAAATAGTTAAGTGCTTTTCCCTAAATGGCTTATTGTTGCCAAATCCAAGTCCTAATTAGAACAAGGTAGTACTTTCTCGTGACTTTTTTATTAATAAGAATAAAATCCAAGAGTTTTATAGAAAGGTATGAAGGAGGAAGGTATTCTTTCCTATATTATGCCATGTTTTCCCATAATATTAATTGTCGAATAAAAAGATATATTTTAATGCATATGGGAAATAGAGTAATGGTATCCCTCACCTTTTGACAACTTGGTCGTATAACAAAGAAAAGATTAAGGAAAACAAAGAAGATATTAGGAAGGTACATATCGTTGGTGTTTAATGTAAAAGGAAACACATTTCTATTACAGTAGATTAAAGCCTACATTATCTCTCATGCGGCAGGAATTCTGGGAAGGAGATTCAGTTTCCCTCTTGATGGTTGTTCTCTCTCTCTCTCTCTCTCTCTCTCTCTCTCTCTCTCTCTCTCTCTCTCTCTCTCTCTCTCTCTCTCTTCTTCTCCTCGTGTGGGGACTACTAGGGTTCCTACCGTGACTTATATAAGAGACTAGGAAGGCTTTGTTCCCGTCGCAGACCTCCACCCATGTCGTCAGTTCCTGATCAATGCTCCCCTCGACACGGTGCACCTACTTCCTCTCTTTCCACGCTGCACTTCATCAAGACATTTCGAGAGAATTTTTTCCTCCCCCCAGTCCTGATCAGGTCCCCCTTGAGTCGCGAAGGCAGCCAATGGTGGGTGGTCGAGGGTTTTGGGTGCCGCCTCAGAGATGATGAGCGGACGTCGTAGTAGTAGTGTTGGGATACTGGTAGATGCAGATTTGTACTCCTTGGTCACCCTGGTTGCCGCGCCAGGCCCATGAGAAACGGGCTAGGCGGACCGGTGACCTACAGCGGCAAAGGAGGGAGGAGGCGAGGCACTGGCAGGCAGCGCTGGGGGTTGTGAAGGAAGAAGACTTCGTCAACCAGGATATGGACCTGGTGAATCTGGGACACTTAACGGCTTGGAGGAAGAAGCCCTTGCCGCACAGGTGACAGACATGGGGGAGTTGCCTTCGATTGTGTCGGGGGCGGCGTGTGTACGTCCGCGACGAGTCGACGACGCACCCATACAGGAGGCGGTCACGCCTAGCACGAGGAGGAGGAGAATCAGAAGCAAATGACGTGGATGCCCTCGACACTTGTTCAAGGCTTAGGGGGGCACGAAGGTCTTTTCCATTTCTTAAATCGGCTGGATTTTGAATCAGTGATAAGGTAAGCCTCACTGGCGTGGCATCATTTAATTGGCCCAATTACCTTTATTTTGCGAAAATCATAATTAATGATTGATAGCTCGGATGGGGACTTATAATATATGAAAATTAATCAACATAACGAGTGGAACACAAAGAAAATATAATTGAGACTTCATAATGCTTTATTTTTCAAAAGTAGTGCAAAGATGAGTTTAAGTGGTGTTTAATACATTTAAACCCCAGATTTGTGTTATAAGATGGTTGAATGTGTTAAAAATGATTTATTTACCATAATAACTAATATCGTTGAACAAGAAGAGAAATCAAGGTGATTAGGACCATAGTTATGATAGTTAGAGTTGTTTATGTGGATAATAATGCACATGAAAGATTAGGGCTAAAGGTCACATCTTGCAATGTTGATAATGAACTTAATTGGATATAAGTTGTCATAAAGAAGGGCATATGTTAGATATAGTGATTAGGGTTACACATGATGTTATGTGGATTAAATAAAGTAATATGCGATGGAGATAGGTTTATACCCTTATTCCTAATCTAACTCGAACATTACCCTAAAAATAACTCAATACCAAGAAATCTAAACCCTAGATCAAGACCGAGTAGGATTCCATGCAATTAATATGTTTAATGTGATGGTGACACTTGAGATTTATATTCATACATACTAAAATGTTATTTGCTTGATTTTCTTGTGGATTGGATAATATGCTAATCTTCATGGCTCACTATTGAGGTGCGTGGTTATGCCTAAGAATAATAGCTTTAGTTTCACATGGCTTTTTTAGATTTTTTCAGCATCGATTGCAATAAAATGCTTGTTTGTTTATTTAATTTTGTTCAAACATAATGCCACTATAAATATCACATAAAAGAAAGTTTATGGAAAAAATGCAAGTTTATATTTGCAAGTATTTGTTGAAATATATGTTGTTAATTACTTGCACATTTTGGATGCACCTCACGTACCAGTATGGTACTGATCATGTTTTTTGTTTCACACCCTTTTAGGTATAAATTGGTATAAATGATAAAGGAAAATAAGATATCAAGATATGATGGCATATGTGGCATTAAAAATATAAAGAGGATTAGCTAGACACTTTTTGTCATACGATGTAGTATTCATGGTGAAAGTTCATGTAAGTTTTTAGTGAATTAATGAAATTGTTTCCTAGTATTTATTATTTGATAAATTTGGATCCTTAGGAAATTTTTAGGTAATGGCTCTCACCTTTTTGGCCTTCCTCAACTGGGGGTTGCTAAAAGGTGAGGTCGTTACACACTTCATGATGGGAACAATCTTGTACTAATCAAACATCATTTAGTGACACTATTCCCATTTGGAAGTCACTTATATCTCCCTCCATTGCTTTCCTTATTATAGAATGGATGGATTTTTGTAGGATATCCTCAATCTTAAGTTCACCCATGCAACGTTTCCACTGGGATATTCCAAAAAAATCATTTTTCCTTGTCCCTCCTTGAAAACTTATTACACCACCAGGATGATTTGGAGTGCCTACAACTACTATGAGATTACTTTATGGCCCTCAAATTGAAACGTCCCTGACTGACGTCACTGATATAGTTCTTTCATACTATAATAGAATAGTAATGAAATAATCATGTGACAAGTGAAAAATAACTATCAAATATTGGAAACATGAAACAATAAAATATCTATGAATTTTTTGTTGTTTCTTTAATTTTTTGATTGGGTATTTCACTAGAAGCAACAATTGTCCAAGTATTAATCCACTATATATATATTGTGGCTACATGCGGACATGGACAATTGTAAGATGAGACTCTCAATCCTTTTTCCATCTCTTCACTTTCGTATGGACACATATTTTGCATTCTAGTTTATCCACCTAAGCCTAGTAAGCGGTCATGTAGAATTTTGTCCTACCTTTCCCTGTGAGTCAGTCTTACTCAAATTTTGGGTAAGTTTAAAAATATGATTATGATCCATATATTAGACTCATTTCATGTAATATTTATTTAGGAAAATAATCTAAAACAATGTCTCTTGGTGATTTTTCTTGAACCTTCTCCACACACCCGCTTCAAGGTAGAGGCATACAATGCATTCATTCTTCCCAAATTTTGTGAAGACAAAATCAGTGATGTATTGTTTGATGAGTCTTGTATTCTAGTCTCATCATGTCTCACCCATGGTTTGCAATAAAATATTTCTAGGATCATTTTTATCTAAATGACATATTTTATTCATCAAAAAGCATGTAATAAGTTTGACCGATAAGGAAAAATATATGTTAGTTAAGTTTTCTATATACTTAAGATGGAGTCAAGAAAAATAAGATCCCTCTTTACTCTGAGTAACTGATACCAAGTGGGAATGTCAATTGGTACTATGGCACACATAGTTGTACCTGATTAATGTCTAAACATACTAAAATTGTCCATTATGAGTCTTGGTTTCTTATCAAATTTGATGATAGTCTTTTCATCCTTCTCCTTTGCTTCCCCAACTTTTTCTCTTTAGGAATTAGAGTAGGACCTCTTCTTCTCCTTGTGGGATCCACATTAGTTTCACTGCATGTCTCAATGTGGTCCTTAGGGTGTGGATTTTCTGCCAAGATTCATTTCAGGATCCTTCAATAATCTGAGGTGATAGACAAAACTAATTTAGTACCCAATATATAATATTTGTAATTATGGTTACATTTGAAAATTAAGTAAATCATTTTATAGATAATTTTACTCACTCAAAAGGAATGAAATATTGTTATAAAAAGAATAACTCAAGATTCATTTGTGACCTTCCATTGAATACTTAAAGTGTTGTTTTCTTAAAGTACCATATGTTTCATCCCATTAGTGCAAAGCCCAAGTCTAATATTTCTTCCTACTGATCTTTCATCCTACTCTATTAGTTTAACTAAAATTCCATCATCATTTAAAAATGTCAACACCATTAGACAAAAAATTCTTTAGGTTGATGTGAAAAGAAACTAAATCACTTGGCAAGCTGGGAGATTGTCTGTAAACCTAAGCGGATAAGAGTTTTGTGTATCATCAACCTCATGTTTCATTCTCAATACATGTCTTGTAATATTGTTTCTTCTATATGTCCCAAATGTGAAATCATTTTGTTCTAAGCACATGCCAAGGAAATATAACAACCTTGGCACAAAATGTTTCACTCAAATTCCTCTTATTTTTTAGGATACCTCCCTCATGCATGCATTATACATCATAGAGAACACTATGCAAAAATCATGGGAATAATTTGCAAATATCAAATTTCTATTTGAACCTTCGTCACCACTCTGATGCATTGCATACATGGAACATCATATTCAACTTCTTCCACATGTCTAATACATTTCCAATAATTATATAAGTACATCATATTCTTGATTTTTTCAAAGGAGAAAATGAACAAGAACCACAACCTATGTTCCTAATCAGACACGTTGGATTCTATAATAATTCATTACAAGCAAAAGCAGACAATTGCAATTTAATTAATAGGTTTACATGTCAAGTATCATATAAGAAACATAAGAACAAACACAGTAGGAGAAAAAATAAATTGAGTGAAAAAATCACACTAGATTTCTCTCTTGAAGAAGAGAGATGTAGCATCCCACTTTTCATTACATGTATAAATCACTGAGCGGAAGCACCTTACTCAGGGGGGTGTCACAAGATGCTATTCTTTGCAATTTAAAGTAAACAAAACACTTTGCATTAATTGAAATCAGATTCATACATAGCTTTGGCAAAAGGAAATCTACATCAAGTTCTTCTAATCTACTTTGATAACAAGATTATACATCCTCTAAAAGATATCTAAAACTCTGGATCATCTTGGTAAAAGGCACCCCACTAGGTCTTTTCTGCTTGAAGATTCCTTGAGCTATTTCATGCATGTCAAAAAGCTTCTTCCTCCTAAGCTTGCTCCTTACCTGCGGGCATCGCACCCTTAGCCATGCATAAAACCAATGGTAAGTGGAATTGAACATATTATTAAACTGAAATAATATATACTTTGAAGAAAAAAAATGTTTAAACATCATGAAAATAAACTTTGCATTTTATCATTGTCTTTTATCTGACTTATATAAGAATCCTCAAAGTGTTGCACCGAAGTGCCTCTTCTCTTTGCACTAGAGTACCTCTTGAATTGCACCTAAGTGTTATGTATTCTAGGAAAGCCCATGATTTGCACCAAAGTGCAATGTATGCTAGGAAAACCCATGATTTGTATCGAAGTACATTGTATGCTAGGAAAGCCCATGACGAGGATCTTATATAAGGTTCATTCATTATCTTTACTCTTTACTCTTGATTACTCTTTACTCATGCTCTTAAACATGAATATGATGTAATATGATAATTCTTGAAGATAAACAATAAAAGGGATTTCATATATCCATTAACTTTTAACTTGAATCAATAAAATTATAGCATGCATAATACATTCACATAATAACATGTACATTGTACACAGTATCATATAAACATCCAATAATCATGATCAAAGTGCATGGACCACTTACCTTGTATTTATAGGAGATAAGATCTTCCTTCCTAGGTTCAGTAAATGCTAATCATGTCATTGGGGTTTAAAACCCTAAACACCTTGTTCATAGCGTTCAACATATCAATCTACATTTAATTATCACCTAAAACCCTAATTTTGATAATATATGAATTATTAATCTTAAATTAGATCCAAGATGATATTTTTATCCAAAAATGATAGACTTTGCCTATTAGGATCATTTAAACATGTTATGTTCATCAAAACCTAGAAATTAGGGTTTTAATACATTTATCACATTAAAATTTGTAAGTTAGGTACTTTTATCATTAGAAGAAGAATTAGGTCTAGAACTATTTTGATTGAATTCCTCGCATTCTTTTGATAAATTTTCATATATATATCTTTCCATCATTGGACAATCCTATGATTGTTTATCATTTTTAGAAATTAACACAATCTGGACCAATCAGCTCTCGCCACCTAGGTGGCTCTCTGGGCCAGGGCACACACCACAGGGCACAATGTAGCCAATTAGCTTATGCAGGCTGGCGGCCATGTTCCCGTGGCTACGTGAAAAAAGAAGTTAAAAGGTCAGATTTGACCCTCACCTTAAAGAATAAGATCGGGGGCAAACAAGACGTCTTCACTGTGGAGCAAGCCCTCTACAGTAGTCAACTCTCTGGTTGACTCTACAAACCCCATCTCCTGAGAGACAGTCACAATAGCTGGCCTCTCTGTCTCATTTTGTCAGACTCTCTCGAGGTCCCTATTTCGTATGATGATGGTCAGAGAAGCAAGAACGGTGTACGGCTTCTTCCTCTAGAGTTTAGAGAAGATGAGGGGTGAAGGATGGGCTAGCATGTGAATTGATGGAAGGAAAAGCAGCTTCTGGTCTCGTGGAGACTTGCGGGCCAAAGTAGGGTCTCACAGGGGATTGTTACCCCATATATATACCTAGTCCAAGGAGGATTGGCCGATGAGGGGTCTACCAATTGGGGAAAGTCCCAACTCTAGGAGAAAATAGGGAAAACTAGGGATTGGTAGCTTCAATTTCATCATCTGAATCCAATGGGATTCCTTTGAAGAATAGATATAGTCAGGGGAGAGAGAACAAAATCGAAGAAGTTTCCAACTACTATTCTAGCTTTCCCGATCCGATCCAGATGTATTTGACGACCTGAGTGTCATTGGATCCTGATCCAATGGCCCACATTGTGCGTGAAAAAATAAAAGGCCAAATATAGCTTCTCAGTCCGATTTTGATTGTGACATTTGATATGAATTTCCATAATCCTTCTCACTTTAGGAAACCTAATAAATTCATAAATATTTCTCCTTACCTCTATTTGGTTCCAAATTTTTAAGGAAAGCTTTTAATATTTAAATCTATGTGAGGGCAAGATTTGGGGCCAAAATATGAAAGTTAGATAGCCTTTTCTTGACCATTAAGAAAAAGACATATTTGATTCATTTAAGGCATTAATTAACCTCCTTTTCCATCCAAACTTGGTAAGAAACCTTATTTAGGTGTCTATTTCTCTTGGGTGCAAGTTAGGACCGAATTATGCCCATTGGTTACTCTCAACTTACATTTTCTAGAAATTTCCACACAATTCATTATTAGTCATTTAATTATAATGTAATGCATTAATATATTAGATAATTTGGGAATTACTTACCTTTGTGAACCACTGAGTTAAAAATTTGAGATAATAACATATTTTCCACTTAAAAGTTGTTTCATCTACCTTTTATGCTATTTATGGTAACTTCTTTGGAGGAGAGAAAAGAAACCAACATGTATATCTTTGAATTAATTGTAACACATAATGTTCATACGAAAGAGAAAAAGTATTTTGAGTCCTATTTTACTCTTCTCACTTCATTATCTCTTAAGAAATTTCATTTCATGGTCATTTTGCATTAAGACCCTCAACTATTTTATTTTATGTAAAATCGCATTCCAAGGTTCAAATTATTCTTGAAATTTTGGGATGTTTTGAGAGATGATATTTAAAGAAATCAACACTCATATATCTTTTAGATATGCACTTCCTATAGAAGAAGATCACCTTGCTCACACATAGATGATGGACAACAACACCATTGGAGCATCTCATTGGTCGTTAGATACCCCCACCCAACAAATCACATCAAGGAAGAGGGTACAGAGAAGAGATCTCTTGCTCAGGTGATAAATTCTATGGGAGGCGCACACAGGGAGTGACTATGTAAGGCAACAGTGATAAGGCAACAAAATATGAATGCCATATTTTGTTGTCTTAGATATGTGATCCTAGTTCATGTGTGTTTAACCCTAATCCCATGGGCCTTATTTATATCACTTTCATGCTCAATCCTATTCCTAGTTTAATGTAATCACATGACCACTCTTGTACATAAAAAGGAATATGAGGATTTCATTTCCAGTTTAGGAGGAATACAAGGAGTCCCTTCAACTTTAGAAGGAATGTCAGGTGTCCATTTTCAACTCAAAAGGAATACAAGGAGTTCCTTTTCAACTTGGAAGGAATACAAGGAGTCCCTTTCCAATTTGGAAAGAATTAATTAAGTAATCAATTAATTAACTAATTAACTTGTTAAGTAGTTATCCTATTGTGTTAAAAATGAGATGGAATACATCAAATAATTTCCAAGTCCTGTTCTTGATTTGTGCAAAAGACATAAATACTTTTTCATCCACACTCCTTATGTACTAGTTGCACCTACATTGGGCTTAGTGCATGTTAAGTAATATTTAAAAAGGATAATATAGCTAACAATCCCCCTACAAAGTCCAATGTGTAGTGCACTCGGGCACTCACTCCTCCATATTGTGTGCTTTCAGTAGGTATCTTCTTTGTTTGAACCATGCCTAAGTTATCAAATGTAGACTCCACAAGGAATAGGTGAACTAGTGGCTTGAACTTGTACTATGGGTACAAGAGTATTGGTTCATAACAACACAATCAAGACAATGGCAATAAAGAAAAAATGATACATCAAAGGCCATGCATCCAAATCAAGAACTGTGGCTGATATCATGAAATAACCCAATTGCCCTATTGTAGCCTACACAACATCATTCATTTAGTCGCAGTCTCAACGTATGTACTTGTAGCATCCTATCTTAGGACTTGTCACCATTCTAAAACTAAACACTTACTAAATTGCAATCATGAGACTACCATTTTTTTAGGGAGCAGACCCATAGATGCATAAAGTGTCATGTAAATTGCATAGTGTCAACCAATAAACCCAACAACTTGTTATTACCACATTGAACCCAATTTGTGGGGTCTTCACTCTATTGGGCTGGGTTGCTACAACCTGTGAATCATAAGGGGTTCAGTCCCATCCCCAACTTCGATTTCTCAACTAATACTAAGATAAGACCTTTAATTAAAAGGTTGGATATATTTTCTTTTGTAGCTACATAGTCTGAAGCAACAACCCCATTAGACACTAGCTCCCTTATAAACTTGAGCTTGACTTGAATGTGTCTATGCTTTTTATAGTGCTTGGAACTCCTTAACTTGGCAATAGTTGGTGTGATATCACAGTGAAGTGAAATCATAGGAAGTATCTTCTTTACATAGGTAAACTGGACATAAGGTCCATGTAACCATTCCATTCCAATCCAGTTTTATCTGAAGCATACAACTCATCCTAAAAGTGGATTGAGACAATATGGTATGTTTCTTAGACCTCTAGGCAACATCACCTCCTCCCAACAGGAATATGTATCCTAAGACACCATTTCTCCCAAAGTTCATATAAATCTAGCTCACATTACTATATCCTTTGACTACCAAGTAATACTTTCCATAATGCAGCCTAAGGGAACTAGTTCCGTTAATGTACATCAATATTCTATCAAGAGATTTCTTATCATGGAACTATTTATTACCTAATTCCAAACTCCAAATAACTATAAAGTCAATTGTGAAAGGACCCAAGCGTATATCCCTAGAATGGATCACATCCACATAACATATTCATGAATAAAAACCACAAGAAGAACATTATAAACGTAAGGTAAGAACAACAAGAGTATATGTGTAAAAGAAACTAAACTTAAAACCTTACATCTAGATTATAACCCTTATAGATTTCAAGTCATATGGATATTGCATGTCATTAGATATTCCCAACAAAGATAAGCACAATATTATTATACTAGACAGGAAGAAACAATCATTATAATATTGTCTTTGTGCACCTGATAAATAATATTATAAAATTCATACACATCAGAACAACTGAGTTTAGTATGCTTTAAAAGATATAAAAACACATGTTTAAGGGAACATATATTGCTTGGCTAAAACTTAATTAGTGACAAGAAAGAAAGCAAAACTTTGAAGACTTTCTTTTAACATGCAAGTGTGCTTTAAGTTCATTTCCATTATATCAACAATAGCATAAGGCCTTTGACCAGCTTATCAAAAGCATGGTTATGTGAGGGTTATTTAAGACAATAATAAGAATGATACATGTTTCGATGTGAGGGACTAAAAGACTAAACTTCAAGAGTTGACCCTATTCTTAAGGGACATCAAGACCATCACTAAGAGCTAACCATTTTATCAACATGGTTTTTCCTTGCTTGATAAATCAAGTAGGTTCACTTAGCCTTATGTCTTTACCCTAAGAATATAGGCGCTTGCACAAGGTTGTATAACAGACATCTATGATAATGTTTCCAAGTTTGTTCAACATACTATAATGAAGACGAAACATAATATTCATAGGGAACATGTAGCTTAAATAAGTATTTAAATCCAAGAAGTTTAGATTACATACATACAAGCAATTTTTCAATACCACTAGTTTAGTCAATAGGAGGATAAAAGTGTACCTTGATTAAGAACATTAGATTATATAACATGATTAGATCTTTGAAATGAGTCCATCAAGGAATCCTAACATTACAAATAAGTATGATTTGGTGAACATCTGAAAAATTTATGGCATCTTAAACAAATTCATTAAGGGTGGATATTTCACCTAATCTAACTTCCACTTTTCAGAATGATTGATTTTGACATCTTCAATATTCATCATCAAGATACTTAGTACATAATATATCATTTTGACTTAGATGGAACATCCTAGCAAGATTAGTGACTTCAAACTTTTAATGCATGATCTTAATATAGAAATCATAAGATTTGAATAATATTAGTGTCTTAAACATCATAACATACGTTTAAGTCATATCACTTTCATGAAAGATAGTCAATAGTAGAGTATAACAAAGATCAAGCTTGATTTAATGTCATGAGTAACAACAATTACTATTTTGAGGGCATGAAATATGACCGTTACCGTCAAATTTGTACAAGATTAGTTCTCAATCTAGCAACATGCACATTGGGTCACATTTCATGTCATATTTAGGTCACTTAGTCATAATAGTGAAAAAGATTGATCCATGAGGCATTTAGGTGTTATAAGAATATAAATTTTCATTTGGTATCCACAAGGTATTTTTTTAACACATTTGATCATTATTAACAAATGATTCAAATATGCCTAAAAAAGGATCCATAAACATCACACTCAATGGAATTTTTCATGAAATAAAGGCATTGAGATGGCATGAAGTGATACATTTTAAGTTCATAGTTCAAAGTCAGATAAACTTACATATCTAGAGTGACCATGAATATTTTGGGGTCATATGACCATATTGGTGCACAAAGTTCATGATTTTAGTACAAAAGCTCATATTAAGTGACATTAGAGGTACATTTCATAAAATAGGGTCATTAAAAGAGCTAAGAATGATCAAGTTTGATTCATAGATCACAAGATAGAAGAAGTTACTAATTAGGTTCATATAATCAAGTAGGGTCATGATATGATCATGGTTTTGCATTATAATCATTAAATGAATTAAAAGCAATCCATATTTAGGGTTTCAGAAGTGCCATTAGTGGAATTTGGTCAAGAAATTGATTCCATTTGATATATCCCGTTCTCTAGATCAAATTTCATATATAATATGTCATCTTTTTCCTTATGAATGATTTAGTATGAATTTTACAAGATCATGGTATTTCTAGCATGAGAGAGAGATCATTGGGATGAGATGGCACACCACAATTGGTCTCTCACAGGTGCATGGTCGTGTTTTGACCAGTCCAGCATGGTGCATTGGAGAGGGATGATAATGGGCTTTGATATGGGTCCACCCATTAGAGAGGGTAGGCTCGTGTGCCACCGACCATTGGATGTCAGTGTAACGGCTCATTCGTTGTTTCCTGCAGTGAGACTGCATTTGTGCTAGGGCGCATAGCCGCAACTGCACCCAACCAAGGTGATAATTCAATCTAGAATGAAAAACAAGAAAGAGGACCCGAGGGAGGAAAAAACATGACGTGGGGGCATAAAAGAGGACCAAAAACTCATTCGTGGGCTTTATAGGGTAAAAAGGAGCTCGACACCCATTGGTCTTCCCTTGCCATGGCTAGAGCATGGGTGAGTCCATATGGGTGTCCTAAAACCCTCCTTAAATCCAAAAACTTTAGAAAAAGGTATAGGTGAGGTCTAGAGGATGAGAGTAAGACTTTGGTGACCTTGATTTAGTTAGACGACATTGTAGCTCCATGAATGTATGACAGTCGTGGCCTAGGACATTATGGCACCAATGACCAAGGTAGGGGATGATCCTACGATTGTCTGATCTAGCATGAGTGATCCATGGCCTTAGAATCCATGGTCTGGGTCCACGAGATTCCCCTAAACCAACAAGGAATGCACAAGGGGTCAGGCCCGAGAGAGGGGAAAGGGTTGAGGCCTAACAAGGAAAAAGAAGTAAAGGAAAAGTTTAGATACCAGACAAATTTGTATAAGCCATTACTTTCTCTTGAACCTCCAACTTTGGTGATTTCTTCACCATTAGATCACAAAAATTTCATTCTCTTTTTATAGAAACATGATTGAGACCGAAATAGGCATGTTGATTGGTCTCAAAATTTTAAAAACTTTCCCAATGTTAGTCAAGTCACTTGAAATTATGAAATTTAATCGAAAATTACAATTTATCACTCATAACTCATCAATTAAGAAACATGCATGATCAGCCCAAAATTGCACATACATAAGGAGTAAATCTAGAGTAATCAGACTTTAAATTTATAACCCGACACATAGACTCCCAGAGTGATAACAACGTGGTATGATGTAGTAGAACGGGGTCGAACACAGGGACAAGGTTGGTAAGTTTCAAGACAAATGAAGTCTTATCTTAGCTACACTAATCAAAAGGTATGGTAAGTGTTCCTTATGGAACGATGATACTCCAATGAAAAAAGTAACAAACAAGCAAAGTAAAATTAACAATAAAACAAAAGAGCAAGATGTTTAAGGAGTTTGAAAATAAGGATGGAAAGAAAGTTAGATTGGATTTCATCATTCAAGGTATCTCATCAACATGCAATGCTCACATCCATCATACACCCTTAGCAAGTTTACAAGCAATAATCATAAGTGTTTATTCCCACCTCTCTCAAGGTTAGCATAGATCTATATTATAAGGTTGTCTCGCTCTTGAGATGGCAAGAAAACAATCAACATAAAACCATATGATCACAGCTAAAGCATTCCAACATTCTCATGCATTCAAACTCGTAGATATGATTTAATACTACTCAGTCAAGGTATTAATAATCAAACAACACAAGATGGTATCTAATCATGCAAGTGCAGTATTAAGAAAAAGAGTATGGAGATAAACATTTCTAAGAGCATATATTCAATGAATATTAGTATTTACATGTTGAAAGAGCCTTAGTGGCTACTCCCAACACAAGTTAGATGACCATCCACTCATGGTAGTAAGTGACATGGTGGAATTACAAGTATAACAAAAAATGGAGATGGAGATGGAATAAGGAGAACAGATCAGAGAGGAAGATGAAAGATACACCAATAGCAACCGAAATGAGTCAAGGTCAATGTAGACCTCCTCCTTCTCTCTGAATCATGCAATGTCATGTAAAATGGCTGGCTTCATATTGCTCCTTCTCTCAAAGAAGGTTTCATGTACTTGTCAAGTATGTGGAGGCATGTCGATCTTCAAACTCATCCTTAGGTTGTAATGAACTGATGGTGAGAGTGCAGGTCGATGGTGTGATGGTACTGTAGTAACACTTCATCTTCAACCCGTGATTGAGCCCCCTCCTAGTAAGGTCAAGGGGTGTGCCATTTGTAGCACTCACTACAGGGCTTGAGGAGCTCATAAATCAATTTTGCTTGTGCCCAAATCCTTACGAGCACGTGCCTCAGGGAACACACTTAATTAACGAGGTGAATGATTTGTTTAGTGCTTCCATCAATAGGTGATGGCACTGGCTAACCATTGGTTGATATGCCGTGTCTTCCTAGACTTAAATTGGCACCATGAGGCATGACATCCCTGGAGGTGAGCTCGTTAAGCCTTCAAAAGAGTAAGTATCTAGGTAAGACATTATAATATGGATGGTATATGGGCGATCTATTCTTCAACTATTGGCTCCTAGGTGAGACATTAGAATATGGCTTGTCCTTTCCTTCAGTAGGTATGCTTCCTATCTCACCATCATAAGTCCACCTAAGAGTGACCTTGGAGGAATGAGGCTTGTTGGGTGTTGGTTCCCTTTCATAAGGATGGTAAGATAATGTATCCATCTTCCAATGGTGGATCATCTAGTGTTTGTTCTGAAGGAAGGGACAAGACCATTAGTTTGAGAATCGATGGAGGGTCAGATCAACAGATTCATAAGTTGATGATTATGTCGGCACACTGAAATTGGTTTGAGAGAAACCATCGATTGTGGGATCCTCTCCAAAGATGACTTATAGGTTAGGACCATCACTTAATGAAATTATAAAATAGAAAGAAGTAGTTAATCCTAAATCAAGGCATAAATGGAAAATATGAAAAAAATATGAGAAAATTAAAGCAAGTATGTATGATAGAAGGAAATCCAAGGCAAAATTAGGAATGGAACATACACAAAATTAGATGTTATCAACTCCTCCAAATTTAGAATCTAGCTTGCCCTCAATCTTTTAATAGAATCAATGCATCAAGCAAAAGTTAAGGGCTTTATTTGTTTAGTGTTTCTCAGCATTGACCACCATCCTTAGGTCAAGATGGATATGTGACTACTCAGTTTGCATATTGTATTCCCAGGCTTCATTCCCTTATATCTATAGTTGTGCAAGGGGTATCTCCTTCGCAATTCTTTTCTATCTTTATTTCCTAGTTGTACTTGTGTAGGGTTCCTTTGTGGGTAGCTTTCACACCCAAATTCTATTTTATGGATAGTCCTAACTAGTTTTGTTGGGGTGGGCTAAGGTTGTGGTGTATCCTATCCTCCTCAGGGTCACTCAACCATGAGTATTTTTGTAATAACAATGTTACTCAAGTGTTAGTCTTGATCTAATTTCAGGTGGTTTTGCAAGTTCCCCCTTGGAAGATAGGTGGGTGATGATTTTTGGCTTCCAAGACATGCTAGCATGCATGGCATATTGATGTGCACAAATCGCATCATCTTTTGGATCATGTTTGGTTGCATATCCATGTTGTTTTGACTCAATTATCACTGTCATTCATGCTAGATTCTATATTTTTAGCTATTCTTACTTGTCTCATGGTTTGGATTGTTAGTATTACATTTTACAATGAAATGATGAAGAATTTATCATATTATCACTTATTGGATCACTCCTCAAGTATCTACATGTTTTAGGGTTTGAAACAGCACAAATACTACTTTTTACGGCATGTAAAACTGACCTACACGTCGTAAGTTATGAGCAAAATACACAGCATCCCAAAACAACCATTGACATGTCGTGTCTTAAAAAGACACGACGCGTCTTATTGAAGACATCCCGTGTCTAAGTCTAGAAATTAAATGCAGAATTCCAGATTTGTAGCAAAACATCGTATTTTATTAAAGACATGTTGTGTCTTATTAAAGACATGTTGTGTCTTATTAAAGACACGTCATGTCTTATTAAAGACACACCGTGTAACCTCCCAGAACTCGATCCAAACTTCAGCTATTGCATAAGACACATCGTGTGACCTAGAAACTTCACTCAAACATGAATTTAACTGTCACACACTTATATATATGACCCCAAGCCGTCTTGGGATAGTTACCACAGACTATTTGGGACTTTTAGGAGGGAAACTTGACTGGAGGGAGTCCTTGAGAAGTTGGAGAAGACCAAGGGAGATAGGAGGTGGTTACTCTAGAGAGAACCATCTTCTTCTTCCTTCTTCTTCACTATTTGTAGCAAGGATCTTCTTCTTCCTCTTCTATCCACTTGGGAGTGAAGAAATCTGGAGGAAGTGCTGCAAACAAAGATGAAGCTTGACTTCTAGCCAGAGTTCTTCTTCGTTCTACTACTTCTCACGGACATACTAGTTCTTTCTACTCTTTTACTATGACCTTTGATGTTTTCTGCTGCTTGTACCTTCTTTCTCTAGCCATGGATGAGTAGAATCTAAATCTTAGACATGGGAGAGTAACTCTCATGTCATAGCTTGTATGAACATATGAATTTTGTACTAAATGTTAGTTGCTTGCATGTTCCAAGAGTTGTTTCAGATCTGAAATGCTTGTTTGTGTGATTGGTCATAATACTTGCATGTTTTATGCTTTCTTTCATAATATGAGAAGATGTGTTTGAGAGTATGGAGTTACTCTTTTGGCAACTTGTCCTTGACTACGAGAGTGGGTGGGATTAAGTTGAGTAGTAAGGTTTGTGATTCGAAATGAAATACATACACGAGAGTGATGTATGGAGTTAGAATCATCATCACTTCACTGAGAGGTGAGTGATGACTATAAACCTCCTTTGCAAGTTAATTAACATGTTTAAATTCGTATTTTAATATAAGATATGATGTGATAGTGAAATCCCAAGTCTAGGATCCTCCTAAATCTAAATCGTAACCTTTCTTAAGTGATAATTTACTATTTTATTTTAAATATGTAATTTAGTTGTTCTAATCCAATCATCTTGTGTAAAACGATCTAGATTATTGAAAATCATAACTCTTGCGCCTAGCTAACCAACGCTCCTTGTGTTCGTCCTAGACTACAACTACTCTAGTATACTTTTGGGAAATAGCTAGTTGAGTAAAAGATCATTCTTATGATTTAAACTCGTTAGTGTAACAACCAACAAGTTTTTGGCGCCATTTTCGGGGAGCATCGGTATTCTTGTTAGAGTAAGAGTTGTTGATAAGTAAATGAGACTACATCACAACCTTCATATCCACCATCATATCCATAAATCATAATTCATCTTGATCATCATAATTTGTTGTATCTTCCATGTTTGTTTTTGTATCTCACTCACCTAGTTTATTTGTAAGAGCAAATGGGGTGTTCATAAAAAGATCCTTGAACTGTGCATATTTCTACATTCATAAAATGATCACATCATTTGCATCCCTCATGGAGCAAGATGAAGTGAAACCCAAACATGTATGAAGGAATCACAACCCACACAACCATTATCCATGTCACCATCATTCAAACGACATTCACCGATGCCACCTTCATCCACATCACCTTCATATGCACCTAATTCACCACCATCGTATACACCACCAACACCCATACCATATTCTTCCACACCCTCATATCCACCACCTTCATCCATACCACAATCACCACCACCATCTACGCCACATCCACCTAATCCTCTGGATCCACATGAAGAACTAGTCAAGGAGGATGACCTTCCTCTTAAGGACTACTTTGGTATAGCTGCAATGAACATGAGTGGGCCTATTAATATTTTAAAATTTGAGGCAGAAGAGTTTTCTATCAGCCCAGCCATCATACAATTTCTACAGCTGAATGCATTTGGAGGGACACCAATGGAGGATCCAAACCTCCACATTGCTAAATTTCTATAGTTGCTAAGCACCATAAAGATAAATGGTGTTCCTACTGAAGGGATCTGCCTAATCCTTTTTCCATTCTCTCTTAGAGATAGAGACAAGGCATGGATCTATACTTTTCCAAAGAAGTCAATCGGCACTTGGGAGGAGCTTCTAAAGGTCTTTTTGGCAAGATATTTTCCACATAGCAAAACTTTACAACTGAGGAGTCAACTCATCAATTATTCTCAAAGGGATGGAGAGACCTTGTATGATACATGAGAGAAGTTCAAAGACCTTCAACATCTTTGTCCACATCAAGGTCTAAGCAATTGGCTTCTATTGCAATCTTTCTATAATGGTTTGTTCTATAATACAAGATTATCTATTGATGCAGCTACAAATGGAGCTCTAATGAACAAATCTTATGGAGAAGCTTATGCTATTATTGAAGATATGGCAGCAAACCATTGCCAATGGAGCTTGGATACAAGATACCATCGATCTTATTCAGCTACTACATCTTAGATACAAGTGGGGAGTCACATGGTTGATGCTATAGACATAATTGCAGCAAAGCTAGACACTTTATCACAAAGGTTTGAGAAGCTAAGCACACAGCCATTTCAAGTAGCCAATATTATTTGTGATTCATGTGGGTTTCTTAGACACTCATGTTCTACATGTTATGCTTCTTCTATTTATTCTCCAATGGGCTACGCTCCACCGAGTTTCTACAGCAATGCAAACTCGAATTTCATTCAGCCACAACAACAACAAGTAACTTCTAAATTAGAGTCCATGCTTGCAACATTTATTTCAACTCAAATGCAGCAAAATGAGGAGTTCTATCAACAAAGACAATCAATGAAGGGTGTCATTTGCCAACTCTCTTCTAAGGTGGATGATATTGCTACTCATGCACACATCTTGGAGAAACAAATTGCACAGCAAGCTCTTTCTAGCAAAGAAGCATTTCCACCTTTCTTGCCTAGTCCATTGGAGATGAATCCTACATATTTTAGGCCGGTGACATTGAAGCATGGTGTTGTCATAGAATTATATCCTTCAAGGTATGATGATGTTGATACCTATGAGGATTATGAAGCTGCTAATCAAGGGGAGGAAGTTACAACACATGATCTACTTTTAGATTCTTTAAGAAATCCACATTTCCTTCCTCCTCACACTCTAGATGACACATTACTTTATAATGAGAACACTCTTCCCAACTCATATTTTGATGATTCTTCAAAGGAGAATGAAAAGACAAATAGTATTGGCGTACAAATGACTATTCTTGCAGTAGCTCATAGGTGCTTTTGCTTGCCCCAAATCAAGGACATATTTGCAAGGAGGCATCAATCTTTAGCACAACAATTTCTAGCTAAAAATCAGAGCATTGGTCCTCCATGGACTTTGATGTTTCCACCATGATGACGTACCTGGTTTCTGTTCTCTTTGTTTGATTTCTACAGTGAGGATATTGTAGATTTCAAGCTTGGGGGGGAGCAACCGGCCAGTAGTGTAGTTTTATTTCCCATTTATCATCTTTTTCTTAGCTCTTATTTTAGTTTCTATTCTTCTTTTGGAAAATCTAGTATGATATGAAGCTTAAGTGGATTGAATCCTTTCTATGACAAACTGATTGTCCTCTTTTGTTGAAAAATATCACTTGTAGAAATTGTAAAAGGCATGCATTGATCAAATGAAATCTTTTGGCCATCAACATGCGCTTAACTCTGATTTATGCTTTTAGCCTAAAAAATCATCTTTCACATCCTTAATTCCTTAAAATGTGTAATGGTTTCAAATTTGGTGATTAAATCAACTTTACAACATCATTTAGAATACGGGATGCCCTTGCCAAGCTCTTAGTGCATTTTCAACCACTCTTTCAATAAAAAATTCAAAACAAATGAATGAAATCTAGCTAATTTTGCAATTTAGTTGACTCTCCTATGTTTTGGAAAAAAATTAAAATTTCTTTTAGCTGATCTCATCTTTATACCCCATAAAAGATAGCTAAACCGCCAACATATCATGCTAGCCTAGTGTAAGTTTGATCTGGCCATGATGGTTAGGTGGTATGTCTTAAAAGAGGGTAAAATACCCCAATCGACATTCCACATGTGCATAAGCCTACATTAGCAGCTGAGTGTCATAACCCATAATTCATTGTCATATCATTTTTGGGAAAGAAGTAGAGTACAGCTAAAATTGTCAATTTTAACTAAGATTTCATCATTGTATCCTTAATAGTTGAGAGTTTGAGTTGCACATCCACTAATTGTTTGGCTTGATCATCCAAATTCTACTTAGTGTTGTTTAATTGGTTGATTCATTTAATTGTGACCACCCATATTTAACTAAAAATCTCTTTCTTGGGTGTTTAAGTTGAAATGATGGTTATGAGTATAAACATGATGATCATGGTTGGCTTGGTCTTATACACATCTTTCTTTTCATTTGATCTATGCATGAACTTGACAATTCTTCATTTGTGTTTCTATGCTCTTTTTTCTTGAGGACAAGCAATGGTTTATGCTTAGGGGGATTTTATGTGCACAAATCATATCATCTTTTGGATCATGTTTGATTGCATATCCATGTTGTTTTGACTCAATTACCACTCTCATTCATGCTAGATTCTATATTTTTAACTATTCTTACTTGTCTCATAGTTTGGATTGTAGGTACTACATTTTGCATTGAAATGGTGAGGAATATATAATAATATCACTTATTGGATCACTCCTCAAGTATCTACATGTTTTGGGGTTCAAAACTGCATAAATACCACTTTTTTCGACATGTAAAACTGACCTACGCGCCGTAAGTTATGAGTAGAATGTACAGCAGCCCAGAATAGCCATTGACACATCGTGTCTTAATTAAGACACCACGTGTCTTAAAAAGACACAACATGTCTTATTAAAGACACCCTGTGTCTCAGTCCAGAAATTGAATGCAGAACTCTAGATTTGCATCAAAACGTTGTGTTTTATTAAAGACACGTCGTGTCTTATTAAAGACACATTGTGTAACCTCCCAGAACTCAATCCAAACTTCAGTTATTGCATAAGATGCGTTGTGTCTTATAAAAGACACGTCGTGTGACCTGTAGATTTCACTCAAACATGAATTTAACTGTCTCACACTTATATATAAGACCCCAAGCCATCTTGGGACAATTACCACGAACTATTTGGGACTTTTTGGAGGGCAACTCGACTGGAGGGAGTCCAGGAGAAGTTGGAAGAGACTAAAGGAGATACGTGGTGGTTACTCGAGAGAGAACTCTCTTCTTGTTCCTTCTTCTTTACTATTTGTAGCAAGGATCTTCTTCTTCCTCTTCTATCTGCTTGGGAGTGAAGAAATCTGGAGAAAGTGCAGCAAGTAAGGGCGAAGCTTGACATGTAGCCAGAGTTCTTCTTCATTCTACTACTTCTCATAGAAAGACTAGTTCTTTCTACTCTTTTACTATGCCCTTTGATGTTTTCTGCTACTTGTACCTTCTTTCTCTAGCCATGGATGAGTAGAATCCAAATCTTAGACATGGGAGTGTAACTCCCATATCATAGCTTGTATGAACATATGAATTTCGTACTAAATGTTAGTTGCTTGCATGTTCCAAGAGTTGTTTTAGATCTGAAATGCTTGTTTGTGTGATTGGCCATCATACTTGCATGTTTTATGATTTCTTTCATAATCTGAGAAGATGTATTTGAGAGTATGGAGTTAGTCTTTTGGCAACTTGTCCTTGACTACAAGAATGGTTGGGATTAAGTTGAGGAGTAAGATTTGTGATTCGAAATGAAATATATACACGAAAGTGATGTATGGAGTTAGAATTGTCATCACTTCACTGGGAGGTGAGTTATGACTACAAACCTCCTTTGCAAGTTAATTAACATGTTTAAATTCATATTTTAATATAAGCTATGATGTGATAGTGAAATCCCAAGTCTAGGATCCTCCTAAATCTAAATCTTAACCTTTCTTAAGTGATAATTTACTATTTTGTTTTAAATCTATAATTTAGTTGTTCTAATCCAATCATCTTGTATACAACGATCTAGATTATTGAAAATCATAACTCTTGCGCCTAGCTAACCAACACTCGCTGTGTTCGACCTCGACTACAACTACTCTTGTATACTTGCAGGAAATAGGTAGTTGAGTAAAAGATCATTCTTATGATTGAAACTCATTAGTGTAACAATCAACACATATCCGCTTTCATGAGTGCAGTCATACATCAGCCTTGCAGATCTCTTTGGCATCTTATCAGGCATAATTTTCATGATTTTATTCACGCTCGGATTTTATTCTTTCTCACGAGGCTTAGGCGATAGGATTTTCAGGGAAAGTGGGTTGCCAAGCCTCTTTTGTTCCCTGGCAAGGATCTAGCACTAGAAGGGGTAGTTGTTTCCCTTTAGTGATATGTTTGCACTTTTCAATTTGTACTAGGAGGACAAGGTGATCAGAACTATGGCAGATAAGTCCTCCTTATTTTAGAGATATCCATTACGGTAGTAGCATTCTTTTGCTACTTGTAGTGTCTTGAGATAAGAATGGTGTGATTTTATATATTTTTATTAGGTGAATTAACGACCCTAAACACCACTATTGAAATGATTATGCGAAGTAGTAGATTGAAGACAAGAAGGTCTGAGATGGAAGTGATGATGACATCTTGGAGAATTGGATGCAAGATTTGCCTAAATATCAAAACTTTTCCTTTGTGGTAAGATATTTCAAGATAAGATATGTACATTTGACAAAATCCTAAAATAAGTTTTTGGTTGAAACATGTGCACGATAAGGAAAAAGAGGATATCATATGTAGGGTTTGAGATGTGAAGCGTAACTATCTCTCCTATTTGCACCCCTCCCCTCAAACTTGTCATATTATCTATCCTCATAGTGTCAAAGAAAGAGGTTTAGTGAGTACATGCAGTTATATTCTTCAGTTGGTAGTGCTCAATTCTGATTTAAGGATCTCAATGGTGTAGGTTCTTCTAAGGTGGTGGTAATGATCATCTTGGTAAGACTCCACCTTTGTGTCTTTTTTCATGAGAATCTACATCAAGAAGAATACAAAGAAACTATAGATGTTAGAACAAGGAGCTTGTTGCGGGCTCCTATGATAGAATTGTGGTTTAAAAAAATTCCAATCTTCATCTGGATGTCCTCTGTCATATTGCTTGATCAACTCAACTATATGGGTTGCAACTTGTGCTTCCTTTTGTTCTATGATGCTATTAGTTGTCTTGTGATAAGTTGTTCTTTTGGTGCTAAATGTAGCATCTGAGTTGTTGTATAGGTGGCCATTTTTTCCTCTGTATTGATTGACAATAATGTCCAGTGGCCATCAAGGAGGATGGGCACAAAAATGAGATGTGGATGCCCAATTGAAATTGTTCAACGAGTCATTCTAACTCTCTAGACTCCTTCTTCAATAGGATATCTCCTATGATTTCATACTAGGTCATATAAACATCACTGAGCCAATCAGCTAGAAGTAGTTGACAGGCCTTTATGACATTCATTGTTATGTATCCTCCTATAGTTATTATTTCTTGTAGGTCAGGTCTCAACACCTATATAATGTGTCTTTCAAAAATAGTTATAAATTCATCTTCCTATGGCCTAAGCTATGCCTTCATGAGACTGAGGTCTTACATAGTATGTAGCATGTGTCCTTATCAAAGTTCTAAAATCTTAAAGTAATCAAATCAGGGGGTGTGAGGTCATTCGTTGCTACTTCATCATGTGGTGCTTCTTCATTGGTGGCCATTTCATTCTTTCTCTCTAGCTCCATGATATCGTTTGTATCATATTTGTTATGAGGTGGGGGAGATTTTTCTTCAACTTCTGAAGTAGTTTCATGTGTAATATGTTTCTCTAAATGGTTTTTTGTTCAACTTTTGATTCAACAGCCATATGTTTAGTTGTTGCTTCTTGTGAGGGTTGGTAGCTTGGGGGATTGGCAACTGGAGGACGGGTTGGAGATGTTAGGGGATCTTTTAGATGGAATGAGTAATTGTACTAGTTTCACTGCCTTGTGGAGGTGGGACTTCTAGGTCCTTCTGGAGGTTTTTCAATTGTTCCCAACGTGACATTTTTTTAGGAATGGGGATGAGTGAGTACATCCTCCAATGGATGTCTTCCATGCGTTGATCATAGAAAAAGCATGTATCATGAATAATTTCCATAGCATATTTTCCTTACAAGGCATGGAAGTCCTTGTTAGCTATTTGCTCAAGGGGGATCCCCCTATTCAACTCTTTTATTATCCTGAGTATGATGAACTTGTCCCCTGATTTGGGTTGTTGTTGAGGTTTGTTGCATGATGCTCTCCAGTTTGGGCGGTACCACCCTTCAGTACCTTGTATTAGACATTTAAGGCAAGTCAAGATAGTTTGGATCACCCTTATTTCTTCATTTTTAGAAACCACCTATCTACATGACATATCCTTAATGTTGCAGTTGTAAAGTGTTACCTGCCAAGTAAGACAATCTGTCACTATCATAACCCAATGGTTGAAAATTGTAGTGGTATGAACTTCATCTTCCTTATTTTGTGTAGAATGTTTTGTAGCTCTTCAATCGAGGGGGCCTTATAATTTTCTATATATAACTATGCGTCCAAATTGCATGTGGAATTAGAAATCAGCCCCTCTTTGTCTCTACACATATATTCTTCAATAATCATACCACAAAGGGCTTTGAAGAATACTCTACTGAGAGATGTCTTATGCCTCTGGCTAATCTGTTGTTGTTTTTTGTAAGAGACTATCTGTCATTATTGTAGATGGCATCCTCCCCTGGCTTGTGGTCATTTCATATATCCGCATGGACACAAATATCATGGAGTAGAATCCTTAACACTAACATCATGTCATATCTTTCATTTTTCATGCCAGCAGTGGGGGGTGCTTCCAAATGTATTGTATCAACTGGCGAAGGCTTAGGGAAGACAAGATTCTCAGGTTTCCATGGAGCTTTATAGAACATCATGTTCATGTTCCTCTCATCCTCCTTAGAAAGTTGCACCTCTATCTCCACTTCAAAAGGATTATTAGGATGCACTCCCCTTTCTATGGGTTCGTCTAACAAGATTTCATTAACAAACTCATCATAGTCCTTGGGAGGGTGTAGAGATTTGTAGACAAAGAGAAGGTCCAACCCATTTATTTAATCCTTTGTTGTTTCTCCTATCTCCTCCCTTGATTTTGATGACTCATGAGTGACATCATTTTCCCCTATTGCCTTGACATCCTCAGGGGTAGTAGGTTCTGGTTCTGCTATTGAAACTCAGGTTTGCCTTGTCCTTTGGTTCATCTATCACTCCTAGTTGGTTGATCGAAAGCCCTGGAGAGGATGGGGAGTTAGTATTATCATCTTTCCTAGCAGGCACCTCTACATTCTTGGTAGATCCTTCTTTGACTCATTCAACGTATGGTTTAATGATGACATCTTGTGTTAGACACGGTGTGGTGTGTGTGATGTCTAGCCTTTCTAGTACCATGTCTTCCTTTAGTTGCACGTCCATATCTGCTTCAAGTGAGTAGGATGCCTCTTCGTTGGCAACTTGTTATCTTTTAGAAGATGACTTTTCGTGAGATGGTGATATGGTTGATGCCTCCTTTTGCTTCCTTCCTTCATTGGAAGCACACATATGCTTGTTTTCTTTCTTAGTTTGTCCCACTTTTGTCATAGCAGGGAGACTTATCTATTCATGTTAGCCAGGGCCTCCATGATCTGCAATTGGTTCGCATCAAGGAGTTGCATCTGCTATGGCAGGCTCATTAATGGCTGCATAGTGGTTGTAGTTTTCTGAACCTGCAAAGTTAGTGATGACATAATTAAAGTTAAATTAGAAATATGAAGAGCATAGTTAGAAACAATTTCATGGAGGTCGTAGATCTCTTATCTAAATTGTGTGAATTTCCTTGTGGAACCTCTCTTGGGTTGTTCATCATGTTTCCTCAAGATCTATTCCTACCCTTGCTCCTTTTTGAGATGTCTTTGTTCAGTGTCCTTGGCTGACAGAGTAGGGTCTTTTCTACATGTTTCTTTTCCCACTACCTCCTCTTCAGTATCCCTCTACCTCACAACATATTTTTCTTTGTTGATGTTTTTTGACTGGGTCATGTCCCTACCAGAGTGTTGGTTTTATCTTCACTTGGTATAGCATGGCTTGATGCCACAGTTACTTTTGTGGAGGGGGTTTCATCTCCCCTAGGTAGGGTTGTCAATGGGGAGGGTATGGGGAGGGTAAGGTCTTACCCTTACCCTCTTTGGGTAGCGGGTAAGGGTAAGGGTAATTATCCTTCTCAGCAATCCCCTTAACCTCCCCTTACCCTTACCCTCTTCTCCACAGGGTAAACGGGGAGGGTAAAGGGTAAGCGGGTAATTTTGACAAAAAAGAATTTTATACACATTGTGTGATGATTTTTTATAATTTTATAACGAATTTATGGATAACAACATATAAAACATTATATCCAATTCAAAACCATATGTTTCGTCATGTAAAGTTAAGTCAATTCACACAATAATAATTTTTTATGCATAAATCATTTTTTTCCTTTGCATAAGTATGCATAACAAATAAGTGTTTCACCAACACCTCATTTTTCGTAAGATATATATGTTTTTCCCTCAACAAGAAAGTATTACAAGCACAACACCAAGTCATTTTCCAAGGATAGAATAAAGTATTAGGGTTAAACATTTTACATACAAACCCCTTCAGAATATATTTTTGTGTAACATTTATATCATGTGCGGGTAAAAGGGTAAAAGGGTAAAAGGGTATGGATAATGTCTATACCATACCCTCTCCTTATAGTATATCGGGGAAATGGGGAATGAGTAAATGGGTAAAGGGTAATAAAAATCTCTACCCTTACCCTTACCCTCTAGGGTATGGGTAAAGGTAAACGGATAATACCCTCCCCATTGACAGCCCTACCCCTAGCTCTGGTTGGATATCAAATGGTATTTTGTTGGTTTTTCTATAATTGTGGTAGCTTGATTAGTAATCACATGTGATACTTCTTCTATTGTTATTACCTTGTATCTAGGGTATTTCTTCTATTTTAACTTGGTTGTAGTCTTTTTCAATACTATGACTATGAAAATCTTCTTTGGTTGGGTGGGCAAGTCTTCTATGTGTGTGAATTGTTTTTCAAAAATGCAAAGCTATGCCGTTGACCCCGCTCAAAAATTCTACCATTTCACCAGACTAGATTTCCTTTAATCCATAAACATGTGCAATCCCATCTCCAACTGAGATAACATGTATGATCTCCACAAGGGAAACAACAAAAGAAGCCATGATTTTTCACTTGATTCCTCCCATCAGCTCATTTTTTTATGTTTGATCACTTATCTGTGTAAGCAGTTTGGACCCTAAATGCATTTCAAAATTTCCTCATCCTAGAACACAAGTTTGTTGCAATCATAACTACTTCACTTTTGTCCTTTTTAAGACATTTGTGGATCGTCAAATATTTGTCATCCACTACTTTTTCTCCTTTAGATACAGTGAAATTATTCAGTTCTTTGGGGTAGCCTAGTCGGTAAGAAATGTATGTTATCAACCCCCACCCATGCAGAATTCTCAGGAGCCAATTGGTACCATTGATGCTACTTGGGATCTAGGGAATGAGGAGTCTGCCTCGACGGACGAGCTCTCCATGCTCAATTTCAGACTAAATGAGCTCATCTTACGATCTGAGCCCCCCTACCCATAGGAATGCTTTCTTTTTCTCCTTGACTCATTCCCTAAGAAGGATTCAGATGAGTGAGGGGAGGAGTCTCATAGACCCTTTTGAAAATATATATAGCAGAGCGAGAAGGAAAGTCTAACAATTAGAATTCTCCTGACGTTGACGGGCTTTTTCTCTAGGACACTCCACAGGATGTGGAGATCCATTCATATGACATTTCCAATATCAAAAATGAAGAATAGGGCGTTGGTGAATATCTTGTGCATAACGCACATTATTCCCAAATGTATTTTTGGTGGATTTTGATTGTCCAAAGATGAAAGGGTACTACTTTGATAGCCTTTCCCAAGTCTTATCTATAAGAAATCCCCAGACTTCTCTATCTCCCCTGGCTATATTGGCTAATTCAGCTTGCTCATATGAATTGGTGAAAATCAATTTTAGCCATCTCTCCATCAATATATAATCCTCCTTAATTAATATGAGTGCTAGTTTAAAGCTTCCCATGCACTCTCTTGCTTCGTCTTCTTGTACTGGTAATTTCTTTAGAGATGACATGAATTCCTACGTTAGGTCATCATAGGAGGTATGGTCATTCAAGAAGATCTTGTAGAGTCTGATATTGTCAATGCATTCTTTCAACCTTTGATGAATTCCCTATTTAGTCAGGGTGTCTACATCTTTAAACGTCATTGCTTTATAGTATTTTCTACTGAACATCTTCCCCCAGGACTTCTCATGCACTTCATCCCTTGGGATGAAATGATTATCAGGCTTTTTTTTTAATAAGCCAGGGGTTTGTTTTTTTCATCCCACACCCCTCTTGTGGGACAAATCATCTGAATAAAATACATCTCCCGCTCTTATAACTCGGGTATTTTCCCATAAAAAAGACCCCTGCATAACCAAACGTAAAACTAGAAAGACACGGGAGAAAAAACACTTCACTCAGCCTTCCTCCATCTGAGGGTAATATAAGGTATACCATTCTTCTCCATAACAGCCATCCCCCTAACCTTGGGGGGCATGTTCCTCACGTCCGATACGATTATGGGAGTCGCACTATCCTTACCCATCTTGCCAATCTCTCTTGGTATGGAGTTTACCGCTTTATGGACTACATTTCATAGGATGTAGGAATCTCTAATCTCCTTTCTGAGTACTCGTAACATGTGAGTCATCCTCCATGGTTCCTTTTCCTTATTCCAGATTATATCATAACATTCTTGATCATCCACCTCTATGGACGAGATGTGTAAATGCTGGTCTCTGCATATTTTAAGGCCAACAATACATGACATAAGGTGTGCTTCAGTGTAGTTTCGAGCTCTCAACCAAACTCTGAACATAGTACATATATGGCCACCATGGTTTCTGACTATACCTGCCGCCCATCTCCTATTGTTGCCCAGTGGGTCCTTATCCCTGCCAACAGTGAGATTCATTTTCAGATTATGGAGGTCAGGTGGCTCCCATCTTACCAGTGATATCTGACGGATCTTAATTTGTGGTTCATCAATTCCTTCAGAACTCAAGACTTCACAAAAACTATTATCGAAATTCCTCCTAAAAGATTTGTTACTGATCATCTTGTTTAAACAGTATGTCAAGTAATTCCAATCCATCTGTATGGTTTTGGTGTTTTCATCAAATCTCGATCTACATCTATACCTCCAGATGGTTATAGGGATGAGAAGTGCTAGCCTACTAGCTAACCATGTGGGGAAGGAACTCGATCTGTGCAAGGCTAAAAGCCTTAATAGAGACGCCATGTCCTGAGGTGCGTGGGTATCTGTAATACATTTAAACTTTTCCCATAGAAAAAGGGCTACTTCACCGTGGAACAACAGGTGATTAGTGTCTTCTTCATGATAGTTCTCGCAGCAGTTGCATCTTGACGCCATATGTATGTGGCATTTCCTTATGTTCTCGTCAGTAGGTGTAGCTCTGTATGCGAACTTCCATATCATTGTGCTCGCTTTTGGGTTAACGAGGTTCCATAACTCATGCAAATGGTTGTTCGTGTAATCATGAACCCCTTGTATCAATCTCTTGGCTGATCTGAGAGTGAACTGTCCTCCACGATTCAGGTCCCATATCATTACATCATCCATCTCCGATATCATAGCAGTTGATTGCCTAATTAGCATAAGTCCTTGTGGGTCGAGGATCTGTTGTAGCGAGTTCCAATCCCATCCCATGTCATCAACCCAGAAATCCTTAACAAAGAAAGGATGATGACGATCGCTGTTGTAAAGGGCATATTCTTTGAGGCGCTCATCACACCACAACGAGTCCCAAAAACTTATGTTACCTTTGCCCACTACCCATCTGCAATGTGGTAACATAATGGGGAAGGTCTTCCATAATTTCTTCCAAAAACTAGATGCATTTGCGTTGAGTTTTAAATCATTTGGGTATGTGCTCGAGTGGTTGACGCAGCTAGATGAATACTTGTCCCTATAAAAAGAAGCCCAAGTAGATATTCCTTGTAATACTTCCCAACACGCCTTAATAAGGAAGGAGCTGTTAATCACCTTTAGGGGAGTGATTCCCAGTCCTCCTATCTCAGTGGGGGTCGTGACCTTGTGCCATCCCAACCAAGTCCTTCTTGTATTGTTGGATCTGTCAGCCCACAAGAATCTTGACATCATACCTTCAAGACGCCGGCTTATACCTTCAGGAATTCCTAGCGCGGCAGCAGTGTAAACAGATACAAATTGTAGGACATGATTGATCAACATCTTTCTCCCTGCGAACGATAGGAAGCGTGTCTTACATGAGGTGATTTTTTGGTTTATCTTTTCAATTAGGAAATCATAATCATGTAGGCGATTTCTTCCAATGGATATGGGCATCCCAAGATATGTAATAGTTTCTTTGACTTCGTAAATGTCGATCGCTATAGAAATGTGGCTGATCTGGGAAGGGTCTTTGTTGCCAATGATGCATGTAGATTTGGTTTTGTTCACCAGTTGACCCGTGGCTCTCTCGTACGCCTCTATCGTCTGTTTTGTGACCTGTATTGAGTTGTCATCCGCATTTAGAAAAATGGCCATGTCGTCTACATATAATAGGATAGGAGGGGCTGTATCGCCACCTCTTGTCTTGAATCTAGTAATCGTTTGTTGTTCTGCTAGCAGCAAAAATCTTCGGCTAAGCATATCTTCAAATAAGTTGAACAGGAAAGGGAATAGAGCATTCCCTTGCTTCAAACCTTTATCAATCTTGAAGAAACCTGCAGTTGTCTCTCCCAAAGTGATAGTGGCCCAAGAATTTGTGAAGAAGCTAAGGTATATGTCCACTGTGTCCTTCAAGAAGTTGTATGCAGTCAGGATCCTCCTCAACGTCGGCCAGTGTACGCGGTCGTAAGCTTTTGACATATCGTATTTAATCATCATATTTGGCACCTGACCACCTCGTCTAATGTCATGTAACAGCTCTTTAGCTAACCTCACATGGTTAGTTATATCCTTGCCTTTTAGGAACGCCCCTTGGGCATCTGAAAGGATTGAAGGCATATACCCGACTAAACGACTACTCGTGATTCGAGCTAGAATCCTCAGGGTGACATTTTCCACCGAGATGGGTCTGAAATCAGACTGTAAAATCTCTGATACATCCTTCTTGGGGATAAGCACAATTCTACAGTAAAAGAGACTCCGATGGCAGCTCTCACCTCTAAAGAAAGCCTCAGCTAATCTTGTGAGATCATCTTTGATTATGTCCCACGCGGCGATGAAGAAGGTGATAGTGAAACCATCCGGTCCGGGGGCAGTTTTAGGATCCATTTCCTTGATGGTATGCTCGATCTCATGTGTGGTGGGAATGGCAGTAAGTGTAGAATTCATGTCTCCTGTAATGTGCTTCGGTATGAGGTGTAAGAACTCTTCAAGAGCCTCTTCATCTATAATTACCTCTGTAGAGTAAAAATGTGATATCTCCTTTGCAGCCAAATCAGCCATCTGCTTAGGATCAGTGATGAAATTCACCCCGTCATTTGATATTCGTCTGATCAGCTTTCTCTTCCTTCTTGATCTCACCACTGCATGGTAGAAAGCAGTGTTTCTTTCCCCATCCTTAAGCCAGTCAATCCTAGCTTTCTCTTTCCATATAGATTCTTCTAGGTCCAGGATAGTATGTAACTCCTCTTCTACTAAGCGGAGGTTTTCTTCATTTAGTGCAGTTGGATTCTCGTCAAAGGATATTTGTGTGTTGAAAATAATGTCCTCCAGATCAACTTTCTTCTGATGAATGATTCCAAAACTTTCTCTATTCCACTTCTGTAGGACCTTTTTGACCCTCTTCAATTTTGAGAAAAACACGAAAGAAGGGTGTCCATAGACTTCTTCTTCCTCCCAAGCTTGTTCGATGATCTTCAAACATCAGGCTGGGGTCTAGGAGTGACAATTTTTAGTTGAGTGATGAGCAGGGGTCTTGCACTAGAAGTAGTGATTGTCAATGTCTTAGTTGTTGTCCTATCGTAATTGCATTCCTCTTTAATTGCCTCAATTTTCTTGCTTGAGTCACCCTTTCGGAAGGGTTGTAGTATCTTCATCTTCGTTGGTTTACCAACCTCTATTGAAAGGATGCATTCAGAAGTTTTAGTTCCTTCTTATTTTAATGACTTAGAAGACTCCTCTAGGATAGGCTTCTCATCATGCTTCAAACGGTAGGCTCCCCATGAATATGCATATATCTGACTACAGATTTTAGCTTCTCTATTTTTTCTATCTCTTATTGGCTTAGTTTTCCTCTTACTTTTCTTGTGTTCATGCTAGTTGATGACATTTTTCACTTTATTGCTCTGGTTTCCCCACCTCATCGTCCTCTTGAGAGCTTCCGTGCTCTACCTTTACTGAATGTGTCTCTATCTCCAATGGTTGGCGTGAAGTCAACATCCCTGCACCTCTTAGGAGAAATTCATGAAAGGGGTCTTTGGTCTTCCGATGGTAGAGGTTGAAGATGACTGGCGCAATATGGTACTAAAATGATGGATAACTCATTTCGCTTCCAATGAGGTTAGGTGGGTTAGGGTTTATTTCACTCCACTACTTTAAATCCAAGTTTATTATATAGTGTTTGGATTCTTCTACTTTTATAGTACTCACTTCATCCGGGGAGGGCCTATCACATCCTTCAGTAGATATTTTTTGGCTTCTGATGGCTAAGTTGGTTATGCGCCTACCGATGGCGTGCCAATATATAGCCTTCTGATGGCTAGCGATGATGCACCTTCTAAAGGTAGTGCAGTCTTTCTAGCTTGATGGTTGGTCAATATCTTTACCTTTTGATGGATTGCCTGGTCTCCATGTGTCAAAGCAGCCCAATCATGTGTCCCCATGTGTCGAAGGTACCCAATCATCACCTTTATGGCAATCCGTATTTTAGGATTACATTTGATGATGTCAAAGGTATACCCAACAACATGTGATGAGTGTAGTGACTTCATGTCTAAGAACCACAATCACCGTTATCACTATGAGAGATGATTTTGACTACCGTCCATGGTCTTCATGTATCACTCTTATGGTGGGTTTGTCTGATAACTTTTCTCTAACATGTATCTATGTGAGTGACTTGATATCATATATCATGACAAATGAGACTCTGTCATCAGTCAACATACACTCTAGTCTTATGTATTACTCTTACCTATTTTTCTTCCATGATAATATAAAACTAGGGATATGACAAGAATGTATGTATTCTTAGCATCTATATGATCTCATTGTTCAAGTCACGTACTTGAATATATACGTCATCGAGTAATATCATTCTTTAAACATCTACTTACGCATGTGTCATCATCTCATGACTGAGACAAACGTAATAGACATAATTACCTTTATTATTATCAAATCAGGTGTCTAATGTCATATCCCAATCATCATATGATTGGTCTCTAGGTATACATACCAACAATATATTATTAGCATCTATTTTTCTTCCATAGTGATATCTGAGTAGAAACATAGCAAGAATGTATGTACTCTTATCATACATATGGTCTCATTTTCATGTACTTATCTTGAAGACATATGTCATCGAGTAACATCATTCTTTAGACATATATAATGTTTGTGTCATCATCTCATGACTGAGACAAAGATAATAGGTGGAATTACCTTTATTATTTCAAATAAAGTATATAATGCCCTAGTACAATCATCATATTATTGGATCTCTGGAAACACATACTAACACTAGGTACAAATATCCTTATGCATCATAGATTTAAGAAATGAAGTCAATAGGTTAGAGAAGACATCCTTTATATGAGGAATGGTTAAAGATAGATACAATGAAAGGAATATAAGCCTAGAGGTTCATGTATCCTAGGTTATGTGTATTAAGGATAGGCATTCGTCTAGTTTATGTCTTATGTATTAACTACCACATATCAGAATGTTTTTTCTTTTTCTCAAAGATTAGTTCACACCAATTGAGGGTTCTAGAGGATTTGTCATGATCATAAAAACCTTTTGTACATCTCTTTACTACTTATTAGTGCATGTGGTATGGGACATGTGTGCTACTAGGTTGGTGGAGAGTAGCATTATATGGTCTCACATCGTTGGGTATGTTCCTAATTAACACATATTTGGGGATGTCACAAAGATGGGTTGTATGAAAGACCTAAATTACGTAGCCACCTAAATGCTTTGCAACTATATGGTAGAGACTCATTACAACTTTGAACTTTCGTGACAAGATTAAGGTAGTCAAGTACATAAAGAAATGGGAAACCCTAAGGTGGGTAGCACTATGTTAGTGCATGAAAATTTTGCGGAAAAAATTATAAGGTGGGTAGGTTGTAACAACACAAAATTTTCATCCTCAAAATATATCTAATTAAAGATCTTTAGTAATAAATTCCCTTATGCTTAACCACGTGAAACTCATATGTTGACTTAATTTGACCCTAATAATTTTTTATTTAGTAAATTGAAACCTCTTGAGTGCTTGATTATGACCAACACGATTCAGATGAGTCCTATGAAATTACTAAACAACTGTAATATTAGAGTTTCCCTCAAATTTTTGTGATATAATTCCTTTTGAATGAATACTAGTGTGCAAAATACCCTAAGTACCTAAACACATATTTCCTCATTTCCATTGTGAGAATCGAGTGAGTATTTGGAATCCTCATGCTTGAATTAGAAAACTTGCCAAATTTATTGGGTTTAGATAACTTTAGATATGTCAATTGATTATAGGAAGAAAAGAATGGGAAAGATCATTTATTTACCTTGATACCCAATTATAGCTTATTAACGTGCATCTACCTAAGTCAAAATTCATCACCTTGTATGTCATGCACTGGATATAATAGCTGGTCATCCTGAGTTCTTTTAAAACTATAGGAGTCAGATCTGAAGGAGGAGACTTTGTCTCCCTCCTTGCACAAGAAGATCAATGGAGAGTAACAACCAACAACAAGTCCCTCGATCTCCATCTCCCTCTACCCTCCATGTTTGCCCTTTGTCTTGCTAGGAATGATTTCAAGAACTCAGTCCACGTCCAAAGAGCCCCCATTTCACCCCTATATCCATGTACATAAGAAATGTCCAACTCTCCCTCTACTATCAGTCAACATAATGACAACTTTGAGCATCTACACTCCATACTTGCCCTTTTTCTCGTTGTGATCTTGAGAGCACCATGCAGAGCATTGCAATGCTCCTCCACCATCAATTGATGTCGAGTCTAAATGTAGAGCCATCATGGATTCAACCTTCACCCAAGTTTACGGTGACCTGAATTGGGCAACTCTAACTATCGTCGACCAATTCTTCTTTGGGTATGATTTCACGAGCTCCATTACTATTTTTTATTCTGCCATTAGCATATGCTCTTCACCTATCCTCTCTACCCACAAAATCTGGTTATTCATACAGATTATGACCATCTAACTAGCCCTTTTGGCCATGCTCAAGAAGTAAAACCCTTCCCCTATCTTTATTGTACTACTCTGAGGCTAGTCTACATAGTTCTCCATTTTCATCATTTCTGTCTCATTGTGAAATTCCTAGTTATGGGCTCTATTAAGTGGGATGCTCTGATGAATCTGTATGTGTCCTCACTTATGTTAAATGTGGGGACCCTTTCCCCAAGTTTTAGATATCAAAAGGTGTCAAGATTTCTATTTTTCCTTTGATATGCATATTTTTTCAATTATATCCACTTCATGGTTATGTGTATCCTCTGACCTACTAGTCATGTCGGGATTTTGGTTTTCCCTCTCCCAACTATTTCAGTCTCCCAAATAATGGTTCATTGTGACTAGAGCATTCTAAGGAGTCACTCCACCTCAATTCTGTGAGATCTTGTCCATGATCGAGTTGAAATGAAGGTAATTGGAGTAGGTTTCTACTGATGTTATGTGTTTTTTGCATGAGCAATCAAGGTGTTGGTTGTACTTGTCTGCCTTTGCGTGTATTACTTTGTCTTGCTTACATTGACCTTCTTAGGGATTTCCCATGATTTTGTTGATTACATTCGCTTTCTCATTTGTGTGTGTTGACTAAAGTGCATTTTCATGCAATGAAAGTAGTGTGTGACATGTGAGGGCACAACAATAATTGTAAGAGCTTATTTAACCAATTTCTTATTTCAATAGACTTGTTTAAGTTGTTTTTCTTATTCCCTGATTGGTTAGATACTAGGAAATCCATAACTTATTATCTTGGCATCAAAAAATTAAGATTGAATATCATTGGAAATGTTTGAGACAAGGAACCCTACTAGACTATAATCAAACCCTAATTCTAAGAAAATATTCATGGTTTATTGAAATCTCTAAATCCCTGGGTTTAATCATGATAGTTAATACACTTATATGTTAGATAGGACTTCATGGTTTTAACTAAGGCCAAGACATCAGTAATATCCCTCCTCAAACTAAGGTGAGTGATCACGCTAATTGAGTATTAAATTAGGGTTCTAGGGTTGTGATAACATCCAATTTTGTGGATATTATATGTTTTACTTTATCCATATTTTTTCACTATTTAGACAAATTCATATCCAATTCCCGCCTTCCTTGCATATATTCTCCTTACTTTATGTTGACAAGGACAATGGCATTAAATGCATAAAATAAAGGACTGGAAGCTTGATTATTAAAAGTTGAGCCATCATTGGATGACAATCGATGGCCCTTGGGTAGTTGTTGGTTTACCCTCACCGGATGTTACCTAATGGCTCCATATCGCGCCACTGGTTGACAACCATAGCAACCCATCACACACAAGTGCATTTGTGTCTGTCAACCACAGGCGTGTCTGCGCCTGTCAACCGGTGGGGCTTCTCTGCCCATCAGTCGATGGTGTCCAAGCTACTGACATCTGATGGCACGTATGCACCTATCAACCACATACGAACTTGTGGGCATCAACCATTGACGCCCCAACACACACCATCTAGTGGCATGTCTGCACCTCTCAACTGATGGCGTGTTTGTGCATGTCTACCGATGGGGCTTCTACACCCATCAACTGATGGTACACCATCTACTAACATACGATGGCATCTATGTCAGGTACCGTACTCGGACCATTGAGCATGTGCCCCAAGGATGTGTACCTGGGAGGATTGGGGCACAAGTAAAGGATCCCAGATCGACTCCTCTAAAGAGGGGAGGACCATCCATGTAAATGGGATCATCATCACACACTCTACTCCTGAGCGAGCAATGTTGTCTAGACATGAAGCTGTTGAAGGAAGGATCCTCCCTCAACTGATCTCTATTGCCACCGCCTAATAGGAGCAACAGATGAGGGTCAATCGGTCTCGACATCCAGACCCTCTCTCATTCACCCTCCTCCATTCTCAGAGTTCCTCCAATGTCGGGAGAAGGAAGGAGGGAAGGAGATCGGCTGCACTGTTGCTTTGGGCTAAGAGCAATAGGACTAGGCCACTAGTTGAGGCCATCTGTTGTGGTCATCACCTAGCCACCATCGGTGTATCCCTCGGTCCCTTTCTTCGACTTTCTTTTCCTTGCTTTTTCCATATTCCCCTTCCTACAGTTCTCCATGTCTTCATTCATTTGTAAACCCAAAATGCTACTCATGAGAATGAGTGGCTAAACACCTAACTTGGGTTGGGAGTAGCCACTAAGACTTTCCCAACATGTATATACTTGCATCCTTTTGAATTTATATATATATCCTTAGCAATGGTTATCTTCATACTCTTGTTCCTAAATGCTTCACCTGCATGCTTAGCTACCATGTTATGATGTTTGATTGCTGGTACCTCGAAAGAATCAAACTAACCTTATCTAAGTGTTATGGAGTAATACGAATGCATGAAAATGTTAAAATGCTAAAGCTTATGGTCATATGATTTGCTTTGGGATTTCTTGTTTGCCATCTCAAGAGAGGGATGACCTTATAATCTAGATCTATCTGAAGCTCGAGAGATGAGGGAATAGACACATATGATGATTGCTTGTAATCTTGCTAAGGGTATACAAAGGGGTGTGAGTATTGCATGTTGGTGAGAAGTCTTAGTAGGTGAAACCTGATCCAAGTTCCCTTCCATATTTTGGTTTCATCTTTCTCGCTCGACTTTTGTTCTATTATTTTGTTTTTCTTTTATTATTTATTATTACTTTGTTTGGAGTAGAATTGTTCCTTGAGGAACACCATATTGATCTACCATTTTGTTTGGTGTATCTGAGTCTGAGTCTCTACATTCTTAGCACTTACCAACCTTGTCCCTATGGTTTTACCTTGATCTACTACATCAAATCACATATAATAATTGCGGGGGCCTGATTTTCAGGTTATAAATCTAAGAGTCTGACTACTCTAGATCCGTTCCAATTTGGAATTGATATTTAGGTCAGTCAAGTTGATTTTATTTGCTTCTATACTCATAATGGCTCAATTGAATTTCAAGTAGATTTGTACTCATTATATGCTTACGGAAAATCTTTCACGTGATAATAATTCATGCTTCATACTATTTTTATATTTATAGTTTCAAATGGAACATTATGCATCATTGACATGCTAGTGAACTAAGTAAGTATGAAAACTATGTTCAAGATTAGGACCATCAGACTATGTTGAGATAGTCCTTTCAACCATGTTATGTTAGCCTTAAACAGCCTTACCTTTATCGAGCCTTATCCAGCCTTATGATTAGTGTGGGTGGAATCAAGAGAGCAACTATATTGACTCAAGTCAAAATTCATGTTATTGTGATAATCATGCAAATTACGAAACTTTTCTAAGGTTGAAAATTATGTTAACTAATGTTAATTAAGTGATTCTCCAAGTTAATGAGCACTTAGGTGCAATGAGAACTGAGCTCTTGGGAGTAGTGAGCACATTGGTGCAAGTCTTATGGAATAATCATATTAATTGATAGTAATTTTAAGTAATAATATCATGCTAATGGTAAAGAATCATGAAATGATGATTAATGTTTACTTCAAGTTTTGTATAGTTTTTATGATATTTTCATTGTAACTATTCAATGCCACTAACATAAGTTTTACATTGGTTTTCATGGTTGTGGAAGAGAAGCACATAGATGATGAACCAAGGAGTATTGGGGCATCATGATAAGGACACATAGGACCTAATGAAAGATTAGGAGTGCCTTGGTGAGGTTACATTATCCACCTAGGTTTTCTTTTAGGCATTGAGTCTATTTTGTTAATGTATAGGTTTGTTTTACAATGTCATAAGTTTGTGTTATGTTCCCTTTTTATGTAAACTATTGATAATGAGCCATGAAATGTGCTCCTGTGTTGGTTATTATTTCAATTATTCCTTGTGTATGATGTTCAATGTGTGTGTTACCCCCACCAATATTATTAGTTAGGAATTGACGCTTAAGTTCATGTGAAAGTGTATGAGATTTGAGTGTTACATGTCGCTATCGCACTAAAGTTTCCATCAAACTTCTTATAGCATCTAGATACCCCTAGAAATATTTTGATCTCAGAATGAGTTTTAGGTTGTTCCCACTAAAGTAGATACCACTTTCTTTGGGTCCACACTAACTCCTCCTCATGTGACATGTCCAAGGAAAGAAACTTCAAGGACCAGAACTCACACTTGTGAAACATAGAATAAAATTGATTGTCTATCAAAAAATGTATCACTATCCTTGAGTATTTCTTCTGTTGTTCAACATCTATGGAGTATGTTGGTAGATCATAAATAAAAACTAAAACAAATTGATCCATATACGGCCCCATATTGTATTATGTAGGGTTTTATGGGATGGGTGTAGCGAAAATATAAATAATTCCCAAATAAAACCCTAAGCCAATGGATATGTCATATTTGTAAAACTAGGTACATGAAAGACATATAAGGGATACTAAACATACCTTGGAACACACTAGTTGTCCAACAACTAAAACATCTTATCTCTTTATCTCTCTCAACCTTATGGATGTAGATTTGAAGTTGTTGTTATCTTACAACCACTTAGTCGTCCTTTTTGCAGCAACAACACCTTATACAATTCATCCTCCTTAGAGAAGTAGTTGCCTTGGCATTTGATCAACTCTGGTAGAAATAGGATAAGTATAGTTGCCCTACATGAAATAATCCTCAATGGTTTATAGGGTGGAGGGGAACTTGAGGAACTTGTTTTTTTCATGATGATCTTTATTTTCACCATGGGGTTGTGGACATGCATCTTGCTTTTCCATCTCTTATCTTCCACTTAAGGGTGTTGGTTCCTTTTCCTTATCATACATGTGTTGGGGTCTTCAAGGATAGACTCAACAAATAAGGTGTTATGCCCAAACACACATTGTCACCTGCATGAAGCATAGCTAATAAAAGAGAGAAAAGTTAGCAATATTAAAATGCAAGAAAAACACAAATGATAAATATTAGAAATGGTGATGGAAATAGAAAAAGTCAAAAAGAAACAACTAGCTAGGTCTAAAACACCGCTCCCCATCAACAGTGCTAAAAATCTTGATGAACTAATTAGCACTGAGGGCTTTTGATATTTATAAGGTCCTAGCTAATACACTCCAGTATATAATTCGCAAGAGCATAATCTTGAGATGTAATATAGAGGTGCTAAGTTAGGGGTAGATCCACGGGGAGTGAGGAGGCACTAAAGCTAGGTGGCTTTTTTAGGTTTGTAAGGTAGAGAGTTACAATATTATGGTTTAACTTTGGTTTGGTTTGATTATGATAAAGGTCAAGCAGTTAAGAAAAGGCAAGATTGAAATCTAGATTTTTCATAGCAATTATCTAACTAGCAAGTTAAGAGGGCAAGAAGCAGTACACTAAGCAAGAGAGAGCAATTATACTAAATTAAGAAGTAAAGGTAAATAACTATGCTAGACTAGCAATGGCAACCCAATATTACCCTTGAGCAAGAAGAATTAACTAAACAAGACAAGTCTACTCTAACTAATAAATCAACCAAATGCTAAACTACAAAGAAGCACAACGTAAACTACTTAAACCTAACAAAAGCAATTCACCATTCACTAGAGTAATCAACACCAAGAATACAATAGAGTTAGTAGTTGTCAAACGCTATGAAATTAAGGTTTTAAGAACTTGATTAGGAGAGGGAGACATTTAGGGGTTGGGTCTCAATCATGCACATACATATAACAAGTAAGCTACTAAGCCAAAAAATTAAGGGAAATGAAGGTGGAGAATCCTTTTCTACTAGTTGGCCATGGATGGCATAAGGTGTGTATAGGGAAATTAGTCCATATCACCTCCTATAAACCCTCATGAGGTTCAATTGACTAGGGAATAGGTAGATTCCAAACAATATCACCCTATTCTAGGTTTCTAGGAGTGACTCTCCTAATGCATTTGGTAGCACATTGTGATGTGGAGTGTGTGAGAAGTGTGTTTCATCTCCTACTTACCCCTCATCCAACCTCTCTACAAAAGCTTTACCAACTGTATCAAGAGAAGCACAACTAGTTACTTAGACCTCATACTTGAGGTTGTGGAATAAATCAGTAGGTAGAAAGTGAGGGCACTATCTAAGGATCCACTAGTTGGACTTAGGAGTTTTCCCTCTCTGTCCTCCTATTCCTTCATTTCTCTATACTTTAGATGTCTTTATACATCAGTCACCATCCATAGAGGAAAGAAGTGAGAACAATAAAGAATATATCATATCTCATCAAATCAAAGTATTGTACATAAATCAATCTTTGATATGGTATTGAAGTTACATTTTATCCCAAACAACCCACCAAGGGGGATTAGCTACTCATGATGCAAAAAATAGCAAAACAATGGGAAGAAGAAGAAGCTAACAAAGCCATGGATGTCAAGTTAGTGTGTGGATTCTTCTTCTCCAGAAACTCTAAGGACGAGATCCTCTTTCCTCCAAGGTAGGATGGCTTGAATATGTGATATATAATTATTTGAAATTCTAAAAGCTAGGGGTTTTAGAGGTGGAAGGTGGAATGGTAGGTGGGAGTAGGTGGTAACTAGCCAAGGGGAGTGAATGAGCTCAATGAATTCAAACCCTTACCTCTAGCTGCCCCTAAAGCTTATGTAGTGGTTTAACAGATCTACGGTTAAGTGGGGGTAAGATGGGTATATCAATGTAAAAAATAGGATAGGTTTGGGCCGAATGGCCTTTTTGCCTACCACATGGTGGTAATGTTAGGATGCCAGGGATGAATGAGGAGTTTGAGTCTAGTGGTATGGTCATTTTGGGTAGAACAATCAATGTTATGTGAGGGTACTGAGGTCATGGTAGGTACCATGTATGTAGTAAAGAGGGTAGAGGGATTTGGTGGTTATGGAATGACCATGGGAAAACATGGCTTAAATGAGTGTGGCTTGTAGAGCGGTTGTGGTGGACTCTACTTAGTACTTTCCATGGTCATTCTAACTAGAATGCATGTGTTTCTAGGATTGATTTCCTCCTTGAAAAAACCATCTCTTTTGTGATTTGGCCTTGGGTCTAACGGTCGTGGTGACATACCATGACTATATTGGGGGATCTTGCATGCACTTGAGTCTTCAACGTACCAATCCATGGAGCTTTTTTCCTAACTTCAATCTTTGATCATTTGGGCTAGGTTGGAGTTGGCCTTGGCCTCACTTTGAACTTCTCCGAGCTTGGGTATGTCTTGGGTCACCTCCTTCTCCCCCTTACACCAATTTGTGGTCAATATGCTTATAAAATATGCAAAATATTCCATAAGTGCATTTGAGACAAAACATGAGTTAATGGAGAATTAACATGCATTCCAACTATCTTTATGTAAATCAAGAGCAACTAGACACAATATGAAGGTCCATTTATGGACTTTATCTTTTCTCAATATCATAATTATAAGAAGATCATACTTACTTGAACAATATCCTTCACCCTATTATTCATTCCTATCACACAAATACCTCTTTATAGCTCTTTTACAACATATTCATAACTATAATCAACCAACATGCAATATTTTAATTTTTTACCTTCTCACTCTCATTATTTAATCTTAAATCAAAATGATACAAAAATTATCTCGTCTTTTCTATATATGTTTTTGAATAAATTGATATGATTTTACAACATGCTTCTCCAATCTAATCATGAATAACTCCTCCTCTAATAAACTTTCTACTTATGTCCTCATTAGTTACCCCATTTCTCCTAAATCCTTTCCATCAATTTTTTGTGCTCTTCCTCTTAAAATTTTCATCCTTCATTGATTTAAAATTTCATATATGCACTCATAAATTTTCAATTTATATTCAAAAATACCTAAAAACAAATCATTTCCTCATTCTTCTCGAACAATGATCCTCAATGTTATCCCGCAAACAAAAAACATAGTGGCATGTACTACTTTCAATCCTTTTCTTAGTTGTTATCTACCTCACTCTTCCTAACATGATTTACATTGAAGGGAGAAAACTTGTTCTATAAATCACCCTAGAAAATCACAAATTTATGAAACAAAACGTTATATAAACAAACATATAGACCACAAAATAGATATAACCTAAGATAGACACCAAGCCATAAGAATACCATAATAAATTAAACTTTGTTTTTGTATTACACAATAAAAAAATTCATAGGAAAGATAAAATGAAGGAGAATGAGATATTTAGAATGTCCAATATATGATGGTTAGAATTTTATAGATTTGTGGAAAAATTAGGACAAAGTCTAAGGAGAGAGATTGTAGTTGTTGTCAGACTTGATGGGAATATTTGATAAAAGACTTGCAATGAATATATTTTAGGCAAAAGAAAGGTATCTAGTATTTAGAAATTAAAAAAGGGAGAGAGAAATTGTAGCTGATATAAATTTAAGGAACAATAGAGTTTCAAAATCCAACCCAACTAATATTTTTTTGTAAAGCATCAAATGGCATAATTAACAATATTTTCTGCTAGAGTGAAATGTATTTTTGATGTCTTTGAGGTGTTCAATAATAAGAGGCACTTTAGAAACTAAAACTCAGATATATACCAACTCCATTCCAATTTGCCATTTGATTGATTTCTAAAATTGTAAAAATCAAGATTTAAAAGATCAAGACTTCAACATGTTTTCTCTTGGTCAGGTTTAATTAGACTTAGAGCATGCATGACAATTTTACTAGGACATGTCCCAACCCAAATACATCGGGTTTATCAGGTCCATAGCTAGGGTTGGGCAAGAGTCCCATGCATTGCTAACTGGTTTAGAAAATTTGTACAAAGCCCACTATTCTTAAAATGTGTATATTAGGGACGACCACAAGGGTTTGAGGGTGCAATAGAAATTCTTCACAAGTGTCATTGCAACACTCTGTGCCCACTCCACTACATTGCTCCTCACAATAAAATTTGATCAAAGCTTTCCATGCTTGCTTCTTGAAATTAGTTTTCACTCAACAAACAACAACAATCCCTAACCTCCAGCTTCCATGTCCTATCCTCCCCAAAGTCAATCATGGGAGCATCATCATTGGCGCTTGTAATACTCCACTTTTTTAAACATTAATAGAAGCATAATTCTCAAGGGGGATGTCAAAAACATGATTGTAATTGCATTAAAATATAATTTCATTCAACCAACACATGATACAATTAAGATTGCCTCGATCCATTACATAAAACTCACACATTTAAACTAATACATGGTTCTCATAAGTTGAGTGAAAACTAAACTAATATTCTATTATATCTAGCACCCCAATAGGTCCTTTGTTTGAAAGTCCTTTAGCTAACCCTTGCATGTCAGATGGCTCTACTCTTGCTCCTTACCTATCGGTGTTGCACCCCAACCATGCATAAAGTATTGTGTAAGTAGAATTCAACATATTATAGCATAACAAGAACATGTAAAATGAAATTTAACATTTAAACATTAAACACAAGTTACTTTAAATGGTTTTCTTTTATCATTAATCATATAAGAAACCCTTAGGGTTGCACCAAAGTGCCTCTTCTATTTGCACCGAAGTGCCTCTTGGGTTGTACCAAAGTGCCTCTTGTCTTTGTACCGAAGTGCCTCTAAATTTTCTTTGGGGAGAATCTTAGTGAGGATCTTATATACATGGGTTTTTAGCTTTCTCTTAATCTTAAATATTTTTATATCATTCTCTTAAATCTTATTCTTAAAGTTGTTTAAAATATGCATGAAAAATGATACAATAAATCATAATAAGTAAAAGGGAATTTATTTTCATTATCCATACAAAGACTTTTATCTTCACAAGAAATCGAAACATAAATAATACAATCATATCATTTCACGTTCATTGTATATAATAACATGCAAGCATCCAATAATTATGTTCAAAGTGCATGGACCAATTTGGAGAGTTATTTATATGGTCCCAAGTCACTGGCTCACAAACTTGATACTGTAGTTTAGATTTATCACAATCGGCAATTTGAGATCCAATTAGTAGGATCTTCTTATTTTCTTCCCCAACTTGGTTTCTCTCTCTTGCCCACCATATAGTCTTCTTTCTTTGTTCTCATGTCCTTCAATCCTTTTATCTTCTTCCACAAAGCCTATAATTTAATTGTGGATCCACCTCCTCTTACAAATCAATTCCTTTATAATACCTCTCATCTAAATATGTGAGAGATCCTTTTTAACTCTAGTCAAGCCCGAAAGAATAGGGAACTCAATGGACTGCCTCTTCTTTCCCTTTTTTCTATTTAATTTATATTGTTGTCTGTCTTTGACTATTAGTTAGACGCCTAAGAACCATACAAAAATCAAAAAAACTTTTTCCACTTCCTTTTTCATTCGATAAACTTCATCTATGCTCTTGAATCAGGCCAAATTCTCATCAAGTAATTAATTATAATGATCTAAACTTGCAAATAATTAACGTCATTTTCATCAAAATTATTATTATATATGCTCCAAAAGTTCCCAATAAATCCTTAAAATTATATCCCATTATTAATCATATACCTTCCATATTTGAATTCCATCCCATGTACATTTCTCCAACTATGATTAAAACCAACAACTTTTAATTCTTTTCAATATTCAAACTTATTTACCATCATCATGTCTTTTGTAGTTTAATAGCAAGACAACTTCAAATCTCCTAAAATTGGATACACTATATCATCCTATTGCAATAAGCCTAATATATTTCTTAGTTTTGTATTTCTAAAAAAATCTATACCATTATATGGAAAATTTTGCATAAAAGACCTTGATGCTCGTAATTTTTCATAAGAGTGTGTATTCTAGCTAAACTTGAGTCAATGTTTGTTATAAGAATTTGGGATGTGAGAAGAATATTCTTAGACAACTGGTTGTGAGTTTTGACTAGCCATTACTAAATATTTCTGTGCATGGTTAACATTATATCAAATGGATAAATATTGTATTTCCCTCTTTGCGCATCAAACTAAATGATCAAACAAGGTCATAATGACCTCAAACTTTAACCATAAGCTAATCAGGAGGATTAAATGTTCCTAGACAATTATATTCTAGTTTTAGGATAACAATTAGCCATTATTTATATATATGGATTGTCCTTGATTTTTATGTATTTTAAAGGTTGGATAATTTGAATGACTTTGCATTTTTTCTTCTTTGAGTCAAAATGTTTTAAAGATGTTTATGTATGTAGTGACTTCCCTTTTAACATATTTTTGGAGAATTTATCTGGAAAAAAGGGAGAAAGTAATATCATTTTTTTCATATGAATAATGTATATCAAGGACAAAGGAAAGTAATAACATAATGATTTATTCAACTAAGTATTAATTTCCATGTATTTGGGATCAAGTCATTAAAGGGGTTATCATTTAATTTGTTTATTATTAGAATATCAGAAATGTTGAGAGAGAGAAAAGATCATGAATTCATATCTTCATGTATTGCACATATAGGAAGGAAACAAAATTGTTTTCCATGTGTCTTGTTTACTTTCACATGTATTCAACATTAAATAGATTTCATTTTGATAAAATGAAAAGGAAGGGAGGAAAAGAGAAAAAAGGTAAATTGGGGTTCTCATATCTTTTTAGATAAAGAGAAACTTAAAATGCATGAATGGAAAGAGAAAAAGGATTCCAATTCTTTCTTTTATCTCATACTTCAAAAGGAATATTTTTTGTTTGAGTTTTGACTAAGAATTAATCAATACATAAATGATTTTTGCTTTGTATGAAATAAAATGATTAACATTTAATATTTCATATAGAAGAGATAGAAATCCTGAAAGTAAATTTAATTCCTTATATCCTCAGATGAGGGAAGACTGTTTATGCATAAAGAAAGAAAAAAGAGAGGAAGGATCTAACATTTCTTTTTCTTTTACAAATGAAACATTTATTAATTGGGATTTTTACTTTGGGTCCAAAACTTATGTTTTATTATAAAAACTACATTTAGAAATCTTAGTTATATATGTAAATTTTGAGATGTGACAAGGCTTGTGAAAACTATATGGAGGTCTTTACCTTGTCAAGCATGGTCCAAAGGTATCTCCCCTAGGCCTCAATGCAGAGTTAGAGATTCTCCTACACCTTGACTGCTTGTTGACCTTCCTCTAGACAAATATGACTTAAGTGCCTCTCCATTGGAATCAAAAGGTGGCATTGTCATCATCATCTATATAGAAATGTTGCATAACACAAATTTGACACCATGGAAACATAATGTTGATGAAATATAAAGTTACCCCTGAAAATAGCATCATCACTACTTGTGTAGGGCATGCACTTCATCAAATGTCTCTAGTGATCTTTAGCTCATTCATGCAAGCCAAGCCACAAAATGCATTCTAGATTTGAAGCTGATGAAGATTTTATCAATGGATATAGTTATAGCTTGGGAGATTACAAAATTGATTTAAAGTTTGAGTGTTACACTTTTGTATCTTATATTCATGAAGAATCAGTCAAAGGCAACTTTAAGTGAGTGGTTTAAGTGTTGTTTTCTGTGGTCTAATATATCAATTATCTATTTACATTATAAAGATATTACACATGATCATGAGTGGAATTAATATGCTTCTATAATGTAATCCCAGTGATCCAATGGCCTGTGTTGGTTTCTACAGATTTTATGTGTAGTTGATGAAGCAATAATCATGTGTCATAAAACAATTATCACTTGCAACCCTTATTTGAAGCCAACCATATAGCTATGAAGGTTGAGGATACTTTTTGGAAACTATAGCAAAGGAGACGAGGAAGTCATGGTATACAATCTCATACTCTATTTGAATGTTTTAGGTAGTGGACGTCTATGGCATAATTCAATGTTTCCAAAACTAATAGGGATGAGTGTAACATGAATTGTTATTTAATCGATATGAACAAGTATTGCTAAATAAGATAAAATATTTGATAGGGCACTGCTCTCTCTATTTCTCTCTCCGTTCCCTCTAGATCTCCCCACTGACTCCCCACTAGGAGAGGGTCTTATCCTTACATCTCCCTCATTGTACCTCTCCACCCAACCCTCTCTCTATTCAGTTGACATTGTTTCTCACTTCCACAACATTTGTTTGGAGTCTACCTATTAGATGGTTCATGTGTGAGGGTATAGCATTGTCTCTTCTTGGGAACTCCCCCACAACTTCCTTGGAGCTAGTGCATGTAATGTGATGGCGACTATCCCGTCAAAGCACACAAGGTATGATTTTCTTGGATCTGGTGTGTTTTGTGACACCCACTTCCCATAGTGGTTCTCTCCACTTGGTCGACAGTCTGGCTGGCCTCATGCATGACTTATAATAGGTGTTCTCCCCCTTGACAATCATATTTACTGACTTGTCTACTTTGAACATCCTCCCCTGATTATCCTTCAATTTGTACACTATATCTGAATAGAGCTAGTGTGTGCACGCTACTAGTTGTTGTTAATCGCATCACTGCCTTTTGGTGCGTCCGCTAGAGGTGCTACATACTAGCCGATTAGACTTGACTAGATGCACCCCACGAGATTGGAACACACAGTGGATTAACTTTCAAAATTTATAATCACTACAGAAAACATACTCATTAGTGGCATTTTAGAAATGCCACTGACAAAAACTAAATGCCACTAAACATGTTTAGTGGCTTTTGTTGATACTTAAAAAAATGCCTCTAGTACCAACGCCACTAGAGAGATAGTGGCATAAGTTGTAAATGCCACTAAATATTTGGATTTAATGTCTTTGAATAAATGTCAAATAAATGCCACTAAAACATCATGTGGCTTTTACAGAAATGCCACTATCCATGAATTGGCTTTTATACAAATGCCACTATTGTGTATTAGGATGTTGTCTAAGACTGTTCCAATTGAGTGTAATGGAGTACGAAAAAAGCCACTAATGACATAGTATTTGTGTATGACTACATTTTTATGGGTTTTAGTCATTCAATTTTTAGTTCATTGCCAAAAAATTTAAATGAAAGCCAAACCCACATTTCAAATATATGGATATTTTACATTTATCAAATAATGCAAATTACATGGGAAGGACATCTTACCTTGCCCCTTTTAATAGAATTAATTGTATAATATTTTTATGTTAAACACAATAGATTAATTTGATGACGTTCTTGTTTCTTAGTAGCCATCCATAATGCTCTAGCTTCAAGAAATGTTGATAGCCCTTACCCTAACTGTAATAGTAATCATGTTCTACTCATATGGTCACAACTTAATTAGAGTGACTGCCATGAAGGAGCCAAAAGTAAACTCATCAGGTCCTTGGCTTGGTATACTCTCCTCTCAGCTGCTCGACAACATGTATACTTTGAGCCTCATAATCTTTAGGCTCTAGGCTATTTTACTTTGCCTTCTATGTCAAACGTTTTACCTCAGCAATTCTTGGTAGGCCATTCTTGTGAGAATCTTATAATATGCCCACAAGATCATGAGTCAATAACAAATTTGGATGGTAATAATGCAGCCAAGTAGATTGTGTCACTTACCTTGATAACTCAAATTTGGAAAACCCAAAAGCCCTTATTAAAACATCTATAAAAATATAAAATAAATCAGTAACATGTGAGTAAGATGTTGTCATGACTTCAAGGATGCAAACCATACACATGAAATTTTCCATAATTGAGAATACAATTGAGTATCGCCTCTTCCTCAAGCAGTTTCTTCAGTCAATTCTTCCTTCCACTTCATTTTTAAGATTTGTCTATTTCAAAATGAAAAAATAGAAGTTAATTAGAACAACAACATGCATCTTCATGAAAAACCCAAATTTCATTCATTTTTAAGCTTTCTACAAGTTGGTGTCGATCTATTGGATGATATAGCAGGATTATAAAAAAGACATACTTCTCATTCAAACTAAGTTATTCATATATACACAAATACATTGGATTGCTAAGTTATCCATTCAGAGAGTAAAATCTCAATTGATCAACTCAACAATAGCTAAAGTATATGCAACTACATGTACAAACCAAATGATTATAGTAATGTCTGAAATAGATCATAGTTCAAACAAATGCAAGTATCACATTAAAGACCTACTAGATACTCACCATTTACTTATTTGTGTGAAACATAAACTCAAAATTCAAAGTAGCATTGGAAAAGACTTATGAATTTGGCAGTTCGGGCATGAAGCAGAGCACAACTTAAGCTATTCAAGCTCAAGAAAACATTCAGTTTTCTGGTTATAAGATTTACCTAGAGCATTTCTTCTCATTTGTGAAGAGTCCATTGCCTCATTTGTTTTAGTAGCGTGCTTTAAATGGTCAATATTTTCTACCAAGAAACTATCCCCATTTTCTCCCTATCAGATAGACTGTCTAATGTTTTCAGCCCTCACAACAATCTCATTTTCTCCAAACAAAACCTCCAATGAATGCAATAGTGGAAGAATGCCTTCATCATCAATATACCTTTGTGTGTCCATATGCCCCCTGGATAATCCCCTTAGCATGGACAAATAGATGATCCAACCTTTTGGAGATCATCTCATTCCCCAAATTCACGCATGTGAGGCATGGGACCTTTCCCTTTATTTTCTGTAGTAAACAAAGGATGTTGTAAATATTTAAGGAGTAATATCAATAGAAAATCATATTTTACATTTAATAACATCATATGGATGTTGCATGACTAAACCAGTTGACTATTAAAAAAATTGACATGTACAACATTGTCGATAATCTGTATTTTTTAGTCAAAAATGCAAGTGATGCACTGAACTAATATGATTAGTTAGTGAATACAATCAGTATATTAAATTATCTATAAGCAAAGTGGGATACACCTACGCTCGCATCTTAACACCTTGTCATACTTACAAGTACAGATCATAAATTTATCATATTAGGTAAGAGTTCTCAAAGGTTTTACCCAACAAATCACTTATAGGATGCCCAATTGCAAGTACAACATTCTTTACAGTTAAGCCCACATTGTCACCAACATGGGCCTCCATGATGGACTCATGATGCACTTTAGTGGACTTGACTTTAGTGGTTATTCTATAAGTGTCAAATTTAATAACCATCCCCATGTTTGAGGCACAAGAAAACCACAAATTCAGATTGACATTAACTTGATATTAGTCCCATATAGGTCTTATATATGTAACCAAATGAGATGTAAAAACCATCAGTATACCCGATAAGTTTGACATGATTTCTCATATTGTGAGATCATGTAGTGCACATTACTTTATTGTCTTTAAACTTGAATTGACCCTAAAACTAATATCTACACGAGCTTATACATTGGTAGTCTGAGGCCTTCACCAAATATTCACTACTCAAATTTGTATAAGAAATCACTGGTATGACAAGAGGACTTTATTTTTCAGAGAGGGCATGGCCAACCTATGTGGTCGCAAGTGAGGATATAACACACACTATGTTGGAGTTTGAGGATGAGGCATTGACATGTACTAGTTATGTATTTTGTGTCTTGTGTGTCTGTACAATAAGACATTCATGTGCAGACATCATGCCTGTGTTGCATGTGACCTCTATATACCAACAACATGACTCTCACTAGAACTAAGAACCACATAAAAAGAATAGAAGGTGTATCACAATTGTTGTTTCTACTAGCCTACACAACCCTTTCCTCCTCTTATCCTACATAGAGAGAAGGGTAAAGTAAGCATCATTGCCTTCATTGGTGCATTTACCACTCTGGTCTATCACGCCAACATTGGAGACGCATCTTGTGTCTACTTTCCTCTTCTACCATCAACTCAGTTGCTTACTAGTCTATGACTTCCCACATCAATCCAACTAATTTAATCCACTTCACCCCATCCTTGTTGGTTGTTGCTATCTATCCAATATCCACTGTGGAGCAAGGGTGTTTCATGGGCCATGGACAATAGGAACCCCCTCCCTCCCTCTATCGTAGACAATTCTCATACCTTGAGTACACATGGTATGGCCGCAACATCCCCTCGTCTCCTCTCAACACCTTATGACATGCTCTTGATAGAGACATATATTTTTCTTAATTGTTTGCTAAGGGGGGAGTTGGTACATTTTATGAGGATGATATCACTCTTCATCAAGCTTATAAATAAAAAAATATTAAGTGTAAGTGGTTAGGCTCTATACTAGAGTTTCATCGACCCTAAGAGTATTAACCATGGTTGTATTTTAAGTTATCATCTCAAAACCTAAATGGATGGTCATTGATTTAGATGAATGGTCAGGAGTCATATGGAAGATGACTTTCAAGTAAATGAGATTTTTCAGTCTTCTCCAATGGGTTGGCATGGGGTTCCTAGTGTCCCCATTATCATTATAGTAGATGTTCCTAATTATAAGTTTTCCAATTACAATTTTGTTGGACATTTGTTGAGACCACGTGGAAACTAGCTGAAAGGAGTTGAAGCTAACACACAATTTCGAATTCACATTCGAGGTTGAGGTTTCCTGAAAGACTCTATTAAGGAAGAAAATCTTAAGGATAAACTTGGATATGAACATCTACATGAGCTTTTACATGTGCTTATAGAAGACGAATTAAATAAGGTGGTTAAAATAATATACAATCTTTTGAAACAGTTACATATATATATACTTTTATTAGAAGAAACCACTTAGGGATCTTACCATGCTAAATTTTACTCTGGGGAAAGCAATCCTCAAATGAACCCTTTCCATTTCAATAGTGACTCAATCAAAAGCACAAAGAGATGCAAAGATATTGACCCTGTCAACAAATAATCAAACCTGCTCATGACCATGAATCACCTAAACTTTGTAACAAAAATGATCACTTATAAAAATAATGAGAGTTTGAAATTCGAGTGTACGAGATCTCAGTAACTAAAGAATTTTCTACAAGAGGAGTTGATGGTGATGGGGAAACTACCACATAAGTATTCATCCTTGAACCATCTAACTTTCTCATTACCAAATTGAATTCTTATCTATCTAGACTCATATTAATAAATCTTTTGTGTTTGTTGCCTAAGAACAATTACCTTAATTGTAGCACAAGGTATGTTGAATGTCCCACATTATTAATAATCACACTAGTTCTTTTGAATCAAGTTTTCGCATACTCATGATAAGTAGCAAACTCTATTAGTGGGGCAAAGCACCCATATTATGAGTGTTATTGCTTGATTTGGTAGTGCTCTCTTCTTAACTTTGAGTTTGGAGATCTCAAACATATTATTATATCTTAACATCATGCCTCAAATTAATTAAGTTAATGAAGACTAAAGGAAAAAATGTATGTATACTTGGTTGATTGATGTACTTACCATAAGGGATGGGGAACCTGCCAAGGATGTAGTACTCTGCTATGGAAAGAGAAGATGAGAACATCGTAATAGATTTTGACTATGCATCAGCCACCTATTCATGTGTTTGCATTGTATGTATCTTGTAAGAACATAAGAAAGAATGGGGCAACAGGTAATCAATGTGGAAGCCAGAATGATCTTAACTTGTTTCAATCTTACAAACACCTAACATGAATCATCAGAGCACGTTCTCAAGAAAGAAACTCCTCTTAGATTCAAACAATGTGATGCAAGATAAAGGGAACCCAGTGGAACTAAGGTAGTATGTAGTTAGCAGAGCGCTAGAGGGTGCGTTGGCCAGAGATAGCCGACATCGAGTCTTTTCTTGAGGGCATTCTGATGGATGAAGGCGGTAGTGTACCTAGTAAGGGTGGAGAATATGACAACACTAAAGAGGGTAGGTGCCGATGAGAACGATGCAGCTGGCATGGCGGTCGCAGACAGGGAATCTCGGGATCTATGGACCTACGGTGATCTTGTAGGAGATGATGTAGGCATAGTGGTCGGCAAGGGAGGCATCTCGGTCGATGTGGAAGCTACAGTGGAGGAATTTGATCACTTCCTCGAGGACTTCTGGGATAGCGGTGCCTAATGTTCAAGTGGGATGATAGGAAGCAGAAGGGGTTGGATCAGATTGATCACGCAAGTTTAGGTTTTTGGGTATTAGGTTTATTTTCTGGTGTGAAATTAAGAGGGAAATGAAACTTTTGGGCGCACAGAGATGAAAGTTGATGTCGAGAAAATAATCATTCGACCAATCAAATAACCAACAGGTATACAAAAGTTGTGCGCTAGCATATAAATGCAATAGGTATACAAATTAATAGTTTGGAATTTATAACTAAACTAATGAAAGCAGTATTTACATTTCATTGAGTATCATCCTCGTACGGTATTTAGAGTCATTTGAATTTAAAATTTCACTATAAGGATGTGTATAGGGGAATTTTAAACAAAAGTCGGTACATTAAATGCCACTAATGAGTGTTTTTGTTGTAGTGAATGACCTAGACTCAATAGATGCACAACTAAAACACTACACTCGCAAGCACACGGGGTTGTGTCATAGTATACGAGGGTCGTAAGTATAGGGTCGATCCTTAGGGAGAAAAGTGGGCACTAGAGCTTGGTTAGTTTGGCTAGGTTCCTGCTGCGGAGACTAGGGTTAAGGGTTTAAAGGCGATGTTGATTGTTAAACTAAGGTGAGCAAGAAAGCAATTAAAGACAATAATGAAATCTAAGTTAACCCTAGACCAGATTAAGACTAATCAAGCTGGAAAATACTAAACTAGGTATGAAAAGGCAATTTACACTAAGGCAGGCAAGAGAAAAGAAAGAGAGAAAATAAGATCTAAACTAGCAAGAATAAGGCAAAAAAGGGCAAGAAGCTAACTAAGCAAGAAAAGAGCTAACTAAGCTAACCTAGCTAAGCATGATGAAAACTAGGGTTTTAAAGCAATTAAGGAAGGTGTGGGCTGTTTAGGGGATGTACTTATCACTTCAGTTGAGGGGTGATATATGAACATTATGATTCCTTTTAGATTATCCAAACCAAATAACAAGTTAGAGTCTAATGAATTAACCTAAACTACTAATTGGCCATGGATATGCTAGGTTGTGTATAAGGGAACTAGTCCCTAACACTCCCTACTACCCTTGCGAGGATCAATTGGGTTAAGGATTAGGTTTAATTCAATTAGATTCTAATCAAGTCTAGATTTCTAGATTAGACATTCCTAGGGCAATTAGGGGCCAAGGGTAGTAATGGGGAGGTGAAATTAGGGTTTTAGACCCCAATTCCCCCACATTCTAGCCTTGAGAAGGCTCCATGCTAATTACACTAGAGTCACCTAATCTAGCTAGTTAGATCTCTCACTTAGGCTTAGGGAGATTGATTAGGATGTATGAAGATGGGAGGCAACCTAGGGATCCAAGAATTGGACCTAGGGGCAAATCCCAAAATTCACACATATAAGTAATTTTCCTAAATTCCTAAGTGATTTCACACACAAACCAACAAGAAATTCATGGAGAATTAGATAGAAATAGAACATAATCATTAGAAAATGGAATTTTAAAATTTACATATCATTTCCCCCCAACATGGTATCAAAGTAACATTTTACACCCCAAACAGCCCACCAAAAGGAGCCTAGCTACTCATGGAAATGGAAGATACAAAAAGAAAAGAGAAAGAGGTAGAAGAAGACATGGAGCTCGATGTAGATGAAGAAATCCTCTACTACATCTGCTATAGGGCATCCTCCTCTCTCCTCCAAGGTGTAGGGGCATGGAATGATGGTGGAAATGGGTGGAAATGGAAGGAAAGTAGGATTTTGATGATGGAAATGGTGAAATGGAGGGGGTTATAGAGGTGGAAATGAAGTGGAATGGAGGTAGGATGAAATGGAGTGGTAGGAGTGAGCTAGGGGTGGCCAACCTTGGCCTCCAGCTTCCACCTCAGTATATATAGGTGTGGAGGAAGCAATAGGTAAAGCAGGGGTAAAGTGGGAAATGCAGTGGAACGGTAGCTAGGTTTTTGTGAGTAGCACGATCATGCTGCGTAGAACGACCATGGTGGGGTGTGAGTGGAATGGCTATGGTGGATGGGAACGGATGAGGTGAAATGGTGAAAAATGTCAGGTTGTGGGTCACTTTTGTACTGGAGCAGGCACGGTCGTGGTGGGGTATGGGTAGAACGGACGTGTTGGGTAGCACGGCCGTGGTGAGTAAGGTGATGGTGGCCATGGTGCATTGCCATGCCCATTCTTCATTGATGCAGCACAACCATGCTAGGTGGCACAGCCGTGGTGGCTATCACTTGCACGACCATTCTTTGTGGCATGGTCGTGGTCCTGTCTGCAGCTGCACTTGGGCTTGTTTCTTTGGATTTCCTTGGACATCTTTGCTTTTATTAATCTTTAGCCATTAGGGGTAGGTTGAGGGAGCATCATGATTCACTTAGGGTCTCTCCAAGGGTAGAGAAACCCTAGGATCACTCCTTCTCTCTCTCTTCCATCAAGCGTTGTCCAAATGCTTAAAAAACATGCAAATAATGTCCATAAGTGCATTTTACACAAATATGCATATTGGGGGAAATAACATGTAATCTAACAGGTATAGATGTGATTGAAACGCAAAATGACACAAGATAAAGCCCTAAAATAGGGTTGAATCACCACACCAAACTTGAAACATACTTGTCCTCAAGTATACTCCAACTCAATCTCTCTACAAAATTTTCACAAGTAAGAAATGACAAATGCAATGTAAAGGATGATTATTGCTAAATGGGATCAATAGTGACTAAGTACATGCATTCCACCTCTCCCCTCTCCTGCTTTCACAAACCAAACATGAAAAGAGAACAAAGCATATGAACTTCAAATATAGTTCATAAAACACACAAGCTATCCATATTTATTTTATGTAGTTTTGGGTAGACCGTTTCATGATGAAGTTAATCAAGGATGACTAGGAGTGTTGTTTCAGCTTCATGTTTTCAATCTTAAGTTTCAAATCACACCAAATGACCCACGTGGCTACAGAAAAGGGCAAAATGAGATGGGTTTGATGTTTCCTAGCTCAATGGGTATGCAAATGGAAGAAAGGGTTGTGGTAAGATTTTGGAGTGCTATTACATAGAGCACTCATCTTTTCTTTACTTAGATGCTCTTAAAAATGAGCACCTTTTATTTTCATTTTGCATTTTTTTTCTTTTTCTTTTTGTTTTCCCTTGGAGTAGATAGGGCATATCGTGATGAGAGTGAAGCAGTGGGATGTAGATGTGGCCACCCCAAACATTTGGAGGTGGCTACGAATGATACGTGCACTTTGGCATCCTTTCATGAGGCGGGGGAGTAAGAAGATGGTGAGTGAAGAGTCGAGTTAAAGAGGGGTCATTGGCGTGATTCTCAACATAAGGTCTCCTGCATGAAAATTAATGCAACACGTCATCCAATAATGTCACACCACATGAATGAACAACCTAAAATTGATATTTCAATCAAGTGATTTCATAGGCACTAAACGTTCATAGCTTGCTCAAGTCACAATTTAAGCAAATCATTCACAAACATAAGAGAGATGATGCACATGTAAAAAGTCAAGAATTGATACCATTTAGCAATAAACAATGATAATTCACTTGCATTTGTCATAGGTCATCATTTTTAATCCAGAAAGTAGAGATTGGGTTGAAACACACTTTTAGGCAAGAAATCTCAAATTTGGGCAAAATTGGCCAAAACGGTGCCAAGTTGCCTTCAATCACATCTAAGCCTAAGTTATTGAACTTAAAGTAATAAACAAGCAAATCCTAGCTAAAACATGCACAAATTACCAAAAATCTACATGATATGCAATGCATGGAAAAAAAGAGCAAAATTTTTTAAAATTGCACAAAAATGACAAGAAAGCAAACTACATGGCATGCATGTATGCAAAGTAGGTAAACTCTAAGCTAAAGAAAGAAAAAGAAAATAAACAAAAGTAAAAGGCAGGAGAAATGCAAAATGAGGGTGAAAATGAGATAGAGCATACCGCCCTACCACCCCAAACTTTTGAATCATGTTGTCCTCAGCATGACACTAAAGTTTGGGAATGATAGGGTAGATGATCATTGTGATGGTCCTCCCTGTGGTGGAGGATGTTGGTAGTAGGAACCCCAGTAGTCTGATTGTGGAGGCAGGTAGTTGTCTTGATATGATGACAGTGAACTCCACCAATCTTCCCCCCACTGGGGGCTCCTCTGTGCCTGGGCATGCTGGAACTGGTATAGGTGGTTGACCTGATAAAACATCTATTGATGGTCTAACCACAAGGCATCCTGAGTACGCGGAAAACCCTCTTGTGCCTACAGTATCCTATCATGCATTTCCTGAATGCCCTCTAGTTGTGCATGAATGGTGGCCATGTCATATGCATTCACTGAGGGTTGTTGTGGCTCTGACGCTCCTATCCTTTCCTCTCATTGTCTCACCCATTGTGTCGCTCTGTCTTCCACTGCCCATCTCTACTCAGCTGTCTGTGAGGGCTCTCCTAGACCCTCTGTCAATATCACCTCAGGGAAGCCTTCCCCTTTGGGATGCTCCTCCTCATATCTCCTCAATCTATCCAGAAAATCCTGAGTAGGTCCATATTGTTCCATGAGGGGTGGAATATGGTAGGGCAACTCCAAGGAGACTCCTGGGTATGGTGGGTTGACTTGGTAAATGATCTTCTACTCCACAATGGTGATCATGGAAGAGTGGGCTAAGTAGTGCAAGTCAACCACCTTCCCCCCATCTACCTTTGTGTATCCTGTCATATCATGTCCCATGGTAGTGGCTATATATGTCACAATCCCTCCCATTACAAATGGATTTGTGATCTTGGAAGGGATTGTCCTCAGATGTTCAATCATTAACGCTCCAAGGTTCACATGCTTCCCCCTAATCAACCAACTAAGTACAAATAGATCCTTCTTTGTACAGCTGCCTTAGTTTTCATAATTGCCAAAGATGGTGTTCGCCAACACCTTTTGAACATAGCGGAGGAAAGGTTTGATGTACAAACCGGTCTTAACCAATAAAACAAGATTAACTAATGCGGAATCTATCACTAGCAGTGAATTACTAAAAATCACTAAAAATTAAAACCATTTACAAAGGGATCCATTCTCAGGGAAACTCTTTAAATAAGAACCACAGTATTATATTTACATGTTGATTCACAAAGTACATTACATGTACCATCTCTTCTCGAGGAAAATATATATATATACATCATTTGCGTTACCAAAAGTTCAAGTAACAAAATCCTCGAGGAATCATGCCAAAATCTCAGATCGATCATAATACACTATCTCCTAGGACCTGAGAGTACAGAGATGACACATAGGACTCTATTTACACATATACAAGACTTGACAGCCAGTATCTCCACCTGAAGATTCATTGTTGTCCCTGTCACTGCTGTTGCTACTGCTCTTCCCTTTTTATGAGGTTTCTGTCTCTACCTCGTCCGCGTCCACCTAAAAATGTTGGATCCCACGGGGGTGAGACAATTATAAAATTTCCTCAGCGAGAGATATAACTCTCTCCCAAAAACATTATTATTGCAGTTTAATTGAAATAAACTAAACAATGGAATCATATATTCAATAGCAGATAATTCAATATCTATGCAGATTAGAGCAACATTTCCATTCAAACATTTAAGCTATAACTTGATCAAGCAGCATGTCTCTTATTCAGTAAGGACTTGAAGAGCATATATAACATTTATGTATCTAGAACATACTAGGCAGAATAACATCGACCAGTGATTCTCGTATTTCAATCTTATGCAAATACACTACATGGCTGATTACATTTTACAAACGTTCTTAAGCCCTGAAGAGATGAGATATACCGCTCATACTCTAACCGACCACGATTACGTAAAGCATCGGTACCACACAAGGTCAATGGGAGAGACGGATTCCATGACCTCATCTGTCTCGTTCAGTACAAGACTACTTTTAGCAGAGACATCATGTGTCAAACTACAATTAGTTTGTATATTGGCATCTTCGCTATAGAGTTATAGCCTGTGGCATATACTCTCTTCAGGGTTATGGCCCGTAGCCAATGCCTGGTATTATATTGAGGAGTTATGGCCCATAGCCATACTCTTATTGGGGTATGGTCTGAAACCAATCTCGTACATAGGACATAGCCCGTAGACATTCCTATGGGGCATAAGGATATATTTGCCCAATTACCCCCACATATTCAAAAATATGCGTTCCGAGTAAAACTTGTTTCACCATTCAGCTAATTCTGACGCTGATGGATTTGTGGTCAGGGCAACTACATTCGATGGTATCACTTGATTAATTACGTACATTATCATATTCTTTTAGCATCAGCCAAGTTTTCAAACATAACTTATTAGGACAAGTGCTACAAAGAAACATGTACTATTTTCATCAGTTACTTCTCAGTCTTTATAAGACATTGGGATCTCAGTCCCTCTTTTCAATACTGGAAATTATTATCCCTTCACAACTCAATACCATAATTATATGGATCTGGGTATTCAAACCCTTAGCTCATCACTGAGCACTGTAACCACATTTTTAGGTAATTATCACCTTCAAGTCATTTGACCAAGGTAAACATTATACTTGCTACACAAGCATCTCTTATGGCACTTGAGGCTCATTAACTCTCTTGTTACCATTTTCTAAGCAACAAGGCATATTATGGCACACAAGGCCCAATAAATAATTTCAATAAATAAAGCATCATAGCTCATACCTGGCTATGTTCATCATTTTAGGATACCTGCATGGTTAGCACACATGATAACATATATATCAATCATATTTCGGTTTCATACTAATCAAGAGTAACACCACAATTCCCTTACCAGGGATAGGGTTTCCTATTTCATGTCATTTGGGGATATTCTTCCCATTACCCAGATCAGGGTTATGGTTTATCATCATATTGCCCAAAATTAGGGTTTCATAAAACATTACATACAATTACCCTAGATTTGAGTTCCACATCACATCAAACATCAGGGTTCCTCATAAAATCACCCTAAGTTAGGGTTTCACATAAATTTCACCCCAGAATAGGGTCTACATTCACTAACCCATAATTAGGGTTTACTATTCATCCCAATTAAGATTTCACATTCAATTACCCATAATTAGGGTTTACACATATCATCACCCTAGATTAGGGTAACATCCTTACCCTGGATTAGGGTTTCACTTAGAATTGCCTTGAATTAGGGTTAGGGTTCAATAACCTTGTCAATTAGGGTTTATGCTCATGATTAGGGTTTCATGATCTCTTTGCTAAGGATCACACCCTTAATCACCACATAAATAATACTCATGTATGAATTCCATTCTATCATCCTCTCAACTTGATTAGGTTATATCAACCCTTCAATCAAGTACATACAACTATGATTGACATAGTGTACTAAGTTATTATTCTTATAAGCAATTAGGGTTTATCCCTTTAATGGTACTAATCATTTAGTTACTTTTAGGATTTCAACCTTTGTACCTTCATTGATTACCATCACTATCAATCATTGAATCATTGGAACAATCATCACCTTCAACTTCCAAATGATTGAGTCACAATTGACCTTTATTTGGTTTTGAGGTTTCATCACCAAACGGTTTTGAAACTGTTTGATCTTCAAACGATTTTGAAATCATTTGACCCCAAACGGTTTCAAGACCATTTGGGCTCAAATAGTCTCAAGACCGTTTGACCAAATCAGTCTCAAAACCGCAAGGGTTTTTTAGATAAACTCATCAATCAATTGAACATACTTTGCTACATTGAAACCTTCAATCAATTGAATTGTTGGAGTTCAACAATTATTGGCCCTTGGATTTTCAATCCTTCAATCACCACCTTTGACCATCCATGCAGTCTTGAGGTGCTTGACCTCATTCGGTCTTGAGGTGCTCGACCTCATTTGGTTTTGAAATTGAATCACCCATTCGGTTTTGAAACTGAATCACTTCAATCAACCTTGAAAATGATTCCAATCATTCGGTTTTGAAACCGAATCATCCATTCGGTTTTGAAGTGATTTATCCAATCAATCTTAGGTATAATTACCCATTCGGTTTTGTGTATATTACCCATTCAGTCTTGAATAGAATTACCCATTCGGTCTTGAATGGAATCACCCATTCAGTCTTGAACTTAATTGGCCATTTGGTTTTGAAACTGAATCCACTCATTTGATTTTGAAACTGAATTAGTTCATGCGGTTTTGCAAGTTGTTTGCCACTATTCTTAGTTGAGGTGTTTGCTTGTGATGATTTCATCATCATCAACCTTCAATCCCACGAAATCTACTGCCATATTCATGGCAATTGCATCAACTAATCAAAGATATTGCAAGAAGAACAATTGAACCAATTGAATTGGGAAATTGAGTTCAATAACAATAGTTAAGGGTTCAAGTTATATAACCCACCTTCAATTGAGATTCAAATCTTGGAGCTCCACATAAACAATGGTGGAAGAAGCTTTTTTAACTCTTCCAAGGCTCTTCCTCAAGCTTTGAGTGAAAAGGAATGGTTAGAATTGAAGATGGAGTGAAGAAAAGAAGAAATCAATGCTTGATTTGTGATTTCCACCATGAAATCAAGATGAAAGATGATCAAGAAGCTTACCAACAGGTTGGGGGTCGTCCTCCTGGTCCTTCAAAGATTCCTTGGTCGTTGTGCAAGTAAAGGGTGGAAGTGAATTCGAAATTCCCCTTTTACTCTATGGATAAATGAGCATATATGTGAATTTTATTAAAAATTCAATTAAGAGAGAGAAAGTAGGAATTATCTCTCCCAAATTATTTCCACTTGCCCCCTTCCTTTCCTTAGATACGAGGCTATCCTCTTTGCCTCTTATTCATCTCAATTATCCATGTTTTAAAGAAAAGCAAATTAAGCACCTTAACCCTTTTTATATTAATATCCATAAGTTAGTGGATATTTCTTTTTCTTATAAAGGATATTGTCGTGGCCTAGCAAAGGCACAAGGGTGTTCAAACTTGAGAAAATCCAACCATCTCGTTTTTGTTTGAAGGCCTTTCAATTATTTTATTTATTTTTGCATCAAATTGAATTATGTTTTCAATTATGCTTAAATCTTGATTATTTTAATATCAAGATTCTCTCTCCTTCAAAGTGATACAAATGAGGCGCCCTCTCATTTTATTTGCTCCACATGATCCCAAGAAAACGTAGGGACCATTTTGAAGTGATAATTCGCATATTGAACCCTAGGTTTTGGGTAGATTGCACATTACACCAAAACTAAGTTTTGATGCACAAACATTGCTTTATCAGCTCTTTCTTGGTACTCAGGCTACCACAAGCCATACCTCTGCATCATCTTCATTCTCATGATGCTTCAACACATGAGGAACATATTATCATGCACAATTGCAATTTAACCCCTCAACTTGGGTAATTTGCACTTTAGTCCAAAATAAGTAAAATATCATTTCAACATTATTCAAAAAGGACTAAAATTGCAATATAAGTTCCTCTTGAGCCTTAATTACTTTTCAAAAGATAAGAACAAGCATCTAATCAACTTTATTAAGCAAAACACCTAGCGTTAAAGCATAACCCGGGTCAGGGATGTTACAAAAGGATTGTGAATAGCACTAGTCTTTGATTTCCCCGCTACAAAAGTGCTCTGGCCGGTAAAGTATTTCCACATTGTAGGATATGTGGAACTGGAGTCATTCTCTATCCTCCCTCTGTCTAGGAGGTCTACCATCTCTTCACTGGGGGAAAAATCTGATTCGAAATCTTTGAGGTTATCACCCACCTCTTGTCCCCACTCATCACTCTAATAGAATTTTTGCCATCATCAGTCACTTTCTCTAATGTGGCAAAAAATTGTTGTGTCAGCTCAATGTATGACTCCTACTGTAGCTTTAGAATCTCAATTAATCCCATCTTCTCCATCACACCCTGTAAAAAGTCATAGAAGCCCATAGCTTCCATCGTCACTCGGCACGCATAGTGAGTTGCTATAACTTTGTGTGTCAAGCACTATGGGTGCTTGGCTTTCTTTGCCTTGTGGGTGGTGACCTCAGGCTGTGGACGGGGTCGTTGTTGTGGTTTCTTGACTTTATTTGCATTTGGCATCTCTTCATTCTCTTATTCATCTAGTAAGAGTTGCCGACATGCTCGTGGCTACGACTCTGGATGTGGTTGTGGTTGTGGTTGTGGTTGTGGTTGTGGTTGTGTCTATGGTGCCAAAGAAGTAGACGGTCGGGGTGTTGAAACCGATGGTTGTTCATCTGAAACTAAGGGTCTCTCAGACGAGATGGAGGGTCGGGCAGAAGACGGCAGTGGTTTTGATGCTCTGGACAATGACGGTGTCCCCCGATGTGGTTGTGTGGAGGCTCCTTCCACAATTGGATCCACCAATGCATCCAATTCGGCCTCAGTCAACTGGGGGTTGTTTTTCTTTGGTTTCCTTTGGTTGGAGATGGCACCCCTAGTCTTTTCCACTGCTTTCTTTGCAAATTGCTTCATCCTTTCTCAAAATCAAAGGAGAAATCACCAAAATTCAAAATTCTCCGATGAATGGGGTTGTTGGGGCGGAATGGAGAGAAATGTGGGATGTTATGGATGAAAAAGAGTGGAATTTGGAGATTGAGGTGGTGGAAATGGTAGGGAATTGATTTGGGATGGTTTGGGGGTGATTTGGTGGAGTTTCGAGGGTTGGAGAGGGAGCACAAAGTGCTGCACCATCGCTAGGGCATGGAGCACTGCTGACACGCGTATAACGTGCGTGTAATACGCAAGTGTACGTGTCGAAGTAATATGGGATTATGAGTCCCGAGTTATCGAGCACGGGGAGTTGTGAGGTTAAAGACTATTACTAATTAGGATTGATCAGCTAAGCCGAAAATAAGAGTTGATTGAAAAATTAAAAGAAAATAAAATAAAATAAAACAATCGATTAAGTGTTTAGTTTAATCAATTCAGGTGAAGATCTTTAGGATTGCGGTTTCACCGCGGGTTATCATTGTATGAATTTCTATATAATGATTCAGGTTCATCTCTCGATCCGGGTAGTGGCCTGTAGTCAGAATTGCCCACTGTCGTGGTACAATTCACTACCTATGTCTAGGTCGGTTCCACCGTCGTAGTAACCTATACCCTAAACTAGGTGCATTAAAATCGACCTCTGGGTTTCCACCATTAATCTTACACCACCTTGTTCAAGGGATTTATTAATTAATGTGAATTTCATCTCTTTTCAACCGTTAATTCTTCTTTCAAAGTAATTAAAGGCATTAGATTATCATTATGGTGATCAAGCATAATAATATAATTGAGAAAATGAAATCATACCACGGATTTAAGAGATAAAAGATGAATTACTATGATAAAATTGTCATACAATGATCTCCCGGGCTACTCCCGGTCCTAAAGAATTACGGTTTTTAGCCGAAAATAGACGACATGGTATCACAGTAAGTCGAAAAGATGTAAAACATGAATTTCGAGATACAGTAAATTGGAGAAAGGGTTAAAGAGTGAATCTGGAGAAGATGGAGAGAATTTGTCGCCGTTTCCGCCGCCAAAACGCCTCCGAGGTCTTCTGTGCAGGGTTCCTCTACTTTTCTCCCTCCGTTCGGCTGCCGTATCGTCCCCCCGTGATTAATCTCCCAATTGCGGTTCTAATGGTGCCTTTTATAGCCGTCGTACATGTTTAGGTCAAGAGGAAACCTAAAAATACAATTTTTAATACAAACATGTGTTAGATTTAACACATTAAAATTTCGTCTGCAACGTCTGAGTCGATGGTATCGACTTGAAAGTCGATGGTATCGACTTCTTCACAGTAAAACGTCCTTTTCCTTTTCAATCTCGAGCAAAAAATATTTGTACTCTGATGCCATGTCGCTACCATCGAGTTGCAAGTCGATGGTATCGACTTTGTTCCAGTAAATAATAATTATCTGCAACAAAATAATCAATGAATAAAATCAAATAATTATTATAATAATTAAAACATGTAAAATGCATGTAAAATACATGTAAAAATATAAGAAATGATGCATAAGTGATTTTTACTAATTTGGTAAAATATGTATTAAAAAGATATTCAATTAAGCACAAATGACACAGAAAATAACTAAATTAGATACCAAAATAATGACAATTTGTGCATACATCAACTGCCGTTCTATTCTTTTGAGAAGTGAGCAAGTGATTTGCAATTTTTTGCAAAATCTGACTTAAGTTGCTGGAATCGGGCTGCACCATGGCCGGAATGATGTCAAAACCTCAACTAATTTTCCTCATTTCACCCTATTTTCACATGCACATCTTAAAACTAAAAAAAACTATTAAAAATAAGTGTGTGTGTGTGTGTTTTCTTGGAAAAGTGTAAAAACAAAGCAAAAATATCAAAATTGAGAGGTTGGGTGAAAAATTCCCAAACCTAAGTGGGTTGCCTCTCATAAGCACTGAGTTTCTTGCCTTCAGCTTGGTTTCTTTGCAATTCTTCAGTAAATCATCCATTTGGAATCCTCATGTGTCCATTCTTGCAAAACATGCATCCCTCATTTGCACTCAATCTATTTTCCTCATCCCTTTGATCACAATAATCATCATCAATTGTTCCATCTTGATCTCCTTTTCTCAATTGATCATACGGACTTGTGAAGTGATCATGCCCAATATCCCTATCTTGGACCCGTCGGGTTGGGGTTTTGTACATGTTGATCTTGATCTTCATGCCCATGAAAGAAATTGTCATGGTACTGCTGTGTACATGAATCTTGGCATCAGTTGGAGATAAGAATGGCCTTCCCAGGATGATGGGAATCTTCCTATCCTCTGGCTCCATATCAAGTACAATGAAATTCACCGAGAACATTGTGCCTTTCTCTTTATCTATCATCACCAAGACATCATCCACTCTACCCCTAGGCACTTTTATGGATCTATGTGCCAATTGGAGAGTGTAATGTATTGGCTTCAACTTGCCTAAGCCCAGCTCTACATAGACATTGTATGGCATAAAATTCACACTAGGTCCCAAATCAAGTAAGGACTTGTCTATGCAATGTCTCCCTATATAACTAGGTATGAGTGGGGCTCCTAGGTCTTTTCTCTTCACGGGAAGTGAATGTTGTATGATGGAGCTCACTTGTTCAATTAACTTCACTTTATTTGGAATCCTCCATGTTGACCTTCTCTTCACAGTGCATAGGTTCTTAAGGAACTTGGCATATGATGGGATTTTCTTGATAGAATCCAAGAGTGGAATGTTCACCTTCACTTGGCGAAACACCTCAAGAATATCAACATTGTGCTTTTGCCTCCTCCTTATTTTTGGTGGCTCATCTAGTACTTCAATGAATGGAGGATCATTGGATTTTTCCTTGCTTGCATCAATGTGAGGTGGAACACTAGGGATTGTAGGACCTGCAAATGGAGCATGAAATGGAGCACATGGTATCCCAGAATCAATAGGATGTATCACTGTATCATCTTCGGCAATTTCAATCACAGTTTCACCACTTGCCTACCTTTGCTTTGCTTTGTCAACCTATCTTTGACTTGTGGGCTGCTCAAGAGACTTTTCACTCCTTAGAATGGTCACAACACTACCTTGCTCATGGTGGAGAGGGGGAGCATGTTGTGGTTGAGGAGGAGGTGGAGGTGATACTTGGTGTTGAAATTGAGGTGGAGAAGAGAATTGAGGGGGAGGAGAGAATTGGGGTTGGAAGGTGAAATTTTGGGAAATTTGAGATGAGGGAGGTGGTGGAGGAGTGTAAGGCTTAGGATAGCCTTGGAAGGAGTGAATGGGATGTATTTGCATGGGGGTAAACTATAGAAAACTTGGGAAGAAGGTATAGGTCCACTTGCTTCGTGGTGGCTCATGATGGGATTTGAAGACAATCTTTCTTCTTGGAGAGCAGATATGGAAGATAGCTTCTCTATTCTCCCTTCTAACCTTGCAACATCTTTTTGGACATCATCAAACACTTTCAATCTAAAGAGAACCTCTTCCTCAAACCTTGAGCTATATTTTGGACTTTGTGGCTCTTGATAACTATAGGAGTGAGGTGTCTTCTTTTCCTCACCATAGAACTCAACAGAATTGACTGCATGGCAAGGAGCTTTGGTCACTTGGTTTCTCATGAAGCTCACCATTTCACCAAACATCTTTATTAATTGGGGGCTTGAATCATTGTGAGTCGGAGATGTCACACCAAAAGATAGGTCACTGCCACTAACCATACTAGAAGCTCTTGTCCTTGAACTTTCTACCAAATTCTCAAATAAGGGCCATGTCTCCTCAGGTGGTTTAGCCATGAAAAATCCTCCACAATAAGAATCCACTATAGTTTGACTTGCATGAGATTTACCAGAGTAAAAGGACTAAACTAGCTACCACAAAGGGATCTCATGATGTAGACATTCTCTCAACATTTTTTGGAATCTCTCCCAAGCTTCGTGAAATTGCTCATTATCTAGTTGATTGAAACTTGCTATGGCACGCGGCATTTGTGTCAACTTTGCTATAGAGTAGAATTTCCTCAAGAAGGCATTTTTCATCTCTCCCTAACTCATGATGTCTCTTCTTGAATCATACCACTCTTTGGCTTTGTCTTTGAGGGAGAAGGAAAACAAAGTCAACCTGATTGTATCATCACTTGCTATCGATGTCCTAAATGTGGAGAAAACTTCAAGATAGGAGTCTAAGTGCTTGTAGGAGTTCTCACTCTCTGAGTCGTAGAAGATGGATAGGATCCTAAGAAGACCTGGAAGGATGAAGAATTGCTCCCTTGGCATTTGATCTGCTCTACTAGCAATTGGGGATTTGTAGTTGCTAGGCATGAAATACTCTTGAAGTGGCTTGTGGGGTGCCTTTTGGACCTCCATCTTGTTTCCTCTTGAACAGCTTGTCACATGCACAAAGCACAACCAAACAAAAGAAAGCAACTTAGTAAACCAATATACACAAAGAATGCAAAGAATAATGAATAAAGAATAGCAGTGATGAGGGCAGTAGGAAAAGTCAAAGCAAAACTAACTAGCTAGGACGAGTGCCTTTCTCCCTGACAACGACGCCAGCAAGATTGGTGCATCTGCTAGAGGTGCTACACACTAGCCGATTAGACTTGACTAGATGTTCCCCACAAGATCGGAACACACAGTGGATTAACTTTCAAAAATTATAATGACCTAGACTCGATACACTCGCACAACTAAAGCACTACACCCGCAAGCGCACAGGGTCGTGTCGTAGTGTAGGAGGGAGGTAAGTATAGGGTCGATCCTCATGGAGAAAGGGGCACTAGATATAGGTTAGCTTGGCTAGGTTCCTACTGCAGAGACTAGAATTAAGGGTTTGAAGGTGATTTTGATTGTTAAACTAAGGTTAGCAAGAAAGCAATTAAAGACAAGAATGAAATCTAAGTTAACCCTAGACCAGATTAAGACTAATTAAGCTGGAAAAGACTACACTAGGTATGAAAAGGCAATTTACACTAAGAAAAGCAAGAGAAACAAAGAGAGAAAATAAATAGCTAAACGAGCAAAAATAGGGCAAAAATAGGGCAAGAAGCTAACTAAGCAAGAAAAGAGCTAACTAAGATAACACTAGCAAAGCAGGATGAAAACTATGGTTTTAAAGCAATTAAGGAAGGTGTGGGATGTTTAGGGGATGTACTTATCACTTAAGTTGGGGGTGATATATGAACATTATGATTCCAATTAGATTACCCAAACCCAAAAACAAGTTAGAGTCTAATGAATTAACCTAAGCTACTAACTGACCATGGATATGCTAGGTTGTGTATAGGAGAACTAGTCCCTAACACTCCCTACTACCCTTGTGAGGATCAATTGTGCTAGGTATTAGAGTCTAATCAAGTATAACTTTCTGTATTAGACATTCCTAGTGCAATTAGGGGCTGAGGGTAGTAATGGGGAGGTGAAATTAGGCTTTTAGACCCCAATTCCCCCACATTCTAGCCTTGAGAAGGCTCCATACTAATTGCACTAGAGTCACCTAATCTAGCTACTTAGATCTCTCACTTAGTCTTAGGGAGATTGATTAGGATGTATGAAGATGGGAGGCAACCTAGGGATCCAAGAATTAGACCTAGGGGCAAATCCCAAAATTCACACATATAAGTAATTTTCCTAAATTCCTAAGTGATTTCACACACAAACCAACAAGAAATTCATGGAGAATGAGATAGAAATAGAACATAATCATTAGCAAATGTACTTACAAAGTTTACATATCATTTTCCCCCAACATGGTATCAAAGTAACATTTTACACCCCAAACAGCCCACCAAAAGCGGCCTAGCAACTCATGGAAATGGAAAATACAAAAAGAAAGGATAAAGAGGTAGAAGAAGCCATGGAGCTCAGTGTATATGAAGAAATCCTCTATTAAAGCTGTTGTAGGTCATCCTCCTCTCTCCTCTAAGGTGTAGGGGCATGGAATGATGGTGGAAATGGGTGGAAATGGAAGGAAAGTAGGGTTTTGATGGTGGAAATGGTGAAATGGAGGGGGTTATGGAAGTGGAAATGAAGTGGAATGTAGGAAGGATGAAATGGAGTGGTAGGAGTGAGCTAGGGGTAGCCAACCTCGACCTCCAGCCACCACCTCAGTATATATAGGTGTGGAGGAAGCAATAGGTCAAGTAGGGGTAAAGTGGGAAATGCAGTGGAAAAGTAGCTAAGTTTTTGTGAGTAGCACAGCCGTGTTGGGTAGTACGGCCATGCTAGGGTGTGAATGGAATGACTGTGGTAGATGGAAATGGCCGAGGTGAAAAATGGTGGAAAATGTTAGGTTGTGGGTCTCTTTTGTAATGGAGTTGGCACGGCCGTGGTGGGGTAAGGGTAGAACGGTCATGTTGGGTAGCACGGCCATGGTGAGCAAGGTGATGGTGGTCATAGTGAATTGACACGCCCATTCTTTAGTGATGCAGCATGACCGTGCTAGGTGGCACGACCGTGGCGGTTGTCCCTTGCACAACCATTCTTTGTGGAACGGATGTGGTGTTGTCTACAACTGCACTTGGGCTTATTTCTTTGGATTTCCTCCGACATCTTTGCTTCTATTGATATTTGGCCACTAGGGGTAGATTGAGGAAGCATCGGGCTTCACTTTGGGTCTCTCCAAGGGTATAGAAACCCTAGGATCACTCCTTCTCTCTCTTCCATCAAGCGTGGTCCAAATGCCTAAAATACATGCAAATAATGTCCATAAGTGCATTTTACAAAAATATGCATATTGGCGGAAATAACATGTAATCTAATAGGTATAGATGTGATTGAAATGCAAAATGATGTAAGATGAAGCCCAAAAATAGGGTTGAATCAGCTTTCTCATGCTTCCTTGAGCTTAAATTTGCAATCAATGTGGCATTTTCCCCCAAGGACCATGCGTAGGTCGAATGGAAGCCTTGGTTTTCTTACAGAATGCATATCTTTTTTTTTAATCCGAGCTTACAGAATGCATATCATGGTCTCACCAATCTAATTGTTTCTTTGCTTTCCTGATCTTCAATGGTTTTGCTGGTGGAATGGATATGCTATCTCCTTGGGAATTTCCCCATCCTCCCGGTAATGCTTGCATTTCATAGATTTTCTTATGGGGGTTGTGGTCTGAGCTCATCTTCCTTTAGTTATGTTCCATCATATGTGTTTATTTGATGTATCCTTGTACATTGGGGTAGAGGTACCACTTGTATAGCCCAATCCAATCTCAACTGCAACATTGCTAGCATAGGTGGTCAGGGACATTCCTAGCATCACCACCTTGCCATAGATTGGTTGTGTTGCACCAATGTCCTCTGGGATTGCCACCATGATCATTGGCTATGACTCTCGCCATCGGCAATGGTATGCTTCTATGGATCCATACTAGTTGCCTCGTGGTGGTTAGGGTTACTAGGTGGTAGGTGGGTGTTCCAAACCCTATCAGTGCTTCCATATATGCACATTCTTGGACCTTGACATAATCTAACTTACATGGGGGTAGGGTGAGTTCTTGTAACAAGGACGAGTGAGCCTCCCAGAGATCTATTTGTCAGAATAGCTTTAGGCTTCTTTTTTGGTCTTGGTCTGCTTGTTGGTCAGTTTCACATGGATTTTTAGTATGGTCCTTAGGCCTCTCTTGACCTTGTGTGGGCCTTGACCTACAATATCAACATTCTGTTGTTTGGGCCTTAGGCCTTTCTTACCCCTATGCGGGCCTTGGTTTGATGTTATGGAGGGGTTACCATGTGGCTTATAATGATGGATTCGATGTCGACAAGTAGATAATGAAGATGATGACGAAGAGCTAGATAGAAATGGTGGGTCAATAAGTGATTCTATAAAGCCAAGGACAAACCATCACTAACCTTAACTGCATGTTTTGTGTCCTCACTCACACATAAGTTGAGATCAACTTCCTGGCTGGTCACCTATCCTAGAACTACTCCAGCTAAGCACGTTTAACTTTAGATTTAGTGAAGGGGTCCCAAGAAAGGAGGTGCACCTTGATGATATGGGTAGTCTAATCATTCCTTTTAAGATCATTTTTATTTGAGGCTTTAAGACATAGAACATTACAATATCCTTCACTTAGACTCTTGATGTCCTAGTCAAGGCTCAACTATAAGGCCTCATTATCATTCCCCATTTTAGTGTAGACCCAGAATGACCCATGTGCACCCAAATTCAGATCACAATTACAAGTGCAAGGGTGGCTACATCACCATTGATATCCCTATCCAACATGCTTGGACGGCATGACTTAAGACTGGTGTAACCCCCGTGATGCCTCACGCTACAAACCACTAACCATGGAAATGAACTTAAACAAACGGATTATGGAAAACACTAGAAATTTTTAAAACCATTTCCATTCATATCCAAACAGAAAAAATCTTTACATATGAGTCCATTCATGTCACAAGAAACTTACCATGCATGCCATCGGCCTGTTACAAGAAAACATGTTCCAAACACACACACACACACACACACACACACACATATATATATATATATATATATATATATATATATATATATATATATATATATATATATATATATATATATATATATATATATATATATATATATATATATATACTAGTAAACGCACGTACTTTGCATGTATTTTTGTGTCATTATGAATTACTTAGGATTATCTATTATCAAGAAATAATCACATGTATTAGGATCTTATAGTGATGAGTATGACACATCTTTTAAAACTCCAACAATCAAAATATTGACTATCTTTGTAAAAGTTAACTAAGACACTTTTGTCTCAACTCTATCATAAAATGAAGAATACATTTCATATGAGTATATGTGGCTATATTCATCTAAGAAAACACATAAATGTTTAGATTTACAATTGTCTTCATCTTTTAACAAATAAGTAATCAAAATATAGATTATAAATAATCTATATGTATCCAACTATCCTAGAAGAATCATTTCTCATCTCATTGTCTAGTTGTGAATCCCAATTGGGTTCAATCTCGATGGTATTAATTGTATGCTACAAAATGAAATGAAGAAATAAATGAAAATATGGTCATTGATTCAATTGCTTCCTTGGATGTAAAACTATAGTTAAGATAACATGTGACATGCTCAGAATTTGGATTTTGACATATTGTACTTGTGAAAAGAGCATATTTTAAAGTGTCAAATAAAATATTTATGTTGTAATATTTGTATGGAACTAAGGAGGCTACATATCTTATATACAAGGTATATTAGTGAGCTTATTTTGTTTATGTGGTCTTGGTCTTTTGACAAATGAAGTACATGCACTTCATTTTGATAAGCCGAAATCAAGTAAGACACATAAGAACTGATTAAGAAAGAACATGTTTGAAAATTAGTAACTTAGCCTAAATCTCAATGACAAGAAGGAAATGAGAAATTTTCAAAAATTAGAATTAATTTATTAAAAAAAATGAACTTAGCACAAATCCCTAGCATATTACACCTTTTATTGAACTAAGTGTGTGTATAACATTGATATATGAAAGTTACCTTGGAACAAAAAATGGCATAAGAGATAACTGCAAGTAGTTTGTAAAAAAATATTTTTATAATCATATTTTGATTAAAAATCTTCATATATGCCATAACATGATGCATTTTAGCAGTATAAGGGCTCTGTATATCTGAAATTTGACTGGAAAAATAGTTAACATGTTCACACTTCTCACAATAGAAACATCATATTTATTCTGAATACAAACAAATCAAATATTTTTAGCAATGACATCCTATATTAATATTTATACAATTTATGCAACTATGAAATAATTTCTTAAAAGGAAGTAGTAGAAAATTAAGAAATTGCATTTTGAACCACTTTTATGCATAGAAATGAATCCATTATAGTTACTTAGTTTATGATGACATTAGAACTATATCATGGTTGATAATGCCATTGGGAAATATGATCATCTTGTTGAGGTGCTTATCATGTTTATGTAATTGACATCAAGACATAAACCATATTCATCTACTTCATCCAAACAAACATATTATCTTTTAGTGCATATAACGCAACTTTGAGGAATAAGAATGACTAATTGATGGATTTCTCAAAGTAGGATGAGAATTTTATTACCTATTTTTTTTATTAAAACTTACATGAATCATAGACCACATCATTCATGGATACCTACGTAAAGACCTCTCACACATATTTGAGCATAATCTAGGTTCATAGATATATATTAAAAAGGTTACTTACATTCACATTTATTGATGGTTTGTATAAAAGATAGTCAACTTACTAAATTTTTAATAGACATTGAAAGCTAAATATCCTTAGGTTGTGTTTGGTACGTGGTGAAAAAATTGATGGTGATGGGAATGGTGATGGGGAAGGGGATGGTAATGGTGATGGGAAAATTATTAAATGTGTTGTTTGGTAACATGGGCATGGTGATAGGGATGGTGATGGTGAAAAAATTAAAAAATATTGTTTGTTACATGGTTATAATGATGGGGAGGGGATTTTTTTATAAAAAATACCCTACACAAGTAAGAATCATATTTATTAGAATGTTTTTTTGCACATGTGTCAAAATAAGTAGTGGAGACTTGAAAGAAATTTCTTTCACCATGATTCACCATGCTTTTTCATTGGGACAAAAATAGACTGAAATTCACCACAGAGTCACCATGGATTCACCATGATTTCCTATCACCATGGCCAACAAACAACATTTTTTTTTCACCATCATTCCCTATTATCATAATTTACCAAGTAACAAATGCAGCCTTAATGCATCCTTTCACAAGTTGTATGAACCTCTAAATAACAAAGGATATACACACAATGTATGACCCAAGTGACATGTTACAAAAAAGATAGAAATTATGGCCTTATATTTATGAGGCATAGTAAAGCCTAATGCGAATTATGCTGCTACCGAACGTTAAATATCGATCTATTAATCAACCATGTAGTAGTCCACAATGTAGAAGACCTCAAAACATTGGAAGTTGAAGAACTATACAACCACTAAATTGGTTGTTTTTTAATAAATATATAGTTTAAAGCTAATACAAATGATTGAGTGCATCTTAAACTTAGTCAAACAATGTCTTCATTTCCATTTGATTTTAAATTTACTCCTCACAATATTATACATGACATTTCAAAGAAAAATCTAATTTCCACGTCTACCTCATATATAAAATAAATTTAAATGCCTAGCACATTAAAATTGTAGGAACCATTGACATGTTAATGTGATTTTTCTCAATAATAATCATATGCACATAACAATACTTAGGGCATTTAACTCTCAGTATTTTAGATCCCTCTAATTAGTTACAAAAATATCAAATTGAATTGAATACATATATATATATATATATATATATATATGTTTGCTCATGTCTAAGAAATATAGAGTTTTAGCCTTGAAGTATGAAAAAGTCACGCGATCCAGTTAGATTTTATTTATAGATCTTTAAGGCTCTTAAAAAATATATCATTCATTCAATCAACACCTAATGAGAGGTAGGAATAACAAATTCATACATTTTTAGAATGGAATACTTTTTCTAGAAGGAGCTCATTTTCTTAGAGTAAATTTTCAAATAGCCACACTCTTGTCAATGGAAACAAGTCCTAGACAAAGAAACAATTAAAACATCATAAATAATTGGTGACATATAGTCTTAGCATATAAAAATCATATGTGATACTTAAACAACAACAAAATTGTGTTTTGGATACCAAATATGGTCTACGAGTTTGCAAAACTTGTTTTAGCTTGGGCATAATAAATAGACATAGGTATTGATCCAAACTACTTGCCAATATCTACTAACATTTTTCATTATGCGGCAATTTCTTCCTCTAAGTATTCATCTCGCTATGAGATGTTGTGGCACCTAAAATAATGAAAAGTTCCTCATATTTACTCAAAAAGGGGTGACCGGTGGTGACACATATGAGTTGGGTGTTCTGCCATAGTTTATAGATTGGGATGATAGATTTATAAGACCTTGTCACTCTTAAGTCAAGATCGTGAATAATAAAATCATGTCAAAACCAACTAAGGGTGCATTTTGTTGTAGTGGTGTTTTCCAAAATATTGTGTTAGATGACTACAATTGCAACTAAATAGCAAAAAAAAAAAATTATATCCCTTAAACTATTACAAAATCCGAAAGAAGACTATCCATATTTTGGGTGCAGTTCATTTTCCACCATTGGATGTTTTCTACATAATTAGGTTTTGTACATGTTACTACTCTTACTAATGCAATTTCTATACATGTCTCTTGCTTCACGTTTCTTCTATTTTAATATAAACAAACGGAAGTGCTAATTGTTTATAGTGTCAAATGAAATGAGTAAGGTTGTCAAAGGATTTTCATACTTTTGATTTGCCGGTTTTCATATCAATAGAGATATTGCAGTTGCACAAAACGAAACAAGCTCTAAGAGTATTTTATAATAGTTATAGATGTGTAAAACATTAACGGTCAAACCTAAACTAATATGTGCGGAAATTTTAATACTATTTAAATATATGCATCGATTTGACGGGCCAGAAAAAAGTATATGTCAATTTTTACAATCAACTTTGTACTCATTTAAATGTAGCATCTAGAGTAGTTACCTTTTCTAATTTGGAGATACTGCAATTGCACAAAACCAAACAAGTCTTAAGAGTATTTGGTCACACACAGGTATAGATATGTATAGGACGTTAATAGTCAAACATGAGCTACTCTGTGCAGAGATGTCAATACAAATTAAAACGTATACAAAACTCAATGCTACGGAATCTTATCTTTGAAACTATTTATAATTAACTTTATGTTCATTTAAATGCAGAGTCAACTCTGAAATCTCCTTGTGGAATGATCCATGGGCAAATGGAACCTATCTAAATGAATTGGTGGATCCTATTCTAAAACTGAGGACTGGCTTTGGCCCGGACACTAGACTCAAAGATCTGATAAATAAAGCGATGTGGTCCATACCACACTACAGAGGGACAGAAAAGCTAGTAGACGTCTGTGAACACATTGATATTACTCTGCAGGACCTATGCTATTATTTTGCAGGTTTGGAGACCTTCACGCTCAGGGGAGCATGGAACCTGCTTAGAAACAAATCCAGCGAAACCCCTTGGGCTGCATGGTGTTGGAAAAACAGAGCTCCAAACAGAATGAAACTTTTCAGCTGGAAGTACTTCCAAAGGAAACTCCCAGCTGAAGATTTTCTGCAATCTAGGGGGTACAAAATCGCATCAAGATGTCCCCTATGAAATCAAGCAAGCGAGAATCTCACACATATCTTCTGGAGCTGCCAGTTCAGCAGTAAAGTCTGGGACAGAGCTCTCTCAGACCTTGTTGTAATCCCAGACGGAAAAGAATCTATATTGCAGATCCAACAGAGAAAAAGAAGAACCCTAGTGGTGTGCATTATGTATCACATTTGGGGGGAAAGAAACAAAGTAATTTTTGAAGACGAAGATGCTCATCCCTCTGCAGTTTGGAAAAGGGCTGTAGAGGACTGGAAAGCACTATAGAACATATAGGGATAAAATGTATAGATATTTTCTTTTTCTCCCTATACGCCTTTTCCCCCACTTGTATATGCTCTAATGAATTTTTTGAGTAATGAATAGAAGCACGCTTACTGATAAAAAAAAATGTTCATTTAAAAGCAAAATGTGGAACAGTTACATTTTTGTTGTTCGTATGTCTAATTATGATGAAGTACTCATCGTCTTGTGGCAGAGAAGAAATCACAATGGGTATCCAAATCAAATTGATGCAGATATTAAACCATAGAAGCTACGTGCTGTCGGTGATCGCGGAAAGTCTTCATCAGCAATTTTTATTCACTAAACCTATCCTTATGGTGTTGCCAGGTTGCAGAATGCATCTAAGTCTTCACATAGTGGGTACGGGTAGAGGCTGGACTTCTAGTATTCCATTTCCAAGATCTTCAACGTGGGTCCGAGTATTATTAGTAGCCAAGCCAGATTTAGGTTGTTCTTCCACATGCGGATCACAAATTTCACATGGTATATCTCGGCTATAATGAGGCTACTGGAAGACAAGGCTTGATCAGAGTGATGTACTTTTTTTGTACGAACTGGTAAATATAGATTGCCATGCAACGCCTCTTTGGGGGATTATACGGTAAATATAGCATCATAGCGTTAGAATATTTAGGTAGCCGAGAGGTACACATAGATTAGCTTGTTGGCGGGGGCACTGGTAATTCCAGAGTTCTTGAGGACTGTACGGTCATGTCCTGCTTCTCCACAAAGGATGAACAACAAATAAGTGATTGGATCATATCCGCAATTAGCGATTACGATAGTCATGACGGCTAGTTGACGAGAGCAGATGACGAACCAACAAATAGTGGGCAAAGCGATAGGCTCATAGGGTTACAATATTTCTATAGCAGGGAGGTACACACAGATTGGCTTGTTGGCGGCGCTGGCAATTCAACAGTTCTACCAAATATGAAATTCACGGCTAGGGAAACATGTGGTCTAATGCTTTTTATGAGTCCAACTGATTCTGGGAACTATGGTGACGGAAATGGCTCTTGACGTTTAGAAAAGTAAATAGTATATATATATATATATATATATATATATATATATATATATATATATATATATATATATATATATATATATATATATATATATAGAGAGAGAGAGAGAGAGAGAGAGAGTCAGACTAGAATACACTCGAGTGGATTCAGAGCATAATACACTCAACTAGTTTTTCATTTTTTTTTCAAGGAAACGACTCAATATCATTCAAAATAAGTCATTCAACATCTACAAGATAGTAATCTCACACCAAAGTACCAAACATGACTCCTATGAGAGACCGACATAGTACACAATCTCAGATTGGGAAGCGGTAGGTAAATTGTATGCACGAACCCTCTATGTTGTGGTTGTCCAAAGCAACTATCTATAAGGGAAGCCTTCAATCTACATGAGCCCTTGAGGATATCGGAAAAGGAAATGACAGTAAATCCAACAGAGATCACCAATTTATACATGCTTAAGCCCACCAGAAAGACGAGAGTTCGACCAAAACTACAACCAGTTAGACGCCTACAACAAAACGCAACAACATAGTAAAGAAAGCAAAGCAGACAAAGCAAAAACTCACACAAACAAAAGACGAAACAGATAGAGTGCATCCCAGGCACTAGGTAGACAGAAGACCAAAAACCCAGAAGGTCAAGCGCAAGTGGAAGGAGGGCCTTGGTGGGTGAAGGGGGGAGGGTAGGGAAAGTGCAGGGAACCCCACCACCACTCCCAAACCACCTCAATGTTCCCTCCACACTCAAGTAGAAGCTTGAGGAGGACGAAGACGGTCGCAGGGTGGGAGAACCCACACAAGGAAACAGGCCATGCTTGACCCCTTCACCTGCAACAAAAACTCGGGGGTGTCTAAGCCCGCCGCCCAATCAAAGGGCACCACACGAACAAAGAAGAGGAAGACCAAACTAAGAAAAAAAACGGAAGAGAGGAGGGACTCGCCCTCCAGGGAGCAGCCGATCGGGGGTCAGGCTCTTTGCGCTATGTCGCTCACCTGGATCCGGAGAGATCGCAGGCTAGAGGCGAACGACCAGTGAAGCATGCTCAAAAGCTGGGACGCCATGCGTCGGTGAGTCGGGGAAGACTCCACTCAGCAGGAAGAACGCGAACCCATATGACGAAGCTCTCCGGGAAGACGAGCAGGAGGACGCGCTCTGGGGGAGAAAGGAGCAGCTAGCCGGCATCCGGCCTCCCCCCTCCCTTGAGCGGAGATCGGTTGCCTAGGAAGCCCTAGAAAGTTGCCAGAGCGGAGATTCAGAGCAGAATACACTCAAGTAGTTTTTCACGATGCAATATTTTTTTCAAAAATCTAATCCATTGATCTTCTTAAACATCTTGTGAATAGCTCATACACAAATTTTTCTATTATTATTATAGAGAATGCCATGTATATATATACATATATATAGAGAGAGAGAGTCACGCTAGAATACATTCAATAATAAATTGGTGCCATACAAGGTCTAATGGAAGAGCTAGAATCCACGACCTCGCCCCCTCAGTCAGTACGAGTGAACCTACAGTGATATCGTTAGTCAAACTGCTACCAATGACATATAGTCCAAATGTACAAGTCTAGTCCCCCTTAATACAGGTCACGACGCTAGTGAAACTAAGCTACAGCCCACAGCCACACTCCTACCAGGGTATGACCCACAACCAATCATATATCACATATTACTGAGCTACGGCCCAAAGCCACACTCCTATCAGGGTATGGCCCGTATTTAATCTTGTATCACATATCCTGGACATAAGGGAATATTTGTCCTCACCCCTGCATATTCAAAAATGTGCGCTCTGAGTTAAACTCATTTCACCATTCAACAAGTGTTGACAATGAATGGTTCTATGGCACAGGGCAAAGCTGCATGATTAGGTTTCACTTGATTAGTTAGGTCATTTAAATATCTTTTAGCATCAATCAAGTTACAATGTATAAAACCATAACGAAGTCTACAAAGATAAGGGCATAGTTGTAAGGAGTGGGATCCCAAAGGGGAACCACTCCCTACTAAAATTTTAAACAATAATACATCCAGTCCAAACACACCCAGTGGGTGTAAAATTTTCAAATCTTTATTAGTGGTATACAAAACAACCAAAGTATAGCAGCGGAATAGAAACATTGACTATATTCAATTTCTCATAAGGTTACTAAAGAATGTCTTTACTTACATGTAAGGGTATATCATAAGGATCCAAGTAGAGGGAAATCAAAACTATGTCAAGATTGTCTCCAACCTTTAACTCCTTAAGCTAGGTCCAAAATTTTATGCCATGTCCACGATATCCTTCACCTTGGGTTGGAAGCATACCCCATTAAGAAGAGAAAAATAAAAGACATCAGCAAAGGCTTGTATGTGCATACTAAAAGTAAATTGAGCAATATATGAAATAAGGACATCAAATAAAGTGAAGCTTCCCATAGAAAAGAAAAGTATCATCCAAGTGGGTGTCAAAAGAATTGATCTACGATAAAGAAGATACTTGCCATAAAATAACATAAAAAGATTGTGCCATATATACATCCACTACCATGGTGGGAAAAGAAGCACATATCATCATCAACCTGCATGTATGAGAGATAAGCATAGCCCTAGAAAAATATAAAGATAAAGGTGGCCAAGTCCCATAAAACCTGAAGCCTGATAGAGAATGGAACATAACCAAACTCCCAATATATGAATGTGGGCCAAACCTCATAAATTTGAAACTCAGGTATGGGGCACATAACCTCCATCCCAAAAATAATAACATGGGCACATAACCCAAAAACTAATGCTATTACACTACTCTAGTGCTACTGAATCACATAGCATGTAAAATGTAGAGGCAAGTAGAAAGTATAGTTAGATTATACAATGTTTCCATCACACAATGGACAACACATACATCCACATGTAAGTGGGCACAAGATATCACATATCAACAAATAAACATCCACGTCAAAGTGGGCACATAGCATCAAATAAATTCAACATGCACCAAGGCATAAGATAAGAGTCCAAGAGAATATCCATGATCACAAGATCGGTAACAAGTAGGGTACTTCACGTGAAGCGGAATTTTCAAAAGAAAACGACATGGTGTATAGGTTATTGTCCATAGGACCAAGAGAAAGAAGAAACATAGGCTAATTGCTCAAAAGAATAATCGGGGATGCAAACTTACCTCTCTATAGAGTCTAACAGTCCAAGATCACTCATAGATCCAAATCTAGGTCTTCAAAGCACCTATTAATCATGTATGTGAAATTAGAGTTAGGTTTCCATCAATTATTCAAAACCCTAAAATTGCCCTTTTTGATATTAGTGAATTAGGTTATCAAAACCATGCCATGTTTTAGGTTATATTTTTCTAAGTTCAAAACATATTTTATTATATTTTTCTGACTTATATATTTAGTTATGAATTTTACAAGTTATTACTTATTTAGATTAATCAATTAAAATTATTATTATTAATCATTGGATTTAGGTAACACCATTAGAAAGCCCTTATTTTTTTAAATCCAATGACTATTTCTTTGTATTTTTCAGATCAGTAAATAATAAGTAATCAATTTTTGAAAATCAACCAATAGGAAAAAGAGAAAAAGCCACGTCCTCGTTCATTTGTGAGAAACAGAGAGAGAGAGAGAGCACAGGGCCTGGCCTGTTACCTGGCCCAATCCGATGCGTCCAAATCACCCAGTCAAGGGTCAAGCTGACATGTGAGAAATATAAAGTAAAAATGCAGTGAAAAAGACGAATATGCCCCCACACGAGAAAGCATAGAGAGGAGGTGGGGAGAGGGGTAAAATAGAGAAAGTGCCCAGGGGATTCATCCCCTACCTCACACCAGAGTGATGTACTTTTTTTTGTACGAACTGGTAAATGTAGATTGCCATGCAACGCCTCTTTGGGGGATTATACGGTGGTACCGTGCTCAGATCACATCCGCAATTGGCAATTGGCTATTATGATAGTCATGATGGCTAGTTGACAAGAGCAGAAGATGGAGCATCAAATACTGGGCAGAGCATTAGCATCATAGCGTTAGAATATTTAGGTAGCCGAGAGGTACACATAGATTAGCTTGTTGGCGGCGGCACCGGTAATTCCAGAGTTCTAGAGGACTGTACGGTCATGTCCTGCTTCTCCACAAAGGATGAACAACAAATAAGTGATCGGATCATATCCGCAATTAGCGATTACGATAGTCATGACGGCTAGTTGACGAGAGCAGATGACGAACCAACAAATAGTGGGCCAAGCGATAGGCTCATAGGGTTACAATATTTCTATAGCAGGGAGGTACACAGATTGGCTTGTTGGCGGCGCTGGCAATTCAACAGTTCTACCAAATATGAAATTCACGGCTAGGGAAACATGTGGTCTAATGCTTTTATGAGTCCATCTGATTCTGGGAACTATGGTGACGGAAATGACTATTGACGTTTAGAGTAAGAGTAAATAGTATATATATATATATATATATATATATATATATATATATATATATATATATATATATATGGCTAAATATTTGTTACCCGCGCGGGTAACTTTGTTTCGCTACCCGTCTATGTCCGAGTCTTTCTGCGCCCGGCTGCGTTTCGGCAGCGCAAGCAGCGGCCGGCGACAGCGCAATCAGCGGTGTTTCAGCAGCGCAATCAGCGCAATGAGCGGCGATTCTCCGGTGTAAGAAGACCGAGCGGTGGCGTTTCAACAGCGCAATCAGCGGCGGCGTTTCAGCAGCGCAATCAGCAGCCGACGACACTATGACGACGAAGACGTAGTGTGCAACAGAGGACGTAAGCACTGCACAAGGAGACCTCTCGATCTCCTCTGCCGCTGGCAAGCACGCGCCGCTGGACGGGCTACCACAAGGATAAAGAGATTCCACAGGTGTGTATGCATCTTGCCCGTCATTCCCATAGAGTATTGCCGCGATCTGAAATCGGTGCCCGGTCCAGAAGCTTAGCGAGATTTCCCGAATAGCAAGAAGGGTTTTGCAGTTCTCAGATCTCCTAGAGGAGGACGACGAATGTATTTTTGAACTCATCTAAACCTATTTGGAGGTCGTCCAAGTATTAGATGAACATATTTATAATCATCTGTTGAAATCGTTGCTATTCAAGTTTGTCTGTCCAAGAAATATTTTTTAATTCAAGTGTGTCTGTTCAATTTGGTTATCTGTTCTTTTCTGATTTGTAATTTAGAATACTAATCTATCTATACTGATTGAATTGAAGAAGAGAACTCAAAACAAGTGCATTCAACTCTCTTGAAATCTATTTTGTATTGTGCATATTGATTTGTTAATTCAAGTGTGTATTCAACTATCTGAAAATCTGATTTGTAATGTGTATGCTGGGTTACTCTTCGACCTGATAGAGTTAGTCTCTTCTGATTCAAGTTTACTCTTCTGTCCTGCAGAGGTACTACCAGACGCTATAATGGATCAGAGCCTTGATACAGATGCTGCTAATTCAAATGTCGGACTTGATAATGATATTGCTAATTCTTCTAATGTTGCTTCCACTCTGCCCCCAACTGCAGTTCCTAAAATTAGTCTCCAATTTGGAAGTTTAGATGAAGCTATCTCATTCTATTCTAACTACGCTGGCATGATTGGTTTTAATATTAGGAAAGATGACAACAGGTATGAACGGGGAACTAAGATTCTCGTTGCTAAAGATTTGGTTTGCGACAAGCAGGGTACAATGGGCCGTTCTAAGAGGTCAAGAGGACTTTTGAGTCCCGTTTGTGATGAAGTGGATAAGTTGCAGGAAAATCTATCTAAGAAGCACAAGCGATCTGTGAAGAGGTGTGGTTGTGGAGCCATGATCCGGTTTACACTAGACAAGTCCTCATCCATGTGGGTTGTGACTGCCTTTGTTGAGGAACACAACCACGATCTTGTTGATGATGCACATCTCCGTTACCTGAAGTGTAACTCATCTCTTGATGAAACTCAAAAAGATATCCTTTCTTCAATGAGTCAAGCTAACATACCTGTATCAAGACAAATTGCATTGATGGCATCCGAGTCTGGCGGCTATGAAAATCTGACATTTACCAGCAGACAAGCTCATGGACACATCAGTAGCAAGAGGAAAGAGTCGGCCAAGTATGATGTCGACATGGTATTGGATCGGTTTGCTAAGTTTAAGGTCCTCGATCAGAAATTCTTCTATACATACCAAAACGATCATGACTGTTGTTTGACTCATCTGTTTTGGGCTGATCCTGTTTCTGTTGAAGACTGTGGGTTATTTGGCGATGCGATTGTTTTTGACACCACATATCGTACCAACAAGTATTCAATGGTTTTTGGAATGTTTGGTGGTGTTGATCACCATCGTAAGACGGTCTTATTTGCTTCATCTCTTATGTTGGACGAGAAGTATGAGTCATTTGTTTGGGTTTTCAAGCAGTATCTACTTTGTTTTGGCAAAGAGCCAGTGTCCATCATAACTGATCAAGACCCAACTATGAATGTTGCAATCCTTACTATTTTTCCAAATTGCAAGCATCGCTTCTGCAGCTGGCACATCCTACAAAAGCTTCCCTCCAAGCTTGGTGGTCTTCCTAACAAGGACCAGATCATAGGTTCCTTGAATGATTGCGTGTGGAATGTGGATGATGTCGGAATATTTGAAGAGAGGTGGGATTCTGTTGTTGAGGAGTATGGTCTGTCTTTCATTACTTGGTTGTCTGACATGTATGCGATGCGTTCGGAGTGGGTTCCATGCTATATGCAGTCTTCCTTCTTTGCGGGCATGAGGACTACACAGAGGAGCGAGAGCTTGAATGCGTTCATTAGAAGCCGTGTGAATAGTAGGAAGACTCTCTTTGAACTTGTATGTTCATTGGAGACTGCGTACTCTCATGTACGGGAGATTGAAAATTTCAAAGACTTTGAAGACGAGTATAGTAATCTCCCTTTGTCATCTCTGTGGCCTTTGGAGGAGCAGATGAGAGGTATTTACACCAAGTCAATCTTTAAGATCTTTCAGAGTGAGGTTCATCAAAGCTTGATCTACAATGTAAAGGAAACTTCAGAAGGTGTGTTTGAAGTGTATCGTGTCGGTGGCCTTGGATCTCCCCGTATCTTAAAGAAAGTGTCGTCGAGTGAGATTGTTTCTTGCAACGGTTACATGTTGGAATTCAAAGGTATCCCGTGCAGGCACATCCTATCTTATTTGAAGAGCTGTGACTTTTGCACTCTTCCTGAGCCATACATACTTAAGAGGTGGACTAAAGGGTACAGAGAACATCCTTTGATTTTTGGCAAAGCGACAGTTAGTCATCCATCAACTGGGAGGACTCTTAAGCTTGTTTCTGCCTGCAATTCGATTGTGAACATAGCGTGTAGGAACAACTCTGTAGATCTTTGCCATGAAAAATTGCTAGCCTTGCGAAAGGAGCTGCTAGAATTGGATCTCGCTGATACTGGTGCAGATGCAGGTGCTGGTGTAACTGCTTCAAATATAGTTTCTTCCTCCGCTGTCAAGGTTCATATCCCCAATGTTTGCAAAACTAAAGGGAGACCGAAATCCAAAGATGCGAGGTTTAAATCTGGAGTTGAGATTGCACAGTCTAAAAGAGAGAGGCAGTGCAAGAATTGCTTAGAGTTTGGTGTTAACCATGACAGTAGGAACTATCCTAAGAAGAAGTAATCCATTCTACAGTGATGTTCTTTATGGACTATCTATTGTTGATGTTTAATGCTCAACGACTATACCTGGTGTTGTTTGTGTTGGTTGTTTGTGTTTGATGTTTATGTTTGTTATATAACCCTGCTGCTGATCTATTCTTTTATTTTCTTCCAGCTCCTGGTGCTGCTCGCTAAGATTTATTTTCTGCTGGTGCTGTTGATTGTGGCTAGCATCCTGGTGCTGCTTATTGTTTGTTTGTTTGTTCCTTTATTATGCGATTGGGAGCTGTTGCTGCTACTACAATTCATGGATATGTGCTACAACTGATGTTCTTGTGATGTGATACTGCTGCTACTGCTGGTGATGGTTTTGTGCTACTGCTATTTCTAGTGTGATGAGCTGCTGCTACTACTGCTGCTAAGATTGTTCTTATTTTGCTGATTGGGAGTTGCTGATACTATTTCTGCTGCTCGTGTTCTGGTGCTGTTGCTACTTCTGTTGATGTATACGTGGTTCTATATTTTTAAGTGGATTTTGTGGGTTATTTGAGCGTCAGTGAGGCATGTTCAAATATGTAATGGGTTGTTCTTTTTGTGTAGTTTTGTGAGAGTGATTTTGTAACCTTCTATGTACTTCACTTGTGTTTGTAATATATGTTTGTGTTACCTTGTGCTCCAGCAGCTGTATGTATACTTTGAATATGTGAAAAAGATTAAGTTCTGATCACTTGTAATTCTTTTTGAAGTATATGTGTTTGTCTTTGTGTGCAATGGATACTCTTAGTGTTGTCACATTTACTCTTACAAAATATAAGAGTAACTGAGTTTGAATCATAGTGTTTTTTTCTAGACTATCACAGTTACTCTCATTGTTGTTGGAGTTACTCGTACCGCTCGTTCAGTTACTCGTAGGGTTGTCTCAGTTACTCGCAGTATTTGTTCAGTTACCCTTATGGTTTTTTCAGTTACTCGTATTGTTTTTTTCAGTTACTCTCATGGATTTTTCAGTTACTCACAGTGTTTGTTCAGTTACTCACATGGTTTCTTCAGTTACTCGCCTGGTTTGTTCAGTTACTCGAATGGTTTTTTCAGTTACTCTCTTGGTTTGTTCAGTTACTCGAAGTTTTGTGACAGTTACTCAACCATTTCTTACAGTGTTCAGTTAATCGCATGCTTGTTTCAGTTACTCGCAGTCCTTTTTGAGTTACTCGCATTGTTTGTTCTGTTACTCGTAGAGTCGTTACAGTTACTCGCAGGATTTTCGTAGTTACTCTAACTGCTATTACAGTTACTCGCAGGATTTTTTGAGTTACTCACATAATTGTCAGAGTTAGTCGCAGTGGTTTTTTCAGTTACTTGTAGATCTTTTTTAGTTATTCGCGGTGTTTTTTTCATTTACTCGCAGTCTTGTTTTAGTTACTCAACCATTATTCTCAGTTACTCAAGCATTACTTTTCAGAGTTACTCGTAGCACTTTTAGAGTTACTCTTATAGCATTCAGGAACATAACCATTCAAACCATTAAGGTATTCGAAGCATTCAAGTTCAGTTGTCTATTAAGTCTTTTTGCAGCACACCAATAAATTTAGGCATTTCACAGTTGTACATTTAAGAGCAACTAAACATTCAGGCTTTCACAGAGCTTATACAACTGAGTAACAGAAATCTATTGTTCTTATTTTACAATCAAGTCACTAACCCTGATCAAGCTTATTAAAATGTTATACTTTATACATACTACCTGGAACAAACAATACAAAAAACTACATAAAACTACAGCCAAACCATCTATAACGATGGTACATCAACTGAACATAAAAATCAAGGAGAACAGGGCGGCGGCGCATACATATTTATATTCGGCGGCGCTTACCTGGAACAAACAATACAAAAAACTACATAAAACTACAGCCAAACCATCTATAATGATGGTACATCAACTGAACATAAAAATCAAGGAGAACAGGGCGGCGGCGCATACCTATTTATATTCGGAAGGCTTCACAGATGAAGAAGCAGTGTCTTCTGCAGTGTCCCTAACAAACAGATGATCTGCAGAGTTTTCCGTCCCAGAGAATACTGAATCACCAGGCATTCTAAAGAGTGGAAGAAGCTCTGTTGGTGTTTCTAAGTTGTAATCTGTGATCCATGTTGTGATAGTATGGTGATCGGTTGGCTTGAGGAAGATGATCCAATTTTTCTAAAGATTGAGCTGTGAGATCATCCTTTTCCAGCCTTTACCAGTTGAAAGTGATCCATTTTTATTCAGAACAAGGGTGATCTGAAATGTCTGGTTTTCGATTTTGAAGGTGGTGTTGCCTGGTCTAATGTGAAAATGGATATTTTTCCATTCCATGGGAAGTTGGATGGATTCCATTGTTTTTTTGTCAAGGGTGTAGTTCTTGGGCTGGATGAATGGCTCCATGGTACGCTGTGTTGATGGTTGTGAGAAAGTTAGTAATGCTAGAAGAAGGTAGGTTGTGAAGAAGGAAGGTTGTGAAGAAAATTAATGAAGGTAGGCTGTGAAGGAAGGCTGTGAGTGAAAGGGCGAGATGAGAGCACTGGAATTTATAAGAAGATGTCAACAATGCTCTATACGTTTGTTGTTGTGAAGTTGGGAGACTCAGTTTACAGACATGGAGTACTGCTTTGTGCTTTTACGCTGCACAAGCTTATCTTTTCTGTTGTGTTCTAGAAACATTTAATTGCTGTATTACTGCTGTTACTGCTAGTGCTGACACAGATACCATGTGCTTTGATTCCAACAGAGCTGCATACTGCTTTGTGCATTTGCGTTGTACAAGCTTATCTTTTCTGCTGTGTTCTAGAAACATTTAATCGTTGTATTACTGTTGTTACTGCTAGTGCTGACACAGATACCATGTGCTGAAAAAGACTTTGCAGAGGCACTAGTGTTCTGTGCTTTGATTCCAACAGAGCTGCATAGTGCTTTGTGCTTTTGCGTTGTACAAGCTTATCTTTTGCGCTGTACAAGCTTATCTTTTCTGCTTTGTTCTAGAAACAGTTATTCGTTGTCTTCCTGCTGTTACTGCTAGTGCTGACACAGATACCATGTGCTGAAAAAAACTTTGCAGAGGCACTAGTGATCTGTGCTTTGATTCCAACAGAGCTGCATAGTGCTCTGTGCTTTTGCACTGTATAAGCTTATCTTTTCTGGTGTGTTCTGGTTCCTAGCATAATAGAAACAGTTACTCGTTGTGCTCCTGCTTGTGCTTCTTAGATAGATCTTCACTGATTCAGTTACTCAAGCATGCATTATGTTCAGTTACTCAAGCATCTAGTTCAGTTACTCAAGTACCTGGTTCAATTACTCATGCATTATGTTGGAGTTACTCAAGCATCAGGTTCAGTTACTCAAGCATCTGATTCAGTTACTTGAGCTTAATGTTCAGTTACTCAAACATTATGTTCTGTTACTCATGCTTTATGTTCAGTTACTCAAGCTTTATGTTGGAGTTACTCAAGCTTTACACTCGGTTACTCAAGCATCTGATTCAGTTACTCAAACTTGATTCAGTTACTCAAGCATTATGTTGGAGTTACTCAAGCATCTGATTCAGTTACTCAAGCATCAGGTTCAGTTACTCAAGCATTATGCTCAGTTACTCAAGCTTTACCCTTGGTTACTCAAGCATTATGTTCTGTTACTCATGCATTATGTTGGAGTTACTCATGCATTATGTTGGAGTTACTCAAGCATCTGATCCAGTTACTCAAGCTTGATGTTCAGTTACTCAAGTATTTTGTCAGTTACTCAAGCATTATGCTCAGTTACTCAAGCTTTACCCTCGGTTACTCAAGCATCAGGTTCAGTTACTCAAGCATTATGTTCAGTTACTCATGCATTCCCTGCAGTTACTCAAGCATTATGTTCAGTTACTCATGCATTCCCTGCAGTTACTCAAGCATTATGCTCAGTTACTCAAGCATTATGCTCAGTTACTCATGCATTCCCTGCAGTTACTCAAGCATTATGTTCAGTTACTCAAGCATTATGCTCAGTTACTCAAGCTTTACCCTCGGTTACTCATGCATTCCCTGCAGTTACTCAAGCATTATGTTCAGTTACTCATGCATTCCCTACAGTTACTCAAGCATTATGCTCAGTTACTCAAGCTTTACCCTCGGTTACTCAAGCATCATGTTCAGTTACTCAAGTATCAGGTTCAGTTACTCATGCATTCCCTGTAGTTACTCAAGCATCAGATTCAGTTACTTAAGCATCTAATTCAGTTTCTCGAGCTTAATGTTCAGTTACTCAAGCATTACGTTCAGTTACTCATGCATTATGTTCAGTTACTCAAGCATCATGTTCAGTTACTCAACCATCATGTTCAGTTACTCATGTATTATGTTGGAGTTACTCAAGTATCTGATTCAGTTACTCAAGCTTTAACATCGGTTATTCGAGCATCAGGTTCAGTTACTCAAGATTGATGTTCAGGTACTCATGTATTATGTTGGAGTTACTCAAGCATCTGATTCAGTTACTCAAGCTTAATGTTCAGTTACTCAAGCATTATGTTCTGTTACTCATGCTTTATGTTCAGTTACTCAAGCTTTATGTTGGAGTTACTCAAGCAACAGATTCAGTTACTCAAGCCCTACTATCGGTTACTCGAGCATTATGTTCAGTTACTCCAACATTATGTTCAGTTACTTGAAGAATCAGATTGTGTTACTCATGCATCAGGTTTAGTTACTCAAGTATTATGTTCAGTTACCGAAGCATTCTGATGCTTTAGGTTCAGTTACTCGCTTGTTTGAATCAGTTACTCATTGTGATTTCAAAGTTACTCTTACAACATTCAAAGCATAAATGTATTTAAAGCAATCAAGAACATAACCATTTAAACAATAAATGTATTTGAAGCATTCAAATTCAGTTGTCCATTCATCCAAAATATAAGCGCAAAATTAATATTGTTCAAGGTGAGCTGTACATCAAGATCAGCTTTACATTCAGAATTTTCACAAATGTACATTTAGTCTTTCATAGAGTTTATACTTCAGAATAATAGAAGGCTATTGTTCTTATTTTACAATCAAATCAGTAATCCAGTGTTCAGCTGGATTTTAGCCATTTATCAAGGCTTGTAATTACTTCTTCCTATGGTATATGTTCTTCATGCATTTTTTATTCTGTTTCTTCATTCTTCATTGTTTCTTGTTGTTTCTCTGTTTCATCCTCTCCTCTTTTAGGGGCTACAGCTGCCCCCTTGATCTCATCAGATTTAACTTCTTTGATGTCTTCTCTTTCGTCCTTTTCATCCTCTTTTAGGGGCTATAGTTGACCCCTTGCCATCATTCGCTGAAAAATCTCAGCCCTTATTGCCGGTATGTCTTTACAAGTGAAGTCCATACTTTTTCCATTGACTAGGCAGTCTAGGTACTTCATGACGAAGATCCAACAGTCAAGTGAGCCTTCTTCCTATTGTGGGCAGTTCGGGTATTCCCGTTCCCATTGCGACAACTGGCTCCCCTTTTCCGGTGCACCCCTAAAGAATTTGTGCACTATACCCACCTGCATTAAAAAAACAAAATGTTTATTCATTATAAAAAAGAACATTACTCATTTCAATCCACTACCAATACTAATAGAGTTAATTTTTACAGATCACTAACCCATCTATTGAATTCTTTTCTTGATTTGTTACTCCAACTCATTGAGTTATAAGACCGGTGTGCAAAATCCCTGAAACTTGCTTCGTACAAGTGTCAGTGGTTGTCATTGTTTAGTATTGTGAACACCGAGTCCATTGCGTCCCAATCTTTCAATGGAACGTTGAAGAGTGGAGATAGCATGTCAATTTGTTCCAGGGTGATGTCATCGACATCAAATGATAGCTTTTGCTGCAAATGCAGAATTTAAACATTTACATCCTTAAGTCTATGTTTGTGTTTCTATATTGTAATTTCATATAAATTTGTATACAAAGTTTATTTGTCTTACCGGAGCATAAGTGCTCATGCAGTGCCACGTCAACCCCTTCTTCCTCCGTTTGCTTGTGCTCTCCTTGAGCATCTGTACAAAGCAGTCGAGAACCTGAAGAAAACCAAAAGCCTTCTTAGTTTAGCAATCCAAATTATCCATTTCAAAGAATTACACCATGTTCTTGTTTCTTACAGGTGATTGCGTCATTTGATCCTTGTACAGGAGGGCGGCGAGGTCCTTCCCCGTGCACCAAGTGTCTTCACTGAATTTCCATTCTCGTTTTGACCTACCAATTATTTTTATAGATGTTATACATACGAGTTGGATATTGAAACAGTAATGTTATATCATAGTTACAGTTTACAATAACCAATTCTCTTACATTTCTTCTATGTTGTCCATGAAGTGATGGACAATTTCTTTGGATTCTTTTGTCCTGAAATGTTCAAAACCTATGAAATTTGACATCTTGTGCTGTCAACATTAATAGAGCAATCCATATTAGAATCAATCATCATTTTGCACAAGTTACTTCAGTTACTCAAGCATTAGTTTCTTTTACTCTAGCATCAGGTTCAGTTACTCAAGTCTTACTCTCGGTTACTCAATCTTTAGGTTCATTTATTCAAGCATCAGGTTCAGTTCTCAAGCATTATGTTCAGTTACCATAACAAACTGATATTTTCTGCAGTGTTACATTATATTCAGTTACTCAAGCATCTACTGTCAGTTACACTAACATTATATTCAGTTACTCAAGCATTATGTTCAGTTACCCTAACAAACAGATGATCTTTTGCAGTGTTCCTCCTAAGCATTATGTTCAGTTACTCAAGCATCTACTGTCAGTTACTCATGCATTATGTTGGAGTTACTCAGGTTCAGTTACTCAAGCTTGATGTTCAGTTACTCAATATTTAGTTTCAGTTACTCATTCATTAGATTCAGTTACTCAATCTTTAGCTTCAGTTACTCAAGAAATACTTGTAGGTATGTTACACTTGGAGATGAAGATTACCTTTTCCTCCCTTCTTTTCTTCACATTTTTCTCTATACTTCCTATTTTTAGTTCTTCCATGTTCTTCTTCTTCTTCATTCTTTTTGTGGGCTCCTTATGCCCTTCATCTTCATGTACTATCCTTTCCTACAGTTTGCCAGCTTCTTCTTGTTTCTTTTGTTTTTCATCTTCTGTAGTTTTTGGTTTTTCTTCAGTTTCTTTCTTATCTTCTTCGTCAGTATTTTTCATGTCATCACTGTCATCCTCTGAATACACGTATTTTCTCCTGAGGGTCAGCCTTCTTCGCTTCGTTGGTGGGTCGACATCCTTTATCGGTGTGTCTTTCTGTTCATCTACATTCACGCAGGCAGAACCCTCTGCAAATTCTTTGAATCCACTTTCAGGTGACTGTGATTTGCCACCGTCATCTTCAAACTTTCTTTTTAGATTTTTATTTTCTTCTTCTAACTTGGCTATTCTTTCCTGTAGCCTTTTATTCTCAATCTGCAGCTCAGTGAATTTCTCAACAGTTATTCTTGTGCAGATCTCCTTCTATATTTTGAGCTCTTCCTCCAACATCTGGATTCTTGACTCCAGGGTGGAGGTTTCAAGAGTGTATGCTTCTTCGATGATTGGCTTTGCTGGTGCCTTTTTGGTTGTTGGCTTACATTTGTCTGGCATGTCCTTTGATGATTTTGCAGCCTTCCAATCATCTCCCTGGTCTATCACTATTGTTTGACAAACCTGTACAACATATAAATAAAATTAATGTTTCACAAAATAAAACATGTATCATTATGTTGTATATTTGATTTTGTAACAAAGTTTAGGTAATCTTACATCCTTGGGGTCCACTGCCCCTAATTCCATCAATTTCTCGACCGGTGCAGCCCACTTCTTTATCCTTGGCTTGGAGTCAAGGAATGTTGGCTTTGCCATCTTTGTCATCTCATATGCCCAGACCTGCATGTAACATGTAGAAAATATAATGCATATGTAACTGCCCCACCATAACCAACATTGTATCAATATAGATTAATATGAGATTATTCACTTACACATAGGCACATGACACAACCTGATGTGTACAGGGAGTTCTTAGCCCCTTTATCTCCTTTCCTTCTTAGCTGGACATTCTCCTTCAGCATCTTCATATTCTTGAAGATACTCCCATGCACCAGCTTTGCCCAATTCATCTGCCCAGTGGCAGTGACATCATCTAGGTAGTGGATAATGTAGATTGGTGCACAGTAGCTGGTGTCTGGGATTAGGAATGTTGCCAGCAGGTGCAACATCCACGCGCGACACATATTTTCATTGTCAACTGGATTGTTGGATTTGGCATATTCTTGCCAAAGATTTGTTAAGTTGTCCTTATGCAGGACATCCTTTTCTCTCAACCTCTTTGAGGTATCACCTTCATTTCTATTTTTACTAGTCGCTTTCGCAAACTCTTGCCATATCGACTTTACTATGTTAGAATCTTTCCTTTGGTTTATTTCTAGACCTTTGCTGGGGATACCTAGAATTATCCCCACGTCCTCTACTGTCATCCTTCTTTCCTCTCCGTTGGCCAGCAAAAATATGTCTTCAGTGACATATCTATCTATTAAATCCTCTAACAAGTGTATGTCAACTGCAAGATTTGGCATCTTCACGAGGTTTGCAAAGGCTGTTGAGCTCAGCATCATAAGTTGTTCTTCTGTATACACCATGTTCTTGCTGGTGTTGATGTAGCTCTTTAAAGAGCACCTGTGGTACAGTCTATTTACTCCCACTGCAAACATATTAAAATTTATTGTTAGAGCATAATGTTTATTTTGTTACAGCAATTTAATAACTGAAATTCAAAACAATTTCAACTAAGATTCTTACCTTTCTCTTCAGTTGCTTTTCCTTTTGCCTTTTGTGTTCTCTTATCTTTTTCTGCTTTTTCTTCGCTAGCCTTTTCGTCTTCTGCATACGAATATTGTTACTTGAAGAATGTAGTACTCAGCTTAACAATACTCTAGCATTATATAATAGTTACTCAAGCATAAATTGTTGTTAATCAAAGCATTTCTTTCAGTTACTCAAGAATTATGTAATGGTTACTCAAGCATAAATTACAGTTACTCAAGCATTACCCTCGGTTACTCAATGATTCTGTAATAGTTACTCAAGCATAAATTCCTCTTACACAAGCATTATTCTCGGTTACTGAAGCATTATGTTCAGTTACTCAGGCATCTGGTTCAGTTACTCAAGCTTGATGTTCAGTTACTCAAGCAAAGGTTGAGTAACTGACAAAATGCTTGAGTAACTGAATCAGATCAGCTAAGTAATGGAGTTACAGGCATTATGTTCAGTTACTCAAGTATCTAGTTTAGTTACTCAAGCATAATGTTTATTTTGTAACAGCAATTTCATAACTGAAATTCAAAACAATTTCAACTAAGATTCTTACCTTTCTCTTCAGATGCTTTTCCTTTTGCCTTTTGTGTTCTCTTATCTTTTTCCGCTTTTTCTTCGCTAGCCTTTTCGTCTTCTGCATACGAATATTGTTACTTGAAGAATGTAGTACTCAGCTTAACAATACTCCAGCATTATGTAATAGTTACTCAAGCATAAATTGCTGTTAATCAAAGCATTTCTTTCAGTTACTCAAGAATTATGTAATGGTTACTCAAGCATAAATTACAGTTACTCAAGCATTACCCTCGGTTACTCAAGCATAAATTACAGTTACTCAAGCATAAATTACAGTTACTCAAGCATTACCCTCGGTTACTCAATGTTGCATTATGTTCAGTTACTCATGCATTCCCTACAGTTACTCAAGCATCAGATTCATGAGTAACTGAGCATAATGTTCAGTTATTCAAGCATTATGTTCAGTTACTCATGCATTCCCTGCAGTTACTCATGCATTCCCTGCAGTTACTCAAGCATTATGTTCAGTTACTCAAGCATTATGTTCAGTTACTCATGCTTTATATTCAGTTACTCAAGCTTTAGGCTCAGTTAATCAAGCATTATATTCAGTTACTCAGGCTTTATATTCAGTTACTCAAGCTTTAGGCTCAGTTACTCAAGCATTATGTTCAGCTACTCAAGAATTAGTTTCAGTTACTCACGCAGTAGGTTCGGTTAGTCAAGCCTTACTTGCAGTTACTGAAAATCAAAACAATTTAAATTTCGTAGATTTTTACCTTTATCTTCAGTTGCTTTTCCTTCTCCCTTTTGTGTTCTCTTATCCTTTTCTACTTTTTCTTTGCTAACCTTTTCTTCTTCTGCATACGAAGAGAGTTACTTGAAGAATGTTGCATTTAACAATATTGTTTCAGAAATAAATACTCAAGCATTTCTTTCAATTATTCAAGTATTTTGTAATAGTTATTCAAAAATTGTATTCAGTTACTCAAGCATTACTATCGGTTAATCGAGTATTATATAATAGTTACTCAAGCAAAAATTGCAGTTAACCAAGCATTACATTCGGTTACTCAAGCATTCTGTAATAGTTACTCAAAAATTAATTGCAATTACTCAAGCATTACTCTCGGTCACCCAAGCATTATGTAATACTTACTCAAGCTTAAATTTCAGTTTCTCAATCATTTCTTTCAGTTACTCAAGCATCTGGTAATGGTTACTCAAGCATAAGTTACAGGTACTCAAGAATAAGTTACAGTTACTCAAGAATTACCCTTGGTTACTCAATGATTATGTAATGGTTACTCAATCTTAAATTACAGTTACACAAGCATTACTATTGGTTACCAGAGCATTATGTATTAGTTACTCAAGCATAAATTACAGTTACTCAATTATTTCTTTCAGTTACTCATGCATTATGTAATAGTTGCTCAATTATAAAAGAGTGGAAAGATGCAGCGAAGGCCAATGACACAACCATAGTCTCCTGCACGCAAATACAAATTACCCTGTTGTTCTTTTTCCGTTTTGTTTCCCTCAGCTTCTTTCTCTTCAGTAGCTACCTTGCCTCTACGACCAGCAGTTGCATCCTTACTGCGCTTTGCACTTTTTGATGGAGGTTTGATCCATGGGGGAGCCGTAACACCATTTTTTTCCTTTCTTTTGTGTCTGAGGTGTCGAACAAGTAACTTGCTTATCTCCTCCAGTAGTCATCGCAACTCCCATTTTTATCCCTTTCTGTATTGTCTTAGGAGTACCAGCAGCAAACCCCTTATCCATTTCTGTAGCTTCTTCTTTTCCCTTTTCTTCCGCTTCTTTGGCCTTGGTAGCGTCTTTCTTATCCCCTTTCTGAGTTGTCGGAGTTGCATGTTTTTGTAATTCCTCTTCCGTGGCCGATGGTGATTTCCCCGCTTCTTCGGTCTGTGTTGCCATCTTCTCGGCGGCTTGAAACTGATGCGTTTCGAAGTCGTCGTCGTCATCTTCGACCACTGTCGGTCTATTCCTCCTCCATGGAGGCAATGTCGACAATTTCCGTGAGGATTTCTTCATCCTCGTCATATCTGAGTAACAGACGAGTTGATGAAGGAATGACTGAAGGAGGTGACGAAGGAGGAGATGGTGATGCCTTCGCCTCCGATGAGATTGCGCGACAACGGGAGTAATCGCTGGGGAGGGCGGCGGATTGAGAAAGGAATTCAGATTTTGCTTCTGCTTTTTTCCGCCCTTTTCTTGCTGTTTCCGCCGTTCTCCGCTGAAGTCTGGGCTGCGGGAGTGATGCTATTGGGGGTTCATTACAGCTCTGCCACCGCGTCTCTGTGACGGGTAGCGAGAGTACTATACCCGCGCGGGTAACAAATTTTCTCTCTCTCTCTCTCTCTCTCTCTATATATATATATATATAGAGAGAGAGAGAGAGAGAAAGAGAGAGAGAGAGAGAGAGTCAGGCTAGAATACACTCAAAGTGTATTCGGAGCAGAATACACTCAACTAGTTTTTCATTTTTTTTTAAGGAACGGCTCAATATCATTCAAAACAAGCCATACGGCATCTACACGATAGTAATCTCACACCAAATTACCAAACATGACTCCTATGAGAGATTGACATAGCACACAGGCTCAGATTAGGAAGCGGTACGTAAATTACATGTACGAACCCTCTATGTTGTGGCTGCCCAAAGCAACTATCTATAAGGGAAGCCTTCAATCTGCATGAGCCCTTGAGGATATTGGAAAAGGAAATGGCAGTACATCCAATAGAGATCACCAATTCATACATGCTTAAGCCCACCAGAAAGACGAGAGTTCGACCAAAACTACAACCACCTAGATGCCTACAACAAAATGCAACAACACAGCAAAGAAAGCAAACCAGACAAAGTAAAAACTCACACAAACAAAAGACCAAACAGATAGAGTGCATCCCAGACACTAGGCAGACAGAAGACCAAAAACCCAGAAGGTCAAGCGCAAGTGGAAGGGGGGCCTTGGTGGGTGAAGGGTGGAGGGTAGGGAAAGCACAGGGAACCCCACCACCACTCCCAAACCACCTCGACGTTCCCTCCACACTCAAGCAGAAGCTTGAGGAGGGCGAAGAAGGTCGCAGGGTGGGAGCACCCACACAAGGAAACAGGCCCCGCTTGACCCCTTCACCTGCAACAAAAATTCAGTGGTGTCTAAGCCCGCCGCCCAACCAAAGGACACCACACAAACAAATAAAAGGAAGACCAAACTGAGAAAAAAAAACGAAAGAGAGGAGGGACTCGTCCTCCAGGGAGCAGCTGATCGGGGGTCAAGCTCTTTGCGCTCCGCCGCTCACCTGGATCCGGAGAGATCGCAGGCTGGAGGCGAACGACCAGCGAAGCAGGCTCAAAAGTTGGGACATCAGGCGTTGGCGAGTCGGGGAAGACTCCACTCAGCAGGAAGAACGTGAACCCAGATGACGAAGCTCCCCAAGAAGACGAGCAGGAGGACGCACTCTGGGGGAGAAAGGAGTAGCCAGCCGGAAGCCAACCTCCCCCTCCCCCAAGCGGAGATTGGTCGCCTAGGAAGCCCTAGAAAATCGCCAGAGCGGAGATTTGAAGCAGAATACACTCAAGTAGTTTTACACGATGCAAAATATTTTTTTCAAAAATCTAATCCATTGATCTTATTAAACATCTTGTGAATAGCTCATACGCAAAATTGTTCTATTATTATTATAGAGAATTCCCGATATATATATATATATATATATATATAGAGAGAGAGAGAGAGAGAGAGTCAGGCTAGAATATACTCAATAATAAATTGGTGACATACAAGATCTAATGGAAGAGCTAAAATCCGTGACCTCACCCCCTCAGTCAGTATGAGTGAACCTACAGTGATATCATTAGTCAAACTGCCACCAACAACATATAGTCCAACTGTACAAGTCTAGACCTCCTTGATACAGGTCACGACGCTAGTGAAACTAAGCTACAGCCCGCAGCCACACTCCTACCAGGGTATGACCCACAACCAATCATGTATCACATATTACTGAGCTACGGCTCGAAGCCACACTCCTATCAGGGTATGGCCCGCATCCAATCTTGTATCACATATCTTGGATGTAAGGGAATATTTGTCCTCACCCCCGCATATTCAAAAATATGCGCTCTAAGTGAAACTCATTTCACCATTCAACAAGTGCTGACAATAAATGGTTCTATGGAACAGGGCAAAGCTACATGATTAGGTTTCACTTGATTAGTTAGGTCAATGAAATTTCTTTTAGCATCAATCAAGTTACAATGTATAAAACCATAACAAAGTCTACAAAGATAAGAGCATAGTTGTAAGGAGTGGGATCCCAAAGAGGAACCACTCCCTACTAAAATTTTAAACAATAAAACATCCAGTCCAAACACACCCAAGGGGTGTAAAATTTTCAAATCTTTATTAGTGGTATACAAAAAAAAACCAAAGTATAGCAGCGGAATAAAAATATTGACTATATTCAATTTCTCATAAGGTTACTAAAGAATGTCTTTACTTACATGTAAGGGTACATCATAAGGATCCAAGTATAGGGAAATCAAAACTACATCAAGATTATCTCTAAGCTTTAACTCCTTACGCTACGTCCAAAAATTTATGCCATGTCCACCATATCCTTCACCTAGGGTTGGAAGCATACCCTAGCAAGAAGAGAAACATAAAAGACATCAGCAAAGGCTGGTATGTGCATACTAAAAGTAAATTGAGCAATATATGAAATAAGGACATCAAATAAAGTGAAGCTTCCCATAGAAAAGAAAAGTATCATCCAAGTGGGTGTCAAAAGAATTGATCTATGATAAAGAAGATACTTGCCATAAAACAAGATAAAAAGATTGTGCCATATATACATCGACTACCATGGTGTGGGAAAAGAAGCACATATCATCATCAACCTGCATGCATGAGAGATAAGCATAGCCCTAGAAAAATATAAAGATAAAGGTGGTCAAGTCCCACAAACGTGAAGCCTGATAGAGAATAGAACATAACCAAACTCCCAATATATGAATGTGGGCCAAACCTCATAAATTTGAAACCTAGGTATGGGGCACATAATCTCCATCCCAAAAATAATAACATGGGCATGTAACCCAAAAACCGATGCTATTACACTACTCTAATGCTAATGAATCGCATAGCATGTAAAATGCAGAGGCAAGTAGAAAGTATAGTCAGATTATACAATGTTGCCATCACATAATGGACAACACATACATCCACATGCAAGTAGGCACAAGATATCACATGTCAACAAATAAGCATCCACCTCAAAGTGGGCACATAGCATCAAAAAAATCCAACATGCACCAAGGCATAAGATAAGAGTCCAAGAGAATATCCATGATCACAAGATCAGTAACAAGTAGGGTACTTCACGTGAAGCTTAATTTTCAAAAGAAAACGACATGGTGTATAGGCTATTGTCCATAGGACCAAGAGAAAGAAGAAACATAGGCTAATTGCTCAAAAGAATAATTGGGGATGCAAACATACCTCTCTATAGAGTCTAACAGTCCAAGATCACTCCTATATCCAAATTTAGGTCTTCAAAGCACCTATTAATCATGTATGTGAAATTAGATTTAGGTTTCCATCAATTATTCAAAACCTTAAAATTGCCCTTTTTAATATTTGTGAATTTGGTTATCAAAACCACGCCATGTTTTAGGTTATATTTTTCTAATTTCAAAACATATTTTATTATATTTTTTCTGACTTATATATTTAGTTATGAATTTTACAAGTTATTACCTATTTAGATTAATCAATTAAAATTACTTATTATTAATCATTGGATTTAGGTGACAAAACTAACACCATTAGAAAGCCCTTATTTTTCTGAATCCAACGACTATTTATTTGTATTTTTTAGATCTGTAAATAATAAGTAATCAATTTTTGAAAATCGACCAATAGGAAAAAGAGAAAAAGCCACGTCCTCGTTCATTTGTGAGAAATAGAGAGAGAGAGCATGGGGCCTGGCCTGTGACCTAGCCCAATCCGATGTATCCAAATCACCCAGTCAAGGGTCAAGTTGACATGTGAGAAATATAAAGTAAAAATGCGGTGAAAAGATGAATATGCCCCCGCGAGAGAAAGCATGGAGAGGAGGTGGGGAGTGGGGTAAAATAGAGAAAGTGCCTAGGGGATTCATCCCCTACCTCACACCAGCCATGGTTCGGTGATCTGAGAAAATTTGGGTGTACCCATAGGACAAAAAGGAAAACCAAATTAAGGGCAGAGAAAGAAAGCTAGGTCGAAATACAACTCACTGAACTGAAGAATTGAGATGTTGGTATCACCCTACGCATAGGGTCTGCGCCGCAAGCCAGAGCAAGAAGTGAGTTTAGTGGAGGTGAGCATGAGAGTTGATGCTAAATTGGGACCAGGGAACTACCGACCGGGGTGCGATGAATCCAAAGGATCCATTAGACTTATATAGGTCTCTATCCCTCAGTCTTCGGGGTATATCCAAATCAGAATCCAAATAAAGTGTAAAACTCAATTATTTAGTATTTTCTCTCTCTTCATTTGAGGGTGTAAACGAATCCCAAATTAGGTGAAATTGGACTCCCAACCTAATTTGGATATGTAGAATCTGAATATTAAATTAGATTTGCCTTTTGAGAATTTTGATGTGTTATATAAATCAAATCATGTTTTCTCTTTCCTCATGCATTAATGATTATAAGATTCTCCAAATTTTATGAAACTTCACCCCACAAGTCATATTTAATGTGTTGGATACAAATTTGCCATCAATTTCACATGTTGGAGTTGTTTGTACAATTATTTAATATTTTGAAGGTTCTACACACTTTCTCTCTCCTGATTTCACCTTTTAAGCAAACTTTCTCCAAATTGGATGAAAATTCACCAAAAGGCTATATTTATTATGTAGATTATGAATCCAAGATTATTTTCCTCTTTTGGAGTCATTTATTATTTTATTTGATATTTTGGAGAAAACTTAGATCTTCTCTTTGCTAAATGAATTAAATTAATTATTACTATAAGAATAATGTGAAACTTGACTCTCAAGGCAATTGGGACCCCATGAACATGATTTTTAACTTAGATTTCACTTTTAGGATTTTTTTAATGAGTTGTGTCACAATAAATATATGTGGTCATTATTATCACACTATTACTCATTTTTAATGAGTTGTGTCACAATTAATATATGTGGTCATTATTATCACACTATTGCTCATTCCATTATGTTCTATAACTTAATATTACTACCAAAAGAATTATGTGTGATTATTTACATGACTTTTATATTTCTTCATGTGACATATTTTATGTTTCATTATTGGCCTAAGATTAATGTGAGAACATTATGCTACATTAAGGTGATTTATACATGCTTTAGCTCATTAGGGTTATACAAAACATCTTCTAGATCTATCCTCAACCTTGTTTGGCTAAGTCTAAGAGATCAAACTTCTAGGGTAGGGTTTGAGATCTATTATGTTAAACACTCCACCCTTTAAAAAGGATTTTGTCCTTGAAATCTATTGATCCAAACATCAAACAACTAATTACTCTACACCCCTTAAAAGGTTTAACCTAACAAGTCAAACTAAACAACATTTAGGGTTACCCACATATCTTTTAGTTGTGAATGTTTTAGAGATTTATGTTATCCATGTATCCATCTAAAAGTCAGAATCAACTAGGGTTGAGCTTTAGGTCCTTGTGTCTCTAACCTAGAAACCCTAATAAACAACCAAAAAGTCATAGGGTACAAAGGTAGGTCAACTACACCTTAATATTATTCCACATATTCCTAGTCACATCACAAAGTCAATCTAGGGTTAGCACTAGGTTTAGGGTTTCACTATCAAAAGTTCTCAAAATATTTATTGTGACTTAGTTCTAGAAAACTTCGATAAAATCCAAAAACAATTTTACATATAGTAGTATATTTGAAAATAATTTTTGGAGATGAAATCTATTCAAGGTGAAACAAAATATGGATCCATAATCAATTGCAGAACCAAGTCACAACTTTCCATAATAAAATCTCCTCACCCTAATTAATACTCATCCATAAAACCTAATTTTGTCCTCAAGTCAAGTCTCGTTGCATATAGGGATTCATATCACCAAAGACCTATATGGTAGGGTATGGTCATCTAATCCTCATCACATTAGGGTTCACTAACCATCAACCTTTCACCATCTCATAGACAACTTAGGCAATATCTAGGGAAAAATCTCACCTAAAGGGTGACAATGTAAGTCAAACTTTCTAATGTGAGAGACAAAATTGAAATAGTCAGATTCCGACTACCATGGGCTCTGATACCATGTTGTAAGGAGTGGGATCCCAAAGGGGAACCACTCCCTAATAAAAATTTGAACAATGAAACCTCCAGTCCAAACACACCCTTCAGGTATCTTAGAATGGGTGTAAAATTTTCAAAACTTAATTAATGGTATACAAAACAACCAAAGTATAGCAGCAGAATAGAAACATTGACTATATTCAATTTCTCATAAGGTTACTAAAGAACATCTTTACTTACATGTAAGGGTACATCATAAGGATCCAAGTAGAGGGAAATCTAAACCACATCAAGATTGTCTCCAAGCTTTAACTCCTTAAGCTAGATCCAAAACTTTATGCCATGTCCACCATATCCTTCACCTAGGATTGGAAGCATACCCCAGCAAGAAGAGAAAAATAGAAGACATCAGCAAAGGCTGGTATGTGCATACTAAAATTAAATTGAGCAATATATGAAACAAGGACATCAAATAAAGTGAAGCTTCCCATAGAAAATAAAAGTACCACCCAAGTGGATATCAAAAGAATTGATCTGCAATAAAGAATATACTTGCCATAAAACAACATAAAATAATTGTGCCATATATACATCCACTACCATGGTGGGAAAAGAAGCACATATCATCATCAACATGAATGCATGTGAGATAAGCAAAGCCCTAGAACAATATAAAGAGAAAGGCGGTCAAGTCCCATAAACCTGAAGCCTGATAGAGAATGGAACATAACCAAACTCCCAATATATGAATGTGGGCCAAACCTCATAAATTTGAAACCTGGGTATGGGGCACATAACTTCCATTCCAAAAATAAGAACATGGGCACATAACCCAAAAACCAATACTATTACACTAATCTAGTGCTACTGAATCACATAGCATGTAAAATGTAGAGGCAAGTAGAAAGTATAGTTAGATTATACAATGTTTCCATCACATAATGGACAACACATACATCCACATGCAAGTGGGCACAAGATATCACATATCAACAAATAAACATCCACCTCAAAATGGGCACATAGAATCAAATAAAACCAACATGCACCAAGGCATAAGATAAGTGTCTAAGAGAATGCCCATGATCACAAGATTAGTAACAAGTAGGGTTTTCACATGAAGCATAATTTTCAAAAGAAAAAGACATGGTATATAGGCTATTATCCACAGGACTAAGAGAAAGAAGAAACATAGGCTAATTACTCAAAAGAATAATTAGGGATTCAAACATACCTCTCTACAGAGTCTAACAGTCCAAGATCACTCCTAGATCCTATTCTAAGTCTCCAAAGCACCTATTAATCATGTATGTGAAATTAGGGTTAGGTTTCCATCAATTATTCAAAACCCTAAAATTGCCCTTTTTAATATTTGTGAATTAGGTTATCAAAACCACATCATTTTTAGGTTCTATTCTTCTGAGTTTAAAACATATTTTATTATATTTTTTTCTGACTTATATATATTTAGTTATAAATTTTTCAAGTTATTACTTATTTAGATTAATCCATTAAAATTACTTATTATTAATCATTGGATTTAGGCGAGAAAACTAATGCCATTAGAAATCCCTTATTTTTTTGAAACCAACGACTATTTATTTGTATTTTTCGGATCAGTAAATAATAAGTTATCATTTTTTAAAAATCGACCAATAGGAAAAAGAAAAAATGCCACATCCTCATTCATTTGCTAGAAATAGAGAGAGAGTGCGACGGGCACGGCCTGTGACCTGGCCCAATTCGATGCATCTAAATCACCCAGTCAAGGTTCAAGTTGACTTGTGAAAAAAGCTAAAGGAAAAATGTGATGAAAAGATGAATATGCCCCCGCGCGAGAAAGTACAGAAAGGAGGCAGGGAGTGGGGTAAAATAGGGAAAGTGCCCAAGGGATTCATCCCCTACCTCGCATTAGCCATGGTGCTAAGGTGATCTGAGCAAATTTGGGTGTACCCATAGATCAACAAGGAAAATCGAATTAAGGGCAGAGAAAGAAAGCCAGATCGAAATACAACTCACCGAACTGAAGAATTGAGATGCTGGTATCACCCTACGCACATGGTCCGCGCCACAAGCCATAGCAAGAAGTGAGTTTGGCGGAGGTGAAGCACAAGTGTTGAAGCTAAATTGGGACCAGGGAACTATTGACCAAAGTGCAACGAAGCCAAAGGATCCATTAGACTTATATAGGTCTCTTTCCCTCAGCCTTTGGGGTAAGTCTTGAGAGACCAGATGTGGAAACTTTTGGCATTTAACGAATAAAGGGAGATAGGGCATGAGTAAAGTATGATTGTGTTCAGAATCAAAAAGTAATTTTTTTGGTGAATAATCTCAAAGAAATACCAATTGTGGAGAGAGAAATTAGAGTTTAAAATTCTACCATGTCAGCGCCTACTTCCTTTTCGGGTGGAAGGTAGGTGACGATCTCAGGGCCGTATAATACAAAATCTAACAGCCCAGATCATGTGCCTGAGATTCTAGAGGTGTGACATTTAATTAAATCGAAAACTATATCCAAATCAGAATACAGATAAAGTGTAAAACTCAATTATTTAGTATTTTCTCTCTCTTCATTTGAGGGTGCAAATGAATCCCAAATTAGGTAAAATTTGACTCCCAACCTAATTTGGATATGAGGAATCTAAATATGAAATTAGATTTACCTTTTGAGAACTTTTGATATGCTAAATAAATCAAATCATATTTTCTCTTTCCTCATGCATTAATGATTATAAGATTCTCCAAATTTTATGAAACTTCACCCACAAGTCATATTTAATGTGTTGGATACATATTTTCCATCAATTTTACATGTTGGAGTTGTTTGTACAATTATTTAATAATTTGAAGGTTCTACACACTTTCTCTCTCCTGATTTCACCTTTTAAGCAAACTTTCTCCAAATTGGATGAAAATTCACCCAAAGGCTGTATTTATTATGTAGATTACAAATACAAGATTATTTTCCTATTTTGTAGTCATTTATTATTTTATTTGATATTTTGGAGAAAACTTAGATCTTCTCTTTCCTAAATGAATTAAATTAATTGTCGTTAAATGAATAATGTGAAACTTGACTCCCAAGGTAATTGGGACCCAAGGAACACAATTTTTAACTTAGATTTCACTTTCAAGATTTTTTTTAATGAGTTGTGTCACAACTAATATATGTGGCCATTATTATCACACTATTACTCATTCCATTATGTTATGTAACTTAATATTACTACCAAAAGAATTATGTGTGATTATTTACATGACTTTTATATTTCTTCATGTGACATATTTTATGTTCCATTATTGTCCTAAGATTAATGTGAGAATATTAGGTTACATTAAGGTGATTTATACATAATTTAACTCATTAGGGTTATACAAAACATCTTCTAGATCTATCCTCAACCTTGTTTGGCTAAGTCTAAGAGATCAAACTTCTAGGGTAGGGTTTGAGATCTAGTATGTTATAATAGTATTCTTTCAGTAGATGAAACATATAGGGTGTGAACTTGTCACACTATCACCAAATGATGCATGTATTATTGTCATTCACAGCATCATCAACAAAGCCACATGCCATGGTATATCAATCCCTCAACTCTATCAATCGAAAACATCATTTCATGTCAGAACAATAACCATTGTTAGGTCATAAGGCCAAACCACCGTATTCCTATATCACCTGCATAATCAGCATGCCTCACAAGGGCATATTCAATCCTTTTCTCACATCATACCCATCATAGCACACACTAGCTATGATAATCAATTCCACAACACCTACATAACTAGAAGATCACAATCAAGAGAGATAATCACATAACATCATAGCCATCCAAGATAAGGGTATAAGCAAGACTTATTCACTTTTAGGGTTTAGGGTTTTCACTTTTTGCCGATTAGGGTCCACAAGGTTAAGGTTAACCGACCACCCTAGAACCATGAATCTCCACCATCATGGAGTGTGTCAAGATTAATCAGCATCGTTAGATAAGATTAAAGATCACACGAAACAACATAACACATATGTATACACGATTAACATTAGATGTTCATATACATTTCATAACCACCTACCATCACCACATGTTAACCACTTAGGCACATGGGTCACAGAAACCCTCCATAGTATGTCATGACCACGGAATGCACCATGGGTACCTCGATCAGCACTCCCTTACCATGTCATGACCACCTCCTACATGTAACGTCTGCGACATTAGGGTTAGGGTTTCTCTTCACCCTTCAACCATGTGTCGTGACCAAGCTTCTTAAGAACCTCTATGTCATGACCGCGGCACCTCAACATCACCACGTCACAACCACGGCATCCCCTAGCCACAACCACCACTCCAACATATGTCCCTACCAAGCTAAGGCAAGAAGCTAAAGGGTTTCAAGGCTGCTATGCTCTAAAGGTCTCAACCCAATACCACAAGGTCAAACATTACCACAAGAAGGGACACCTTGACCAAAGCCAACTAGGTCGCGGCCATCTCAAGGGGCTATGTCGTGACCATGATGCCCATAGCCATGTCTCAGCCACTAAACCTCCTACGTCATGACCACACCAAGGGTAAACACCTATGTCACCAAAATAGGTCCAAAACTAAGCAAAGAACCATGATCAGCATGGAAGGAGACTCAAGCAAGCTGATCTCCACAAAACCTAAGCCAAAGATCCAAGAAAAGCATGACTAAAGGAAGAGAAACTATAGACAAGATGACCAAAATTGAAACTAACCTCTCACTTACTTCTAGGTGTAGAAACACTGAGCATGGGGCTAGATCAAGGGTCAAACATGGGTAAGAAACTCTATATCATCATCTCTACCCAAAACTTATACAAGAAGGTTAGGGTTTTGGGTTACTTCCAAACCAAGCATGATAACTCTCCCATATAAATTCTAGGGTTAAGCTTCATATGCTAGCATGATGTAGAAACATCTTAAATAGGGAAAACAACAACATAACATAACAAGAAGTGCAATACTAGAGAGGGTTTAGTGTTATATAACCCGCCTTAAGAAGATCTCCACCAAAGCTCCAAGCTTCAAGATCAAGAGCTCAAAGCACATGATCTAAGGGTACAAGAAGCTCCACCAAAAGCTCCATACTTGGCCAGAAGAGCAACTCAAGAAGGAAGAAACACCAAGGTCAAAGGATAGCTCAAGAAGAGAGAGCAAAACCACAAAACTGAACCAAAGAAAGAAGGGAGAAAAGAGAAAAGAAACTCTCTCTCTCACTCTCACTTCCTTGAGCATCACCTTAGCATAACATGGCCTAAGGCTGAGAAGAAGGAAGAAAATAGAGTAGAAGATCTGAAGGAACACCAAAGAAAGAAGATAAAACACTCACCAGAGTTAGAGATGGCCAAGGATCACCACAAGCACCACATGCAAGGGATGAGCCACCTCCAAGGCACCAAGTACACACCTTCTTGCTCCACAAAGCTCCAAGGATGATCACAAGAGAAGGGAGGAAGAAGATAACCAAAAATAACCAATTGCATGGAGAGAATAGGGTTCATATAGCAAAAGAGGAGGGAGGTAAGATAAAGCATGAGGTATCAACAAGATAGAGCTCCAAAGAAACACACATCCACTAAAAGGACCAACATGCAACCACATAAGTTCCACATTCAATAGATGGTGATACTCCCTAGGTAGGATCTTGACCATACAAGAAACCGACCCTATGTCGCAACCGTGACACACCTAGGGTTCCAAGGTCATGATGCACCACAACATCACCACAAGGTCGCGACATCAAAACCACCCTATGAGGCATAGGTCAAAACACACCTCTCCAACCTCTACCTCGACCCAAGACAGCCTTGGTCATGACCACCACACCAAGGGGGAAGTTTCACGACCGCGACATCTCACAACAGGCTCTAGGTCACGACCTAGGTCAAGGCAAAACAATAAGGTCACAAGGCAAAGGCATACAAAACCCTAGGAAACCCTAATCTCCACTAAGGGTGACACCACTCAACCAAGGGCCAAACAAGGTGCCCCAAAGCAACAATCTCTCCCTCATGAAGCCAATAGAGAGAAGGAACACTCTAGAGGTGGCAAATTGAACATCAACTCCCTATATTAGGTAAATTGCAATTTGCACCAAAACTAGCACAGAAAGCACAAAAATCATCCAAACAAGCTCAAACTGGAGACTTAACTGACCGTCCTAAATCACGCGTCAAAAATGGAGTGGATACATAGTAGTCGGACGTTTAAGATAAGCCAACACTCAAGGCCCCACAACTATTATATGGGGTCTAATGTAGTAATCGGGGTCAAACCACAGGGACAAGGTCGGCAGGTGTGAAGTACGCATGGTCTCACACTCATACACTTCGGACAAACATATGGTTTTAAAAAGGTTGTTCCCTGAGGAACTATGGTACTCCAGTAAAAACAAAGAAAGTTAAAGGAAAGAAAATAACAATAAGAGAAAAACAATTGCGAATAGTAGGAAACAAAGATATGGAAGGAAACTCAGATCGGGTTTCACCTACTAATGTCGTTCACCAACATACAAAACTCACACCCCTTCGTATACTCCTATAAATATTACAAGCAGTCATAAAAAATGTTTATTCCCTCCTCTCTCGAGATAAGGATAGATCTAGGATCTAAGGTGGCCTCTCTCTTGAGATAACCACCCTACAACCACACAACAAACCATATGACTGTAAGATTTATGTAAGGAGTGGGATCCCAGAGGGGAACCACTCCCTACTAAAAATAAAAAGGCCACATCCCTAGAACCAAACACCACATAATTTTTTTTCCCAAAGGGATGGAGACCAATTCATTCAACATGTATGTATCATTACACAATAAGTAGCAGTGGAAAATATCATTATCTAACAATTTACAAAGCTTGCTAACATAGTACATCACTTCACCACACATGGGTGTCCAAAAGGAAAACTAAACATATAAGCCAAAGATTAGGTCGAGGGTCATCTAACCACCTCTCCAAGTCTCCCAAAAGCTCATCTACAAGGTTGATGTTGAAGTTCTCCTATCCTTGATCTAACATGGGGTTGGAAGCATACCCCACAAAAGGAAAGGAAAAGAGGATATCAACAAAAGGCTGGTATGTGCATACTAAAAGGAAGCTTTGAGCAATGTAAGGAAATAAGGACGTCAAATGTAAATGCTTCCCATACAAGAGATAAGGACTACCCACACAGGCATAAAAGAATAGATTCATCATCATAGTAAAAGAAGATACTTGCCATAATTAGAACAATAAAGAGGTGTCACATGCACATATCATGATGAACATCCTGCATACATGTAAGATAAGCATAACACTAGAATATTATAAGAGACAAAGGTGGACAAGAATCACACATCTTGCCCTGGCATGGAGAATCACACATCCACCACCCAAATATTATATATATATATATATATATATATATATATATATAACATGGTCCAGGAATCACACATCCTGCCCTGGCATGGGGAATCACACATCCACCATCCAAAATATCACAAAGTTGCCATAAATCATAATGAGACAAAACTAATGCAATTATACTACTCTAGGGCTACTGAATCACATAGCAGGTAAATGTAGAGGTCAGAAATTATAAAATGTTGCCATATCACACAATGGACAACACATGCATCTACAAATAAACATCCACATCACAGTTGGCAGATATCGTCAACAAGTCTATCATGCACCATAGCACAAAATAAGATATCAAGAAATTATCCAAGACAACAATAGCAGGATAGTTCACATGAACCATGATATCAAGAGATAAGACATATTGTGTTGGCCAAATTCAAGAGAATGAACAGATAGGTGAATTGCTCAATATATAGTAATAGGGGATACAACATACCTCAATATCAGAATTCAAATTCCAAAGCACTTCTAGATCCAAGTCTAGGTCACCAAAGAGCCTATTAAACACATATACAGATTTTATGTCAATTTCATACACATCAACCAAACCCTAAAAACCACCTTTTTATTAATGTGTGAATTAGGTTATGAAAATCATTCCATGTTTTAGTTTATGTTATTAGGAGTCCAAAACATATTTTATTATATTTTTTTGACTTATAAATATTTAGTTATGAATTATACAAATTATTATCTTATTAATTAGATACATTAAAATCATCTCTTCAAAATATGATATTGAGGTGACAAAACTAATACCATTATAGATATTTAATTTTTCTGAATCCAACGAGTATTTATTTGTAATTTTTGGACAGCCACAACAAAAGTTATGAATTTCACAAAATTGGCCAATCAAAAATCACCAAAAAGCCAAATAGACAATTCGAGAGAGAGAGAGAAGAGTGGGGTCAGGCCCGCTGCTTGACCCAATTGATGTGGGACAAGTCAGTGGCCCACACGCCACGCTGGCTACTATGTGAGCACGGTCAAAGCTGAGTCAACTGAGAACCAAAACGAAGTAAATGACCATCGTGCCCCGCGCGCGAGTCAGAGAAGAAACGAAGGAAACACAAAGGGGCAAAGAAGTGATTGCGCACAGGGATATCTTACCCAGCCTACCCAATGCCATGGCTAGCTGCTCTATGGCTGATTTGGGCAAAATCGAGATACTCCACCAAATTTGACGCATAGATACTCAAAACGAAGAGGAGAACAAACCAAAACTGATGGTACCTTCTATTGTACTGGAAACGAAGAGCAGAGGGAGGAGTGTCTGCCGCAATCCCTGTGCCTTCGTCAGCTTGACAACAGTCAAAATGGCTGCGAGTCCAGCAATTAAAACATGGAACGAGTTGCAAAAGTGACGTCGAAGCTTGGAGTAGGGTTATTTATAGATGGGGAGAGGTAGGTTAGGGTTTAGATAGGTGGGGTGAGGTAGGGTCATTGACCGAAAGAGGGGTTACTTAAAATTCATGAAAACACAAAAACTTTATAATAATAAGGAATAGAATCTCATGAAGGATCCATAGAACCAAAAATCATCAAATTTGGTTAATCATAGCTCAAGGTAATCGCGTTTAAAATTCGAGAGTCCTATTCACCTCGGACTGAGGTTGAAGACGACTTGCGTGTTTTCAGATCAATGGACCAGGGTCCACTGAGTACAATGATCCATCCAATCACAAGGATGAGTCCAAGGCTGTGTGACATTTAATTTCTTATCCAAATCCAATTCCGACTAAAGTAACATATGTATTATTAAATGATTTTCTCTCTTCTTTTGAGGGCTCAAATAGTTTTTAAAAATAACCAAAATTTGTATCTTTACTGATTTTGACGTGTAGAATCAGAATATGGAATTATTTTTGCCTTTTGAGAACTTTTCATAGATTAAATAATTCAAAACTTATTTTCACTTTCCTCCTTCATTAAAGACATTAGGATTATCCAAAAATTACGAAACTTGACCCCCAAGTCATATTTAATATGCTGGATACAAATTTACCATCAATTTCAAATGTTGAATTTATTTTTGTAATTATTTAATATTTTGAAGGTTCTACACACTTTCTCTCTCCTAATTTCATCTTTTAATCAAACTTTCTCCAAATTGAGTGAAAAATTCACCCAAAGGCATATTTTATTATGTAGATTACGATCTAAGATTATTTTACACTTTTTGAGTCATTAAATATTGTATTTAATATTTTAAAGTAAAAAACCCTTTTCTTTTCTAAATAAAATAGATATGGTTATTATTATCCTAAATTGATGAAACTTGGCCTCCAAGCCAAATCATATCCCAAGAAAATGAATATGAGGTTATTATTATCCAAGAAGTTTTCCTTTTAGCACATTATCCATTATTTCTATTATTTCTCCCATTAATAATCCAATATCTCATTATTCATGTTTTAAGCATTATCTTTGATTCCCTTTTTCTCTTCCTTGCACCCTAAGGCATAGGATCTAGAACGAATCTACACAACCATTATCCCACATTAGATTATTTATTTCGTATTTTGTGGAATTATAACTCATTATTCTCAATTATGAACACTTTGCCTTTTTTGCACATATCTTATGTACCTTTTATTGATTTTATGATTAATTTGAAGGTATTGGGTAATATTAATTTAAATTCTACATTTTAATGTGATTTATGTATGTGTTAATATATTCAAGGTCACCAAAGAGCATATTTTAATCCTTGTTTGGCTAAACCTCCAAGAACTAAGGGTTCTAAGTTCTTAACCCCTGGAATAAGATTAAGTCCTAAGTTTCAGTATGTTACAGCATACCACCCCTTAAAGAGATTTCATCCTCGAAATCAAAACATCCATAAGAAAACTTATCCACCACCCCTTAAAAAGGTTCATCTTATTATATCAAACTAAACTTCAGATACAAAAGGTTCAACTATACTTCTTACATCCAACTACATAAGCAACATACAAAAAGGAAACATAACTTATAAAGACTAATCTAAGGAACTATGGGTTAGCTTGCTCTTGTTCATCATCATTAACTTCTTCACCATCCAAAGCAAAAACTCTTCCAGCTCTCCTTTCAGCAGGCTTCTTACCATTATTGTTGCTCTGGTTCTGAGGAGGTGCTTGCTGTGGAACATACCCTGGTCCAAAATGAAGCTTGGGACACTGAGGTCTGACATGTCCAGGTTCATTACAATGATGGCATATCACTGGAGTATTATGATGAGATTTGTCCTGAGAACACTTTCCTGGAGGATGGTAACCATTGCACTTAGCACACTTGTCCCTTTTCTATTCATCACCTGAGGACTTCCTCTTCTTGTCAAACTCCCTAGGTTGAAACCTCGAGTAAGACTCCACAACCAAAGCTTTATCAACCATCTGCTAAAAGGTCAAAGGCAGTTGTGGGATAAGAGCACGGCCCACATTGTAGTTGAGTCCCTGAAGGAACAGGTCAGCCCTACGTTCCTCACCTAAACCAACTGCATAGCGTTCCAAGAGTAGAAACTTTTGCACAAAAGTAGAAATAGATAAAGAACCTTGCTTCAAGTTGTAGAACTCTGCTTCTTTCTTCTTCAAGGAAGCAGTACAAATGTACTTCCCATGGAATAGAGCTAAAAACTCCACCCAAGTCATGGTTGAGATATCTCTAGTCCTTGCAATTCCATTCCACTAAACTCTTGTAGGTCCATCTAAAACATATGAAGCAAACCTAACCTTCTGGTGTGGAGGACATGTCATACCATTAAAAGTCCTTTCAATGACTAACACCCAATCATCATCTTTGTCGACCATCTCTATCTCACCTTCACCCTTTAAGGAAGGTGGTTGCATCTTCATGAACTCCATGATCGAAAACATCTTAGGCTTTTCAGGTACAGTCGGGTCTTTCATCTTCCCCACCATAGAAGTAGCAAAAAGTTGTCGATACATAGCCAACTCTTACTCCGGAGAGATGACTACACCCGAACCAGCAGAAGCTGAGGTCCCCTAACCAAACCAAGGGCTTTTGGGTGTCTTGTAACCGTACTGGTTGTCAACCGTCGAGTTATCTCCCGCCATTAGGGTTTTGCTTGCACATGGCAAGGTACTAGGTGTAAGCAACCTAAGATAAAGGTAAACATCCTAAGGGAGACAAGTTTGAAATAGTTAGATAACCGACTACTAGTGGCTATGATACCATGCTGTAAGGAGTGGGATCCCAGAGGGGAACCACTCCCTACTAGAAATAAAAAGGCCATATCCCTTGAACCAAACACCACATAAATTTTTTTACCAAAGGGATGGAGACCAATTCATTCAACATGTATGTATCATTACACAATAAGTAGCAACAGAAAATGTCATTATCTAACAATTTACAAAGCTTGATAACATAGTACATCACTTCACCACACATGGGTGTCCACAAGGAAAACTAAACATATAAGCCAAAGATCAGGTCGGGGTCATCTAACCACCTCTCCAAGTCTCCTAAAAGCTCAGCTACAAGGTTGATGTTGAAGTTCTCCTCTCCTTGATCTAACCTGGGGTTGAAGCATACCCCACAAAAGGAAAGGAAAAGAGGATATCAGCAAAAAGCTGGTATGTGCATACTTAAATGAAACTTTGAGCAATGTAAGGAAATAGGGACATCAAATGTAAATGCTTCCAATATAAGAGATAAGGACTACCCACACGGGCATAAAACAATAGATTCATCATCATAGTAAAAGAAGATACTTGCCATAATTAGAACAGTAAAGAGGTTCCACATGCACATATCATGACGAACATCCTGCATACATGTGAGATAAGCATAACACTAGAATATTATAAGAGACAAAGGTGGTCAAGAATCACACATCTTGAACCTAGTGAGACATGGGCCAAGAATCACACATCTTGCCCTGGCATGGGGAATCACACATCCACCACCCAAATATATATATATATATATATATATATATATATATATATATAACATGGTCCAGGAATCACACATCCTGCCCTGGCATGGGGAATCACACATCCACCATCCAAAATATCACAATGTTGGCATAAATCACAATGAGACAAAACCAATGCAATTATACTACTCTAGGGCTACTAAATCACATAGCAGGTAAATGTAGAGGCAAGTAGAAGGTATGATCAGAAATTATACAATGTTGCCATATCACATAATGGACAACACATGCATCTACAAATAAACATCCACATCACAGTTGGCAGATACCATCAACAAGTCTATCATGCACCATAGCACAAAATAAGATATCAAGAGATTATCCAAGACAACAATAAGCAGGATAGTTCACATGAACCATGATATCAAGAGATAAGACATATTGTGTAGGCCAAATTCAGGAGAATGAATAGAAAGGTGAATTGCTCAATATAGAGGAATAGGGGATACAACATACCTCAATATCAGAATTCAAAGTCCAAAGCACTTCTACATTCAAGTCTAGGTCACCAAAGAGCCTATTAAACACATATACATATTTTATGTCAATTTCATACACATCAACCAAACCCTAAAAACTACCTTTTTGTTAATGTGTGAATTAGGTTATGAAAATTGTTCCACATTTTAGTTTATGTTATTAGGAGTCCAAAACATATTTTATTATATTTTTTTGACTTATAAATATTTAGTTATGAATTATACAAATTATTAGCTTATTAATTAGATACATTAAAATCATCGCTTTAAAATATGTTATTCAGGAAACAAAACCAATACCATTATAGAGCTTGCATTTTTCCAAATCCAACGAGTATTTATTTGTAATTTTTGGACAACCACAACAAAAGTTATGAATTTTACAAAATTAGCCAATCAAAAATCACCAAAAAGCCAAATAGACAATTCAAGAGAGAGAGAAGAGCGGGGTCGGGCCCACTGCTTGACCCAATCCCTGTGGGCCAAGTCAGCGGCCCATGCGCCACGTTGGCTGCTGCGTGAGCACGGTTAAAGCCAAGTCAACTGAGAACCAAAATGAAGCAAATGACCATCGTGCCCCGCGCGTGAGTCAGAGAAGAAATGAAGGAAACATAGAGGGGCAAAGAAGTAATTGCACATGGGGTTGTCTTCCCCAGACTACCCGACGCCATGGCTTGCTACTCTGTGGCTGATTTGGGCAAAACTGAGGTACTAAATCAAATTCGACACATAGATACTCAAAATGAAGAGGAGAGCAAATCAGAACTGATGGTACCTTCTATTAAACTGGAGACAAAGAGCAGAAGGAGGAGTGTCCGCCGCAATCCCTGTGCCTTCACCGGCTTGTCGGTAGTCAAAACGGCTGCGAGTCAAGCAATTGAAAGATGGAACGAGTTGCAAAAGTGATGCCAACGCTTGGAGTAGGGTTATTTATAGATGGGGAGAGGTAGGTTAGGGTTTAGATAGGTGGGGTGAGGTAGGGTCGTCGGCTGAAAGAGGGGTTTCTCAAAATTTCATGAAAACACAAAAACTTTAGGATAATAAGGAGAAAAACCTCATGAAGAATCTGTAGAACCAAAAATCATCGAATTTGGTTAATCACAAATCAAGATAATCGTGTTTTAAATTTGAGAGTCATATTCACCTCGGACTGAGGTTGAAGATGACTTGCGTGTTGTCAGATCAATAGACCGGGGTCCATCAAGGACAACGAGTCGTCTGATCACATGGATGAGTCCAAGGCTGTGTGACATTTAATTTCTTATCCAAATCCAATTCCGACTAAAGTAACATATGTATTATTCTCTTCTTTTGAGGGCTCAAACAGTTTCCAAAAATAACCAAAATTTGCATCTTGACTGATTTTGACATGTAGAATCCGAATATGGAATTAGTTTTTCCTTTTGAGAACTTTTAATAGTTTAAATAATTCAAAACTTATTTTCTCCTTCCTCCTTCATTAATGACATTAGGATTATCCAAAAATTATGAAACTTGACCCACAAGTCATATTTAACATGTTGGATATGAATTTGCCATCAATTTTATATGTTAGAGTTATTTTTGTAATTATTAATATTTTGAAAGTTCTACACACTTTCTCTCTCCTAATTTCATCTTTTAATCAAACTTTCTCCAAATTGAGTGAAAATCCACCCAAAGGAATATTTTATTATGTAGATTAAGAATCTAAGATTATTTTACACCTTTTGAGTCATTAAATATTTTATTTAATATTTTTAAGGAAAAACACCCTTTTCTTTTCTAAATAAAATAGATATGGTTATTATTATCCTAAATTGATGAAACTTGGCCTCCAAGCTAAAGAATATCCCAAGAAAATGAATATGAGGTTATTATTATCCAATAAGTTTTCATTTTAACACATTATCTATTATTTCTCCCATTAATAATCCAATATCTCATTATTCATGTTTTAAGCATTATCTTTGATTTCCTTTTTCTCTTCCTTGCACTCTAAGGCATAGGAAGGATCTAGAACGAATCTACACCACCATTATCCCACATAAGATTATTTATTTCATATTTTGTAGAATTATAACTCATTATTCTCAATTATGAATACTTTGCCTTTTTTTCACATATCTTATGTACCTTTTATTGATTTTATGATTAATTTGAAGGTATTGGGTAATATTAATTTAAATTCTACATTTTAATGTGATTTATGTATGCATTAATATATTCAAGGTCACCAAAGAGCATATTTTAATCCTTTTTTGGCTAAACCTCCAAGAACTAAGGGTTCTAAGTTCTTAACCCTGGAATAAGATTAAGTCCTAGGTTTCAATATGTTACACTTTAGCATTCCAACATTCTCATGCATTCATACTACTAAATAACACTAGATAAAGAAGATACTACTCTTTCGAGGTACCAAAGATCAAACATCACAAGATGGTATCTAAGCATACAAGTGAAGCATTAAGAATAAGTGTATGGAGATAATCTTGATAAGAGCATATATACATATTCAAAGGGAAGTAGGAATGTACATGTTGGGAGAGCTTTATTGGCTACTCCCAACCCTAGTTAAATGTTTAGCCACACATGTCAACAGGCAGCATAACGGCATTACATAATGATAGATACATCACAACCATGAAGAAGGGGGGGAAATACAACGTAATGGAGATGATAGATCTAGATGGAGAGAGAAGATGGCGATACACCAATATACTCCTTTGAATCTAGATATGGAATGGGCAATGCGGAGGCTTCTCCTTCTTTCAAGGAAGATGGTGGTCAGTATTCTCTCTTCTCTAGCTTCCACCTTCAGAGATCCCATACTGATCGTATGGATGTGGGTGGCTATTGAATTTGATAGGACTTTGTGGTCCTGATGATCTGATGATGTGACAAGTCGAGGTGGGTGGCCTATTTATAGGTAATGCCCACCGACTTAACCATCTGGGCCGTGGTAAGATCTCGGTCGAGGTAGGTCCATGGTCATGACTGGGGTGTAAACCATGATCGCAGCATGATCTCGGTCGAGGCCTAATCTCGATCGAGGCCTGATCTCGATCAAGGCTCCCGCCGTGATCATGGTGTGTGAGTTGTAGGCCATGACCAAAGGAAGCACAGCGGTCGTGGGGCGTAGAGTTGTCTATGAGGGCTTCAACCGCAGTGGGGGTCCTTAGTGGACGATGAAGCTGCGGTTGAGGTGCTAGTCGTGACCATGTCTTGGTTGACCCTACAAAGGTGGAAGAGGTGTGCAATTGAGATTTTTGGTATAAAGTACTAAAATAAGTGGAAAAAGTCTATAAAAGGTATGTTAGGAGAAGCATAAAACATATGCAAAAAGTACATAAAATGGGATGTTATTAACTCTCCCAAACATAGGATCAAGCATGTCCTCAAGCTAAGGGTAGGCCTGAAATCATAGAGAGATGAGCAAAGTGTGAGAAATTTTTGCAAAAAACTTAACATTACCAAGTTATCTCATTCTTACAGCAAAACTCTTGTGGTATGTTCATTCAATCCTAAAATCCTATTTCTCCCCCTTCATAACTAGAGTTGCATGACTTTGAATTCTTGCCACTGCCTTTTGGTAGTAAAGGTCTCTCTGTCTCAATGACTTACTCCTTTCTGTGTTAGGTTGCTAGCCATACTGGTACAACATCTTCTTGAGGGGTAGCTTGCACACCCTTCCTTTTTTTTCAGTTGGCTCTATGTTGGTGTGCTCAGGTAGGCTTCAGGCTTTAAGTGTTTTCCTATTCTCCTAAATTTCCCTCACCCACGAGCTGTCGTAAGGACAGTGTTGCCCCAAGGGCTCTTGACTTTAAGTCAGGTGATTGTGTGAGGGTCTCTTAGGGTTGTAGATGGATGAAATTGGCTTTAAGATTCCACTTACAGGCATGACATATCTGCATTCGTGAGTGCAGCAATACACCAGCTGTGTGGGACCCTTCGGCATCTTTTGGGCACAATTCTCATTATATATTATTTTTCTTCTTTTCTTTTTGGCCTTTCATATCTCCTCTCAAGTTTGGGTGAGAGGTTTTTTATACGGTCTTCTGGGCAGCCAAGCCTCTTTTCATCCCAAAGTGGGGATAATTAAACTCGAAAGGAGTAGCTATTTCCTTCTCGAGGGAGGTGAGGATTTTCTGGATGGAACTGTTAGGTAAGGGTGGTTGGTTGGGAGTATGGCTCGGTGAAGTCCTCCAGTTTCCAGGTGTTGCATAAGCTTAGTATTGGTACACACACAATGTTTCACTGTAAGAATAAGGAAAAATTGTATTGTTATGCTTCTCATTTTACTGTTATATGTGTTAGTTGCTCATTTATTCCTCTCTAGAAATTGTAGCACTACAACATTTAGTAAGGGAACTAACAAATCTAAGAGGCAGCTAAGCAAAACTGTGACTTATAAAATTTCCTTAAAGTAAATTTAAGCAAAATCAACTTGGCAGGAATGAGAATATTTACAAGTAGATTTTTGAAATTTTGGGATAAAATTTTACCTCTTATGCCCATTTATAACTCCTCCCCCAAACTTATCATTCACCCCAACTCGGGGTGTCAAATTTGAAGTTAGATGGATAAACTGGTTTTCTTTATTTATGCTAATTTGTTTTTGTGGCACACTTTGACTTAAGGAGCATGTTGGCGTACACTCTGTGTAGTGGGTGGTATTTCTCATATTGCATACCATCCACCTTCGTGTTCATCATAGCTAGGGCCACCATCCAGGCCAGACAATAGAAGTCACACTCGTTTGATAGAGGCACCAATTGAGGACTTTTGTGGTAGAACTGCGTCTTCCTGAAGTCTTTGCCTTCTTTATGCTTATACCCTTTTTCGTAACTCTTGAGCATCTCTACAATTGCCTCTGGCACATGTGACTGTCTTTTCTTCTGTAGGTGTCTTTGTAGTAGTCATCTTCATTCTTTTGTTGAGTGTGAAGGCTACATCCGAGCTGTTGTAAAGTACTGCAATCCTTGTTATAACTCTGACTACTAACAAAGTCCAATGACTATCATGTAGAATAGGAAGGAATATGTAATCTGGAAGAGATGTCACTAGATGTTGTTGTGGGCGTTCCTTTTCCCCCGACCTTTTATCTTTCACAATGTCATCCACTAGAAGGAAGTAGGCCATGTGTATGTTTGGCATGTTGTCATTTAGCAGAGCTTGGTAAGCCGACATGGTGCTGACTGAGATGTACCCTCCTATTTTCAATGTATCACGGAGGTCATCCTTCAGCACACATCCATTTCAAAGATTGCCTCTGTCGATGTGTCATCTTCCTTCAAAGATTTCATTATTAAATGCAGGGATTCTAGTGGTAGCCTTTCACAGCTCCACTTGTCAAAATCTTTGAAGGTTTGCATTATTTCTCCAGTCGGCCCGTCTGGTTTAATCTCTGACAGATCCTCTTCCTCTATTTCTCCTTCTTCTGGCTAGCTTGCTAGAGGTTGTTTACTCTTGTCTTCTACAACTGGAGATTGCTCTGGCTCATTTTCAGGTTTTCTTTCTGCTTTACTAGGTGTGTCGGCTGCCCAGTCCTCCTTCCAAGAAGCCGCTCTTTCTATAGGATCAATCCATAGGGTCTTACGTTCCTCTCTCCATGTTTTTTTTGGGAGAGGGATTTCTTGGTGAAGTCATCGTGGTACTGCGTCTGAAGGCATCGTCAGGTCGTTAAAGAAACGGTGATCATATATAACCTCCATTGCATAGATACCATGCAACCCATGTAGATTATTCATGCAGAGGTCTTCCACAAGGACTCCCTTATTGATGGCTTCCATCATTCGGAAAACTACAAAATGTGCAATCCCTTGTTCTAGCCTTTTATTGGGGGACCTTTTTGTAGATCGAGAATTGTTTCCACATCCCCTTATGTTTGTTGTCTACCATTTGTATAGCTCATTGCAGACGTAGTGGAACCTTTAAGATATCCCTTGCTTCCTTATTTTTGTAGACCAGGGATGTGTTGTCCAATTCAGCTGCATAGAAGTTGAAAAATGTTGTCTGTCTCTTATATAAGTTGATGAAAATCAATGCCCAGTGCTTTACAATCCTTATGGGTAGGACCATGAATTTTGTTTCTTCCCTGCTCACTGCACGTTGTAGCTCTATCACATGCAGCTTTTTCATTATTATTAAATAGGAGCCCTTCTATATGTGTGGTGTTGTTGAATATTGGTTGCACTTTATCAAGATGTAAGAATTCTTCAAGCAGAGTTGCACACAGTACCTTGAGTAGCTTATTATGTACATGTGCTCATTTTAGAAAAATCCCTCTAAAGTGATCTCTGTTAAGTGACATGCCCTTGTTGTGATAGACAATATCAGTTTCGGGAAGGTTGTCATCTAGTATGTCTGTCAGGATATGGACATCTCTGCATGTGATTCTTGATAATGTGGTCATGTCCATACCCGCCATCTTGCAGGGTAGAGGAGGAGCCACACCTAATTGTACTTCATTGGATGGTGTGCTCTGCTTTTGGCTCATTTGTGAAGAAAAAGGCGAGCCCACTTTCTTCATCTTATGAGGTGTCGTCTCCTACTGCATGTGTTGTTGTGGGTGGTGTTTCTATGGTTGGCAGTTGAACCCCTGTTTCCATTAGTGTTTGGGTTGTTTCCTTGCCTTAATCCTTTGTGGATATCTTTGCACTTACGTCTTTTATTGGCTGATTCACTTCTGACAGTTGCTCTAGTTCTGCAGCATTGAGCGTAGCTAATGTCGCGATCATTTTTTCGTCATAAAAGGAATCGTCCTGTTCATACTGCTCTGGATCTATGAGGAAGTCATTGCAGATATCCATCCTAAACGTCAGGTCGTATAACAATTTGTTGAGATCTCTTATTTCTCATGACGTGAGATCTTTTGTCACAATGCTTTCACCTCTGGTGACAACGACTTGTTTGGGGCCTTTTGACACAGTCTTATCTTATTTTGGTTACTGTTTAAGTCGAACGCCTTTGACAACACATTTGTTTTTTTTGTTTCATTGTCCTGACGAGGTTTTGACTGTGGCACTACTTCCTTTACATGTGGTTCTACCCTTGAGGAGTTCTTCACATTGACACTTTCATCTTTCAAGACTGCTCCTACACCGATTCCTCCCATGTCATCATTGTCTTTGTCTGGGCTCGAGGGGCTCAAGAAATCATGATATGTGGAAGGGTTTGTTAGACGCTTTTTCTTCTTTCTCTGCCTCCAACCATCTATTTCCTAGCATTCAACATCCAGTTGTCGGCATTCTTCATCTAGGGGCTGACGTTCCTTCTTTAGGTCATCCAATGCTTCCTCGTACCCCTTCCGCATTAGCACTTTATCCACTCTCATGGCGTCTCGCTCCTTCTTGAGGTATGCCATCTCCTCGATTAGAGTCTTTAGAGCTCTCATCAGAACGTTCTGTGTGTTCATTACCCCTTGCATGAACTGGGGGAGTGCCTCAGTTCTCTCGTTTAAAGTTTATACCTGCATAGTTAGTGTACACAGGCTAGAGGTAATATTTAAATGAAGTTCAGAAGTTTGTTGCATGTGATGCCATGTGGCATCAAACTTATTTCCTAGTACATTACCAAACATTTGCGAGCGGTGTTGTTGCTGCTCTACTGGTGTTGTGGTGGGTGATGTGGATGTTATGGACTCCTTTAGCCATGGAGTTGGCTTGCTTCTTGTTGGGTCGGCGTGCATCACTGGATGGGAAGTGCTCGCCTCTGGTTTCCCTAGCACTTGTAGGATCACCTCCGCTATCACGGAGTCAGGTACAGCCTCGGGGTCCTTACACACTTGGCTTGTTTCTTGCTCGATCTCGACATGTTCCCTCGTTGTGGCCTCAAGGCGCGCTTGGTCGCCTCTTTCTGTGATTTCCACTTTAGGCTGGCATCCTTCACTCACCGCCATCTCGGCTAGAATGTGTGGTGAGGGTGGGTTTGGGGAGGTGGGCTTGTCTAATTTTTTTCTTTTTATTTCTTATTGCCATCTTCTTTCTTTCCTCTTGCTTCTTCATCTCTATTTCTAGAATTTTAGCTTTATGGAATTTTAGCTCTCACTTCCTTGTCACCAGTTGTAGATGATTGGTCTCTGTTAATGTGGATGGCCCCCCGAGTACATCTTATTGACGTCTTCTTGGGTGGGCCGCAACTTGTGGATATCATAATATGCCATTTCTAGTAGGGGGAGAAGTGTCTTGGAGCAGTTTTGTTTGTAAAAGTGTTTGTTTCCTTTCTACGCCAGGATCCCCGTGTTGATGAGGAACTTTATATCAATCTTTGTGTGTCCCTTGGTTTTATTATACTTCATCAATAAGTTTGCATCCATGAAGTGGTATGCTATTTTTGTAATCTGGCTTCCCATGCAGAACTCCTTTGTTTGTTTTTCCTCCCCTCCTACTATGGATGATAGCCTTTCATTCAAAATCCTTCCTATGTTCACATGCTTCTTATTTAGCATTGACCTCACACACATTGCAAAACTTTGCAAAACTTTAGTTTTGAGCCAAAATTCGGTCGACAATATTGTGGATTGAAATATAGCCATTGTAACACGTTTAGTTGTTAGAACCAGTTAGTCATCCATTTGACAATATTGTGGACCAAAATTTTATCCGGTCGACAATATTGTCGACCGAGAAAAGTTCAAGAAACTTCATATTTAACACGAATTTAGTCGTTGCAAGCCAACTACTTTATACCTAACAGCTAGTTAAGCACTAAGAACACTCTAGACACTCTCTAAAACATCCCTAAACACTTGTAAACTATTCCTATAAATAGGAGAGGCCTTAGGACACCCAGATCATCACTTGCATACACAATACACAAGTTACACTTGAGCATCCATTCTTGAGAGCAACAAAGTTGAGATTTACTTATTATCTTCTTCCTTGTGCTCTAGAGTTGTGTCCTATAGCTACAATCTCCTAGCCACCACATATAGGCATGTCCATCTTAAGTGGATAGGGGATCTAAACACTTGATATAGGATTACAGTGATGTACTTCATTGGTTAAGTATCTTCTTTCTTCCAATCTTATTCTCTTTTATTGTATATTGTTCTCCTTAACTAATCCTAGGTTGGATGTTGTTGAAAGGAGGTGTGCTTGAGATTACTTCAAGGAAGGTTGCTTCAAGGGAGGTTGGAGCTACTTTCAAAGTGACGGCTATCTCAAGCTGGTGGAGCTACTTTAAGGAGGGGAAGGCTGCTCCAAGGTGGACTTGAAGTTACTTCAAGAAGGATGCTTCAAGGAGGTTGAAGCTACTTCAAGGTGAAGGAGACTTCAAGGGTGTAGAAGGAAGGTATGTAACATCCTTGTGAGGTAATAAAATAAATCGCTTTCAAAATCCAGGTTGGAAGCAATCGGGTAGTGAACTGACTACCTTAGATTTCTAAGGTAGGAACCACTCTACATCCTTGTGTCTTCCTTGTTTCATCCTACTTCTTGTCGAAGTGTTTTAATTGTTTAATTAACTTTAAAACTCCAAAAAGCTCTATTCACCCCCTCTAGATCTTTCAATTGGTATCAGAGAAGGTCTTCAAGGAGCTTTAACAAGTCTTGAAGGATGGGGGATGGTGTGCTCAACAACTAGAACTTGGAGGGAACCAATGTAGCTCGTCCACCACCATTTTATGGAAGTAATTACAACTATTGGAAGAGAAGGATGCAGTTTTATTTTCAAGGTATCAGTTGGGAGCTTTCGAGGATGGTGTCCACTCCATATGAGCTTCCAAAAATCGAGTATGCTACATGGGATATCAATACGGTAAAGCAAGCTCAAATAAATGCCAAGGCTGTAAGTATTTTATATTATTCTATTTCGGTAAGTGAATTCAATAGAATTTCCTCATGTGAAACTACATATGATATATGTATTGACTCTCTATTACACATGAAGTAACTATACAAGTTAAAATTTCTAAGATTGGTATGCTTAAACAAAAGTTTGAACAATTTCGTATGAAACCAAATGAGTCAATTAGTGCAATGTATGCAAGATTCTCTACTATCATTAATGGTTTGAGTGCATTAGGAAAATTCATAAGTGAAGAAGATCAAGTATCCAAAATTCTTAGGTGTTTGCCTCTAAAGTACATACCAAAGGTGACAGCCATTGAAGAAGCCAATGATCTCACTAGATTAAGGATGGAGCAGTTCATTGACAACTTAGAGACTCATGAGGTCACCCTTGAAGAAGAAGAAAGATTGGCGGCCGAACACAAAAAGGAGAAAAGAAAGGACATTGCATTCAAGGCAACAACTAAAGTTAGTCATGATACAAGAAGACAGTGAAGAAGAGACTCTCATTGTTAATGGTAAGTAGTATAGAAGATTTAAAACTAACAAAATTTCTAGTGTTTCTTCTTTCTCTTCCCCTAGGTGCTTTGAATGTGGCAAAAAGGGACATTTAAAAGGTGATTGTCCCAAACTCAAGAAGAGAAAGAAATCCTCTCACAAGAAGAAAGAAAAAGCCTACAAAGTAGCATGGCATGACTCAAGTGATGATAGTGAGGATGGAGAAGAAGAAGTGGGGTGTCTTATTGCTACAACAAATGAAGAAGAAGATGAGGTAAGTATTTTTTATTTATCTAAAGAAGAGTTAGTTGCTAGCATTAATGAATTACATGATAAATATATTGATTGTAAAAAGAAACTAAAAAGAGTTACAAAAACTAATGAAGAATTTTATGCTCAATTAAATGATCTTGCTTCTGAAAAGGAAAGTATTATTTTTGAAAATTCTACATTGAAATCATCTTTTAATGATTGCAATATGAAGTTGCTTACTCTAGAAACAAACTATAATTTTCTTTCTCAAGAAAAGGTTGAACTACTTGCAAAATCGAATGATCTTCAAACTCAACCTATCTTGTGTACTCATTTAGATTATGATGTTGTTGTTAAAGAAAGAGATAGTTTGTTATCTAATCTAGATCAAGCAAAGTTAGATGTTAAAAGGAGAATGGATGAAATTGCTAAGTTAAAAAAGGAAATTAGTAGCTTGAAAAACAATGATATTCTTGATGAGATCCTAAAGGATTCTTCTGGTCAAATTGGAAGGAGAGGACTAGGTTATGTGCCCAAAGATAAATCCTATCAAAAACTTAGAACAAAAAGGACATAATTACCCAAGACTAAAGTGATGTATGTGCCTAAAGACAATCTAGCTAAGAAGAGAAATGAAATTGATTCTATCTATTGTCATTACTGTTTTCATCTTGGACATTATTCATTCTCTTGCCCATACAAGAAAAAGGGTGTTGATCTAGTTTGGGTTCTAAAACCCCAAATTTAGAAATATTGAACATGATTAGTTGAGATTTGACCTAAAATTTTACTTTGATACTCAAAATGCCTTATCTCAACTAAACTGAGCTTTAATCTGCATAATTCTATAAAATTTTATTGGAAGTAACCTATGTTTTTACTTGAAAATAACTACTGAAAACAAAACAAAAACAATCTCAGTCGACAACAACTTCGACCGAGACACTCTTCGCTCGAGAAAACTGTCGACCAAAGAAGTTTATGTCTCAAACCTGCATTTTCTGGAGAAACATTAAAATTATCGGTCGAGAAAGTTGTCGACCAAGAACATTTTGGTCAAGAAAATAGTCGATCGAGGAAAAATCTATCAGAATTATTTTATAAGAATGAGATACTTCAATTGCAATTAACTTAAGTAACTCAAATCTGTAATGAACTTTACAAATTGCATTGCTTTAAATATTTGAATGACCCTAATCAAAAGGAAGAATATATGGGCATCAAAACTTTATACTTTGCATGATTAAATTGTCCCAAACAAGCATATAAGAGGAAAAGATTAGTTTTATACAAGAAAAGTATTAATGGCAAATCTATTTTCATAGGAGATTTTGTTCAACATTAAGATAATCAAAATTGAAAACAAAAGAAGTGATCATATAAGGAACTTGGTTTAATAATCATCACCATTTTGTGAGAAGATTTAAAGTTTGAGCGTTCTAAGAAATTAAGACAAGATATCTTTACAAAATCTTGCTCACATGAATTAAGTTCTAAAAGACAAACTTAATCTTAAGTCACAAAAAGGTCTTATCTTAGATTATTCAACATTGAAAAGTTCCTATATGAGCAATATGAAGAACTAATAATGATCATACACAACAAGATCAAATCATATTCTAGAAGAAGTGGTTCATTGGATAACTTATGAAAATGCATATATTGGAAATCTACATAAATGCCTCTCGGTCGAAAAAGAGTTCGACCGAGGGGCACCCCGGTCGAAGTCATGCTCAACCAAAAATAAGCCTAACAAAATGCTTATTTGTGAAATCAAATTATTGACTTGCACTTAAACTTAGTGTATTTTCTCATCATGATTATTGATTCATTGCTTTACTTATTCATTGAACCTCAAAATTAGTTATGACCTTAGTATCTTTAAGAAGCTTACAACATTCTTGAATACAATGTATATCTTTCTCTTAATTGAATTCTCTACAATGATTAGGGCTTAACATCCCTTGTGTTTGGTTAGAGATACATTCATTGGTTCTACTATGAGCTTATAATAATCTCATATCATTTTAGGGCTTAACAACCCTTGTAAATGGTTGGGAAATATTCATTGATCCTACTATGAGCCTAAAGAAATCTCATATCATTTCAAGGCTTAACATCCTTTGTAAATGGTTGAGAAACTAATAAAATATATCCATGAGTCTAAAGTATTCTCATATCATTTCAGGGCTTAACATCCCTTACAAATGATTGAAAAATAAATCATGATTTTTGAATTGTGGATAAATTTGACATTCTTGTTATAGTATACAATTAAGGGGGAGTATCTCATTCAGGGGGAACAAATTGGTTGTATGGCTATCTTTTTTTTATGTAAGTCGGGAGGCAATCTTATTCATCCCACCCTCCCCATGCGAGCAAAAACCAAATTCGAGCTACACTCACTAATTAAGCTGGAAAATGGAAACATGGTAGTACTACTACCATTACAAGTATCCCTAATGATGAGGTCATGGACCTCCCTAGGGGGGTGGACATACAAGTATGGCTATCTTTTTGAAATGACAAAGGGGGAGAAATAATATAAATCAAAATTAAATGAGTTTCATAATCTCTTGGCTTCACATCAATTGTTGATATATTCCTTAAAGAGTTGGATATTATGGTCCATACCTCTTTAGGAATAATTAGCACACAGTTCATGAAAACAAGAGAATGTCTTCATCTAAGGTAAATCTCAGGTATGAAACTCATCTTATTTGATTATTTTGATTATATCTTTAGGGATGTTTGTCATCTTCAAAAAGGGGGAGATTGTTGGCTAAATTGGACATTATCATACCCTTTGTTTTAATGATGACAAACATTTCATTCTTGTGGATCTAACGTGCTACTTGAGTATTTCAGGGTTCAAGGAAAATAAGGAGATCATACTAATTGGATAATTGAAGATCAACACAAATTTAGGATCAATACACTCAAATGTTTAATATTTTCATGATTGTACTAAGACTTGTACAATTATATAATGTATAAGTACTTAGATATCATGTAAATCAAGTGTTAGATCTTCCATATCTACCCAAAACCCTATGTCACACTCACATGAATACTTTAGGGTTGATAGGTCTCATATGAGTCATCAATAGGACCTCACACACATTGTAAAACTTTGCAAATCTTTAGTTCTGAGCCAAAATTCGATCGACAATATCGTGGACGAAATAGTCGTTGTAATAGGTTTAGTTGTTAGAACTTGTCAGTCATCCAGTCGCCAATATTGTGGATCAAAATTTTATCCGGTCGATAATATTGTCGACCGAGAAAAGTTCTGGAAACTTCACATTTAACGCAAATTTAGTCATTGCAAGCCAACTACTTTATACCTAACGGCTAGTTAAGCACTAAGAACACTCCAGACACTCCCTAAAACATCCCTAAATGCTTGTAAACTATTTCTATAAATAGGAGAGGCCTTAAGACACCCAGATCATCACTTGCATACACAATACACAAGTTACATTTGAGCATCCATTCTTGAGAGTAACAAAGCTAAGATTTACTTGTTATCTTCTTCATTGTGCTCTAGAGTTGTGTCCTATAGCTACAATCTCCTAGCCACCACATATAGCCACCTCCATCTTAAGTGGATAGGAGATCTAAACACTTGATATAGGATCAAAGTGATGTACTTCATTGGTTAAGTATCTTCTTTCTTCCAGTCATGTTCTCTATTATTGTATATTATTCTCCTTGACTACTCCTAGGTTGAAGGTTGTTGAAAGGAGGTGTGCTTGAGATTACTTCAAGGAAGGCTACTTCAAGGGAGGTTGGATCTACTTCCAAAGTGAAGGCTATCTCAAGGTGGTGGAGCTACTTCAAGGAGGTTAAGGCTGCTCCAAGGTGGACTTGAAGTTACTTCAAGAAGGATGCTTCAAGGAGGTTGAAGCTACTTCAAGGTGAAGGATACTTCAAGGGTGTAGAAGGAAGGTGATTGTATTTTATGTAACATCCTTGCAAGGTAATAAAATAAATCACTTTCAAAATCCTGATTGGAAACAATCGGGTAGTGGACTGACTACCTTAAATTTCTAAGGTAGGAACCACTCTACATCCTTGTGTCTTCCTTATTTCCTCCTACTTCTTGTCCAAGTGTTTTAATTGTTTAATTGAATTTAAAACTCCAAAAAGATCTATTCACCCCCCCTCTAGATCTTTCACTTCTTCAGTTGTTTTGGTGAATATTGTGTTAAGCATTGCCTCCGTCATCATGCGAGACTTTTCTCCTAGTCTCACTTCCAGTTTGAAGTCACTGACGCCCTTATTGCATTCGTTGTCACTAATAGAGAACTTCTATAATGACGACATGAACTATGTCATCAATTGTGTTAGGGAGGGGGCTTCTAAGGTGCATAGGGTGTGCAAATTTGCACCTTCCAAGAAACTAATTACCTTGTCACAGACTCCCATCTTCTTAAAGTCCTTGACATCCAAGTATCTTGTCGGCTTGAACCCCTTTGTCTGTAGTATCCAGTCAAACTACGGCTGGTGTTTTGGATCTCTTGGCGCGAATGTTGGCCTATGCTAGTTGAGGCTTTGACTTCCTCAGGGACTGCTTCTTTCTCCTGCCCTTTTAACTTTTCTGCGGCTGTCACCTTCCTCTTTTTGCCGCTTTTCACTTCCTTGGCTTCATATTTTCTCTTCTTTAGCTTCCTTAGCTCAGTCTCAGGAGGTTGATATTTATAAGTTTCCTTCTGTAATGTCTCTGGGGACTCCTTGCACTCTTCCGGTGTTTTGTGGGCCAGATTGTAATCATACTTCTTCTTCATTAGTTGCAATTGAAGCCTTTTTATTGGGGATAAGTTTGGGTCATCCTTTAATGTGTTTTTTATCTTCTCCAAGATTTCCTCTACTCCTTTCAACAAGGTTTCCTTCTTCATCAACGTATCTTCAGTCGAAGTCGACATTCTGAAAGTTTCAACATCAATTTTGTTGTTAGCATAATTGTATTAGCTTTTAATTCATCATCATTTATTTTATTTTATTATTATATATATTTTTTTATTTGTTTGCAAGGCTCAGAGTGTCGCGACTGTAGATTTAAACAAAGAGTGGTACCGCAGTCAAGGAATATGTCGCACTCGCAGCGTCATAGAACCTACTCATCTAACAAGCAAAAGGGAATGTCACGACCGCGACAAAGAAGCACCATGACCGTAAAGAGCGATAAGAAAAGAAAAACGTGTTGCGGCCGTGGCAAGTGTCGTGATCGTGGTCTTCATTCAACCGATCTTCACGCTTAAGGATTGTCACGACCGCAGCCAAGGATACGGTGTTGCGACCGCGATAGAGAAGTACATGTTCTATTGAAATCATGGCAATTGCGGTTTAGGTCCCCGTTCGAGGGTTGATTGGTTAAAGGTCAAAGCGCTAGGATAGGGCGAGTAGAATCACAGTGTTAAACCCAATACTAGGTTAAAAGACGTCAGATAAATAGTGAGTATGTGGGAAAATGCTGGTGAGCTTCATCAAACTTAGAAGGTAGGGTCTTGGAAGTCATCGTGGAATTACACAAGTCGATAGGATGTTGTGTGCTTGAAAAAGGTAATGAAACTTAAGAAAAATGAGGAGTTGCAACGATAGTGGTCGAAAGAAGGTGACTAACGAGTACCTCGGTTAGGTTAATGACTCGAAATAGCGATGAAAGAGGCAGCCGCGGAGGAGTGTTGTTGTGGCGAAGGTGTGAATTCATCGACAAGGGTCTGAATCAAGCTCGTTTGTTGTTTTGTGCACTCGCGTCTTAGAGTATCGTTCAATTGTTGGGAATCTCAGAGAGCTAGAAGTGAAAGAAGAACCCTAATGTTGGAGGGTTTTAGCTATATATACCCTTGGGTCACCGCGACCACGACAGAATGATTGCCACGGCCACGACCACGGGATGGCTCTTTCTCACATTTGTCGTGACCACGGCCTAGTGCGCAAAGAGAGGATACCGCGACCGTGGTAGACGCCGTGACTACAGTTCATGTTGCGACCATAGTCCTTCCAAACCAAGTTAACAAAAATCAACTAAAGCAATAACTTGTACTTCCCAACAAAGTCTTTTTGGTAGAGAGAGATTAATATACATACTACATTTATACCCCTACTAGGTACAGAAACCTAAAATATTGAAATACGAGAGGTGCATAGCTCATAAACTAAAGTACGAGATAAGGAAAACATGAATTAAAGAAGGCAACAAAAACTTAGGTTGCCTCCCAAGAAGCACTTATTTAAAGTCTTTATCTTGACTTTCTCTATCATCTGTCTTCATTTTCCTTCAGCTAGTATCGTCACTTCCTCATTCATTCCACCTGTTACTGGGCTGGTTTCCCCAAAATTGAGTTTTGTCCTTCTTACAAAAGCTTCATCTTCATAATATCTTTTCACCCTCTGCCCATTCACCTTAAAGATTCTTGTCTTGTCTCCATCTATCTCCATCACCCCTGATGGGTATATTTTTACAATAGAAAAAGGGCCTGACCACCTTATTCTCAACTTTCTAGGAAATAACTTGATACTTGAGTTGAAGAAAAGGACATTGTCTCCTTCATGAACATCTTTGTTCTTCATATGGGCGTCATGCTAGACCTTTGTTCTCTACTTATAAATCCTTGTATTCTAATAAGTGTGCAGTCTCAACTCGTCAAGCTCCTGGAGTTGAAGGAATCTTTTCTGACCAGCCTTATCGAGGTCGATGTTCAAAAACTTGATAGCCCATAGGGCTTTGTGCTCGAGTTCAACATGTAGATGATAGGACTTTCCATAAATTAACATGTAGGGTGTCATACCTATAGGTGTCTTATATGTTGTGCGGTAAGCCCAAAGTGCATTGTCAAGTTTCATGGACCAACCTTCCTCCTACGACTAACGATTTTCTCTAATATTTATTTAATTTGCCTGTTTGATACATTGACTTGCCTTGACGTTTGGGGATGATATGGTGTTGCAACCTTATGTTTCACTCCATACTTTCTCAATAGAGCTTCAAATTGCTTTTCACCGAAGTGTGACCCTCCGCCGCTTATAATAGTGTGGTACACTGAAGCGTTAAAAGATAGGATTCTCAAAAAGCTTAATGGCTGCCTTAGAGTCACAAGTTTGGGTGGCAATAGCCTCATCCCATTTATAGACATAGTCAATAACAACCAGTATATATTTATTCCCTTTTAATGATTGAAAAGATCCCATGTAATCGATCCCCCATACATTGAATATTTTGACTTCCACCCAATCTGCCATTAGCATCTCATTCCTTCTACTGATGTTTACTATAAGCTGACATTCCTTGCATGTTTTGACAAATGACACAACATCCTTGAAGAGAGTTGGCTAGTAAAATCTTGATTGCAAAACTTTTGTAGTTGTCCTTTCTCCTCCATGGTGTCCCACGTAAGGCAAGGAGTGACATTCCTTGATAATTAAAGGTACTTCTTCTTCTAATATGCATCGACGATATAAGTTGTTAGAGAACCTCTTGAACAACAACAAGTCATCCCAATAGTAATTTTTCATCTCAGAGAATAACTTCTTCTTCTGATTATGTGTACTTTGGTGGAGGTTGTCCATATAATAGATAATTACAAATGTCTACAAACCAAGGCAAGCTCTACTCTTCCAATTGATATATCAAAGGAGCTTCATCGACATAGTTGTCATTCACTAGCAATTGGTTTTCTTCATTAAAAAATTCCTCGAGAAGTGGTCTGCAACCACATTTTCTTTTCCCTTTTTGTCAAAGATCTCGTGGTCGAATTCTTGCAGTAACAAAGTCCATCGCAAAAGTCTTAGCTTTGTGTCCTTTTCTGCATATGGTATTTTACCGCCCCATGATCAGTGTACACTTTTACCTTTGATCCTACCATGTATGATCTGAACTTATCAAAAGCAAACATGATAGCCAGCATTTCTTTTTCTATTGTAGTGTAGTTTACTTGGGCTTCTTCCAAGGTTCTGCTTGCATAGCAAATCACATGATGTCTCTTATCTTTCTTCTGTCCAAGGACTACCCCGATGGAAAAATTGTTGGCATCGCACATGATTTTGAAAGGTAGCTCCCAATCTGGTGCTTGTAGAATTGGTGTTGTCGCTAATGCCCTTGGAAGGGTATTGAAGGCTTCTAGAAATTCATTGGTGAATTAAAACTCAACATCTTTAATCAAGAGATTTGAAAGTGGTTCGGCAATCTTGGAGAAATCTTTTATGAATCTTCTATGATATCATGCATGCCCTAAGAAACTTCATACTCCTGTGACTAACTTTGGTGGTGGGAGTTTGGATATGGCTTCAATCTTACTTAAGTCCACTTCAATTCCTTTCTTGGAAACCTTATGTGTAACATCCCTTACCTGGGTTATGTGTTAACCCTATATGATTTGCCTAATAAGGTTGAGTAGATGCTTAATCTTATCTGGTGAAAAGTAATTAGGACTCAAGAGGAACTTATATTTCAATTTTAGTCCTTTTTGAATAATGTTGAAATAATGTTTTACTTGATTTGGACTAAAGTGCAAATTACCCAAGTTGAGGGGTTAAATTGAAAATTGTACATGATAATATGTTACTCATGTGTTGAAGCATCATGAGATTGGATATGATGTAGATATATGGCTTATGGTAGCCTAAGTACCAAGAAAGAGATGATAAAGCAATATTTGTGCATTAAAACCTAGTTTTGGTGTAATGTGCAATTTACCCAAAATATAGGGTTCAATATGCAAATTACCACTTCAATAAGGTCCCTAATGTTTCTTGGCATCATTTAGAGCAAAGAAAATGAGAGAGGCACCTCATTTGAATTAAGTTGGAGGAGAGAGAATCTTGATATTAAAATAATCAAGATTTAAGCCTAAGTGAAACCCTAATTCAATTTAGTGCAAAAATAAATATATGAATTGAAGGGCTTTCAACCAAAATTAAAATGGTTGGATTCAGATGTTTGTGGATGACCTTGAGCTATGCAAGGACCACGAAATATCCCAAAGAGCTGAAAACTCCACTCACCATTATTATAAGAAAAAGAATTTCCACTCAAAAATGGATATTACTATTATAAGGGTTAAGGTGCTTATATTCTTTTCCCTTAATTCATGTATAATGGAAGGGAGATTTGTGGGGATAGATATGCCTTTTCATTCAAGAAACAAAGGGGGAAGTGGTGGCAACAATTTTGGAATTAAATGAATTTTATAAAGCATTTTCTCTCTCATTGAATTTTTATAAAAAGACCTTTTACAAGCCAAAACAAAGGCTTTTTCGACCCCACTTCTTCTCCTTGCTTGGAAAACGACCAAGGGAGCTTTTTAGGATCAGAAGGACGACCCCCAACCTGTTGGTAAGCTTCTTGACCTCCTTTCACCTTGGATCCATGGTGAAAATCAAAAATCAATGTATGAATCCTTCATATCTCGATCCCCTCTTCAATTCTAACCATTCCTTTTCACTCAAAGCTTGAGGACGACCCTTGCAATAGTGAAAGTAGTTTCATCCACCATTGTTGACATGAGCTTGAAGCTTTGGAGCTTATTTGGAGGCAGGTTTTATAACTTGAACCCTTGAAATTGTTATTGCATTCAATTCCTTATCAATTGTTGATGCTTTCTTCATTTCTGAAATTTATTTTGGTTGATTGATGCAACCACCATGGAAATCACAGCAAAATTCGTGGTTTTGGAGCTTGATGATGATGACATCATCATAAGCACACACCTCTCCAAATATCCAAGGCAACCGGTTTCAACATAATGGCCCAAACGGTTTCACCAAACCATTTGGTGACCAAACGGTTTCCAAACCGTTTGGAGACTTGAACCCCAAACCGTTTAGAGGTGTTGACCGTTTGGTTGGGTTGACCATTTGAGGTCTGAACCCTAGTATGTGTTCGATGATTATACAATGGCTCCAATTGATTAGTTCAACTTATGGACAAACTTTCAAATAGAAACCCTAATCGGCTAAGTGATGATTTTGCAATTGATTGAGATGATGTTTTGGGTTGATTGACCCAAACGGTTTCAAAACCATTTGGGAATCACCTAAACGGTCTCAATACCATTTGGAGGTCAACCAAGACTGTTTGGAGGTCTAGGGTTGAGTATGGTTGGGTATTTGAAGATCCAAAGATACCAAATTGAAATACAGTCAATTGCTGATTTGATAATCAATCCAATGATCCAAACCCTAATTGGATGTTATGGATTTTGATGATGAAATGGGAAAATGGTCTCAAGACCATTTGGAGATCACCCAAATGACCTCAAGACCGTTTGGGGGTCATTCAAGACCGTTTGAGGTCAGGTCATATCATATAATGATGATGGTTCATTGATTTCAATTGAATTGGTTCTATAATGTCAACCATTGATGGTTCCTCAGTTTCAAAACCCTAAGTGATGGTTTCTTGATTATCAACTCTAGTTCAATTGAGTTCAAAACCCTAAATTTAAGGTCTAATCACTACTACAGAAGTGCCTTTTAGTGTCGGTTGTTTAACCCCCTTTGGCATCGGTTTCTGAACGACGCCTATGTGGGCGCCGCTAAAAGGTTGGACACTTCAGCGTCGGTTAAAAAACCGACGCCTATTTAACATAAAGGCGTCGGTTTATTATAAAACACCGACGCCAAAAGGGTTCGCGCCATAGAAAACGGCGTCATCTAGGATGCTTTCTGCGTCGGTTATATACTAAAAAACCGACGCAGAAAAGTGTCCTAGATGACTCCCATTTCCTGTAGCGCGAACACTTTTGGCGTCGGTGTTCAACAAAAAACCGACGCTGTAAGTCTGTGCTGACGGTTATCGGTAAATAACCGACGCCTATATCTATTTTTTTTTTTAATTTGTTTGCAGGCCTGCTGTGGCTGGTCAGCAGGATGAGAACCTGCATTTCAGTTTTCTGAACTGCAGGTTTACGACATCCATTGATATCAGCCTACAAACAGGCCACAAACCTGCAAAATTAACATAAAAAGATTCACACAAGTAGATACATTCAAACATCAATTCAATTGTCACGTTCACACATATAGAATCATTCAAATACATGTTTTAACATTCAGAAACATTCATTTACAAAGTATCATTCATCATCACTATCAACATCCCAATTATATCTAACAGTTTATGACCCCACATGCCTTCCTCCCCAGTTCCTGCCGCTAGACGACCACACAATGGATCCAAGAGGATATGCAGGCGTTTGCCAAAGACTATAGGCTGAGTTAACTATTGAGTTAACTCAGCCTATAGTCTTTGGCGAACGCCTGCAATCCTCTTGGATCCATTGTGTGGTCGTCTAGCGGCAGGAACTGAGGAGGAAGGCATGTGGGGTGATAAACTGTCAGGACTAGCACAGCAAGTTGCGATGGAGGTGGAGACGACGACGACGGTGGTGCTTCAGGCGACGCCTGCTTGGCCGGGTAGGGCTCGGCGAAAGGGTTCAACTGCGGCATGGCTTCGATGTAGTAGAGGGAAGGGAGGGGTTCAGAATCCTACGAGAAACGTTTAGAGATGAGGATATTACTGCGGAGGAGGAGGAAACGGTAGACGATATCTCGAGTTGGAATGTCCTCTCTGCGCATCAAGTTGCTCCAGTGCTTCAGTGGGTACATGTGCATCATCAACCTAAAATTTGACAAAAATAAACACACTGAATTAGGCCAATATAGAAATATAGGATATATGACATAACTAGAAGATAATGAATTTTATAGAAATACAGGATATGTTTTTAGAACTTACATTGGTATCCTCGCCATGCTCGTCATGGACAACATGCTCATCATGGACTTCATGCTCATCATGAACATCATTCTCATCATGGTCAGCCATCTGAAAATGTCATAAAAAAGGCAAACATTTAGCATTTGTATCAACTAGAAAAAGGAAAACATTTAGCATTTGTATAAATTAGAAAAAGGAAAACATTTACCATTTGTATAAACATACATGTCTCTAAAATTGTGATCTTTTATCAATTAACAATCCTTCATTGTGATCTCCGCGCACCTATAAGTCATCATTAGCTTCAATATTTTGTGGAGTTGGCAACCCAACTGAGAATGGACTGGAGTCATCATACTTATCATAGTACTCTTCTTCATCTATAGGATCTTCAATGAACTGTCTTTTACCATGAAGAACAACCGACCATTTATCATTTGCAGGATCATCGATATAGAATATTTGTTTTGCCTGTGATGCCAATATGAATGGTTCATCCTTCTCGCCAATCATTTCAAAGTTCACCAAAGTGAAACCCAATTCATCCACTATAACTCCTTTGGTGTTATCAACCCAATTACATTTAAAGAGCGGAATATTGAAATCTATGTAGTCAAACTCCCAAATGTCTTCAATGACACCGTAATATGACATTTTAGCTTCACGTGGACTCTTATCCTTTGCACTTGCAAAGTACATAGTTGACGCTTGAAGAGTGACCCCACTATTTTGGACGACACTCTTATCATCTTGGCGCTTTGTGTAATATGTGAATCCATTAATGTCAAACCCTTCATAAGACATAACATTCGGTTTTGGTTTAAAGGCGAGACATTTGATAGTTTCTGTAATATCATTTGGTGTTTGAGATAGTTGATGTAAGACTTTATCTTCAAACCACTTAGTAAAAGTCTTATTATGCTCTCTAGCAAGCCACATTGAACTTGCTCGAGGATGTTGTCTCTTAATGAAATTGGTATGTTCCTCGATATAAACACTCACTTCGTCCATATTATGTAAAATATACAAGTGAGCTTGTTCCAACTGCTCACGGCTGATTACTTTCACCCGTGATCCCAAAATTCCTTTGCCCTCCTCAATATTCTTGTCATTATCAGGAGTGTCATTACCACTGAGAAAGTCATTGCAGAAATCCATAACCTCTCTCGCCACATAACCTTCAATAATACTCCCTTCAGGACGATAACGGTTTCGAACATCACCTTTAAAAACGCTCATGTATCGTTCAAAGGGATACATCCAATGCAAGAAAACCGGTCCCAAGATTTTCACTTCCCTAGTCAAGTGGACAACAAGATGTACCATGATATCAAAGAACGAAGGAGGGAAATACATCTCAAGCTGACATAGGGTAACAACCACTTCTCTTTGCAAATTATCGAGAGTATCAGGGTCAATAACTTTGCTGCATAGACTGTTGAAAAGAAACAAAGTCTGGTAATTGCAAACCTTACATGCTTCGGCAATATAGATTGAATTGCCACGGGCAATATTTGTTGCATTAGAGTGTGAGAATCATGAGATTTAAGACCTATCAACTTCCGATCTTTCATTGATACCAATCTACGGATGTTGGATGAGTAACCATGTGGCACCTTAACATTTACCAAGCATTCACAAAAAGTTTTCTTCTCCTTTCTAGACAACGTGTAACAAGCGGGAGGTAAGTATGTTCTTTTATTACCCATTTCACGTAATTCTGTTAATTCTGACCTTATTCCCATTTCACGTAGGTCCAGTCTGGATTTTATCCCATCTTTAGTCTTACCTGGTATATTTAATAGAGTACCAATGATGCTATCACAGACATTTTTCTCAACGTGCATTACATCGATACAATGCCTGACTGACAAAGAACTCCAATAAGGAAGATCCCAAAATATTGACTTCTTTTTGAATGAAGAATTGTCACTCCGTGTGGCCATACTACATTGTGATTTCTTACCAAATTCATTGACAATGTCTTTTACTCTTTCATAAACAACATCCCCTGGTATAGGTTTAGGTGCACTCCGTTCATCATTCCATCCATTGAATGCTTTGCGCTTCCTACGATACGGATGGAATTTTGAAAGAAACCTTCGATGACCAAGATATACAGTCTTGCCGCCATATTTTAGTCTTATTGAATCAGTGTTTTCTTCACATATAGGACACGCTTTAGCTCCTTTGACACTATATCCAGACAAATTCCCATATGCCGGAAAGTCATTAATAGTGCAAAACAACATAGCATGCAAACGAAATGTCTCTCTTGCAGAAGCATCATAGGTCATCACACCTTCAACCCAAAGTTTCTTTAAGTCATCAATCAAAGGTTCAAGATAAACATCGATATCATTTCCGGGTTGTTTAGGGCCCGATATCAACAATGACAACATAACGTACTTATTTTTCATACACAGCCAGGGAGGAAGATTGTATATAACAAGCATGACTGGCCAAGTGCTATGTTGGCTGCTCAATGTCCCGTACGGATTCATCCCGTCTGTACAAAGCCCAAGTCTTAGATTCCTGACTTCTTCACCAAATTCAGGGAACAATACATCAATCTTCTTCCACTGTGGGGAATCAGACGCATGTCGTAGGATCCCATCATTATTTTTCTTAACATCTGCATGCCACCTCAAATTCTTCGCATCTTTCGGATTTGCAAACAAGCGTTGAAACCGTGATGTTATAGGTAGATACCACAACACCTTGGCAGGAGAACCAGTTTTGGACTCCCCCGAAGTCGTCAATTTATATCGTGACGCACCACATTTTGGACAATCTTTCAAATCTACATAGTCCTTTTGAAATAATACACAATCATTCGGGCATGCGTGTATCTTTTTGGCCTCCATTCCCATTGGGCACAACATTTTCTTTAGCTGGTATGTTGAGATTGGCAGCTCGTTTCCTTCAGGAAGAATTTCTTTCAACAAAGTCAACAATTCAGTGAAGCTTTTGTCGCTCCATCTATTGTTAGCTTTCAACTTATACAATCTCAGCACAGCGCTAAGCTTCGTAAACTTAGCACAGCCTGTGTATAACGGTATCTCAGCATCATGCACAATGTTTGTAAAGATAGGAGGTGGATCGGTGTGCTCTACCCTACAACTATCCAGCATCGCATCAACAATGTCTGCTGGAACTGGTTCGTTCACATTTACGTCATCAGAGGCAATTTCTTCTTCCACCCAAGCACTGCTATTGACATCTACTGGATTCGATTTTGAAATCTCTCCATGCCAGTGTCATTCTGTATAGCCTTGTACAATCCCGTTGCACATGACATGACTTTTGATTTCCTCACCAGTGTTGAGTTTCAAGTTGTTACCGCAATGCCTACATGGACAGTAGAACCTATCTGTAGGTTTTTTCCTATGTTCCTCGGCAAATCTAATAAACTGATCAAGACCAGATATAAACTCTGGGGTGCAATGATTACGAATGGACATCCATGATCTATCCATTCTATGATCAGAGAAAGCAAGTATATATTAGGAAAGCAAGTATATATTAGGAAACAAGTATATAAGCAAGTATGTCGTATTACAGTTCATCATTAAGAAAGATATAAGCATGTCGTATTAAAATAGACTAAACAATAAAAGAATTTTTTTTGAGGCAAGACAATATGAGAAAATAGTAGTGTAATCATGTAAATGGGAACATTCATGGGAACACACACTTCAGTTATAAGCATTCATGTAGCAACTTACAGTTCCATTCATGGGAACACACACTTTAGTTATAACAATAACTAAACAAAGGGGTTGGTGTACCCCTAAACATGCGCATAATTAAAAAAACTATTACTACAGACAAGTCTAGATAGATAGACAACTAAATACTACACCAACATGGTCCCGCATGCATCAGTAACTTCTTTTTGATGATGAAGCTGTGTCACGAAGCTCCTCACTGTATTTAGACGAATCTGAACTGATAGGGGCCTCAGATTCAGATTTGTCTGAGCTGATATGCGACGCCGTGCGCTCATACCGCAGAAGATGATCGGGGGTCTCACAGTTGTTGTTGGTTATCCAAACTTTGATGGAATTATCGCCAACTGGACGGAGAAAAAGCCTATTCCAATGGACCACATGCAGCTCTCCAATCCAATCACGCCAACCGGATTTTGATACAAGATTTCCCGCCAAATCATACTCAACCTCGATTACATGTGAATAATTTCCAAAAGTTAGGGTCACTTTACCAGGCATGTAGTGTCTTCCATTTAGAAAACGCCAATGTTTGGGTATGACCAATTGGTTTAAGGAACGATCGTCTAGGATGATGTCCAATTGTTCTTCAATAGGGAACGTTAACATTGACATAGAGGCCCAATTCATAGTCATTGTTATGGGAAGACAGAGACTGCACAATATTAGTATTAACAAAGTGTAAGTACATATAACGATGTTATATATTTTCAGAAAAAGTTGTATAACATCAGTTAACCTTTTAAACAAGTATATATTAGGAAACAAGTATATATTAGTCAATCTTGGACGGGTTTCTAGGCCAACAAACACATTTGATGTCAATCTTATATATAATAAATGTGTACCACCTATCCCATCCCTGAACACCTAATCTCACTTAGGATGTAAGTGTATAATGTGTATTTGGTTTTCAAGAAAATTTCGGCAGCATTTCCCCGTTGTTCTCTAAGTACATATGTACTTAGAGAACAAACGGGGAAATGCTACCGAAATTTTCTCGAAAACCCAATACACATTATACACTTACATCCTAAGTGAGATTAGGTGTTCAAGAACAGTCCCAAACTAGGGACTATCCAAGATTTACTCCTACTGAGTAAATCTTGGACGGGTTTCTAGGCCAACAAATACATGTGTTGTCATTCTTATATAAACCCTATAATTCATGAAATCATTCTAATTCAATTTAATATGTTGGGATCACATAATTATATAATGACATCAGAATATATAGAAGAATCATAATTAACATGATTAACAACATGCTCATCAAACTAGGGTTTTCTTGAATATCATCTAATAAATCAAGAATTTCATAGTTTCAAACATGCAATAATTCACAATGTAATGTTATAAACTATAGGCAACATGGATAGATGAAATAAATAAACATCCAGCATCTATCACTTATTCAATCTTCAAGAAACCTTGACAAACATCCAACATCTATCACTTATATAATTTGCATGTATATACACCCTAAAGTGCCACAAATCATATAATAAAACTATCATGTTATGATATTAGGACCACTTAAAGCAGATTAGGCACATTAAGCAAGCAGAGTAGGGAGCCAATTTCGTGCAAGCAGATTAGGCAACAGATTAGGTCAGCACATAAAGAACCAATTTCACGCCTGGGTAGGTCTGCAGGTACCTGGGCAAGAAGAGTAGGGTGAGGTCGAGCTGGTTGAGTACGTGGGTGGCGGTCGACGAGCTCCAGAACCAGCGGCAGTGACTCCGACGAGCAGGAGCGTCAGCCGCAGCAGGCAGGCAGGCGGGCAGGCGGCGGCAGGCAGGCAGCGGCCAGGCGGAGGAGAAGGAGAAGGGGGTACGGCGGCGCCGGTTCTCAGGCGTGGCAGGCAGGTGGGCACCAGGCATTGCGGCGGCGCCGGTTGTCAGGCGTGGCGGCGGCGCAGGCGGTTGGAGCAGCAGGGCGGGCAGCAGGGGTGCCAGAGAAGAAACGCGTCGGAGAGGGGCGCCGGAGAGGGGACGCCGGAGATGGGGCACTGGAGAGAAGCGCCGGAGAAAAACTAGTACCAGCAGCAGAGAAATCGCCGGAGAAATCGCCGCAATAGGGAAATAGGGTAGCAATGAAACATAAGAAAGGGGAAGAGTCGGGCGATCGAAGGTTATGAAGTTCCCCAATAGCATCGGTTGTTTACAACAACCGACGCCTAAATATCTTTACCGTCGGTCGTTCGCAACATCCGACGTCCATTTGGACGATATTTTCGTGAAAATGTTTGGCGGGAACCACATTCAGCGTCGGTGATTAAAGGACGACCGACGCGGAAAAGGACACTTTTCGCGCAAATTTCCATCGCACATAAGCGTCGGTGTTTTAACTACAGACTCGACGCCGAAAGTGACATTATTTTTTTCGCTCGAAAATTGGATGACATGATGCGTCGGTTTTGTATAAACAACCGACGCTGTATACAAAGCGGTACCCGTGTTTGGCTGGTCTTTGAATATAGACGTCGGTTCTTCTAAATAACTGACGCCTTTAATATAAGGCGTCCGTGTTCCTTAATAACCGACGCCCAGAAAAGCGACACTGAATGCTATTTCTGTAGTAGTGAATTGAATGGTGATTCAATGGTTCAATTGATGAATACTTTAGTGGTCCAATTGATAGTTGGTTCATGGATTGGAACCTTGAATCGATTAAGTGTTGAAGACCCTTTTTGGTCCATTCAGTTTTGAGAGGGTTTGGACCAAATGGTCTTCAGACCGTTTGAATCCAAATGGTCTCAAGACCATTTTGGACCAAACGGTCTCAAAAACGTTTGAGATCAAACGGTCTCAAACCGTTTTAAGACTCAAGTTCATTTGATTTCAAGATGTGTTGTCTAAACGGTTTCAAGAACCAACTTTGCTAAACGGTTTCAAACCGTTTGAACCTAATTGGTCAAGACCGTTTGAGGCCTAAGTGACCAAGACCGTTTGAGGTCTAAGTGATTAAGACCCTTTGAATTTCAAATTGGTTAAACCATTTGGACACTTAATATGATCAAAGGTCAATTAGCTATTTGATTATTAATGATGTAGACCAATGATGATTATGAAGGTTAACCTTAACGATGTGTACTCAAGTGAAGAGTTGACCTAGATTAATCTTGGAATGTTTAACATCCTAGAGAGGATTAGAGGGATAGAGAATGGGAGAAATGATGGCTTTTTTAATAAGTCCTAATTTTCTCATTATGAATAAACATGTAATCAGGGTTTGATTCATAATAATGAGATCATGAAATCCTCATTGAAAAGATTGAAGTACCTTGACCCTAATTTAGGTCAAGGTTATGTGAAACCCTAATTTAAGGGAAAAGCTCACTGAAACCGTAATCTAGGGTGATGATGTAACCCTAACTTAGTGCAACAATGTATGAACCCCTAATTTAATGGGAATTGTACATCCTAACCCTAATTTGGGTATGAGGTAAGAGAAATCTTACTTGGATGTGTATGGTAAACATTAATCCCTAAAATGGGGTAAAGGTGCATGAAACCCTAATATAGGGTAGTGCTGCTAATTCTATGTGAAGACCTATCACTGGGTGATGTGTTGTGAAATCATAATTTCACATAACACTAGGTGAAACCCTGATATAGAAGGATGTTATGTGAAACTCTAATGAAGAGTGATACTAGGTGAAATCCATATTTATGTGAGATTCTATGTGAACCTCAAATTATAATTGTGGAAATCCTATTCCTATTAATGGAATAGTGATTAATGTGTTGAAAAATGTAACACCTAGAGGGGTTGATAATGGATATCCTTACATTAATAGATCCTGACTCCATAATGAGTCCATATCATTAGCAATGGTTGTATATTCTAAATAGGTGAATTATAACCAATATATTGCATGATGAATGTGATGAACTAGTACATAAGGTATTAGGATGGGAAATACCCTAATACAAGCTAAGTGGATGAACTCAAGTAAGGTGAAGGTGTTGAGGGAAGTGATACATCAAGATATGATAGATATCTCATCCAACACCCCAATTCTGATATACCTTGATGTGTTATAAGTTCATTATGATTGGATGGGTGACACATGAGATGTGTCATGTCAATTGTTACATTGAGATGTAATGCACCTTGTTGAATGTAGGCTAACATGCCTTATGAAAAGGTTAATCTAAATTAATTAACATTGATGCAATCATATTCTGGTAAAGATGAGAGAGAAACTCACACTTTGTATTGATACTTCATTCAATGATGAGTGATGAGAATAAATAAGTATGATTGAATACTTATGTTGTCAATATTGGCTCTTATCTGTGTGAAGCAATGATATAGGGTTGGATCATTAATAATATGATCCTAAGAACCTAAGAGGTTACTTATGGAAAACCCTAATGAAGGGTGCTGACATGAAAAAGAAACTATGAACCCTAAAGATGGAATAGTGGTATTACTTAGTGTTGTATTGTGCTTATATGAAAGCATTACAATTATTATCATGAATACTAATCATGCAGGAATGATAAGATGAGGAGTATAGCTAGGTATGGGCTATGATGCTTTGTGTGTTGAGAATGTTTTATAGGCTTTATAAGCCTTCATATTCTTTGTGTAGTAAGAATCATTGTGCTTTGTGTACTATGTGCAATACTTTGTGTAGCAAGAAATCATTGTGCTTTGTGTACTTTGTGCAATACTTTTTGTAGCAAGAATCATAATGTCCTTGGTCAAATGACCTGAAAGTATTAAGTTACCTAATAAGTGGTAATAAGTATCATATGATGAGATATAGGTTCAGATACCCAGATTCTATAATCATGATGATGAACTTGTTAAGAAGTGGAAATGTACTTGATGAATTGAGGGATTAAGATCCAAATACTTTGTGAAAAGAATGTGGCTACAGGCCATGATTCCATAATGACAATGCTAGGCATTAGATATATGATCTAAGCCTGAAGAGAGTTAATGTTGTGGTAAAGATTCTACAGTGAATAAATGTTATACATGTTCTTTATATTCCTTAATGGATAAGTGACATGTTGCTCTATCAAGTTATAGCTGCAATGTTTTTTATAAGAATAATATTCAAATCTGTTAGACATTGAATTAACTGTTGTCAAACAATTATGATTCCTTTGTTCATATTTATCTTCTTAAGTTGTAATAATAATGTTTCTAGGGGAGAGTTATATCTCTCACTGGGGCAATTTACAATTGTCTCACCCCCGTGGGAACCACATTTTTAGGTGGATGTGGACGAGGAGGCAGCAATCCTTCAGTAGGATAAGGACAACAGCAGCAGCATGGACAACAATGAAGTCTCAGGTGGAGACTCTGGCTGTTATGCCTTGTATAGATGTAGATATAGTCCTATGTGTCATCTCTGTATTCTCAGGTCCTTGGAGTAGTAGTTAGTGCTTTCGAGATTTTAGCTCAGTACCTCGAGATTTTACACTGTTTGTGTTTAGTTTAACAATAACAGTTGATGCTTGTAATTTTTAGAAAGAGATGATACATGATATGTACTTTTGAAAATAGAATGTAAATGTGTTACTTTGGTTCTATGTGAGAAAGTTTTCTTTGATAGATCTCTTGGTAAAAAGGTTTTAATTTTTAGTGATTTTCGGTAATCCGCTACTTAGTGAACACTTTCGCACTAGTTAATTATGTTTTTGTGAGTTATATGCCACAATTAAGTGGTATCAGAGCTCTAGTTTCGTTGAGTCTACATAGACATAGGACTAGGTTGTTGAGTCTGTGTTAGTGTCCTCTAGTATACCCTATGGTGACTTCTGCTTATGCAAAAGAAAGGGTGAAGTTTAAAAATGACTGGAGAACACGAAGAACACATTTCTAAGGGCAATGTTGTTGCACCAGGAGTGAGTGCATGGGACCAGGCAAGAGGAGAACAAGTGCCTGAGAATTCCCATCTTGACCTAATCAGGATAGAGAATCCTATGTTATGCTCTTGAAGGGTAGGTTAGGATAACAGTAATGCATATACAAGACTGGATGCTAGTAATACAACCTAGGTTACCAGTCCTCAATGCGGAAACTTTGGGCTTTGAAAGGATTCCTGGGTGACATGGTCATGTTGGAACAATGGAAATGTGGGAAATATTAATATATTGTGAGAAAGTAGACTCTGCCATAAGTTTAGACAAATAGTACATCTGTGATGGTAGTGCCCAAGGAGGGGCAATAAGCTGAGATTTAAGGTAAGGTCTCTATAATTTTAGAGACATTTGCCTAGTTATTCTGAAAAGCCAAAGTTTTTGGTGTCACCGGTGCAATAAATGCCTAGTGCACCAGAGCAGTAGCCACTGAGTAAAGGCAAAAGTAGCAACATGAAATAATTAGACACTATGTGTTGAGTCAACCTAAAGTGGTAGATAACCATGAGAGGTAATAGTCAAATGAAATATAATCATTCTGATACATCATTTCATGATTCTATGTGTTAAAAATAAGAAATTAGTTGTTTTTTAGATTCCTTTGACTAGTCCTATATGGACACAAGGGAGACGAGAACTTACATCTTACTCAGTGTTCCTTAAAATGCATTATAATCTCCCTTATCTGTGTGTTAAAAGATGAGATATAGATGTGATGCCTGAAGAAAATTCAAGAATGAAAAATCATGTGTGTATAATGATATGAAAAGTGAGGAATATGATAGCAAATAAAGTGCATACTACCTAATCTCAATACTTGTATACCCTGGCCAATTATATGATTATTAGAAGATAAGGCAAGTATGGAACTCTTAGATTGTTATCTTTCTGATTACTCTGATCAAGTAATCATTTTGAAACAATCTAGATAGTATAATGAGAATAAATAGGAAGAGCTAAGTGAATTTTCTTAGTGAATTTTCCCAAATAAATTACTTAGTGAACTTTCTCAGTGAATTTTCCCAAATAAATTGCTTAGTGAACTTTTTCAATGAATTTTATCAAATAAATTACTCAGTGAACTTTCTCAGTGAATCTTCCCAAATAAATTACTTAGTGAACTTTCTCAGTGAATTTTTCCAAATGAATTTCTTAGTGAACATTCTCAGCACACTTTCTCAGTGAATTGCTTAGTGAACATTCTCAGTGAACTTTCTCAGTGAATTGCTTAGTGAACATTCTCAGTGAATTGCTTAGTGAACATTATTAGTGAACTTTCTCAGTGAATTTTTCCAAAACGAATTACTTAGTGAACTTTCTCAGTGAATTTTTCCAAATGAATTTCTTAGTGAACATTCTCAGTGAACTTTCTCATTGAGTTGCTTAGTGAACATTCTCAGTGAACTTTCTCAGTGAATTGCTTAGTGAACATTCTTAGTGAACTTTATCAGTGAATTTTTCCAAAACGAATTACTTAGTGAACATTCTCAGTGAACTTTCTCAGTGAATTTTTCCTAATGAATTGCTTAGTGAACATTCTCAGTGAACTTTCTCAGTGAATTGCTTAGTGAACATTCTCAGTGAACTTTCTCAGTGAATTGCTTAGCGAACATTCTCAGTGAACTTTCTCAGTGAATTGCTTAGTGAACATTCTTAGTGAACTTTCTCAGTGAATTTTTACAAAACAATTACTTAGTGAACATTCTTAGTGAACTTTCTTAGTGAATTTTTCCAAATGAATTGCTTAGTGAACATTCTCAGTTAACTTTCTCAGTGAATTGCTTAGTGAACATTCTTAGTGAACTTTCTCAGTGAATTGCTTAGTGAACATTCTCAGTGAACTTTCTTAGTGAATTACTTAGTGAACATTCTTAGTGAACTTTCTCAGTGAATTTTTCCAAAACAAATTTCTTAATGAACATTCTCAGTGAACTTTCTCAGTGAATTTTTCCAAAATAAATTACTCAGTGAACATTCTCAGTGAACTTTCTCAGTGAATTTTTCCAAATAAATTGCTCAGTGAATATTCTCAGTGAACTTTCTCAGTGAACTATCCCAATTAAAGTGCTAAGTGAACCTTCCCAAACAAATAAAGGATTGCTGAGTGAATTACCGCTGTTAGATATATATGTTTCTCTTTTGGTAAACATTCTTGGGTGATGATAGAAGTATGTTCTTTTATGCTTCTTCCTTTCAATAATATGGACATCATATGTTAGGGGTTTATGCTCTGCACAAAAACATAAACATTGATAAGGTTGAATTAGTGAAAGGAACTGTTACAACCCCAATTTTTGGTTCATGTGGAGAGAAATGTAATTTCTCGTATTAGATATATTGGAACAAATGATGATATAATTGGTGTTGAATAAATAGATTTCATTTACAATAGCCTTGATGATTGTGTTGTGGGCTTTATTGGCTATTGGGCCCAAATAACAAGGAAATTCAATTAGTAAATGAATAATTGAGTTTTTGAGAAAAGAATGAGGTAGAAACCTCTAGAAGGCAAAGGAATGTAATCCAAGGATGGATTTCATGCCTATTGGGTTCTTTGGGTTCCAATGAGTCCAAAGTTGCAAAGAAAAGGCAATAAGAAAAGAAAAGATTAATTAAGTATTTCTTTATTGAGAAAGAAATTGAAAACAATGATAAAATGTGGAAAATAAGTGTAAAGAGGTGTAATTGAGTTATCCTTAGTGGAATTTTGTATCTTAAGGATTCCTAATAATAAAAGGAATACCAATGAGGAAAATAAAAGAGAAATAAAGAGAAATTCTCAAAAAGAGATATTTTGAAAAGAAATAAATAAGATAATGAGAGATAATGGATAAAAGATAAGTTCAAGGCTAAGGTATATCCCCAAGATGAGAATTCGAGCCATTAAGGTTCCTTTAGGTTCCAGGAACTCAGAATAATAATTTAATAGCGAGGGAAAGAGAAAATAGGTGAAATATATATAATTAAAGTGATATCTTGCAACTAAAAAAAAGGTACGTTTTCTTTTAGATAATGAGCCCAATTTTGGCACAGAGGTAGATTAAGTCTTCATTAAGTTTCCCCTCAAAATTTGGAATAAATTGGACACTCAGTTTGGGAGATATGGATTTTACAAAATTCATAAAGTGTAGAGGAAAGTATTTTGTCACGATTTTATTAGATCTATTTTGATATAAACGTGAGACACCACAGACGTTGGATTCAGATCCAATAGAGGATGTGCTGTCACCTTCCTCAATCGGACAAGGAAACAGTAGTTGAGAGGGTAGTTTTTCCTAAACTGATATCTTGCAAAATAATGGACTAATCATTATGGCAATTAGTCCAGTAGATTCAGGAGAAGAATCTGAACCTAGAAGACCTAGGTTTTGGTGAGTTTCGTAGATGCCAAGAAAAATGCCCAAATCTGCTTGGGACCTCCTCATCAACATGCCTATATATATAGGGTCATTAGACCCTAATGAAATGCCAAAAGCCTCTCATTGTGTTCGGCCAAACTCCGCGAGGGAATTTGCTCTTTCAATTGCTTCTGGAGGTGCGTCCCTTTGCACCCATCGTCTCTGTGAACCTGCTGAAGGGGCGGGAAGATAGGTGGCCTGGTCCACATGACCTCGGGGCAATTGAGGCCCCAACCACCTTCAGCGGAGCAGGGTGGATGAGGGGCGGCGTGGCTGGCCATCTGAGGTGGGCGGGCCGAGGAGGAAGAGAGGCTGTCCCGTTCCTCTGTTTTATAGAGTAAATAGGGGAGGCGGGCTCCCCGTCCGCGCAAGGAAGATGACGCGGGGAGAAGCTAACTGGGTTGTCAAGCAATCGGATCCAAGGAAGGATCTGTGAGAGAAGGAAAAGGATCGATTTAGCAAGAAGTGAAGGCGCTGACGTGGCAGGCCACGATTGGCCCAAAGGTAATACTTTTTGTGAAATTCATAGAATTCGCTAGCAAACTCGGATGAGGAAAGTTAATACATGAAAGTTGATCAAAAAAACATGAAGAGTCCAATAAAAATATAATTGGATCATGTTTCTGCTTGCAATTTGAAAAAGTATATAAAGATGCTATCTTTAATAGTTTAATCAATGAAAAACCCTAACCTTTGATGATTAATGAATTAGAAAAGGGTTATATGGGTGTTTAAAATAGATATTAACCTGTTGATAATACAAAGGACATATTAGATCTAAAAGGATGATCTTAATGCATAATTTGATTAATTTAGGGTTCCATATGCTTTAATGAATCTAGAACCCTAACTTTGGTAAAGATGATCCTTAATGATTTATTGGGTAAATCCATGTACAAAGCTGAGAAATGATGGTTCTAATCTATTTAGAGTACAAAAGTCCTTAATTCTAGATAAATACCCTAAAAAGTAGTGATTAGGGTTTTCTCATGAATAAAAGGTAGAATTATGGCAAATCGAGTTCATATAACCATAATGAACTTTGAATTGATGATGAATGAGCATAATGATCTTATCATGGTTTAAAAGGATAAAAATGGTAGTTTTAATATAAAAGAGGCATAAGGGGCTTAATTAATGTTTAAGTGTGCCTTTAATCTGAAATTAGGGTTTGCAAGTAATTGTATAAAATTAGGGTTTAAAATAGTGAAAGTGAAGTAAAACCCTAATTGCAAAGTAAACCCTAAAAAGAGGTAGAAATCCTAAAAAGGAATAGAAACCCTAAGTAGCAAGATGGTTTGGATAGATTTTGATAAAAAGGAATTGAATGTAATTTCAGGATTCATGTTCTTGCTTGATTGGATGTCATTGATTGATTGGACTATTCTATCTCAGATCAGCCTAACAGGTATGTGGTTAATTATGAATAACCGAAATAGTTTCCTGAGGATTTTCTGAATGGTTAATCGCATTGGATGCAAATTATCAGTTTGGATGTTCATACTTGCAAATTATAAAGTCACTATGATTATCACATTAATAATAGAAGTATGTATTCTCGCACCTACATGCCACCCTGATGGATGATGCCAAAGGTCAGGCCCAGATGGGTAGACCAATGGGCACCATGAGTGGTGACCCCCAGGCACCAAGATTGGGATTGAGAAGGTGGCCTATGATATTGCATGACTAGTGGGCACCATGAGTGGTGACCCCCAGGCACCAAGCTCGGGATTGAGAAGGTGGCCTTAAGTCATTGGCAAAAGAAACCCTAAGGTGGGTATGCCAGGGTTAGGAAAAAAGCGGTGGAGAATGTCATACTAAAAAGTGTAAATTGGCTTGTTAATTAACTTGATTGTGATAATTAGATTGTTATCCATATGTGCAGACTTTCAGTTGTCCCCACATACCAGTATATTTCGATATGCTGACCGACGTTTTGTTTGTCGGCATTTCAAGTACAACCCTGAAATGAACAAACAGTAAAGTGACCAATTGTGAAAATAAAACATAAAGTGCAAGGAGGATTAGATAGAGTAGATTCAAGCTTGGATAGATAGATTCCCAAAGTTTTAAAAGGTATGCAAAGTTTTAATTTTCTACCAGATTTCAATTTAGTTGGTAAAATTTATTAATTGTTATTGATTATTTTTTGAACCTTTGATCCGGTTTATTAGATAACGGCTCTGATCTCTTGGTCTCCCTTAAGTGGGGGTTGTCGGGAGGTGGGGTCATTACAATTGGTATCAGAGTGAACGTTCCTCACTTAATCTTTAATAATTATTAAATTTTACAAATTTTGTAGAACCCAAGGGAGTTATTAGAGGATTATTCGAAAGACAGAGGTGTCTAGAAAAGGATCACGATCGGGGGATGGAAATATTTTCCTCCGCACCGCTAGTAGGAATATGAGGACTCTCGGATCCATGTGACTTCTTGGCCAAAGTCTTAGGGTATGAATCGAAATAAGATACCTTTAGGACTCTCTCATCTTGTTCATCCCTCCTCAACTCAAATTCTGTTAAGGACCTTAAGGATTAGGGTTTTCTCTCTTTTTCTCACCCTCTTGCTATATGGGTAGGGTTGATAAGGATTAAGGAATCCTCCACCAAATTAATAAAAAGCATGTAAATAAGATGTCACAGACATAAGCTTAATAGAGTAAGCGTAAAAGAATAGATGCATGCTTAGTTCGTATGGCATACGTTGTCATTGCCCTCAGGAGAGACCTGAGGCTAGACCTTCTTGTCAAGAGGATGAGTAGAGAAAGTTGGTCTTGGAGGTAGAGATCTCCATTAAAGTAGAGACCTAGCACATCCTCTAGGGATGATGTTAACCCTAACCCTAAGTGGAGGTTAGAGAGAGATGACATGATGAGTTAGATGTCATGGTTGACTGGGTGTTTAGATGACCTAGTACCTCTGATGACCCAAACCTGGAAAGGGTCGTGCATGTTAAAGTGAAGGATAGCTCCTTCATTGATAAGGTTAGTAAAGAACCTATAGAAACCCTAGGGGCTTATGCAAGTAAGGGATAGCATGCACCCAGAGTACATCAGTGGTACGGTAGTAGATTGAAACCCTGGCCAGAAGGGCACGATGGATGGCTTATGAGATAAGTAAAAAGAGATATGGATAATCATGAGCAAACATAAGTTTAAGAATAGGCTTCACTTATGTAGAGGTATGCCTGTGAGCTTGAGCCTTCATGGAGAGATGACCTCTAGTAGTATGACTGGATGTGGAGTTAGCTTTAGAGAGAGATAGAAGGAACCAAGCAATAAGGTTGGAAACCTAAAACCCGAGATGTGAGGAACAGTGGGGAGACGAGAATGATGCGACCTAAGTGGATGATAGTGGTTGCCTCATGCATGATCCCTGGAGGCTGATGATATCTTAGTTACCTTTAGAGGAACCAAACCCTAGAGAGAGTATGATGCTTCTGGTACCTATGTGCTTGTGGTATAGGTGTTTACCTTCTGAGATAGGAAGAAGAGTTCCTTAGACCTGGAGAGGTTGAAAAACCACTAGAGGGGGGGTGAATAGGGTTTTATGATATTTTAATAATAATTCAACCAAAGCAAGCAACCACAAAAATATTGGATAAGGGGACAAGGATTTAGAGTGGTTCCAACCTTAGCAAATACTAAGGCAGTCAATCCACTACTCGGTTGCTTACCCAACCAGGATTTTGAAAGTATTTAATTTTATTACCTCACAAGGATGTTACATAAAATTACAATACTTTCACCAAACCCTTCAGACAGCCTTCACCTATAAGTAGTCTCACCAACCTCGAAGCAGCCTTCCTTGAAGTAACCTCAAGCTCCCCTTGAAGTAGCATTCCTCTTGAAGTAGCTTCCCATTGAGACAACCTTCTTGAAGTAGTCCAAAGTCCACCTTCTCCACCGAGAAGACCCTTCTCCACCTGAGAAGTCAAACACTCTCCAATCTGCAGCCTCCAACCCTAGGAGTAGCAAGGAGAGTATAAAGGATATAAAAGAACAAGAAGGAAAAATAGAAATTACAATACCGTTGTAGCACAAGGCTTGATTTCCTATGTCAAGCGTTTTGATCTCCTAACCAATGTATATGAAAGTGTAAGTGTTGTGGGTAGGAGATGCTAGCCTATAGGACACGAAATTAGAGCAATGGGAATGAATAGCCATTGTTGAAGTTGCTCAATTGCTCACAAGAATGAATAGCCAATTGCAAGTGTATGCTCGAGTGTTGCACAAGTGTACTTTGGGTGTCCTATGGCTTGTCCTATTTATAGGAATGGCCTATGAATGCTTAAGGATGTTCTAGACACTTTCTAGGGGGTTCTTAGTGCTTAACTAGCTGTTAGGTAACCATTAGTTGCTTTAACAACGGCTAGTTAATTAATTCTGAAAAATACAGACAGAGACATTCTCGGTCGAGGAATTGTCGACCGAGATCCCAGTCGGTCGAGGTATTTGTCGACTGAGGGACTATCTGGAGAAAGTGTGTATAACATTCTGATCCAACTCCCAACTACATTATCTGCTGTGTCTAACGGCTACCTGGGTCATTCTCAGTCGAAGAGTTTGTCGACAGAGAGTGTCTCGGTCGAGAAGTTTGTCGACCGAGAATGACTCTGTTTCAATGTTTTGAACTAAATACTAAGTGTGTGTACGAGTGTGCAATTGTGACACAATTGTAGGGGATGACCTATCTAAGTGTTGTGATTGACTAGGGATGATCTAAACGCTTGATTTACATGATATCTAAGTACTTGTAAATAATATACTTGTACAAGTTTCTACATTTGATTGCAATCATGAATTAAAGCAATTTGAGCATATAAATCTTCCAAGTTGTTTGTCATCCACCTAATTCCTACAACACTCAAGTAGCACGTTAGATCCACAAGAATGAAATTGTTGTCATCATCGAAACAAAGGGATTATAATAATGTCCAATTTAGCCAACAATCTCCCCCTTTTTGAAGATGACAAACATTTCCTAAATATAAAATAAGGAAACATAAATCATATGAGTTTCATACCTGAAGTTTACGTTTTGTAGCCATTCTCTTATTTTGCAAGTGTGTACTGGCCCGAGTTTTATGAAACTCATTTTACCTTATGTTTTCGGTTTATATTATTTCTCCCCCGTTGTCATTTCAAAAAGATATCCAAGAAAATTATTTTTATTTCTCCCCCTTAATTTTATGCTATGCTCCCCCAAACTAAGATATTCAGTTTTAAAAATAGGGATTAATATAACTGTAAACAATTTATTGTCGAATTTGGCCACAATTTGTTTCTCAATCATTTGCAAAGGATGTTAAGCCTTGAAATGATATGAGATCCTTTTATATCTATGGCATATGTATTTGATTTCTCATCCATTTTACACGGGATGTTAAGCCCTGAAAATGATATGAGATTCCCTTAAGCTCATGATGGATACATATTGATTTCTCATCCATTTTGCAAGGGATGTTAAGCCCTGAAAATGACATGAGAACCTTTTAAGCTTATAGTAGAGTACATGAAAAGTATCTCTAACCAAATTCACGAGATGTTAAGCCCTGATTTGTTTAGAGAATTCCATTAAGAACAAGATATATCACATTCATGAAATTTATATTCCTTTATTTTCATAACCAAGATTAAAAATACTAAGGTCATAACATGTTTCGTTCTTGATGAATGCATATTCATCTCTTATTTTTACTTCATTTAGAATAAGTAATTAGGACTTTTTTTTGTTAATTTTAGCTAATTCAAAACTAAATAGCACTTTCATCTTCTTTATATACTTTTCCTAAATTCTTATGATATTTTTCCTAATTTTCAGGAATTATCTAAGTAATTAAATTAAGAAAAGAAGAGATGAAGATAGGAGGCAATTCAGTTTCCCGCAATGCTGACTTAAATGCATACCTTGCACCAAAATTAGCATAACTCTCACATCCTAAGGCGGAATTTAATGTTCAAATATGATTTGGAAAGGTAATTCAAAGGCCTATAGGAAAATAATATTTTCGGGCGCACTTTAAATTCTCTGGAGAACGGAAATTCGCTCGAAATTGCTGCTGCGAGAATCTGCACTAAAGAAAGACAATCAAGAGTTTGTTGACTAGATCTGAAAATTTAAAAGGATGGCTCCCTCTCTTTTTCCCCCCTCTTTTTTTAGATAGCCTACCTCTCCTTCTCCTATAAAAGGAAGAGCACTTCCTCCTCCCAAGGATCATCTTTTGTATCATCTTGGATTTCTTGTATTTTGGAATTCTGCAGCAATTAATCTTGTAATCATTCTCATATTATGCAATAAAGTAGATCTCAGTTCAAGCATTGCTCCTTCTTACTTGTTCTTTCTTTCCGTCTTAGTTTTAATCTTCTTTTTCTCCGTTCTTCAATTCTGGAGCAAGGAACAAAGAACTAAGTCATTTTATTGTATCTAGCAAAGGATTGACTCCTAATTTTGGGCTAGACTATGACTTCAGTGCTTTCTTCCTCCGTCTCCCCCTTCTCCATGTGTGAGTAGTCTTTTATCAGGGCAAGGGAAATAACCCCTTAGCCATGGTTTTAACGACTTCTTCTTAAACGACTAGATGGTAATCGATTTTAATTGAATAGTCGATCTTTGGATCGCATGTTAATCCGGATGGATGTGACCATGGAAATCCTGATTTAGAACAATAAAATCGATTACATAGACGTTTTAATATGACTGTGGATTCTCGTCTTTTAGGTTGATAAACTAGGAAGCATGAGCACCAGGACCAATGGGCTCTTGTGAAGTTTCTCTTTTGTGAGTTTTTAATTCGCAAGCCTTCATTGAATCGTCGTCTAAGAAGTAGTTGTTATCGCCTAGGCTAAGGTGGTGAAAACCCCTACGAGCCTCGATTTTCCATCTCTTGATTTCAATCACCGACTTTCTTGCTTGCCTTTGCTTTCTTTAAATTTTTAGTCTTTTCAATTCATATAGTTCTTTTTGTGCTAACAATAGTCTAAAATTTTCCTTGTGCAATTTTATTTATTCTTGTTAGTACTTTTTTTCTTTCATTCCTTAGTGTAATCATCAACCCCCAAACCTGACTTTTACTTTCTGTTCTAAAAAGAAAAATACAAAAAAATAATAAAATAATTCTTCAAAAATAATTGGGATAAAAGAAACAATCTCTAAAGTTGTCCTGTGGGATCGACCCTTCTATACTACCCTTAAAACCGGAAGTAAAAAAGGTTTAAACTCTAGGATTAACCATCTTAGTGATTGATAGTGCAAAACGACGATTATCAATTTGGCGCCGTTGCCGGGGACAACGAATTGTTTTTTCGAACCCCAAAACAATTTTGAAAAACTTTTTTTTCTTTTTTTCATGCCTTCCGAGTAACATTCCGGAAGTGTACTCCTCTTTCTGCCGAGTTTCCATTCCGGCAGTACGTTTTTTCTGCATACGAATTAACTGCTTTATTTGTGCATGCGACGCTCGCTGAACGTCAATTCCACGGTGCAATTTTTTAATCTGGAACAAGAGAGGCTAAGGATGATTTTAATAGATGATGATGATGATGATGATTATATCATCTTCAATCAAGTAGAACCAACTCGAGTACCTAAAGCTCCACCAATCACTTCCATTGTGGATGTTAATCTAGTTGATTCTAATGGCCAATCTACTTCATTGGAACCCTTTCTCTATAATGAACCACCACCCTTAGAAGAAGTCCAATGTCATATAGTTGAGATTTCACACAACCTTGATCAGGAGATGGATAGGTGTTTTAAAGAAATTCAGGATGCTGTAAATGAAGAACTTTGTTTAGCTAGGGCTACAGCTGTATGGGGCCCTGACTATCCATATAAGTCAGAAAATGAGTGGATGGAGGCCTATGTTGATAAATTCATGAATCAAGAATCTTTTAACAAAAAGGTTAATGACTGGTGGGCTCAAAGAACATCCCAAAAACCTAAGACTCCACCCTTCTCGGTTGTAGGCCCATATTTAGATGTTTGCAATAATCATCCCATCTTGGTTGAGCCTATTGTGACCAATGTACCATCACCTACCCAACATGCACTGATGGATTCTTTTGAAAGACTTCATCATCAAGAGCACTATGACCTCACTCAACCACCTCTTTTTCCACATCTGGTTGAACCTGATGAGGTGATTCTACCACTACAAGAACCTTACATTACACCGTTATATTGTGAGGTGATCCCTTCTGAGCCGATTGAGTTGGGCACTTGTCCTATAAAGGAATCAGATCTCCCCTTCAGTATAGTAAAGGATCCAATTGATTCCATAGACATCCATGTTGATGAGATCTTTTATGAAGAAGAGATGGAGAACTCCCCAATAGAGATGGAACAACCTAGATTGATCATTTTTTATGATTATGATGACAATTATGCCATTTGTGAGTCTTCCACACCAAATCCACTGGCTTCCATTTGTGAGTCTTCTATAGACATCAAAGACCAATACCCTTATTTTGAGTCTATTTTGGATAATAAGCATCCAACCCCCTTTGACAAAATGATTCCACATGTTCTGTTGCAACCAATTCCCATTCCATGCACAACTGATTTAGAAGAAGAGACACAACCCTTAGGAGAAGTCTACATACCCCCTTCCACTGACTACAAGGAATATGTTCCCAATTTTATCCCTCATGAACCCTTGGCAACTCCTTGCATAGAGGAACTAGAGTTACATGCTATATCAACCATGAATCCCATCTATCACAAGGTTGGTTGCATGAATTTTGAGCAGAGCAAAATTACTTATCATGCTGATTTAAATTTAGTTGTCCCTTTCATATCACCACCAATTCTCTTATATGCAGGTCAATATGACCGAGGGAAACCAGAGCCTGATCCTCCACCTAACTTTGCACATCTGGCACTGCATGTGTTACCAGTTGGGTACCCACCAACCTCCCCCAATCCACATCCATCTTCAACACTTCCTTTGCTATTGATGGAAGATATGTGGATCCTATTGGAGGGAATGCGAGGTGAAAGCAAATATGAGCACCCCACTGAGCTTCTACAATTACCCTATCATAGGGTACACTATGAAGCTCCTCGAATAAAGGTCCCAGCCCTCATACACATCCCCTTCAGCTAGATGTTTTTTGAGCTACCAGGGCCACCTGGAAATCCTTGCTCTTCTCTTCCCTCCATCTCGGGTTTCAATTTTTCTCGGGACGAGCAAAAATTTGAGTCCGGGGTGGAGGTGGGTGGTATGTTTCTATTCCACCCCTTATCTTTTTATTCTTGCATTTTTTTCTACCTTTTTTTGGTTTTGCATATAGTTGTTTTGTTCATGGCCATTATCTAGTCGGCCATATTTTTATTTCTTTTGTTACAAAATGGCCTTTATCTAGTCGGCCTTGATATGATCATTGGTCAAAATACTCCCCTTAATGATGTAACTTCCTTGCAACTAAAATTTTGAAACTTTCATGACTAGAAATCCTCCTGTCACTTAGGACCTCAAATAATAATCACTCCTTGGAAAAGATGGCAAGCCATAGAGGACTGATAGGATTCAAGAGTGATGCTTTCTTATCATGTACAACTTGTATAAATTTTCTTGATTTTTCGCATGATTCGGTAATAGTTGAACCAATGCATGGTACTCCTAAAAAAAAGATGAAAAAAAAAGTTGCACAAGAACAACCTCTTCTACTCTTCTTCTACCACTTCCAAATCTTTCCATTCGTCAAAAAGAAAAAAAGCCAATAATGCCAAAAAGGCTAAGTTTGGGGTGGCACATCTTCCCCCTCTTTCGCTTCTTCCATACCCATGCAATTGGGTGTATCACCAAAAATCAAAGAAAAAAAATGCGGTCAATGTAACTGCATGTCCACTAAATAAAAAGGTCTGAGTCGAATAGAGGAGAGACTGTCCTTCTTCCATACCTCCTTCACTCCAATTTTCTACCCAGGGGAAAACTACAAAAACCCCAACTATCTAAATCAGCCCTGTTCTTGTGTAAAACTTAAAAAAAAATTGGAGTACCAAATGCAAAGGTGAAATGAAAATCTATTTTATTGTAGGTTTTGAATAAATGCAAGTTTGTGAAGTAGGAAATATAAAAATCACTTTTTGTGAATTCAGGAAGTCAGGGTCGCTTGGCCATATTTTGGTGGAAGGAATCCAGTGATTGTTAGGAGAGTGAGGATGATAGGTTGAGAGTATCTCTTGAAAGTATTTCTTGATTTTAATGTTGCTCGGGACGAGCAAAGTTTAAGTTTGGGGTATTTTGATGAATGCATATTCATCTCTTATTTTTACTTCATTTAGAATAAGTAATTAGGACTTTTTTTGTTAATTTTAGCTAATTCAAAAATAAATAGCACTTTCATCTTCTTTATATACTTTTCCTAAATTCTTATGATATTTTTCCTAATTTTCAGGAATTATCTAAGTAATTAAATTGAGAAAAGAAGAGATGAAGATAGGAGGCAATTCAGTTTCCCGCAATGCTGACTTAAATGCATACCTTGCACCAAAATTAGCATAACTCTCACATCCTAAGGCGGAATTTAATGTTCAAATATGATTTGGAAAGGTAATTCAAAGGCCTACAGGAAAATAATATTTTCGGGCGCACTTTAAATTCTCTGGAGAACGGAAATTCGCTCGAAATTGCTGCTGCGAGAATCTGCATTAAAGAAAGACAATCAAGAGTTTGTTGACTAGATCTGAAAATTCAAAAGGATGGTTCCCTCTCTTTTTTCCCCCCTCTTTTTTTAGATATCCTACCTCTCCTTCTCCTATAAAAGGAAGAGCACTTCCTCCTCCCAAGGATCATCTTTTGTATCATCTTGGATTTCTTGTATTTTGGAATTCTGCAGCAATTAATCTTGTAATCATTCTCATATTATGCAATAAAGTAGATCTCAGTTCAAGCATTGCTCCTTCTTACTTGTTCTTTCTTTCCGTCTTAGTTTTAATCTTCTTTTTCTCCGTTCTTCAATTCTGGAGCAAGGAACAAAGAACTAAGTCATTTTATTGTATCTAGCAAAGGATTGACTCCTAATTTTGGGCTAGACTATGACTTCAGTGCTTTCTTCCTCCGTCTCCCCCTTCTCCATGTGTGAGTAGTCTTTTATCAGGGCAAGGGGAATAACCCCTTAGCCATGGTTTTAACGACTTCTTCTTAAACGACTAGATGGTAATCGATTTTAATTGAATAGTCGATCTTTGGATCGCATGTTAATCCGGATGGATGTGACCATGGAAATCCTGATTTAGAACAATAAAATCGATTACATAGACGTTTTGATATGACCGTGGATTCTCGTCTTTTAGGTTGATAAACTAGGAAGCATGAGCACCAGGACCAATGGGCTCTTGTGGAGTTTCTCTTTTGTGAGTTTTTAATTCGCAAGCCTTCATTGAATCGTCGTCTAAGAAGTAGTTGTTATCGCCTAGGCTAAGGTGGTGAAAACCCCTACGAGCCTCGATTTTCCATCTCTTGATTTCAATCACCGACTTTCTTGCTTGCCTTTGCTTTCTTTAAATTTTTAGTCTTTTCAATTCATATAGTTCTTTTTGTGCTAACAATAGTCTAAAATTTTCCTTGTGCAATTTTCTTTATTCTTGTTAGTACTTTTTTCTTTCATTCCTTAGTGTAATCACCAACCCCCAAACCCGACTTTTACTTTCTGTTCTAAAAAGAAAAATACAAAAAAATAATAAAATAATTCTTCAAAAATAATTGGGATAAAAGAAACAATCTCTAAAGTTGTCCTGTGGGATCGACCCTTCTATACTACCCTTAAAACCGGAAGTAAAAAAGGTTTAAACTCTAGGATTAACCATCTTAGTGATTGATAGTGCAAAACGACGATTATCAGTTCTCAAAATTTTGTAAGCTCGTTCTTAATCTTATAGTCAGGATAGTTTTTGTGAGCTCCCCCTTAATCTTATAATCAAGATGTTTTAAGGATTCTAAGGTCACAATAAATATTAGATCATAAAAAGTTATGCACTAAAAATTTTGTTTTCAATATACTAAGATTAAGTGCAGTAAAATGATGTACAAATAAGCATTTTGTCAAGCTTATTTTAGGTCGACCTTGACTTCAACCATAGCGCCCCTTAGTCAAACTTGATTTCAACCAAGAGAAAATTTTTGCAGATTTCCAATTTGAACACTTATATGTGAAGTATAATTTTTGCAGATTTTCAATTTAAAATGCATTTGTGCCATGAAGTTTTACTATTTATGCAAAATGGCATCTTCATATGAGCTAAATAACAATGATAAAAAAATATCCATTCATGGTTTGTATATATGGATCAAAGATTATTTTAGACAAAGCAATGAAACACAATGATCATGGCACAATAATTATGATAGAACAATAGAAGTATATCCACAATACAATGATCAAGATAGAAACATATACATACGATGATTATGATCATTTATTTCAATACACATGGTTCTTATATAGATAGACCATGAATACTTAGGAAAAACCATGTGGATTATGATAAAATAGTAATTTCCTTGAGTAAACCAACATAGTTCATAATTTTTCAGTTTTAAGTCCAACCATGTAGAGGATAAACCAAAATAATCTCATTGAAAGTTCATAAATTTTCAACTTTAAGACAAACCATGAACATGCTTAATAAACTTTTTCAAGCAAAGAATAAGGTTTGTTCAAAATAAATCTTCATATAACACTTTTGCAATATGTTTAAGGATTTCATATTCATAATGTTATACCTTCATTCAATAATTCATGATGCAAAAGATCAATATGTCTTGATTAAAAGATGGTCTCCAAGATTCATTCTTGATTTGCATATTAAATCAATCATTAATAACAAATTGATAGCAAACTAGATTAAAGCAGGTTCAGCAGAACTTGGTTCAGTCGAACTTCTTTTCGACCGAATTTTATCTCGGTCGACGTTTTTCTTGACCGAGAATGCTGCTGTTTGTACAAATTTTATCAGATTTGTTGCAGACTTCAAATAGTAACCTGCTCGGTTGACTATTTCTCGACCGACTGTGTTCTCGGTCGAACAGTTTCTCGACCGAGAATGTTTCTGTACTGTTTCAGAACTGTTTTCAGTAATTGTTTCCAAGTAAAACAAGAATATGAAAGTTAAAGCTCGATTGTGTTGAGATATGACATTTGTATATCAATAATCAGTTTAGGTCAAATCTCAACTAATCAAATTCAAACTTCTAAGTTTTAGGAACCCAAGCTAGATCATCATTCCTTTTCTTGTATGGGCATGAAAAAGAGTAGTGTCCAAGACGCAAGCAATGATGACAACTAATAGAGTCAATCTCATTTCTCTTTCTAGGAGTTGAGTTGTTCTTGGATACATACATGGATTGATTCTTTAGCACTTGTGTCCTTCTCCAACTAGGTTTTTGATAAGATTTTCCTTTAGTCTTATTACCTAGTCCTCTCCTTCCAATTTGACGATAAGAATCATTTAAGATATTATCAAGAATATTATTGTTACTCAAGCTACTCACTTTTTGTTGTAACTTCATAATCTCATCCATTTTCTTCTTGATATCTAATTTTTCTTGATCTAGATTAGATAACAAAGAATCTCTTTCTTTCACAATAATATCATAATTTAGATGTGTACACAAAACAGGTTGTTTTTTAAGATCATTTACTTGAGTTTGAAAGTTTAACTTTTCTAGGGAAAGAAGATTGCAATTTGCTTCTACAGATTTCAGCTTAATATCATAATCTTCAATAGCCTTTTTGAGATCTTCATTTTCAGATGTGAGAGCAAGAAGTTTAGCATTTAACTCATCATTTACTTTATTTGATTTCTTAAATTTCTTCTTGCACTCAATATATTTCTCATGTGTATCTTGAAGACTAGCAATTAGATCTTCTTTTGGTAGATTAAAAAGACTTACCTCTTCTTCTTCTTCATTTGTTGTAGCAATAAGACATACTACTTCTTCTTTTCCATCATCACTATCATCACTTGAATCATCCCATGCAGCTTTATATGCTCTTTCTTTCTTTTTGTGAGATGATTTCTTTCCTTTATTGAATTTTGGACAATCACCTTTCATGTGTTCCTTTTTGCCACATTCAAAGAACCTAGAAGAAGAAATACTAGAAGTTTTGTTAGTTTTAAAACTTTTATATTGCTTACCATTTACAATGAGAGTTTCTTCTTCACTATCATCTTCACTTGTGTCATGATTGATCTTGGTTGATGCTTTGAATGCAATGTCCTTCTTTCTCCCTTGTTGAAGTTCACGTTCTCGTCTTTCTTCTTCTTCTAAAGTTGCCTCATGTGCTTCTAGGTTGCCAATAAGTTGTTCTATTCTTAGCCTTGTGAGATCATTTGCTTCTTCAATAGCAGTGACCTTGGGATTGTATTTGGGAGGAAGAGACCTAAGGATTTTTTATACTTGTCTTCTTCACTGATTACTTTACCTAAAGCATTTAAACCATTCACAATAGAAGAAAATTTTGCATACATTTCACTAATAGACTCATTTTGATCCATACGAAACTGTTCAAATTTTTGCTTAAGCATTCTGATTTTAGAATTCTTAACTTGAACAGTTCCTTCATATGTTATATAGAGTCTATGCCATATGTCATATGTCGTTTCACAATTTGATATTCTATTGAATTCACTAACAGAAATTGAACAATAGAGTATACTTACAGCTTTTGCATTCATTTGGGATGATCTTACCGTATTAGCATCCCAAGTTGCATACTTTGTTTGAGAGAATTCATATGGATTTGATACCATTCTCCATAGATCCCAGCTAATTCCTTGGAAGTAGAATTGCATCCTCCTTTTCCAGTAGGTGTAGTTAGTGCCATCAAAAGGTGGAGGTCTAGCCATGAGTGAACCTTCTAGGTTGAGGTTGTTGAGTACCCCGTCACCCATTCTTCAAGACTTTGTTAGAGTTCCTTGAAGCCCTGCTCTGATACCAATTGAAAAACCACTAGAGGGGGGTGAATAGGGTTTTATGATATTTTAATAATAATTCAACCAAAGCAAGCAACCACAAAAATATTGGACAAGGGGACAAGGATTTAGAGTGGTTCCAACCTTAGCAAATACTAAGGCAGTCAATCCACTACCTGGTTGCTTACCCAACCGGGATTTTGAAAGTATTTAATTTTATTACCTCGCAAGGATGTTACATAAAATTACAATACTTTCACCAAAACCTTTACACAACCTTCACCTAGAAGTAGTCTCACCAACCTTGAAGCATCCTTCTTTGAAATAACCTCAAGCTCCCCTTGAAGTAGCCTTCCTCTTGAAGTAGCTTCCCATTGAGACAGCCTTCTTGAAGTAGTCCAAAGTCCACCTTCTCCACCGAGAAGACCCTTCTCCACTTGAGAAGTCAAACCCTCTCCAATCCGCAACCTCCAACCCTAGGAGTAGCAAGGAGAGTACAAAGGATATAAAAGAACAAGAAGAAAATAGAAATTACAATACCGTTGTAGCATAAGGCTTGATTTCCTATATCAAGCATTTTGATCTCCTAACCAATGTATATGAAAGTGTAAGTGTTGTGGGTAGGAGATGCTAGCCTATAGGACACGAAATTAGAGCAATGGGAATGAATAGCCAATGTTGAAGTTGCTCAATTGCTCACAAGAATGAATAGCCAATTGCAAGTGTATGCTCAAGTGTTGCACAAGTGTACTTTGGGTGTCCTACTGCTTGTCCTATATATAGGAATGGCCTATGAATGCTCAAGGACGTTCTAGACACTTTCTAGGGGGTTCTTAGTGCTTAACTAGCCGTTAGGTAACCATTAGTTGCTTTAACAACGGCTAGTTAATTAATTCTGAAAAATACAGACAGAGACATTCTCGGTCGAGGAATTGTCGACCGAGATCCCAGTCGGTCGAGGTATTTGTCGACCGAGAGACTATCTGGAGCAAGTGTGTATAACGTTCTGATCCAACTCCCAACTACCTTATCTGTTGTGTCTAACGGCTACCTGGGTCATTCTCAGTCGAAGAGTTTGTCAACAGAGAGTGTCTCAATCGAGAAGTTTGTCGACCGAAAATGACTCTGTTTCAATGTTTTGAACTAAATACAAAGTGTGTGTACGAGTGTGCAATTGTGACACAATTGTAGGGGTTGACCTATCTAAGTGTTTTGATTGACTAGGGATGATCTAAACACTTGATTTACATGATTTCTAAGTACTTGTACATTATATACTTGTAAAAGTTTTTACATTTGATTACAATCATGAATTAAAGCAATTTGAGCATATAGATCTTCCAAGTTGTTTGTCATCCACCTAATTCCTGCAACACTCAAGTAGCACGTTAGATCCATAAGAATGAAATGTTTGTCATCATCGAAACAAAGGGATTATAATAATGTCCAATTTAGCCAACAGAGGTTTGGTAACAGGTTGTGAGGCCTTGTACCTTGTTGGTTGTCCTTGAGGAGGACTCGTGTAAAGAGTGAGACCCGAAAGGGGATCCACCCAAATGATATAATACAAGAGCCATGTAATAATATAGTAGCGAGAACAAAACTATTACAAAGTCACTTCATAATTCATTTATACAATTGTTCCTCGCCGTAATAGGTGATTTTACAAAAAAAAAAACTTAAACTAAGTACGACTAAAGCTAGTAGCGGAGGGTAACCCAGCCATTCCAAGCTATCCTTAAGTTCAAGTCATGTTAGTGATCTTTTTGAGCTTTTGTCTTCCAATGCACCTAAACCTAGGTGGAAGGGAACATCACCCAGAAACATAGGAAACAACAAAGAGGTCAGCAAAGGCTGAGCATGTACACATAATAAACTTTAGGCATTATATTGGGGTAAACGTGCAAAAAGAAATGTTCCCACAAGAAGGGGGCTATTTGCAATTAGGTACGTTCAAGAGAAATGCAACAAAAGAAATGAGACATATTAAATTTAGATTTACAGGCATGATAATAAAGAGTGTCTTGCCATAACAATCATCCATAGATTCGTATTAAAACAACAAATATTTGCATGCATAACAATTTAGACTAAATATACCTAAAACAGGGCCATAACACCATAGGATCATGGCCTAAAAGAAATAAGGGTGGAAACGCACACCCTGGGCAGAATACGCACACCCTATATAAGTATGGTTGTACATAAGTACCACTATTCTAGATATTCTAGTCAAACATGTAGCATGCATAAATAGAGGGGCAAGACTAGCAGTTCAGTCAATTCTTCATAAAATGGCAATCATAGCAAGGGGGTCTAAGAACCCATATAAACAGAGTAGTTCATCAACCACATGAATATAAGGAATAAGTAACATGAGATATGAATGTCCAAGTAAATGAAATTCAAGTGCAATTAAAAGTTCAAGAGATGCCTCATTAAAAGAAAAGTAGGTTTCAGTCAAATAATGCCCAAATTAAAATAGAGGGTGTACATACCTGATCTTCATGACTAATGGTTAACTCAATAGTTATACTTGGTCCCCAAAGTCAAGTATCCATCCTAGGAACACATAAGGTGTGTTAGTCAATCCATAGCAACTCGTGTATACATTCCTATCATGATTTTCATATTGTTCTTATCCTCGTACCAATCACCTAATGAAATATTAAGATCTTTAATCATATTAGGTGTAGATGAGATTCCTTGGGTATGTATTTGAATTCAAAGATTCGTGTTAGTCATCAAGGGTATACATATTTCTAGATTATATATAGGTGTTGGTAAAAATATGTATTCCTACCATTTAGGGTTGTGGATCAAGTTCAGTCAATATGGGTTAAGTATATGCTTAGTGCATGGTATATTTACAAGAATGTCATATTAAAAAAATCTAGGGTTTTATTCCTGCATACACTAGTATATAAATATGTCTCATTAAGTTTTCAGTTACCATCAAATATAGGGCTAAACATTTAAGGTTTCAATGCACAAATTGATTCTAGCATCTAGAATATGTTCAATACAATTTACTGATTTTTAGAACGTGTTTTTTGCTAGTCAATTACATATGTACACATAGATAAATGTACATTTTGATGAGGTCCCATTAGCTATAGTGGATAGTCTATAATAATGTAAAAGCCTACATAATTTCTTGGCAATCTAACCACCCACACGAATAAATATGTTAGTATTGTTGACTTGAGAAAATATTAATAATAATATGTATACGTATACACCAAGTAATACACATAAGCGTAGATGAATTTATTGATCGGGTCAACTATGTTTTAAGTTTTCAGATATTATCTTCATACATTGTCTAGTTTCCTTATCAACTCTTTTAGTTGGTTTATAAGATCTGAAACGTATGAGAAGGATACTGACCTGTACATCAAGTGCCTTATTGATATCCAAGGATCAATACTGGTTCAAGGCTGGCTCCTTTCTTCTTGGATCATTGAAGCCTTGTTGTTGGTGGCACGTGAGGTTGCATTGTCTGAAAGCTAACGATCAGAATGAACTAAACCAAAACAAGTCTGTGCTTGCTGGTATAGGGCGACTTCTGATCCAACTTGATGCTCGACAAATAAGATGGGGTATCAAGGGATGAAATATGGCGGCTGTGGTAGTAGAATGAAGATTTAAAAGTGGCAGAAGGAGGAGTAGGAGGATGACTTGTAGGTGGCGTGATGTTGCAGTGTGCGATCAGACTTGTTGATCATTCCCAGCAGTGGAGGAGGATTTGAGAATGTGGCATACAACTCATAAAAACATAATTAACTAATGCAGAAGCGTTCATCAAGCAGCGGATTACCGAAAATCACTAAAAATTAAAACCAATTTTTCAAAGAGATCCATTCCAAAGAAAACTCTTACTGAAAGGTCCAAAACCTTATATACATCATTATTCACATTGTACATATCCGTGAATAACATATAACAGTTGCTTTACCAAACTATACACGAGGAACATAAAATCCTCGAGGCACGTAAGCCAAAATATCTTATTGATTATAAAACCAGTACGAACCAACTCCAAGGACCTAAGAGTATAGAGACAACACATAGGACTCATATCTATAAGACATGACAGACAGTACACTCAACCTGAGCTATCACTGCTGCCTCAGCTATTGTTCTTCCTTTGCAAAAAGGTCTTCACCTCCTCGTGCACGTCCACCTAAAATGTGGTTCCCACGGGGGTGAGACAATTATATATATTGCCCCAGCGAGAGATATAACTCTCCGCCAGCCATATTATTATTGCAGTTTAATGTAAATAAACTGAACAGTGGAATCATATGTAATCAACAGTAGATAACTCAATATCTATGCAGTTTAAAGCAACATTCTTATGTAAGTAAACCAGCTATAACTTGATTAAGCAGCATGTTACTATTCAATAAAGAATTGAATAACACAGATAACATTTATGCATCTAGAACATGCTAAGCAGGATAACATCAACCAGTGACTCTCGTATTTCAAACTTATGCAAATACGCTACTCGGTTGATTACATTTTGCAAACATAACTTAAGCTCTGAGGAGATGAGGTATACCCCTCATACTCCAACCGACCACTTTTAGGAGTCAAAATTGGTACCATAACCATGTGATCCTGGGTAATTCAAACCCTTAGCTCATCACCTGAGTACTGTTACTACTTATCAGGTAACTATTACCTCTAGGTCCTCAGACCAAGGTATACATGATACTTGTTATACAAGCATCTCACATTGCTCACAAGACCCATTAAATATCTTGTCACCTCTCACTTGGAAACAAACTATCACATGGCTCACAAGGCCATTACACGTCTTGTCACCTCGCATTGGGCAACAACTTATTCACATGGCTCACAAGGCCATCACACATCTTATCACCTCTCACTAGGCAACAACTTATTCACATGGCTCATAAGACCATCACACATCTTGTCACCTCTCACTAGGCAACAACTTATTCACATGGCTCATAAGGCCATCACACATCTTGTCACCTCTCACTAGGCAACAACTTATTCACATGGCTCACAAGGCCATTCACATCTTGTCACCTCTCACTAGGAAACAACTTTATTCACATGGCTCACAAGGCCATTCACATCTTGTCACCTCTTACTAGGCAACAACTTAAAACAAAGGCTTACAAGCCCGTACTCATCTTGTTACTTCTTTCTAAGTAACAAAAACATAATGGCGCATATGGCCAATCAACTCTTATCAAATAAACATCATAACTCATACCTGGCTATGATCATCACCTCATGAGACCTGCATGATTGTTACACATGATAATAGATTTATCAAGTTCACATCACATCATGCAATACAGGGTAACACCACTATTCCCTTACCAGGGTTAGGGTTTACCATCAATTAGGACTTTTCATCCTTTTACCCAAAGCTAGGGTTAGAATTTCCATTTTACATATAATTAGGGTTTCATGTTTGTATTATCACTCCAACCCTAATTCACTGCTACACTCCTCTAGGAGCATTCATTAATATCATAAGTATTCATTCATACTTATTACTTTCATCATCAATCATTAAATGATTATCATCACAAGGTATGAGTTTCTCTCTCTCCCTTAAGTTGGGAATTAACAAAACGAACATGTTAGGTCACTTTCAATTCAACTATAAGTCAAGTATAGAGCACCACGTCTATGCAACCAAGAACGTCCGTGCAAAGGGAAGCCACCACGGCCGTGCTTTCTTGCACGGTCGTGCAAAGTAAAGCTACCACGGTCGTGCAGCCTTGCACGGTCGTGCTACAGAAGATCACCACGACCGTGTTACATTACCACGGTTGCCATCATCTCAATTAGGGATTTCACATGTATTCAACCTCAATTAGGGTTTTACATAGAATCACCCTCAACTAGGGTTTCTCATGGAATCACCCTCAACTAGGGTTTGAGTTCAATAACCCTGTCAATTAGGGTTTATGTTCATATTTAGGGTTTCATGATCTCTTTACTTAAGGATCATAACCCTTAATCACCACATGATTCATATTCATGTATGAATTCATGTTATCAACTTCTCAACTTGATTAGGTCATATCAACCCTTCAATCATGTACATACAACTGTTATTAACATAGTGTACCAAGTCATTGGTCCTATAAGCAATTAGGGATTCATCCCTTATCACTGTTATCTTACTTAAGTTCAACAACTTATCATGTATTAGGGTATTTCCCATCCTAATACTTATCCAATAGATCATTACATATATCATGTAATGTACTGATCATAAGTCACACATTTGCATTATCCAACCATCATCAATGATATGGACTCATCTCGAGTTAAGGCACTGTTGATATAGGGTTGACCATTATCAACCACTCTAGGTATTTCACCTATCAAGGTATTAACCACACCATCACTTGGTGTTACACTCATTACTCTTAAGAGTGTCTTACCCTCACCTTTACAAGGTTTCCCATGTTAGAGGTGTGCATGTGTTCATCATATCGGGTTGTAGGTGTATAAACACTCACCATATCGGGTAGCTCACCATCTAGGGTTAGCCATGATAGATTAGGGTTTGCCATATCAGGATCAACCCAATATACAAGTTATTTGGAGTGTAGGGCACCAAACCATATTGGGCTTTAGCATCAAGTAGTAGGTTGTGTCACCCATGTCAGGTTAGGGTTGGTTGTGTCGGGTACATGGTACATATATGTTTCGTCCATGATGCTTAAGAGGTATCAACTCATCACCATGTCGGGCTGCCTTGTTGTCTAGGGTTGTGTATCGTGCAACCCTATCGTTCAACCATTTCATGCAACCATGTCATGCAACCATGTCGTGCAACCATGTCATGCATCCATGTATGTCGTGCAATAACACTTGTTACTCTTCACTTATATCAGGTTACCCAAATTAGGGTTTCACCTCAACATACAAGTATACAATTGACCTTGTATCGTGCATGGAGTCTATACTTGACTCCCTATCATGCAAGAGTTGTATACTACACCCCCATATCATGTAACAATGTATTCATTCATATCCATATCGTTCAAGTGAAGTAGGAGCATCATCATATCGGGTTAAAGGTGCTTGCTTATGTGCTTGCACCCGATATCACTTTTATAAAGTGATACCATCATCTTCAAGCTCTAGACCTTAGTTATAACTATTATAGTTCATGGAAACAGGACTAAGAAATTACTAGAACTCATAATTTCATCAACTACTTCAGGAAATTTCGAAATTAAAAGTATTTCACTAATTGTAGCAATTTAGGTGAAAAATAATAACATGGTTGAGTTCAAGTTATATAACCCGCCTTAAGAACGACTTCAAAGCTCCAAGCTCCAAAGCTCCATGATCCTAAAGTTGAAGATGAATTATAATAAGTCCAAGGCCCGTTCATAACTCCTTCATATACAAGGAATCACCATGGATAAGAAATTGGTGAAGAAGAAAAGAAAAGAACATCAAAACCCTAAAATCATGCTTCAATTCAAGGTTGAAGATGATCTTTTCCTCACCTTAGGGTCATGTATGAGCTCCTACTTGCTCCTTATCACCTTTGCACGATACACTAGTGTCCTTGCACAATATTCCAACCCTCATGCACGATATGGAACTCACTTTCACGATATGGCACTCAACACTTCACCCTATTGGCCGATATCACTTTATATGGCCAATTTCACCTACTTGGGCGATATGGTCTTTCCATGGGCGATATCCCAAGGCCTATGCACGATACCACAGCTTCCCTTCACGATATGGGAGCTCCATACACGATACCTTAGGGTAAGAGGGTGGTAAGGGTCGCAAAATTGCACCAAGGGGTGAAACTAGGGGGTATATATACTTGTCGATCATGAAGGAAGGCAAAAATGAGGTGTCAACATTTTGAGCTAGTAGGTGCCACGTGTCATGCATGGGTGACACGTGTCCTTTCATGCATCAACATTTATCTTGTCTTTAAAAACAGTTGAGGATCATCTAGAGATGCAAATTCGTCCATTACTTATCCATTTTGATAAGATATATCAATTAAATCATCATTTTAAGTCAAGCCGATACACTTTTTCTAAGGAAACTTGTTGGCCGTCACACCTCACCTCCTTGAGGTGCTTTGCACGATATGAACCTTGACAAGAGTTCACAAAACGATATGGGACGCCTCCTTGGGATCCATGGCCGATAGGCACTCATATATAAGCTTTTCAACTTGATACAACTCAAGTTAAGCCTTTAAATTCAACCCTTTTTCTTGGTCATTTCATCACCAAGATTACCATCATTCATAATGGAATCAAACATGGTGTCTCATTCATTCTCTCTCCTCTAAATTATACATAGAGGAAGTAGTAACACTCTAGAAGTGGTAATTTGCATATTGAACCCTAGGTTTTGGGTAAATTGCACATTACACCAAAACTAGGTTTTAATGCACAAGGATTGCTTTACAAGCTTAAATTTGATGCCCAAGCTTGTGAAAACCATACCACTACATCATATTCATTCTTATGATGTCACAACATCATAGGAACATCTTATCATGCAAAATTTTCAATTTAACCCCTCAACTTGGGTAATTTGCACTTTAGTCCAAAATAAGCAAACATTGCTTCAACATTGTTCAAACAGGACCAAAATTGAAACATAAGTTTCTCATGAGCCCTAATTACTTTTCCTAAGATAAGATTAAGCATCTAATCAACCTTATTAGGCAAAATATCTTGGGTTAATTCATAACCCAGGTCAGGGATGTTATAGAGAAGGTGCTAGCAAGGTCAAATCCATAAGGGTCATGAATGTGTGGGCACAGAGAGAGGAGCGCCGGTGGCTGGGCGCTAGGGGACAGATTGTCGGCGGCTAGGGCCCTTGGCGCCAAGGAGAAGTAGGGCGTCGCAGCTTCCTCTTTATCAGATGTTGGCAGTCGATGAAGATTGAAGGGGGCATCGAGAAGGAGATCATGATGGCTGGGACCCGCTGGGTGTTGCGGTGGACACAACATTGAAGACGATGGGGCATCGCTGCTACAGTCAGTCGACCAACAGCCTCTGTCGACTACAGTCAAGGCGGTTGGCGGCGATATGATACATGTTGCATCGTTGATGGTTCTTGCATCTACAGGTCTGGTTCTCATGTGGTTGGTGCAAGGAATGGAGGAAGAAGAGGAGGCGGCAGCGGTGCCTGGAGGGCGGCGCATGGCAGAAGATGAGTGGTGGGAATCACCTTGTTGCAACAACATTGGTGCAGGGGGAGGGTAGACCTTCGACTAGGAAAGGAGGACCGTTGATGAGGCATTGTGGTGTTAGTGGCACAGACTGGCATTGCTCGGCGCTGCCTGGAATCATTTGGCTCTACCGGGAACAGGGTGGTGGGTAGTGGTAATTCCTTACTACAACGGCGGCATTTCTCAAAAGTTGGATTGGGGCCCGACCTTGGTTACTCTTGGCTCTGTCTGGCATTGCAGATCCATAGTTGTCGAGGTGAGGTCAGAGGCGTCGGGTATGTACCCAGTGATGATCTTCTGTGGTGGTGATTATGAGGTGTCGGTGGACCTGGTGGCAACGACGATGGAGGTGGTTGATGTAAGGTAGAAAGGGGGCAATGGTGATCGTGTTGCGAGGAGATGAGTCAGCTTCAGTTGGTGGGAAGAGGGGAGTAGATTGTGACCTGGGCACTTGCACCTCATCTGCCAACTACATATAGCAACCGTCTCGCAGTCAGTGCCGTCGGGCACAGGGTGAGGGAGAACTGATGGCTTGGTCAAGGAAGCAGACGGGAGGAAGGGAGGAAGAGAACACGTGATGAAGTTACTTCTTCTGCAGTTGGGATCCTTGTGAAGCGGCAGGCGGAGAAGAAGGTGAGGCGCCTATTTGATCAGGTCAACACAGACTGGATCCGCCCAAGGGTGAGAAATAAATCGCAATAGAGGGACCCACTTGACAGGGGAAATATCATGTGAGACCTTACTGATGCTATTATTGTGAACAATGATTATAATCATCAAACACAAGTGTAATCACTAATTCAAATGGATGAGCAATTGTTATTCAAAAGGTATGAAATTTGATATGAAGGCCAAAATGGATGTGATGAATCCGAATTTGGAACCAAATTCACATTTTGAAGACTTATCATATTAAATTTCACTTTTTACATATTAACACATCAAATGTATTTACTCTTCTTAATTAATCAATGATGGCACATTATTTCCTATTAAATCAATTTCTATTCTAGAGGGTCAAATTAGAGTCAAGTATACTAATCGGCATATTCATATACCAAATTTCATATTAGATTTAGTTTGTCTACACCATCCTAATATCTTACATTTAAGATGTATTTCAATTCATTTTACTATTAGGATTCAAATTATCATAATATATCTTAAATTAGAAAATAAAATACTAGATATTAACATAATCATATATGCTCTATACTAAGGCAGGTTTAGGCTATAAATGTATATTTCAGTATGTTACAACACTCCACCCCTTAAAAAGGATTTCGTCCTCGAAATCCATCCATCTCTATCCATGTGTACATACTAGGTATTGCTTCCCGACCCAATCCTAGGTTTTTGGTTCACATAATGCAAGTGATCATAATACATCACCCTATACCACATCCTTAGTCCTAACCCTAGGTGAAACTATACCATTCCATGTGTCAAGACTTCATTTGTCTTCTCATACTAGATGTCATGATAGGAAGTTACAACAAAACCTAGTGTTGTATTATTAGTATTGTTTCCATTGTTAAGGTGATTATACCTTCCTATGTATCATTGTTAGCATCACTTTCAAATAGATTATCATGGTTTTTTTTGCGTACCTTGTGTTCACAGTGTTTATAAGGGAAGATACATTTTTGAACTTATTATAAATTTATAAGTAATGCTCATGGTGGTAATTATTGCAAGGCTTAACCATCTATCTTGGTTAAGTGATAGCTACATACTCATGTCCTTAATATATGGTGTTAGTCATGTACTACTTACTACAGCCACTATTTTCCTCAATTAGTCCTAAGTTCACTTGCATTCCCAAAGAATAAGATGTTAGTATCCACCCCTTCAAAGTATTAAGATATATCCTAACCGACCTTCTAGAGGGGAAAAGGGGATAGATCAGCTAGGCCATTAATGCCTAAAACTCCTTCATACTCCCTATATCATTCTTAGGCCTACGATCGTAGGTTTAAACATACCAGTCAAGTGTTTCTTCGCTAAAAGGTTCCTCTACCACTCAAATTTCTTGGTTGCTGACTTGGTTCCAAAATCATCGATAAAATCTGGAAAAAAAATCTTTTATACATATAAAATAATAATGAAAATAAGTTTGACGATGAAGATCTGTCGATGAAAAATCTAAAATTGGTGCCAAAAATGATCAATTCGAGAACCAAGTCCACGACTTATCCACCACATGAAAATTGTAGTATTATTCTATCGTCACTGCAGTCTACCAACATCTTCTAATATCTCAATCATACGAGTGGTAAAAAAATACATCTCTAGTCTCATAGCATATGAGGAAGAAGGGTCTCCTGGTACGCATGGCTGAATCCTATTAAACCTTGACGAGGTACGACACCAACCATTCCCCATGTCATTATCAAGCATAAATGACACAACCCCATCACAAGACCTAAGGGAGTCATAAGATCATCTAACCATTATAGTAAGGTATATGTGTTCCTTCTACACTTGACGATTTACAACCATAGTTCCGTCATGAAATAAGATGAACTATATATCCAAATTACTCATCACATCATTCACTGGGTGATCTAATTTCTCCATGGAGGTGAGAGAGACAAACTCCTAAGAATGTTCTACCAGACAATAGATTCCACCCACCAATCCTCATGCATGAGGCATAAAAAGGCTAAACAAAGGTGGCATTTAATCCTTAGATAGATGGCCTTGGGACATACCTATATTGAGATACTCCATGTAGAAGGCAATACATGCATTTTAATAACTAAGCTAGTTCACTTTATCACTTAGTACTAAAGGAATAATCTTAAATCTTAAGATACACATTGAGAGTTTACATCTATAATTTATGTGTTCTTAGTACCCCAAAGTGGGTATATACGAGGCATGCTAGAGGAACAACAAAGGGAAGGGGTTCAAGATGACAACTAGAACAAAGCTTAACTATGACTATTCAAATCATTCGACATTGCAAGCTCTTAGGCTAACATCCTAGAAAACCATGGCACGTGAACCAACACTACAAGAGTCAATTCCATGTGGCTTCATCCCACCCTCGTAAAGAGGGTATGTGTGTTAAGGGTTACTAGAGGCTAACTCACGTCCACATAGGTGGGTTGAGGAGTGTAAGTGCCCACAATAATTAGGATTTGAAAACCATAATTGGTATTCTACTACTAGGTAATTAGTTTGCCAACAACCTCTAAGTGTCACCTACCTAATTAAGGGTTATCCTAGGATAACTTGAAATAGTCAAGTTACCGACAGCTTAGGTTCTGATACCATTTTGTAAAGAGTGAGACCCGAAAGGGGATCCACCCAAATGATATAATACAAGAGCCATGTAATAATATAGCAGCGAGAACAAAACTATTACAAAGTCACTTCATAATTCATTTATACAATTGTTCCTCGCCGTAATAGGTGATTTTACAAAAAAAAAACTTAAACTAAGTATGACTAAAGCTAGTAGCGTAGGCCAGCCATTCCAAGCAATCCTTAAGTTCAAGTCATATTAGTGATCTTTTTGAGCTTTTGTCTTCCAATGCACCTAAACCTGGGTGGAAGGGAACATCACCCAGAAACATAGGAAACAACAAAGAGGTCAGCAAAGGTTGAGCATGTAAACATAATAAACTTTAGGCATTATATTGGGGTAAAAGTGCAAAAAGAAATGTTCCCACAAGAAGGGGGCTATTTGCAATTAGGTACGTTCAAGAGAAATGTAACAAAAGAAATGAGGCATATTAAATTCAGATTTATAGGCATGATAATAAAGAGTGTCTTGCCATTAAATCATCCACAGATTCGTATTAAAACAACAAATATTTGCATGCATAACAATGTAGACTAAATATACCTAAAACAGGGCCATAACACCATAGGATCATGGCCTAAAAGAAATAAGGGTGGAAACGCACACCCCGGGCAGAATACGCACACCCTATATAAGTATGGTTGTACATAAGTACCACTATTCTAGATATTCTAGTCAAACATGTAGCATGCATAAATAGAGGGGCAAGACTAGCAGTTCAGTCAATTCTTCATAAAATGGCAATCATAGCAAGGGTGTCCAAGAACCCATATAAACAGAGTAGTTCATCAACCACATGTATATAAGGAATAAGGAACATGAGATATGAATGTCCAAGTAAATGAAATTCAAGTGGAATTAAAAGTTCAAGAGATGCCTCATTAAAAGAAAAGTAGGTTTCAGTCAAATAATGCCCAAATTAAAATAGAGGGTGTACATACCTGATCTTCATGACTAATGGTTAACTCAATAGTTATACTTGGTCCCCAAAGTCAAGTATCCATCCTAGGAACACATAAGGTGTGTTAGTCAATCCATAGCAACCCGTGTATACATTCCTATCATGATTTTCATATTGTTCTTATCCTAGTACCAATCACGTAATGAAATATTAAGATCTTTAATCATATTAGGTGTAGATGAGATTCCTTAGGTATGTATTTGAATTGAAAGATTCATGTTAGTCATCAAGGGTATACATATTTCTAGATTATATATATAGGTGTTGGTAAAAATATGTATTCCTACCATTTAGGGTTGTGGATCAAGTTCAGTCAATATGGGTTAAGTATATGTTTAGTGCATGGTGTATTTACAAGAATGTCATATTAAATAAATCTAGGGTTTTATTCCTCCATACACTAGTATATAAATATGTCTCATTAAGTTTTCAGTTACCATCAAATATAGGGCTAAACATTTAAGGTTTCAATGCACAAATTGATTCTAGCATCTAGAATATGTTCAATACAATTTATTGATTTTTAGAATGTGTTGTTTGCCAGTCAATTACATATGTACACATAGATAAATGTACATTTTGATGAGGTCCCATTAGCTATAGTGGATAGTCTATAATAATGTAAAAGCCTACATAATTTCTTGGCAATCTAACCACCCACACGAATAAATATGTTAGTATTGTTGACTTGAGAAAATATTAATAATAATATGCATACGTATACACCAATTAATACACATAAGCGTAGATGAATTTATTGATCGGGTCAACTATGTTTTAAGTTTTCAGATATTATCTTCATACATTGTCTAGTTTCCTTATCAACTCTTTTAGTTGGTTTATAAGATCTGAAACGTATGAGAAGGATACTGACATGTACATCAAGTGCCTTATTGATATCCAAGGATCAATACTGGTTCAAGGTTGGCTCCTTTCTTCTTGGATCATTGAAGCCTTGTTGTTGGCGGTACATGAGGTTGCATCGTCTGAAAGCTAACGATCAGAATGAATTGAACCAGAACAAGTCTGTGCTTGCTGGTATAGGGCGACTTCTGATCCAACTTGATGCTCGACAAACAAGATGGGGTATCAAGGGATGAAATATGGCGGCTGTGATAGTAGAATGAAGATTTAAAAGTGGCAGAAGGAGGAGTAGGGGGATGACTTGCAGGTGGTGTGGTGTTGCAGTGTGCGATCAGACTTGTTGATCATTCCCAGCAGTCAAGAGGATTTGAGAAGGTGTTGGTGAGGTCAAATCCATAAGGGTCGTGAATGTGTGGGCACAGAGAGAGGAGCGCTGGTGGCTGAGCGCTAGGGGCCAGATCGCCGGCGGCTAGGGCCCTTGGAGCCAAGGAGAAGTAGGGCGTCGCAGCTTCCTCTCTGTCAGATGTTGGCAGTCGATGAAGATTGAAGGGGGCATCGAGAAGGATATCATGATGGATGGGAGCCGTTGGGTGCTGCGGTAGACCCAGCATTGCAGACAGCGGGGCATCGCTGCTACGATCGGTCGACCAACAGCCTGCGCCGACTACAGTCAAGGCGGTTGGCGACGATCTGATACATGTTGCGTCGATGATGGTTCTTGCATCTACAGGTCTGGTTCTCACGTGGTTGGTGCAAGGAATGGAGGAATAAGAGGAGGCGGCAGCGGTGCCTGGAGGGCGGCGCATGGAAGAAGATGAACGGCGGCAATCACCTTGTTGCAACAGCACTGGTGCAGGGGGAGGGTAGATCGTCGACTAGGAAAGGAGGACCGTTGATGAGGCATCATGGTGTTAGTGGCACAGCCTGACATTGCTCGGAGCTGCCTGGCGTCGTTTGGCTCTACCGGGAATAGGGTGGTGGGTAGTGGTGGTTCCTTGCTGCAGGGCGACATTTCTCTAAAGTTGGATTGGGGCCAGACCTTAGTTACTCTTGGCTCTGTCTGGCATTGCAGATCCATAGTTGTCGAGGTGAGGTCGGAGGCGTCGGGTTTGTACCCAGTGATGATCTTCCGTGGTGGTGATTATGATGTGCCGGTGGACCTGGTGGCAATGACGATGGAGGTGGTTGATGCAAGGTAGAAAGGGGGCAATGGTGATCGTGTTGCGAGGAGATGAGTCGGCTTCAGTTGGTGGGAAGAGGGGAGTAGATTGTGACATGGGCGCTTGTACCTCATCTGCCAACTACAGATAGCGACCGTCTCACAGTCAGTGCCGTCGGGCACAGGGTGAGGGAGAACTGATGGCTTGATCAAAGAAGCAGACGAGGAGGAAGGGAGGAAGAGAGCACGTGATGAAGTTGCTTCTTCTACGGTTGGGATCCTTACGAAGCAGTAGGCGGAGAAGAAGGTGAGGTGCATGTTTGATCAGGTCAGCACAGACCGGATCCGCCCAAGGGTGAGAAACAAATCGCAATAGAGGGACCGACGTGACAGGGGAAATATCATGCGAGACCTTACTGATGCTATTATTGTGAACAACGATTATAATCATCAAACACAAGTGTAATCACTAATTCAAATGGATGAGCAACTGTTATTCAAAAGGTATGAAATTTGATATGAAGGCCAAAATGGATGTAAGGAATCCGACTTTAGAACCAAATTCACATTTTGAAGACTTATCATATTAAATTTCACTTTTTACATATTAACACATCAAATGTATTTACTCTTCTTAATTAATCAATGATGGCACATTATTTCCTATTAAATCAATTTCTATTCTAGAGGGTCAAATTAGAGTCAAGTATACTAATTGACATATTCATATACCAAATTTCATATTAGATTTAGTTTGTCTATACCATCCTAATATCTTACATTTAAGAGGTATTTCAATTCATTTTACTATTAGGATTCAAATTATCATAATATATCTTAAATTAGAAAATAAAATACTAGATATTAACATAATCATATATGCTCTATACTAAGGGAGGTTTAAGATATAAATGTATATTTCAGTATGTTACAACTCGACCCTGATGTGTTGCTCGAGTTGAAGGATGATAGGGAGTGCATGTCATGCCTTATACATTCTTGATTCGTGGTTAAGAGTTTGAGCATGCAGTTGGACACCCAAAGGTGAACCTAGGGTTCCTAGGCCTAAGAGGGGAAGCAGTGTACCCAATGCTCATGATGAGATTTGAGTCTTTATAGTTTCGAGCAAGGTACTCCTCATGCGTAGAGGTAAAGGAAACCCCTTAAGTTAAGGGTATGTTTGATGAACCCCTCACGACTAAGTTGATCTAATGTTGAGGAAAGAGAACAAGTCTGACCTAGCATGGTTTAATAGGTGGTCTGCTTGTGCCCTAGTAGTTGTTGGGTTAGGCATGCTCATGTGAAGGTAAACCCTAAGGACGGTTGTGACCTTGTTGTCAAGAGTTGTAGTTTCCTCCCATCCTGGGAGAGGGACCCTTTGGTAGGGTGTATACTAGTTTTGTTGGTTTTGAGGTAACCAGAAGAGGTTTCATAGGATCTTGAGAAACTAAGTGAAGAGTACATGGTATGAGAATGAACCTGTACACCCATAGTTAACCATATGTACGTGCATGTGAATGTGTTACCATGAAGGTAACCGGTATGGGGCCTGACCAAGGTAGATAGGTTGCCATGATCCCTGTAAAAGGATGAAAGACAACCCATGAATGCAGAGAGAGATGATGGAGGTTCTAAGTTGGACATGTACTATGTTAGAATCCTAAGTCTATCCTAGGGTCAGGTAGGGATAAGACTGATGGAAGTAGGAGTTGCCTAATTCCCTAGTTGCACATGACCATAGGGTCGGGAGGTCACAACTATCATTGTCTGAGGGCCCTGGGTTAGGAGATTGATCACCTTCATGAACTCATGGGACCCAAAGGGCAGATGAGTAGGGCACTCTTTGGATGCATAAGGGTAAAGGAATGACCCCGAAAGTGTCGGCACCCTATAGACCTAGAGGAGATGACCAAGGATTGTGTGGTGACCCAAGTAGGTTCCAGATCAATTTTCCATGGAAGTAATTTTTGATATCGTGATGTTTGTAGAGACATATGTGGCATGTTTCAACTTAGATTTGAAAGTGTACCTGTAAGGTGGGTTGTACCATCTCTACTCTTGGAATATGAAGAACTCTATATTTGTACTGCAACCAAATGCTTATTTCTTCTTGTTATGGGAGTGAGAGATAGGATAGTACGCATGCTATACACCAAGGATAAAGATGATGTGAGTTGGGACATTGCTATCGGGTATGAGGATAGAGATGATAACCTACCCTTGTGGAGCGAATGATACATGGATGGTTTGCAAACACTAAGAGTATTAAGGAAATCATATTGTGAGGATGTTTTATCATGAGCTATGTGGAATTTGCAAGTTAAGCAAGGTTGAGTTTGATCACCTTGAGGATGAGCTCAGAGCTTCTTGATGAAGACCAACTTAGAGTTTGAGATGGGATGATAAGTATAATACATGGAGGTGTATGTTACCTAACACCTAAGGATAAAAAGTAGTAATGAATGTTCTAGTTGAGATATAACTGCCTAGTTTAGCTAGAGACTAGAAGAATTTGAGGTTGTTCGGCTAACCCTAAGTTTGGAAGATGTGTTTTGGCTAACACTCGGATGTAACAAGATATGTTGAACAAGTTTATGGTGGTTTGGCTAGTCAGTTTAGTCCTTGATGTAGTGAAAGGATGGTGATAGAACCTCAGATGCACTTCTTTAGATAGGAAGGTAATAAAACCCTATTGAGAGTGGTTGAGGGTTTTTGAGGAATCGATCTTGAGGAATCATGACATACAAGAGATCATGGTTTTAAGATCACCAAACATCGTGATACTACAAAGATAGTAAGTGATAGTAGCACTTTGGTTCCTTGATGTGAAGTTGCATGTAGCATGTGGTCATGCAAGCCAAGAGTGAAGGACGAACACCAGTAACCCAGTGCTTTGACTTAGAGGTTAAAGAATCCTCGAGAGGGAATGGGAATTCATCACTACAAAGGTGGTGGTAAGTCTTCCCTAGACCAAAGAAGGTCAAGATACAATATGGGTTATGGTAGATCACCTTACCTAGATGATATGAGATAGAAAGAATGATGTCAAGGGACAGGTTTGGTTGAACTACTTAAGAGAGAAAGATGGTTCAACTACACCATGATGCAAGTTCAAAAGTTCTTGAGTATGACCTAAAGGTTCACTTCCATGAGATGGAAGTAGATACATGAAGAACTCGATGATAGTATAGTTTATCACCCCTAACTAATGGTTAGTTTGATCCAGACTAGAGGGTCTGATGAGAGCAAGTGTGCTTGTTCAGGGTGATATAAAGAGACAGTTCTTAAGATGTAATGTTAACCACCATAGCCTTTATCGGGATACAAGAAGTTCTATAGGGAGGTTGTGTCGGTCATCACTTCATTAAGATGATGTTGGTGAAGGACGCCTTGTGAAGGTCAGAAAAGAACCACAATGTGTGCAGATGAAGTCGATTTGATCGTGCAATGGTTGAGAGAGAGCCCAGTGGTGACATGAGTCACGAGCTGATGCAAAGCAGACTGACATGCAGTTCACTGTGAGAGAATATAATGTGAAAAACCGACCCCTCTGAGCTACAAGTGAGAAAGCTGAGTCCCCGATATATGGGTCCATTTGAGATGGATTGGTGGAGATGGTTGTGTTTAGACTTACCCCTCAGGATAACATGATGCATGATGTGTTCCATGAGTCTGATCTAGAGCACTATGTGAGGTACCCAAGCCATGTCCTGAGCCATGAACCTATTCAACTTTTGAGAGGCTGAAATGTCCTGAGTCACCTATGAGGGTATGATATATCAAGGTAAGAAAGAACTCATATGGAAGAATATGAGATGATGAAGGTTCTTGGGAAGCACCATGGAAAAGGTGAAGCCACATGGGAGCCCTGATGGACGTATGAAAGGCTTATCCTGTTTGTTTGCTTGCTTGATGGAATTTTGAGGACAAAATTCTTATAAGAGGGGAAGGATGTTACAACCCCAATTTTGGGTTCATGTGGAGAGAAATGAAATTTCTCATATTAGAGATATTGGAACAAATGATGATATAATTGATGTTGAATAAATAGATTTCACTTACAATAGCCTTGATGATTGTGTTGTGGGCTTTATTGGCTATTGGGCCCAAATAACAAGGAAATTCAATTAGTAAATGAATAATTGAGTTTTTGAGAAAAGAATGAAGTAGAAACCTCTAGAAGGCAAAGGAATGTAATCCAAGGATGGATTTCGTGCCTCTTGGGTTCCAAGGAGTCCAAAGTTGCAAAGAAAAGGCAATAAGAAAAGAAAATATTAATTAAGTATTTCTTTATTGAGAAAGAAATTGAAAACAATGATAAAATGTGGAAAATAAGTGGAAAGAGGTGTAATTGAGTTATCCTTAGTGGAATTTTCCATCTTAAGGATTCCTAATAATAAAAGGAATACCAATGAGGAAAATAAAAGAGAAATAAAGAGAAATTCTCAAAAAGAGATATTTTGAAAAGAAATTAATAAGATAATGAGAGATAATGGATAAAAGATAAGTTCAAGGCTAAGGTATATCCCCAAGATGAGAATTCGAGCCATTAAGGTTCCTTGAGGTTCAAGTAACTTAGAATAATAATTTAATAGCGATGGAAAGAGAAAATAGGTGAAATATATATAATTAAAGTGATATTTTGCACCTAAAAAAAAGGTACGTTTTCTTTTAGATAATGAGTCCAATTTTGGCACAGAGGTAGATTAAGTCTTCGTTAAGTTTCCCTCAAAATTTGGAATAAATTGGACACTCAGTTTGGGAGATATGTATTTTACAAAATTCATAAAGTGTAGAGGAAAGTATTTTGTCACGATTTTATTAGATCTATTTTGATATAAATGTGAGACACCACAGCCATTGGATTCGTATCCAACAGAGGTTGTGCTGTCACCTTCCTTAGTCAGACAAGGAAACAGTAGGTCAAGAGGGTAGTTTTTCCTAAACTGATATCTTGCAAAATAATGGACTAATCATTATGGCGATTAGTCCTGTGGATTCAGGAGAAGAATCTGAATCTAGAAGACCTAGGTTTTGGTGAGTTTCATAGATGCCAAGAAAAATGCCCAAATCTGCTTGGGACCTCCTTGTTGACCTGTCTATATATAGGGGGCATTGGACCCCAACAAAATGGCAAAAGCCTCTCATTGTGTTCGACTAAACTCTGTGAGGGGATTTGCTCTTTCAATTGCTTCTGGAGGTGCGTCCATTTGCACCCATCGTCTCCGTGAACCTGCTGAAGGGGCCGAAAGCTAGGTGTCCTGGTCCACATGACCTCGGGGCAATTGAGGCCCCAACCACCTTCAACGGAGTAGGACAGAGGAGGGGCGACGTGGCTGGCCATCTGAGGTGGGCGGGTCGAGGAGGAAGAGAGGCCGCCCCGTTCCTCTATTTTACAGAGTAAACAGGGGAGGCGGGCTCCCCTTCCGCGTGAGGAAGATGACATGGGGAGTAGGTAACCGGGTTGTCAAGCAATCAGATCCAAGGAAGGATCCGCAAGAGAAGGAAAAGGATCGATTTAGCAAGAAGTGAAGGCGTTGACGTGGCAGGCCACGATTGGCCCAAAGGTAATACTTTTTGTGAAATTCATAAAATTTGCTAGCAAACTCAGATGAGGAAAGTTAATACATGAAAGTTGATCAAAAAAACATGAAGAGCCCAATAAAAATATAATCAGATACTGTTTCTGCTTGCAATTCAAAAAGTATATAAAGATGATATCTTTAATAGTTTAATCAATGAAAAACCCTAACCTTTGATGATTAATGAATTAGAAAAGGGTTATATGGGTGTTTAAAATAGATATTAACATGTTGATAATACAAAGGGCATATTAGATCTAAAAGGATGATCTTAATGCGTAATTTGATTAATTTAGGGTTCCATATGCTTTAATGAATCTAGAACCCTAACTTTGGTAAATATGATCCTTAATGATTTTATTGGCCAAATCCATGTACAAAGCTGAGATATGATGGTTCTAATCTATTTAGAGTAAAAAAGTCCTTAATTCTGGATAAATATCCTAAAAATTATTGATTAGGGTTTTCTCATGAATAAAAGGTAGAATTATGGCAAATCGGGTTCATATGACCATAATGAACTTTGAATTGATGATGAATGAGCATAATGATCTTGTCATGGATTAAAAGGATAAAAATGGTAGTTTTAATATAAAAGAGGCATAATGGGCTTAATTAATGTTTAAGTGTGCCTTTAATCTGAAATTTGGGTTTGTAAGTAATTGTATAAAATTAGGATTTAAAATAGTGAAAGTGAAGTAAACCCCTAATTGCAAAGTAAACCCTAAAAAGAGGTAGAAATCCTAAAAAGGAATAGAAACCCTAAGTAGAAAGATGGTTTGGATAGATTTTAATAAAAAGGAATTGAATGTAATTTTAGGATTCATGTACTTGCTTGATTGGATGTCATTGATTGATTGGACTATTCTATCTTAGATCAGCCTAACAGGTATGTGGTTAATTATGAATAACTGACTTAGTTTCCCGAGGATTTTCTGGATGGTTAATCGCATTGGATGCAAATTATCAGTTTGGATGTTCATACTTGCAAATTATAAAGTCACTATGATTATCACATTAATAATAGAAGTATGTATTCTCGCACCTACATGCCACCCTGATGGATGATGCCAAAGGTCAGGCCCAGATGGGTAGACCAATGGGCACCATGAGTGGTGACCCCAGGAACCAAGCTCGGGAATGATAAGGTGGCCTATGATATTGCATGACTAGTGGGTACCATGAGTGGTGACCCCTAGGCACCAAGCTCGGGATTGAGAAGGTGGCCTTAAGTCATTGGCAAAAGAAACCCTAAGGTGGGTATGCCATGGTTAGGGCAAAAGCGGTGGAGAATGTCATACTGAAAAGTGTAAAATGGCTTGTTAATTAACTTGATTGTGATAATTAGATTGTTATCCATATGTGCAAACTTTCGGTTGTCCCCACATACAAGTATATTTCAATATGCTGACTGACGTTTTGTTTGTCGGAGTTTTAGGTACAACCCTGAAATGAACAAATAGTAAAGTGACAAATTGCGAAAATAAAACATAAAGTGCAAGGAGGATTAGATAGAGTAGATTCAAGCTTGGATAGATAGATTCCCAAAGTTTTAAAAGGTATGCAAAGTTTTAATTTTCTACCAAATTTTAGTTTAGTTGGTAAAATTTATTAATTGTTATTGATTATTTGTCGAACCTTTGATCTGGGTTATTAGATAACGGTTCTGATCTCTTGGTCTCCCTTAAGTGGGGGTTACCAGGAGGTGGGGTCGTTACAGGAACTTTGAGTGAATTACAGATATATGGTATCTCCATGACATTAAGAAGATATGTGGAGACTTGAGGGCATGAGTAATGAATAATCTGTCCCTCCTTTTTCTTGGGATTTTGGGGACTAAATCCTTGTTAGGGGTTTATAATTTGTAACATCCCTAACCTGGGTTATGTGTTAACCCTAGATGATTTGCCTAATAAGGTTTAGTAGATGCTTAATCTTATCTGGTGAAAAGTAATTAGGACTCAAGAGGAACTTATATTTCAATTTTAGTCCTTTTTGAATAATGTTGAAATAATGTTTTACTTGATTTGGACTAAAGTGCAAATTACCCAAGTTGAGGAGTTAAATTGCAAATTGTACATGATAATATGTTACTCATGTGTAAAAGCATCATGAGATTGTATATGATGTAGAGATATGGCTTATGGTAGCCTGAGTACCAAGAAAGAGCTGATAAAGCAATGTTTGTGCATTAAAACCTAGTTTTGGTGTAATGTGCAATTTACCCAAAACCCAGGGTTCAATATGCAAATTGCCACTTCAATAAGGTCCCTAATGTTTCTTGTCATCATGTAGAGCAAAGAAAATGAGAGGGATGCCTCATTTGAATTAATTTGGAGGAGAGAGAATCTTGATATTAAAATAATCAAGATTTAAGCCTAAGTGAAACCCTAATTCAATTTAGTGCAAAAATAAATAAACTAATTGAAGGGCTTTCAACCAAAATTAAAATGGTTGGATTCAGATGTGTGTGGATGACCTTGAGCTATTCAAGGACCACGAAATATCCCAAAGAGGTGAAAATGCCACTCACCGTTATTATAAGAAAAAGAATTTCCACTCAAAAATGGATATTACTATTATAAGGGTTAAGGTGCTTAATTTCTTTTCCCTTAATTCATGGATAATGGAAGGGATCTCGGTGGGGATAGAGATTCCTTTGCATGCAAGAAACCAAGGGGGAAGTGGTGTCAACAATTTTGGAATTAAATGAATTTTTATATAGCATTTTCTCTCTCATTGAATTTTTATAAAAAGACCTTTTACAAGCCAAAACAAAGGCTTTTTTGACCCCACTTCTTCTCCTTGCTTGTAAAACGACCAAGGGAGCTTTGGAGGATCAGGAGGAAGACCCGTAACCTGTTGGTAAGCTTCTTGACCTCCTTTCACCTTGAATCCATGGTGAAAATAAAAAATCAATGTATGAATTCTTCATATCTCGATCCCCTCTTCAATTCTAACCATTCATTTTCACTCAAAGCTTGAGGACGACCCTTGGAATAGTGAAAGGAGTTTCATCCACCATTTTTGACGTGAGCTTGAAGCTTTGGAGCTCATTTGGAGGTGGGTTTTATAACTTGAACCCTTGAAATTGTTATTGCATTCAACTCCTTATCAATTGTTGATGCTTTCTTCATTTCCGAAGTTTATTTTGGCTGATTGATGCAACCACCATGGAAATCACAGAAAACTTCATGGGTTTGGAGATTGATTATTATGACATCATCATAAGCACACACCTCTCCAAATATCCAAGGCAACCGGTTTCAACATAATGGTCCAAACGGTTTCACCAAACCGTTTGGTGACCAAACAGTTTCCAAACCGTTTGGAGACTTGAACCCCAAACCATTTAGAGGTGTTGACCATTTGGATGGGTTGACCATTTGAGGTCTGAACCCTAGTATGTGTTGGATGATTATCCAATGGCTCCAATTGATTAGTTCAACTTATGGACAAACTTTCAAATAGAAACCCTAATCGGCTAAGTGTTGATTTTGCAATTGATTGAGATGATGTTTTAGGTTGATTGACCCAAACGCTTTCAAAACCATTTGGGAATCACCCAAACGGTCTCAAGACCATTTGGAGGTCAACCAAGACCGTTTGGAGGTCTAGGGTTGAGTATGGTTGGGTATTTGAAGATCCAAATATACCAAATTGAAATACAATCAATTGTTGATTTGATAATCAATCCAATGATCCAAACCCTAATTGGATGTTATGGATTTTGATGATGAAATGGGAAAACGGTCTCAAGACCATTTGGAGATCACCCAAATGACCTCAAGACCATTTGGGGGTCATTCAATACCATTTGAGGTCAGGTCATATCATATAATGATGATGGTTCATTGATTTCAATTGAATTGGTTCTATAATGTCAACCATTGATGGTTCCTCAGTTTCAAAACCCTAAGTGATGGTTTCTTGTTTATCAACCCTAGTTCAATTGGGTTTAAAACCCTAAATTGAAGGTCTAATTGAATGGTGATTCAATGGTTCAATTGATGAATACTTTAGTGGTCCAATTGATACTTGGTTCATGGATTGGAACCTTGAATCAATTAAGTGTTGAAGACCCTTTTTGGTCCATTCGGTTTTGAGAGGGTTTTGACCAAATGGTCTTAAGACCATTTGAGTCCAAATGGTCTCAAGATCATTTGGGACCAAACGGTCTCAAGACCGTTTGAGACCAAATGGTCTCAAACCATTTGAAGACTCAAGTTCATTCAATTTCAAGATGTGTTGTCTAAACGGTTTCAAGAACCAACTTTGCTAAACGGTTTCAAACCATTTGAACCTAATTGGTCAAGACCGTTTGAGGCCTAAGTGACCAAGACTGTTTGAGGTCTAAGTGATTAAGACCCTTTGAAGTTCAAATTGGTTAAACCATTTGGACACTTAATATGATCAAAGGTCAATTAGCTATTTGATTATTAATGATATAGACCAATGATGATTATGAAGGTTAACCCTAACTATGTGTACTCAAGTGAAGAGTTGACCTAGATTAATCTTGGAATGTTTAACATCCTAGAGAGGATGAGAGGGAGAGAGAATGGGAGAAATTATGGCTTATTTAATAAGCCCTAATTCTCTCATTATGAATAAACATGTAATCAGGGTTTGTTTCATAATAATGAGATCATGAAATCCTCATTGAAAAGATTGAAGTACCTTGACCCTAATTTAGGGCAAGGTTATGTGAAACCCTAATTTAAGGGCAAAGCTCAGTGAAACCATAATCTAGGGTGATGATGTAACCCTAACTTAGTGCAACAATGTATGAAACCCTAATTTAATGGGAATTGCACATCCTAACCCTAATTTGGGTATGAGGTAAGAGAAACCTTACTTGGATGTGTATGGTAAACCTCAATCCCTAAAATGGGGTAAAGGTGCATGAAACCCTAATATAGGGTAGTGCTGCTAATTCTATGTGAAGACCTATCACTGGGTGATGTGTTGTGAAATCATAATTTCACATAATACTAGGTGAAACCCTGATATAGAAGGATGTTATGTGAAACTCTAATGAAGAGTGATACTAGGTGAAATCCATATATATGTGAGATGCTATGTGAACCTCAAATTATAATTATGGAAATCCTATTCCTATTAATGGAATAGTGATTAATGTGTTGACAAATGTAACACCTAGAGGGGTTGATAATGGATATCCTTACATTAATAATTCCTGACTCCAGAATGAGTCCATATCATTAGCAATGGTTGTATATTCTAAATAGGTGAATTATAACCAATATATTGCATGATGAATGTGATGAAATATTACATAAGGTATTAGGATGGGAAATACCCTAATACAAGCTAAGTGGATGAACTCAAGTAAGATGAAGGTGTTGAGGGAAGTGATACATCAAGATATGATAGATATCACATCCAACACCCCGATTCTGATATACCTTGATGTGTTATAAGTCCATTATGATTGGATGGGTGACACATGAGATGTGTCATGTCAATTGTTACATTGAGATGTAATGCACCATGTTGAATGTAGGCTAACACACATTATGAAAAGGTTAATCCAAATCAATTAACATTGATGCAATCATATTCTGGTAAAGATGAGAGAGAAACTCACACTTGGTGTTGATACTTCATTCAATGATGAGTGATGAGAATAAATAAGTATGATTGAATACTTATGTTATCAATATTGGCTCTTATCTGAGTGAAGCAATGATATAGGGCTGGATCATTAATAGTATGATCCTAAGAACCTAAGAGGTTACTTATGGAAAACCCTAATGAAGGGTGCTGATATGAAAAAGAAACCATGAACCCTAAAGAGGGAATAGTGGTATTACTTAGTGTTGTATGGTGTTGATATGAAAGCATTATAATTGTTATCATGAATACTAGTCATGCAGGAATGATGAGATGAGGAGTATAGCTAGGTATGGGATATGATGCTTTGTGTATTGAGAATGTTTTATAGGCTTTATAAGCCTTAATATGCTTTGTGTAGTAAGAATCATTGTGCTTTGTGTACTATGTGCAATACTTTGTGTAGCAAGAAATCATTGTGATTTGTGTACTATGTGCAATACTTTGTGTAGTAAGAATCATAATGTCCTTGGTCAGATGACCTGAAAGTATTAAGTTACCTAATAAGTGGTAATAAGTATCCTATGATGAGATATGGGTTCAGATGCCCAGATTCTATAATCATGATGATGAACTTGTTAAGAAGTGGAAATGTACTTGATGAGTTGAGGGATTAAGATCCCAATACTTTGTGAAAAGAATGTGGCTACATGCCATGACTCCATAATGACAATGCTAGGCATTAGATATACAATCTAAGCATGAAGAGAGTTAATGTTATGGTAAAGATTCTACAGTGAATAAATGTTATACATGGTCTTCATATTCCTTAATGGATAAGTGACATGTTGCTCTATCAAGTTATAGCTGCAATGCTTTTGGTAAGAATAATGTTCTAATCTGTTAGACATTGAATTAACTGCTGTCAAACAATTATGATTCCTCTGTTCATATTTATCTTCTTAAGATGCAATAATAATGTTTATGGCAGAGAATTATATCTCTCGCTGGGGCAATTTACAATTCTCTCACCCCCGTGGGAACCACATTTTTAGGTGGACGCGGATGAGGAGGCAGGAGTCCTTCAGTAGGAGAAGGATAGCAGCAGCAGCAGGGACAACAGTGAAGTCTCAGGTGGAGACTCTGGCTGTTATGCCTTGTATAGATGTAGATAGAGTCCTATGTGTCGTCTCTGTACTCTCATGTCCTCAGAGTAGTAGTTAGTGCTTTTGAGATTTTGGCTCAGTACCTCGAGATTTTACACTGCTTGTGTTTAGTTTAACAATAGCAGTTGATGCTTGTAATTTTTAGAAAGAGATGATACATGATATGTACTTTTGAAAATAGAATGTAAATGTGTTACTTTGGTTCTATGTGAGAAAGTTTTCTTTGATGGATCTCTTGGTAAAAAGATTTTAATTTTTAGTGATTTTCGGTAATCTGTTGCTTAGTGAATGCTTCCGCATTAGTTAATTATGTTTGTGTGAGTTGTATGCCACATTATGGCCTAGCACGATACCGTCTTGGACCATAAAGTGGCATTTCTCCCAGTTCAAGACAAGATGTTTTTCTTCACAGCGCTACAACACTAAAGATAGGTTTCTTAGGCATACCTCAAAACCTATTTCATATATAGAGAATTCGTCTATGAAGACTTCTACTATGTCTTCCAGAAAGTCTAAAAACATAGATATCATACACCACTAGAAAGTCGTTGGTGTGCTACACAAACTAAATGGCATCCTTCTAAAGGCATAAGTGTCATAGATGCAGGTAAAAGTTGTCTTTTCTTGATCATCGGGATGAATAAGTACTTGATAAAATCCTAAATACCCATCCAGGAAATAGAAATAGTCATGGTGAGCTAGTCTTTCTAGAACTTGGTCTATAAATGGCAGAGGGAAGTGGTCCTTTTTGGTGGAAGTATTTATCTTGCGATAGTCAATGCACATACACCAACATGTTACCGTCCTCGTTGCCACTTCATCTCCGTCTTCTCCATGTATCACTGTCATTCCACCCTTCTTAGGCACCACATGGATGGGGTTAACCCAGTTGTTGTCACTTATAGGGTAGATGATCCCAACATCTCGCAGCTTTATAACTTCCTTATTTATGATTTCCTTTAGCATTTGGTTTAGCTTTCTCTATGGTTGAGCTAAAGGCTTAGCTATTTCTTCGAGATGAATTATGTGCATGCATAGGGTCGGGTTGATACATATGATGTCTTCTATAGAATACCATATAGCCTTTCTATGCAGTCTGAGCTCCTTTAGCAACTTCTCCAGTTGGTCATCCGTTAAGTTGGCATTAACAATCACTGAATTTCTCTCTTCTTTGTCCAGGAATTCATATTTCAGCCCCTCCGGAAGTGGTTTCAATTCTGGTTTTTACTTTGGTGCTTTCTTCTCCTCAGGTGTTTGCTCTAGCAAAGTGTACTTCACAGTCTCAAATATCTCTTCATCGTTGCCGAATTCCTATTCGGGTTGATTCAGGTAGTCCAAGATATCTACAACATCTTGGCCTTCCATTGTAGGGTCCTGACTATTCAAGGCTCGCATGAGGGGATCGACAATTTCCTTGTCCTCTTGTACCTCTTCACAATATTGATTGTAGCTATCCGTGAAGCAGACTGACTCAGAGAGAGAAGGTCCCCTCATGGCGTCTTGTACCTAAAAATCAAGGTGATCATCCCCCACTGGCAAGGTGATGACTCCTTTTGCTACATCTATTAAGGCTCTCTCAGTTGTGAGGAAAGGCCTTGCAAATAGCATTGGGCATTTAGAGTCCTCGACCATGTCTATCATTACTATATCTCATGGTATGAATAATCATCTGATCTGTATCAGAACATCTTCAAGTATTCCTATTGGTCTTGTAAAGGTGTGGCCGGCCAACTCGATTTCCATCCCTATCTTCACCATGTCCGTCAGCCCAAGCCTTTGTGCTAGAGTCAAAGGCATTAGACTAATGCTCTCTCCCAAGTCGGCTAACCCCTTTCTCTCCACATTGTCTCCGACGTAGAAGGGTATATTGAATGCCCTAGGGTCCCTCTTCTTGGCTAGTAACTCAGCTTGAATAAATGCACTTGACATTTTCGCCAATGGAATAGTCTTGGTGTGATCTCCTCTCCTTCTCTTCGTGATCATGTCCTTAAAGAATTTTGCATATGTCATTATTTCTTCGATTGCATCGAGAAAGGGTACATCCAAGTGTAGCTCCTTTACGACTTCCATAAACTTTTTGTACCTCTTCTTCAAATGTGCCTTGATCAGTTTGTAGGGGAAAGGAACTCTTAGAGAATAGTGGTTTCTCTTTGAAAGGACTTCTCCTATAGGATCCAAGTTCTTTTCTCTTCTTCCTTCTTCTTTTTGTGATTCCCTTCTTCTCCTCCACTAACAGCTTGTTCTTTCCCTTTGGATTCTTCCGTTGCTTTCTCATTCTCATATTGTTGATTACTATGACTTCCTCCTTCTTTGGCGTTGTTAGTGTTAGGATCTTCCAACATTCTCCCAGATCGGAGAGTGGCCTTTTTTATAGTCTCAGTATTTGATGGGATCTTTCCCAAAGGGTTTTTCATGAGTTCAGCTAGTTGTGCAAGCTGTTGATCAATCTGCCTTTGGTGAGTTTGCATGTCTGACATTTGAGTTTGCATTGTAGTTAGCACTCTTGAATTAGTGATAGCACTTTGAGCAAGTTGGTCATTCATCGAAGCTTGCCTTTTCGCAAAGCCAAATATTTGAGCAATCATGTCAGTTTGGTTGTTGTCTTTGGCTTGGCTCAGCCCTTGACCTTGTCAACTCACATTTTTATTCTGACTTTGGTAGTTTCACTTATTCGTCTGATAGTTAGTAGTCCTAGTGTATTGAGTCGACCCTCCTTTCTTCTCGAATCCTGGAGGGGGTTTAGACAAATTACCCAGTTGATGTGTGTTTTCCGCAGCTTCCTTGCTGCCATAGTTAAACCCAGGATGATCTTGTCGTTTGAAATTAACATAGGAGACATTCTCAGTTTCTTCTTCATTTTAACTTTCTTTGCTCTCCTCTGGTTGGGTACAGATACAGTTGTCAATTCCATGTCCTCCTTCTCTACAGGTAACACATTTCATGGCTTTCTCCGTGTATTTCTTGCCCTTGCCCCCAGTGTCTTTTAATTGTATGACATCGGTGGTGATTTTCTGAATCTAGGCTGTAATAGTCTCCAAGGCTTTGACTTTAACTGATGGTCCTTCATATCCTGCTTTCTTCACTAATCCTCCGTCATTTCTATCGTAATCCATGCCTACTTGAAGTGCATCCATGTTATCAATTATCTTCATAGTTTTGCTCGATTTCTTTCCAAGAAAGTCACTCCGGACAGTTGCATTCAGTGAAGTTCTCTCCGTGGGAGTTAGCCCATTGTAAAAGGTGGTCACCAGGAACCCCTTACGGTAGTTGTGGTGAGGACAATCTCTATGGTATTCTTGAAAGTGTTCCCACACCTCGTGAAGGTTCTCTTCCAATTTTTCCACAAAAGAAGTGATCTTTTGCATGTTACAGATAGTTCTCTCAGTAGGATAGAATTTAGTAACAAAGGCATCTACAAGGGGTCTCCATCCACCTATGGACTGGTGGGGTAGGTTGAGGTACCAGGACAGAGCCTTATCTTCAAGGGATAAATTGATCCCTTACAATATATCACTTCTTGAGGGACTCCCCTCATCTTAATGGTATCGTAGATGTTTTTGAAGGCATCTAGGTAATGGTATGGATTTTTGCTCCTTGAATTTCCACGGTATGGTTTGTTCTGGATCATCGAGATTACATATGGTTTCAATTCAAAGTTCATTGTGTTGAAGTGTGGGATGACAATTGGGCATCTAGATTTGTTGTCTCTAGTTGCGGCTAACTCTCTAAGAGTTTTTCCTTCTTCATCATCTTCGCTCTTACTATTCCGATCATCATGCTCATGTTCATCCTTACGGTGATTGCGATGGTGCCTTCTACGGTGATGGTGACGTCATTCTTCCTTGCGTCATTCTTCCTCACGGTGATGACCATCTGAGTGACGATCATCTCTATCTTCATCCATATCATGTGGTGGGGGTCATGTTGAACTCTTGCATTCCGATTGTCCCCAGTAAGATTGCCATCCACACAAGGCGGCATGGTGACTTGAGGTTAAGGTGAAAAATCAAACGAATCTTCTTCCCTCATGTTCCCTGAATAGACCGCACAGTCGAGTTAGGAAACTGGACGTGTTAAAATGAACTATTCTATGTAATCACAGGACAACAGATTTAAGGTTTCTGTGCAGTCAAGCTTATTACTAAGCTTGAGGCATGAGAGTATAGTGAGTGGATTCAAGTTCTTAACATTGTCGTTTTGCCTTATCCCCAACAACGACACCAAAAATTTGATCGACCTAAATCACGCGTCCAAAATGGAGCAGATCCAGAGTAGTTGGACTTTTAAGATTATAACCCGACACTCAAGCCCCCGCAACTATTATATGGGGTCTGATGTAGTAATTGGGGACGAACCACATGGACAAGGTCGGTAGGTGTTAAGCACACAGAGTCTCACACTCATACACTCCGGACGAACAGATGGTTTTAAAAAGGTTGTTCCCTAAAGAACTATGGTACTTCAGTCAAAACAAAGAAAGTTAAAGGAAAGAAAATCACAAAAAGAGAAAAATGATTACAAATGGTAGGAAACAAAGATATGGAAGGAAACTCAGAACAGGTTTCACCGACTAAGGTCTCTCACCAACATGCAAAATTCACACCCCTTCGTATACTCCTAGCAAGATTACAAGCTGTCATAAAAATGTCTATTCCCTCCTCTCTCGAGATAAGGATAGATCTAGGATCTAAGGTGGCCTCTCTCGAGATAACCACCCTACAACCACACAACAAACCATATGACCGTAAGCTTTAGCATTCAACATTCTCATGCATTCATACTACTTCATAACACTAGATAAAGAAGATACTACTCTTTTGAGGTACCAACGATCAAACATCACAAGATGGTAGCTAAGCATACAAGTGAAGCATTAAGAACAAGCATATGAAGATAATCTTAATAAGATCATATATATCAAAGGGAAGCAAGAATGTACATGTTGGGAGAGCCTTAGTGGTTACTCCCAACCCAAGTTAAATGTTTAGCCACACATATCAACAGACAGCATAACGACATTACAAAATGATAGATACATCACAACCACGAAGAAGGGGGGGGAGTACAACGTAATGGAGATGATGGATCTAGATGGAGAGAGAAGATGGCAATACACCAATATACTCCTTCAAATCTAGATCCAGAATGGGTGATGCGGAGGCTTCTCCTTCTTTTGAGGAAGAGGGTGGTCAGTCTTCTCTCTCCTCCAACTTCTGCCTTCAGACATCCTAGACTGATTGTATGGATGTGGGTAGCTATTGAATTTGGTAGCACTTCATGGTCCTGATGATCTGATGATGTGACAAGTTGAGGTGGGTGGCCTATTTATAGGTGTTGTCCACCGACTTAACCATATGGGCCACATTCGCGGTAGGACTCGGTTGAGGTAGGGTCACGGTCACGACTGGGGTGTAAGTGTGGCAACACATCCCATTATCATACAGATAACAAGGTGTTACGCGAAAACGTGCGAAAATCACCATAACCACAGATTATGAAAACATGGGTTAATTAAAACCGATTGCGGAAAACTGATAAACTGAGAAACATATTACGTTCCAGTCCATATCCTGTAAGAAAACATGGTATATACATCTCCATACAAGCCTGGATACATGTCCACAGCTTAGAGCAACAGTTGTCCTGTCAACACATGAGTTCACCACCTGTTCATACATATAAGGGTCCATAAATGGCCATCAGCAGGATATACAAACATCATCGATCGTTATCGTGAAAACATCGTCAAAACACTGCCAAGGACCTGAGAGTACAGGGATGACTCTAGACTCTACACCAAGACATCAAAACAGCAACATCTCCAAAGCTTGCCTTCTACAGATCTTCTCGCTGCTCGGCCGCAACTCCGCGACCACCACCACGACAAGCTCGACCGCCTAAAAAGGGTGTAAACCAGTGGAGTGAGACAATTGAACAATTGTCTCAGCGGGAAACATAACTTCCCACCGCAACTATAGAACCTCGGCAAGATAAACTATAACAACAAATATCTAATAACAATTATAACAAGAGCAATCTATATAAAACAAATCATTCTTACCGACAAGCTTACCAGCTGTTCAGAAGCATATAACCAGATATATCTCAAGAATATGATTTGCAAGATAAGATGTATCTCTATGTAACATGATTATCAGAACAAGATATAATGTCATATAGCCTGATTATTAAGATCAGACATATTATCACATAACTTGCAAGGTACAACAGAGATAATACACAAACAAGGCCTCAACCAATGTTTCGTATTTATCCTAAGCAATACAGTTGTATTACGTATTATTATGCCCTGAGGATTTGAATCGTACCATTCAAATCCAACCTCTAGCTGCGAATCCTAAATCCAGTGCCATACAAGGTCAAATGGAAGAGCCAGACTCCACGACCTCCCACCTCGTAGTCAGTACACGAGTACAACACAAGCAGGACCGTAGTCACATGCTGAAGTGGTCTAAGCCACAAGGACAGCTTCATAGGCTACCCTCACTCTAGCCCGCCTTGGTACATGTCTCAGCGCTAGTAAAACTGAGCCACGGGCCTGTTCACCGTGCTCTGAGCCATGAATGCATTCATGCTCCTTACATCACATATCCTGAGCCATGGGCCTATTCACCATGCTCTATATACATATCTGAGTCTGTAACCGAAGTTACACTCTTACCTCCTCATTTTCAGGCTAGGAGCAACCTACACATATTCAACAATATGCGCTTCCAGGTTAACCCGTAGGAGAACCTGTTTCACCATCACCAAGTCCTGACGATGATGGATCTATGGCCAGGGCAACTATATGATATAATTCCACTATAATTAATTAGTGTCTTTTAGATGTATTGCAGGATTCAACCAAGTTATAGTCATGCAAGATATGATAGGAAATAAAGAACATTATATTATTATTATTGAGACCTCATCAACATGATCCAGCATCACATGTTACTACTTGGCCTCTTGCCAACCATCCAGATCCATATCAAGGATCATTACATACCATAGGATATCAATCCCTCATCATGTACTGTCACTGCCGTCCAAGGCTCACATCATCATCAACACATTACATATATAATCTCATAGAACAAATGTCAAGGTAATGTTACTCATCACATGTGTCTCATAGCCCTTTCATGGCTACACATCACCTGCATGGTTAGGATACATAATAACCATAGATTCAACATAAGGAATATGCTCACTATCATGAGTTATCATTCAAGATAATCTATTTATCAATATTGCACTATTTGATGATCGAGTTTGTTAAGCACATTGTACCATAATCATGCTTACCCTTATCTCAGGATTATACAACAATCAAGGTATTTAATCTATATGGAAAGTATGTTGGATATACAAGGCAACACTAATTTTACCAAAATCATCACTGTTACCATTCACTGTCATTGTTATTGCTTTTATCATTAAGCACCCACTAATGCACTACTATTTAAACATTGTCATTAACAAGTAAGCACATGACTCATATCAATATCATGTCATGACTACTTTTGATACCATTATTACTATTATAATCATCATTATCTACTATTATCTTTATTGCTATACCATTAAGCAAACTATTAATGTGATTGCCACTTAGTCACATTATTCCAATCATTACCATTATTATTACTTTCTCTTACTAGCAAGGCATCAACACAACTAACATCTTTGTTATCAACACATTATCATCATGGCTATGTCATTAATACCACCATGTCATTTGATTGTTGCTAAGCAAGGCATTACTACCGAGATTTGGTTATTCATAAGTGTCTACTGTCATGATACTTGGGACCGTCACCAAAGGACCTAACTTCCTTCACCTAAGATCTCACAACCCTCACTATAGCTGACTTGCTCGGCTAGGCCTGCATCCAGTCTGCTGCTCGCGCGCCCCTTCACAAGAGGACCAGGCGAGATGGGTGTCGCGCATTAGGGAGTGCTGCGCGGCTCACCCCATCGGGCAACAGGGGTACCGGGTGAGCAATCTTGGTGTCGGGCGACACAACTAGTGCCGGGTAAGCCAAAGATGCCGGGCGACACAGGGCGTGCAAGATTAAGCCGCGTGAGCATAGCCTATCGGGCGAGCAAAACTATCTAGGCATGCACGGTGAGGCTGAACGGGCAAGGTGGAACTGATCAGGGCAGTATCGGGCGAGCGGGGCACAGCATGGGCAAGCAGACACGTAGAGTAATCACTGAGACCGGGCGAGCAAGGCGTTTGAGTGAGCAGAACTATATTGGGCGACAGGGTTACTGGGCGACACGCGTGCAGGTGAGCAAGGGAAAAACCGAGCGAGCAGGCTTGTGGAGTGAGTAGAGCAAAGTATATCGGGCGAGACAACACTGAGCTTACTGAGTGTGCAACCCATCGGGCGAGCAGGGCCAGAGTGCTCATCCGCTCAAGGCACAAAAGAGAAGCTTTGCTTACTCAAACCAGGCAAGGGGAAACTAGGGCAAGGCTGTCGGGCAGCACCTCCCCACACATCTCGACCAAGGTTCAAGCCATCTAAATGAGCTCACCATCTTGCCCAAGGTGAGATGAGAGTCTTTCTCGGGCCACTAGGTCATAAGCTCACCTCAATCGGGTAGGAAAGAGGGGTATTGCTCACGACACTAGAACCAAAGGAGAAAGGAGTGTTGCTTTCCTAAACCCTAGATTACAAGGATCGGCCAACATGCAAGTTAAACAAGAACCAACTACTAACATATATAGGCAAGATTAAAACAACATATGAGAGAAGAGGATAGAGTAGTTAGGGTTAGAGTCATGCAACCCGCCTTAAGCTCCAAGGAAGAAGAAGCACTTCAAGCTCTAAGGGTATCTCGACCACTAAGGCTCCTCCAAGGGTGTGTATCGGCCACCACCTTCCTTCTCCAAGGGTGTATCGGCCTCCAAGCTCCTCACACAAGGGTGTGTCAGCCACCAAGCAAGGGAAGAGGGAGAGAAAACTAAAGGGACCTCAAGCTATGGAAGGAACCACCTATATAGGAAGGAAGGGAGGAGAAAACAAGGTAAACCCTTGCTATGTGTCGTCCACCCAAGGGACACATGTCCACCAACTCAAGCCACCTTCTTGCAAGCCGTAGGACACTTGTACAAGATGTGCACCATGTGTTCCACCAAACATGACCAAGGTTGAACCAAGCATCATGGGCGACACACCAAGCTAGCCCTAGGTCGACACAAGCTCTACTTGGCTGATACAAGGCCCAAGCAAGCCCAAACAAGGAGCTCCAAGGCCCAAACAAGCTCAACAAAGGCCCAAAGGACTCAAACAGCAAGCCCAAGCCTTCCTCTCAACCCTAGAGGAAGCAAAGAGGGGAAACATCTCACAAGAGGGCAAACTTACAAAACCCTAATCACTACTCAAAGGTGATTAGCAAGCATCAAACCACCAAGGTTAAGCAAAACAAATAGGGTAAACCCTAAACGCAGGTCAGGGTCCTTACAATCTAACCCCCTTTAAGGGATTTCGTCCCCGAAATCCAAAGAGAAAAGCGAGGGATACTTCCTCCTCATCTCTTCCTCAAGCTCCCACGTGGCTTCCTCGACGCCACGACGTTGCCAAAGAACCTTCACAAGAACCAGATCTTTCTTCTTCAACTTCTTGATCCTTCTGTCAAGGATCACCACCGGACCTTCCTCGTAGGTCACATGTGCATCAAGCTCAACCTCAACTGGCTGTATCACTGTACCTGAATCCGGATGACTTTTCTTCAACATACTGACATGAAACACTGGATGCAACTTGTGCAACTCTGGAGGTAACCCTAAATCGTAAGCTACTCTGCTAACACGTGCTATCACTGGGTAAGGCCCCATATACCTGGGAGCTAACTTACCCTTCCGTCCAAACCTTAGCACACCTTTCCACGGCGAGACTTTAAGGTACACTTTGTCTCCAACCTAGAACTCCAAAGGTCGTCGGCGATTATCTGCATACGACTTCTGTCTATCCTGTGCCACTTTCAATTGTTGATGTATCACCTTGATCTTATCTGTTGTCTGTTGAACTAACACAGGACCCAAAAGATGATATTCACCTGATTCATACCAACACAAAGGAGATCTGCACTTCCTTCCATACAAAGCCTCATAAGGAGCCATGTTGATGCTACGCTGATAACTGTTGTTGTAAGCAAACTCTATCAAACTCAGATGTACATCCCAGCTGCCTAGGAACTGCAAAACACAAGCTCGAAGGAGATCTTCCAAAATCTGAATAGTCCTCTCAGACTGTCCATCTGTCTGCGGGTGAAAAGCTGTACTGAACCTTAACTGCGTTCCCAACGCCTTGTGCAACTGTTCCCAAAAACGACTTGTAAACTGAGGACCTCTGTCAGAAACTATCATTGCTGGCACACCATGCAAATGTACTATCTCATCCACATATTTTTGGGCTAGTTTCTCAGCTGTATACATTGTCTTCACTGGCAGGAAATGGGCAGACTTCGTCAATTTGTCCACTATCACCCAAATGGAATCATGATTTCTAGTTTTCCGGGGTAGACCAACTACGAAATCCATGGTTATATGATCCCATTTCCACTGCGGTATCGGCAGAGGTTGCAACGTACCTGCCAGCTTCTGATGTTCAACCTTCACTTGCTGACACACTGCACATCTTGCCACGAACTCAGCTACATCCTTCTTCAAACCGGGCCACCAATACAAGTCCTTCAGACTATGATACATCTTGGTGACACCTGGATGCATGGCATACATCGACATATGTGCTTCTTCAAGCACCAACTTCCTCATATTATCAACATCTGGAACCACCATCCTGTCACGATAGCACACTAGTCCATCCTCAGACTCACGAAACCCATCACGCTTGTCGCTGCCGAACTCTGATCTAATGGACTTTACTGCATCATCTGTCTGATGTGCATCCTTGATCTACTGTCTCAACATAGGCTTCACTTGCATCTGTGCGAAAAGACCAGACAATGAGGAAACTTCCATCTGTACATTCATCTATCTCAGAGAAACAAACATATCTCGCCTGTGGCATACCAGAGAACTCAACTGTGCCTTCTTTGAAGAAAGAGAAGAAGACTTCCTGCTAAGCGCATCAGCTACCACGTTCGCCTTACCAGGATGATACTCGATAGTGCAGTCATAGTCGTTGATCAACTCCATCCATCGCCATTGTCGCATGTTCAACTCATGTTGCGTGAAGATATACTTCAGATTCTTATGATCCGTAAAGATCTGACACACTTCCCCATACAAATAGTGTCTCCAAATCTTTAATGCATGAACCACTGCTGCCAGCTCCAAATCATGAGTCGGGTAGTTCTCCTCATGCTTCTTGAGCTGTCGCGAGGCAAAAGAAACCACATGATTTTTCTACATCAACACGCAACCTAAACCTTTCTTGGAAGCATCACAGAAAACAACACAGCCCTTCCCAGGCTCTGGCAAGATCAATACTGGAGCACTGGTCAGCTTCTCCTTTAAACTCTGGAAAGCTTGCTGAAATTGACTATTCCAAACAAAAGGTACATCCTTCCTGGTCAACTTCATCATCGGCAAAGCTATCGAACTGAAGTCCTTGATAAACCTCTGGTAGTATCCTGCTAAACCAAGGAAACTACGAACTTCTGTCGGCGTCTTCGGTTGTTCCCAATCTGCAACAGATTCCACCTTCTTCGGATCTACCTTGACTCCTTCAGTGGATATCACATGGCCCAAGAAGGTCACTTCATCCAGCCAGAACTCACACTTACTGAACTTGGCATACAACTGATGTTGGCGAAGAAGAGTCAATGCTCGACGAAGATGTTGCTCGTGCTCTAGCCTGTCCCGACTATAGATCAAGATGTCATCTATAAAGACTACAACAAACTGATCTAAGAAGGGGCGGAACACTCTGTTCATCAGATCCATGAAAGCTACAGGTGCATTGGTCAATCCAAACGGCATAACCACAAACTCATAATGACCATACCTCGTCCTGAAGGCTGACTTTGGTATGTCATCCGCCTTTATTCTCAACTGATGATATCCGGACCGTAGATCTATCTTCGAGAACATTGTAGCACCACGCAACTGATCGAACATATCATCTATCCTTGGCAACGGGTATTTGTTCTTGATCGTGACCTTGTTCAGCTGCCGGTAGTCTATACATAACCGCATCGAACCATCCTTCTTTTTAACAAACAACACGGGAGCACCCCATGGTGACGTACTCGGTCGGATAAAACCTTTCTCCAATAACTCTTGCAACTGCTTCTTCAGCTCTGCCATCTCTACTGGAGCCATCCTGTATGGTGACTGTGCAACTGGCTGTGTTCCAAGGATCAGATTGATCTCGAAATCAATCTCTCGGGGTGGAGGAGCACCAGGAAACTCCTCAGGAAACACGTCTGCGAACTCTCGAACCATGGACACCTCCTCAAGACTATGACCTTTCGCCTTGGTAACCACAACGGTATCCACCACGTGAGTTAGGAACGCCTCACATCCTTGTCGTAACAACTTATCTGCCACCATAGCTGATACTGAACATGTCGGAAGAATCTTCCTATATCCCTGGAAGACCCACTTCTCTCCAGTAACATCGAACACTGCCTGCTTGGATCCACAGTCCAAGACAACCTTATACTTCTCTAGGGTATCCATCCCGAGGATAACATCAAAACAATGCATATCAAGTGGCATAAGATCCACTTGAATGCGATGTCCCGAGAAAGACAAAACAGAAGATGGGCACTCTTCTCGAAGCAAAGAAGAACCATCAAAAGGGGTTTTTAACAACAAACTATGTTTCTTACAGCTAGCATGTAAATGACAGTTCTCAAGCATACTATAGGCGATAAAAGAGTGTGTAGCACCCGGGTCAACCAGAATAGATATAAAGCAAGAAGAAGACATATCAGAATGAAATAACTTCATCTGACCTGTCACTACTCGCGGGTTGACTACCGCCTCCGGCTGATTCATAGCATAGAATCGAGCCGTTGCTTGCTGTCCACGACCTCTGCTTCCTTGAGTAGACGATCCATCTTGGGACGCCTGACCGCGTCCTTGGCCTCTGCTACCACTGGGTTGTGGTCTCTCAGACTTCTGGAAACTCTATCTCGGCTGCTGCGTCACTTCAACATCTCTATTCGGGCAATTAAGCCTGAAATGCCTGACTTGTCCACAAAGATGACATGCCTTGTCCTCAAATCGTGATCTAGCTGGTCCTGTTACTGCCATAGAAGTCTAACTGTGCTCCTTAGATGGTGAAGAAACATAGCCTCTCCCCTTACTCGGAGACCACTGAATGGTATACCAGCACTTCTCATCGCTGACAGTGCCGAAAATCTGGGCTTCTTAAAGCCACCAAACCTTCGTCCTTGAAACTGAGTAGGTCTTTTAAGAGACATAGACTCTCTTTTCTCCCATATTGTCCTCTCGATCCGCCGAACTGATTCCACAAACGTAGCAAACCGCTCTCGATTTTCCAACGCAGACACCGGGGTTGTCAACTCAGCACTTAAACCCTTCTCGAAACGTCTGATTCGTTCCTCATCTGTTGCCGCCATGTGAAGACAGAACCTCAACAGATCCATAAACTTAGCTTCATACTCGGTGATGTTCATCGTCCCTTGTCGCAACTTCTCAAACTGACTGATCTTCTCATCCAGATACGTCTTTGGAAAGTATCTGGTGATGAACTCGCGTCGAAACACTTCCCAACATTTCACCTCACCAGGCCGCTTCTCTTCTTCGATGGTCCACCAGTGACTAGCACTACCTTTCAGAAGGTAGACAGCATGCTTTACCTTGTCTGCTTCAGGGATGTCAAGGATCCAGAAAGCCTTCTCGAGACTTGTCAGCCACAGATCTGCATCCGCTGGATCAGCCGTTCCAGCATAATCCGAAGCTCCAACTCGGTGAAGCCGCTCAAAGGTCTTCCCAATACTCGATGCTTCTCCATGGGGAACCTGTGCTCGCGGAGGAGGCACTGGTAATCGCTCAACCATGAGATTCATCGTAGCCATTAACTGCCCCATAAGCTGTTGGTAGGTAGGATGTTCAAGTATGGCTGGGTTAGGTTGGGGGACCTCAGGCACCCGATCTTCATATGACTGTCCATAGGCTCCATCAACTGATGCAGCATCACTATGCTCAGGAGCATGTTCTTCATGGTTTCCAGACATCTTGGATTTTCTTCTGCTGGGGCAGAAGATTTTGTAAGAAAACTTGGAAAACTCATAAGAACAGACTCAACCTAATCCTAGATCCCTGTAGACTCAGCGAACCTAAGGCTCTGATACCAAAAACTTGTGGCAACACATCCCATTATCATACAGATAATGAGGTGTTACGCAAAAACGTGCGGAAATCACCATAACCACAGATTATGAAAACACGGGTTAATTAAAACCGATTGCGGAAAACTGATAAACTGAGAAACATATTACGTTCCAATCCATATCCTGCAAGAAAACATGGTATATACATCTCCATACAAGCCTGGATACATGTCCACAACTTAGAGCAACAGTTGTCCTGTCAACACATGAGTTCACCACCTGTTCATACATATAAGGGTCCATAACTGGCCATCAGCATGATATACAAACATCATCGATCGTTATCGTGAAAACATCGTCAAAACACTACCAAGGACCTGAGAGTACAGGGATGACTCTAGACTCTACACCAAGACATCAAAACAGCAGCATCTCCAAAGCTTGCCTTCTACAGATCTTCTCGTTGCTCGACCGCAACTCCGCGACCACCACCACGACAAGCTCGACCACCTAAAAAGGGTGTAAACCAGCGGAGTGAGACAATTGAACAATTGTCTCAGAGGGAAACATAACTTCCCACCACAACTATAGAACCTCAGCAAGATAAACTATAACAACAAATATCTAATAACAATTATAACAAGAGTAATCTATATAAAACAAATCATTCTTACCGACAAGCTTACCAGCTGTTCAGAAGCATATAACCAAATATATCTCAAGAATATGATTTGCAAGATAAGATGTATCTCTATGTAACATGATTATCAGAACAAGATATAATGTCACATAGCCTGATTATTAAGATCAGACATATTATCACATAACCTGCAAGGTACAACAGAGATAATACACAAACAAGGCCTCAACCAATGTTTCGTATTTATCCTAAGCAATACGGCTGTATTACGTATTATTATGCCCTGAGGATTTGAATCGTACCATTCAAATCCAACCTCTGGCTGCGAAGCCTAAATCCAGTGCCATACAAGGTCAAATGGAAGAGCCGGACTCCACGACCTCCCACCTCATGGTCAGTACACGAGTACAATACAAGCAGGAGCGTAGTCACATGCTGAAGTGGTCTAAGCCACATGGACAACTTCATAGGCTACCCTCACTCTAGCCCGCCTTGGTACATGTCTCGGCGCTAGTAAAACTGAGCCACGGGCCTGTTCACCGTGCTCTGAGCCATGAACGCATTCATGCTCCTTACATCACATATCCTGGGCCATGGGCCTGTTCACCATGCTCTATATACATATCTGAGTCTGTAACCGAAGTTACACTCTTACCTCCTCATTTTCAGGCTAGGAGCAACCTACACATATTCAACAATATGCGCTTCCAGGTTAACCCGTAGGAGAACCTGTTTCACCATCACCAAGTCCTGACGATGATGGATCTATGGCCAGGGCAACTATATGATATAATTCCACTATAATTAATTAGTGTCTTTTAGATGTATTGTAGGATTCAACCAAGTTATAGTCATGCAAGATACGACAGGAAATAAAGAACATTATATTATTATTATTGAGACCTCATCAACCTGATCCAACATCACATGTTACTACTTGGCCTCTTGCCAACCATCCAGATCCATATCAAGGATCATTACATACCATAGGATATCAATCCCTCATCATGTACTGTCACTGCCTTCCAAGGCTCACATCATCATCAACACATTACATATATAATCTCATAGAACAAATGTCAAGGTAATGTTACTCATCACATGTGTCTCATAGCCCTTTCATGGCTACACATCACCTGCATGGTTAGGATACATAATAACCATAGATTCAACATAAGGAATATGCTCACTATCATGAGTTATCATTCAAGATAATCTATTTATCAATATTGCACTATTTGATGATCGAGTTTGTTAAGCACATTGTACCATAATCATGCTTACCCTTATCTCAGGATTATACAACAATAAAGGTATTTAATATATATGGAAAGTATGTTGGATATACAAGGCAACACTAATTTTACCAAAATCATCATTGTTACCATTCACTATCATTGTTATTACTTTTATCATTAAGCACCCACTAATGCACTACTATTTAAACATTGTCATTAACAAGTAAGCACATGACTCATATCAATATCATGTCATGACTACTTTTGATACCATTATTACTATTATAATCATCATCATCTACTATTATCTTTATTGCTATACCATTAAGCAAACTATTAATGTGATTGCCACTTAGTCACATTATTCCAATCATTACCATTATTATTACTTTCTCTTACTAGCAAGGCATCAACACAACTAACATCTTTGTTATCAACACATTATCATCATGGCTATGTCATTAATACTACCATGTCATTTGATTGTTGCTAAGCAAGGCATTACTACCGAGATTTGGTTATTCATAAGCGTCTACTGTCATGATACTTGGGACCGTCACCAAAGAACCTAACTTCCTTCACCTAAGATCTCACAACCCTCACTATAGCTGACTTGCTCGGCTAGGCCTGCATCTAGTCTGTTGCTCGCGCGCCCCTTCACAAGAGGACCGGGCGAGATGGGTGTCGCGCATCAGGGAGTGCTGTGCGGCTCACCCCATCGGGCGACAGGGGTACCGGGTGAGCAAGCTTGGTGTCGGGCGACACAACTAGTGCCGGGTAAGCCAAAGATGTCGGGCGACACAGGGCGTGCAAGATTAAGCCGCGTGAGCATAGCCTATCGGGCGAGCAAAACTATCTAGGCGTGCACGGTGAGGTTGAACGTGCAAGGTGGAACTGATCAGGGCAGTATCGGGCGAGCGGGGCACAGCATGGGCGAGCAGACACGTAGAGTAATCACTGAGACCGGGCGAGCAAGGCGTTTGAGCGAGCAGAACTATATCGGGCGACAGGGTTACTGGGCGACACGCGTGCAGGTGAGCAAGGGAAAAACCGAGCGAGCAGGCTTGTGGAGTGAGTAGAGCAAAGTATATCGGGCGAGACAGCACTGAGCTTACTGAGTGTGCAGCCCATCGGGCGAGCAGGGCCAGAGTGCTCATATGCTCAAGGCACAAAAGAGAAGCTTTGCTTACTCAAACCGGGCAAGGGGAAACTAGGGCAAGGCTGTCGGGAAGCACCTCCCCACACATCTCGACCAAGGTTCAAGCCATGTAAATGAGCTCACCATCTTGCCCAAGGTGAGATGAGAGTCTTGCTCGGGCCACTAGGTCATAAGCTCACCTCAATCGGGTAGGAAAGAGGGGTATTGCTCACGACACTAGAACCAAAGCTCACTCATCTAGACCAAGGGGAGAAAGGACTGTTGCTCTCCTAAACCCTAGATTACAAGGATCGGCCAACATGCAAGCTAAACAAGAACCAACTACTAACATATATAGGCAAGATTAAAACAACATATGAGAGAAGAGGATAGAGTAGTTAGGGTTAGAGTCATGCAACCCGCCTTAAGCTCCAAGGAAGAAGAATCACTTCAAGCTCTAAGGGTATCTCGACCACTAAGGCTCCTCCAAGGGTGTGTATCGGCCACCACCTTCCTTCTCCAAGGGTGTATCGGCCTCCAAGCTCCTCACACAAGGGTGTGTCGGCCACCAAGCAAGGGAAGAGGGAGAGAAAACTAAAGGGACCTCAAGCTATGGAAGGAACCACCTATATAGGAAGGAAGGGAGGAGAAAACAAGGTAAACCCTTGCTATGTGTCGTCCACCCAAGGGACACATGTCCACCAACTCAAGCCACCTTCTTGCAAGCCGTAGGACACTTGTCCAAGATGTGCACCATGTGTTCCACCAAACATGACCAAGGTTGAACCAAGCATCATGGGCGACACACCAAGCCAACCCTTGGCCGACACAAGCTCTACTTGGCCGACACAAGGCCCAGGCAAGCCCAAACAAGGAGCTCCAAGGCCCAAACAAGCTCAACAAAGGCCCAAAGGACTCAAACAGCAAGCCCAAGCCTTCCTCTCAACCCTAGAGGAAGCAAAGAGGGGAAACATCTCACAAGAGGGCAAACTTACAAAACCCTAATCACTACTCAAAGGTGATTAGCAAGCATCAAACCACCAAGGTTAAGCAAAACAAACAGGGTAAACCCTAAACGCAGGTCAGGGTCCGTACAGTAAGCCACAGTCGCGACATGATCTCGATTGAGGCCTGATCTCGATCGAGGATCCCACCGCGATTGTGGTGTGCGAATTGTAGGCCGCGACCGAAGGGAAGCACCGCAGTCGCGGGGTGTAGAGATGGTTATGAGGGCTTCGACTGTGATGGGGGGTCCTTGGTGGACGATGAAGCCGCGGTCGAGGTGCTAGCTACGACCATGTCTTGGTATGATCCTGCAAAGGTGGAAGAGGTGTGCAATTGAGATTTTTGGTATATAGTACTAAAATAAGTGAAAAAAATCTATAAAAGGTATGTTAGGAGAAGCATAAACCATATACAAAAAGTGCATAAAATGGGATGTTATCATTCACCTCTCCACAAGCCCTAATCACATCTCAAAAGATTAGAGCAAGGTTCTAAGCACATGATCAAGCCAAAATAAGTAGTGTTACCCCAAAACTTAGGTCAGGGTCCTTACAACTACATTCCACATGACTATGTGGGGCCCACCTACTGGAGGGGTTTTGACTTTGATACCATTTGTAAAGTTAGTGACAACCACCATTATCCTTAACTGCGCACTTTATCCTCACTCACGCATAAGTTGGGATCAACTTCCACACTGCTCACCCATCCTAGTACTAATACAATATAAGCACGCTCAACTTTGAATTTCTTAGTGATGGGATCCCTAAAAAAGAGGTGCATCTTGGTGATATTAGAAGTCCAATCGTTCCTTTTAACATCAATTTTTTTCTGAGGCTTGAAGACCTAGGATGCTACAACTTTTAAGGAGGTGAGAGGGTACACGAGGTTGATGATGGATTATCTGGGAGTGATCCTTGTGTATTATGGAAGGCACCATTTATAAGTTTCATGATTGAGGGGAGGGATGAATAATTCACATCCTCATTTAAATTATTAAAAATAATCAATATTAATCCATTTTTTCATATTATGGATGATATTTTCTACCAAAGAAGATTACCATTTTTGGCAAGTTGAAAATTGTTAGTTTGGATCAGGTGGGAAGTATCATTGTAGAAATCATAGTAGTTTGGGTGGTTTAATGACCCATTTTCATCTTCGCCATCAAACTAGAGTTTGTTTGAATGATTACGCAATAAGATTGCTTCATGATGATAGTTTAATTATGATGTTTTAAAACTAATGAAAAACTCTAAGTATTATTTGTTTTATATAATCAAGGTTTGAGAAATGAAAAATCCTAATGGCCAAATTGAGAATTTTGATAGTAAAGGGGAAATAATGTGATAAGTATTGTCATGAAATAAATGATTTCTAGTATTTTATAAATAACTCTAATTTGTTTGAAATTTGGTTATAATTTTTATAACTCAAATATAAGTTTTATTGCAAAATTTTAGTCTTTTTGAATGTATTTTAACCCATTGGTTGGTTGAGTTTTCCCAGGACAAACTCAATTGACCATGCTATACAGACTAAAGTATAACATCATGATATTTGATTTGATTTATTTATTGGTACATAGAAACGATATGAAATTTTAAGTGTAGCTTGGGAACTCAATTTCAAATATATATATATATATATTGTCAATTTTTAAACGATGTTGGAGTGATCACAAAGTGTTGTGTCAAACAAATTATGTATCAGTAATAATTCGAATGACCAACCAAAATATATTTTGGATTTGTTTGTTGAAATATTCCAAGTGCCTAAATTGATCTATATAATTAACCTAACACCCTATTATCTCCATAACCCATCATTCCTATTAAGAAATTTGAGAGAGAGAAGAAAGAGGAGAATTAGGGTTTTGAAGGAGAAAATTGTTAGAAATATTGATTTGTGGTTTTAGCTTCCAAAAGCTTACAAATTCATGTATGTTCATCAACCATGGATATGTTTTCATGGTGAATCTTCTCTCTCATGTCAAAATTTCATCCTCTCTCTTATTTGACTAAAAAGATATCAAATCACCACTTTTCTCTTTCTTTCTCTTTGATTCTCCTTTTCCTAGAGTTCCTGAGTTGAAAAGAGCAGAAAATGAATTGAATCTTTGGGAGTTGGTTAGATTTCTAGAATATAATAATATGGGGCCATTACTAAAAGTGCTTGTTTACGGAGGTGAATGTTTATACCCTTCTCTATCTTTATAGTCATGTTGAAAATCTAATTCTATCTAACAAAAATAAACCAGATCCTTGCTTGTATTTGTAGTGACTGTGAAGAGTTTAGAAAATTGAATGCTACTGAATTAGTTTCTTTCTCATTAATTTATATTTATCTATTTCCTTATCTATTAATTCAAGTTCCATTAAAATTCCTATAGATAGAGAACTACGTTTTTTCATGCAAATATTGAGTTGACATGCATAGAATCATGATTGAACTCAATAAAAATAAGCTCCTAAACTATACTTTTAATCTTTTTTATAATTATATATGGCATGTACATGGGGATCTATATGAGGGTTTAAAATGAATGTAATCCATGTCTAGGGTTAGTATTGCAGGATAGGCTCAAATCACCCAATGAATTGTTTCATACTTATAATCAATGGATGGATCATGTGGAAACTAGGGTTTCCATTTGTTGTGAATGGCCTTAATGAAATCCAAACACCATCACAAGGTTAGTGAATCATAAGGTTCTTATGATATATTAGAACAATCCGACTTCTTAAAACCTTAGAAATTCAATTTTGAGACGAGTATGAAAGACGAAACCCCAACTTGCATATAATCTTGTAAATACGAACAAAATGCTTAATTGCAGATGTTATTACTTCAATTTAAGGGGATAAGATATATTAAAATGATCTAAGCCTAATGCATCTATTCTAGTATATTTTATGAAATAATGAGAAAATCCTACATGAATACAAGTCTCCATACAAGTCACAAAACAATAAATTAAGAAGATGATTAGAGACTAAAGTGTAAGAAGAAGTAACCCTAATCCATTCTTTTTACTAAAGTGGGTGATCTTATAAGGAATGCAATGTTTGTTTCTAATTACCTAAATTTCATTGGAAGTCAAATGACATGGTATAATTATATGAATGTAAGAAAGAAAACGCAAAAGAGCGAATTGATTTGTAATGATAAGTTATGGATGAAATTAATGAAATCAGTATGATGAAGTCTATAATCTATTTAATTAAATTACATTTGGCTTGGCCTATATTGAAAGAAATACACCAAAATTGGACTTTCATGGACATTAATGAGAGATAATATCTATACATTACATGAGTTAAGAATGTTTGATTCGAATAGTGTGATGAAAATGAAATGAAAGAAGTTAAGAGCATCAAACCTAAAATGAGGAGAAAACCAAGTAGTTATCTTGGTGGATCTAAGAACATAAATCTAACCCTAATATGATGAGTTATGTGATAATAATGAATAATGCTATCATATAAGAGACTAAGAAATGTAAATAAGTACATTTTAATTCTATTACAAGATGAAGCTCAAGAACATGATTGATTCATAAAATGCATCCTTGGGTTGTAATTATCTGCTAGAATACTTGTATTTTTTATAATTGTATGTTCTAATGAATTGCAAATGAGATAACATATATGTTGAATAGCAACCCTAACTAGAGAATGGAAGATATTAAAATTGGACTAATAAATGTGTTATGCACATTTATGCATTGGGATTTATTCATATCTTTGGACATCAAATGAAATAAGTATATAAACTTATGCATGATGGATGAATTATATGAGGATAACGTTGTTGGTCATAATAGCTCTATGAATATTTACTAAAATGTATGACATGAAGTGAAATGATAGTAAATGTGTTGGGACTAACACAATAAGTTTTTGTTTGCAATTGAGAAACCATGATTGGAGTAAACTTTTGAGAGCGAGATTATATTTCTAGACTCATAGCTCACAGACCATGAATCATATGAGATGTGGTGAATATGATAATGACATGTGTATGTTGTAAAGCATTGATTAGTGTGATTCTTGATATAATGGTTGTCTTTCCTGTTAACCCTAATATGATGTATGCCATTCTAGTTGCGCGGCAATACACACATGATAAATAATGATTTGAATTCCTTTTAAGATATGTAAGAGGATTAAGCAACAATTGAAATGATGGATACATCTAGTTAGATTCCCTAGACACTGTGAGTATTCCCTGAGGTCCATACGACAAAAATGAAACTAAACTCCTTGTATTATTAGAGGGTTATGAGAAGGATTTTCTGAATGTGGATCGAGACCTTGAAGGTTAGACCACCATGATTTAGAATGAATTATCTGGTGTGATTTTGTCCCTACATCCTTTGTTGTGAAAAGTCTATGTTCATGAGGAATATAGTCTGATGTATGCATATTGTGAAACATGATAAATTTTCTGATATGTGATATCATGTTATGTTTGTTTCTATCTCTTGTGCGTGAGATGAGGACATGAGCCTATTTAGGAAACCTTACAATTGACTAAGGTCTATTGTAGATATCTCAGGATGGCTAGATAAAACTAAGATAATGACGATGAGTGAATCAGGTGTGACGACTTCTACTTGGAGAGGTACGAACCAAGTAGTTTTGGTGAAAATGAACAAAAGAGGACAAGTCATGTAGAACATGAGTTGAAGGGTTTGTTATATTCTTTTTTCTACTACTTGATAAATATATTGTTGTTGAAAATGTTTCTTGTTGTGGAAATTGATCATTTTTTATAAATATAATATGTTTCCTTATTCTTGTATATCTAGTATGGAATATGTTATTGCATTTACAAGAATTGGTTTATGCTAAAATTTGACATCCACTACTATTATGATTGGATCTACTTGTCATTTGAGTAGTCATGTTTGGTAGACATGTATTGTGTGGACTTCAACTACACGACTTCATCATAAGTTCCTAGTTTGGTTGGTGGATGGTCACAAAAATGATGTTATTGTTATGTCTTGATTCTAAATGTTTAGTTCTTGACTTGTTATTTCTACAACATGATTGTAAATTTTGAAATATTTATTATCTGCTTATTTGTTCATTGATAAACTATGAACGATACTTATAATGTTTGAATTTGAATAAGTGAATGTCTTTATAAGTAGTTAAATTATCATCATAAATTAGATTTTACTAAATTCTATAATTATATGTTATATTTTTAATAGCTATAAGTTTCTTTTAAGTTTAATATGCTTAATTTAATGATGATGCATTTACTTAGCTTGAGTTGGAGGTATCTACTCAATGAGGCTCTATATGAGTTTCATGAGGCACTTTTAAATATTTTTAGGTGCAATGTTATCCATCAGAAAGGTCGTGACAAAGAAGATGATATAATAATTTAGATTAGAATGTCCCTGTACTGTCTCTTTCTCAAGATTGGTTGTATACCTAGTCAGTTCTTTCATGTACATATAACTTGTGTAAAAGGGAACTAGCTATGAGTAAAAAGATTTGATTTGATTTTTAATGGAGTTAAGATTTTGGACAATCAGATATGTTGCCCTCATATGTGACAATAGTTTATTAGATTTTATATAAAAAAGAAAAGAAAAAATTTAAGCGTGTTTCTTGTGTATTGTATTGAATATATTTCTCGATAATTTGACATTTTGTTTCTTAAGTTGGGTTTAGGTTTAGAATTTCTCTCTAATGGTAGACATATATACTGATCCCAATATGTGGGGTCAGGTAGGGTCATGAAAACATTGGGTCCATCTGGATTGATGAAACATGACCTATTACCACCTTAGCAAAAATCCCTAATTAGGTGTGTCAAGAAAAAGGGTCCATATCCATTTCAGTCATAAAATTCAACTCGGACTGTTTGAGTGTCAATTGAAATCCAACTCAAATTTAGATTTTTTCAAACCTCTCAACCTAGAACTGATCACATTGAGAAATCTAAACCCAAAATAGAATTCATACCCAGATTTATAGATGATTTTTTTAGAAATATCAATACACTGATAGAACTACCCATGCGATTGTAAATAATTTTATTATAAAAGATATGCCCAAATAGTGTCACTAATTATGTAGTATTACACACCTATAATAATACATCTCTTGTACTTCTATTAGAGAAAAAAATACTAAGAATAATTTATCGATATCACCTAAATATAAGGAAATCTCAGCACAACTGCAACATCACATATATCATACTAAAATAGCACATATATTACACCAAAAATGATTGCAACATGACTTATATCATACAAACACAACACACACTTGCCAGCTTGCTCAGCTGGTCAAGTCTGCTGCTTGTGAAACATAAGTTGCAGGATCGAATCTTAGTAAATCCCGTTGGGGCACTATAGGAAGGGACTAAAAACCCTTTGCAAATGTAATTGGTTGTACTATCTCCTGATTACTTTAGACATGGGTGAAAGTCCCCACTATATAAAAATCATACAAACACAACACATATATCACATCAAAGTATAACCTATCAAACTAAGTATGTTGCCTACACCATACTAAAATAATATTTATACCACACAATAATTATACTTATATAATAAAAAAGCATCAACGGTATAACCAAACACTATCACGGGCATGGGAGAACGGAAGAGAATGCCTCTCTTCATCCCACATAAGTAAATTCCAACACAATATAAATATCACTATAATATTAAAAGACACTTATATCATATCAAATAACTAAAATTATACCACCATATATATTATACCTAAACAATATATATGACATTTCAAAACATAGTCTAAATTTCATAAATATATACATATAAATAAATATTTAGAGCTCGATTTTGTCAGGTTTCTAAACCGGACTGACCCAATTTAAATTTAAACTCTTAATTTTAAATCGAAAAAGACCTGAAACGTGACAACTTTTTTCCGAATAAGATACAATCGAATTTGCGAGTTTGAACAAATGTCAACATCCGTAGCCCTAGTGTACATGGCAAGCCTAGGAATTAGCCGCTTTAGACCAAAACCAAACCAAATGAAGCCCGCACTGCCCAGCAGCTCGCCCATGTGAACTGTGCACTGTGCATTTTATTATAAAAAAACAAATACAAAACAATAAACTTTGCAGTGTGCACTGGGAAATGGGAATGTCGGGGCCGCGCCAACTTGTAGCAAAACTGGATTCGATTCGAACCATTCCACTCCCATTGTCGCTCGTCAGATCTCGATCGTGTGTGCCCTAAAAACCCCTCAACCGCTTCAGTAGTGCACTGGGAAACATACCGAATATAATAGCCACGCCACCGTGCAGGTGTAGCAGTGCCACCACCACATCACGGACTCGCTTTTGTCAGTGCAGCAGTCCTGATCAGTTGGTGAGCGAAAGCGGCGGAGAGGTTGGTGCTAAGCAGAACGAGCAGGATCAGCCATGGCGGCGAGGATGCTCTGGGCGTCAAGGGCCGCCTCCTATATCAAGATCTCCGTTTTCCCCAGGGGATTCGCAACAGGTACGCGATCATACCGCAAAGCCGCCACTTTGCCGTCGCCGCCGGTGAGGTCGAGGCACGCTGGTTTGATAAAAAAGTAGCTGGATCTATGGAGGTGTTTGATCTGTGCATCTTGCTGGATCTCTTTTTAGAAATGACCGAGCTTTCGAAAAGATCACGGTGGGCATCATTCCTCGTGCGTTTTGTGTGTGTGGCGGTTTTTGTTCGAGTTTTCGGTCGTCGGGGTGGTTTATGAATGGGGATGTATCATTTACTGCCGTAGATTCCCAAGTGTCAGGTTTCGGTGACCGTCCATGGTTTTATCTTTTTTCTTGCGAAGATGTGCTTTTGTTATATTGCAGTTTGGGTCCAACTCTTGGCTCGACTGCGCGGTACCAGATGCTGATGTCTCTGTCGCCTTTTCATCTCGGCGATTCCTTTTCTTCCATTCTGAGTCCTGACTATGTTAGTATGTATGGTTGCCTTGTATGCTTGATTACCTCTGTAAACCGCAACATATATGCTGCCGCCAACGCATTTGTACTGATAACCTCGGTAAACCGCAACATATATGATGCCTCCCTGAACGCATTTGTATGCATCCGGATGCATTGTATCTTCTACACTGCAATTTACACTTTCCCTGCTATTCCTTAGTTGTAAAGGATTTGAAGTATGCCGACTCCCATGAGTGGGTGAAAGTGGATGGATCTTCGGCCACAGTTGGAATAACGGACCACGCACAGGTGAACTTTCTTTCTTAAAATGGAATATGCTCTATCTGAAGTTGGAAGACATGTCCTGCGGTTAAATCGTTTGCCTCAACTTTCATTGCTGTTTGACTCCAGGACCATTTGGGAGATGTTGTTTACGTTGAGTTGCCTGAAGTTGGGGCAAACGTTACCAAAGGGAGCAGCTTTGGTGCTGTTGAGAGTGTGAAAGCCACCAGTGACATATACTCTCCTGTATCTGGGACAGTAACTGATGTCAACAAAGAGCTCACAGAATCTCCTGGTTTGGTAAGTTGCTTGTGCGGGGCAGGTGCTGTTTGCATGCCTGACATAAGTTCCTTTGCGATTATGAAATGCTTGCAGGATGAAGGCTTTTTATTTCTAGTCTAAATTATCTGCATTAGTATTAGTTACATATTAATTTTAATGCCAACAATTTCGGGATAGTTGTTAAACGTGAATTCCTGGTATACATGTATCTGGTGCATCATTGGATCACCTCACCACCATTTTTAGTTTGCATGGGACTTTTTGGAATACGAGTTAATTTTGACATGTTCTTTAAGCCCCTAACTAAGTATCTGAGAATATACAAACCAGCAAGCGGACTTGTATATGTGCAAGGTCCTGATATGGAGGTTAACTAATTAGGTACTCTTAAACGGATTAGAATAGAGTACGAATACTCCCATATCAACAATTGCAATCTTGAGTTGCAAGTGGTGCGCTGTGAGATTGCAAGGAATTGAATTTATAGATATGGATTCCCCTCTTCAATGCAACACTGATTGCAACTTATTTTTCTTCCTCTTTTTAATAGTCCGTCTTATAGGATGTTGGTCTTCTAAGTCATATGTACACCATGAATGGAGATTTGAGAGGTAACATGTTTCCCTATCAAAAGAATTTGTATGCACAATGTCATGCCATATATCTAGAGTTTTAATTAATGGTATTTAGCCGTATGGGTTAAAAGGGAAAGAGCTAGACTATAGTGGACCTGGCGAGCACTAATAAAGAGTAAAGAGAGTCATGGACATCGCTGCATCTCGGTGAGAATATGATGCAAAACACAGCTCAATGAAAATCTTTGTAGCTGATCCTGACACGGTTTACATCGAGACTTGGATGATGATGATGATGAATGTCATGCCAAACAAGGAGCCACATAACCAGGGATGTAGCTTATCTTATCATATCTTATTTTATTCAGTTAAGATCTTTTCCAGGCTAGTTGTCTATCCAGTGAAGCACCAAGTGTGCTGTTTCACACCCCAACTAAACTACCGCTTCAGTAAAGATACAGTTCAAACATAACCTGCTGACCGGTGAGTATTGACATTGGTAATGGCAGACTATTTCTGAAGCCCAATTGTGACCTATCTTTAATTAATATAAAATGAGTCTATTGGCCTGACCGCTCTGACCACCTTTGGGAGACCTAGCAAGTTGAGCTAGAAAAAGTGTACAGCCTTGGGTATCATAAATTTTTTAGTTAAATATTTATCCGTATCATTAAATTGAAAAGACAGGCTTAAAACTTATACTCCTTGAAGTGTCTAATATTCTTTGTAGGACTTGTCTCAGTTTTCTTTTGTCAACCAGTCATCCGGGATTCTATATCAACGTCTATTTTTTATAGTTTTATAAAATTATTATTCAATGCATGTCATATAAACCTTGATTTTACTTCTTTCATCTGATTAAAATATGGTATGAAACAAATGTCTACCCCATAGCCAAAAATAAGATTGAATGTAAGAAGTGGTACAACACATTGGTGAGAAACATGCATTCAAAAAGAGAGGACCAATTCTCTTAAACGACACTGTCAAGATAGTTTATAATCGTATGCTATCGCAAACATTCGAGTGTAGCTCTAGGGTTTATAACAAGCTATGAAATCTTTTTGTTATGCGGAAAAAGGAGTCGGACCATTCTGAAACAAGAATTTACAGTTCATAATGAGAGAATTTACACAAGAAATGAATTGGGGCTCACAATTTCTGCAGAATATTCTGAACCACCTTTTCCGACTGTTTTAAAATGAAAAAAAAGCACAACTCGACCATTTAATGTAAAACGAATAATTACGGGATTAACTAATGAAAATGACTAGCAACTTTGATCCATTATCGTAAGCGTGTTTAAACAATGATGCAATAAAGCCAAAGCAAAGACTAGACAGGCGGTTGCCGATGTGGGCCTAAACCACTTGACCTTACAAGAGCCGAATAAAAGGTATCAAACATAATAAAACAAAGCAGATGATAAATTAACAAAGCAAGCTAAATAAGGCCTAAATAATGACCCAACGTCTGCGCTCATAAGAGTAGAGGTGGAACCTGTCCGATTTGGCTTAGACTCTAATGATTTTAATTTATTACCAAAGCAAAATATCTAGCTTCTTATAATGCAAATTGTCAATGGTACTGACTTAAAGAGCAGCATATAAAGCCATCCACATATGTTTACATGAGTTGGGAACAACATATCATTCACATCAACTAACTCAGTCACATATTGACTAGGCGGGTAAAATCAACCACCACATCCACAATAACACTAAATATTTTCCTTTTTAAATTAGTTAGTATCCAATTGTATTATATACACTCGGTGTTAACTATTTGTGAACGCTAAATATATAAGGATCATGATATTTATGGTCTACCTTCATACTTGATTATATCTTCACTCGATCATAATCCTTGAAGAACCTCCTAATATTTTCAATATATATTGTTAACATAAATAAGTATATATCGTGCTTGCAAAATTTTATAAGTTAATTCTTTCAATTTTATAAGTTAATTCTTTCATTCTATCGTCCAAATCCCTAGGAAATAGTTTGACTTCCTTACCGCACATATAAAGGATATCGATTTAATATATGTCTAAGTGCCTAATCACATAGATAAGTGTATTTAGACCAACTGTTCACACATGTAAAAGTTCATAATTAAATCGGTTCATTTTGGCATTGAAACAATCATGTGGCTTTTCCCCAAATTTTCTCTCGTGTATCAATAAACACCTACTTACTAGAAGGGGTGTCAAAAAGTTGGTTCTGCGTAGGACAACAACCGGGTGGATGCAAAATAGCCAAATTCAGGACGGACCTGTTACCAGATTTTTAACAAGGTGGTATACCCGGAACTGAACCGGTTTAATAATGTGTAACCTGGAAACAAACCTAGATTGTATATATATATATATATATATATATATATATCATTCATGATAAATAATAATTTATACGTGATTCTAACTTAAGGACTATTGAAATTTGTGAACCTGAATTTGACCTAGTTTGAAAAAGTTTCTACTGGGAACCGATCTTGTTTCAAGTTGGACATTAACGTCCCAATTCAGAACCAAGCCGGTCGACAAAATTCAAAGCCTGAACTGATATTTTTTTGGGGTCAGGATGGGATCAGATTCATGTGTTCAACAAAAATCTGATAGCCCTATTGCATTGGTTTCATACATTTTTTAATATAGTAAGCACATTAAAACACGTGACAGAATACTTTTAGAGAAACATAGGACATGCATGACGCCGGACAACAATTTATAAAATATAGGAGTTGAAAAATCAGATCTAGATGAGAGGACAAAGGACTACACAACACCTCTCATTCTAATCGATTAGGCTTCCAAGTGGTTGCAGGTTGCGTCTCGAAGATGTTCCAAGTAAAAGTGGGCCCAATCATCTTTTACTCCTACGCCATATGATGCTTTTTCTACCAGTCAGGAGATAGGCGCCAACAACTATGGAGTAAATTGCAATGACAACCGGTAATTGTGGAGACCACAATGAGTCCTCTTGTTACTTTGTTAATGAGGGAGCACACGAGGTTGGGAGAGAATTGGGTGTGGCTCAAAAGTGAAGAGTGTATGTTTTTTTTTTTGGGGGCTAACTTTGTATATGTCGTGTACTCGTGTCCATGCAACAACTAGCGGGGGAGGTAACTGCAACATCCCTTGTCACCTCGGTTACGAGGGAGCAAACAGAGTTGGGAGAGAACTGGAGCATGTAATAAGTAAAAGAGAGAGCGAATGGTTATCATTTTTTGTGCATCCGTTTGGGCTGGACCAACTGTGTCTAGGATAAGTCCAAGCCAAATCTATTATTATCTTGTGTTGGACACTAGAGTTGTGTTCGCTGTTTGCCCACACATATCCTAGTTCGGTCTGTGTTGGAAATGTGTCCAGTTGGGCCAGGACAGTCCTGGGAAGTGTACGTGCTTCCTAAACTTTGAATACAATACAACAAGTGGATGACTCAATTGCCAACATTGTGCACATCATCTGCCAGCTCATTAGGCTCTCATTGTTACGTAGGGTTGTTGCTACTGAACCAAACTGTTTCCGATGACTATACTGGTTTGGTTCAACCTGTCCAGTTTAGCCATTTACGGGGGCAACCACAATAGCAATTTAAGGCCTACATACAGCTCAAGTGAGGAACAAGGGGACATTCAATCCCAATTCTGTCTCCCAGTCCTCGTCCTCCAGATCTTCCATTTGTTCTACCCCATCCATGTGCTTTTCCTCTTCCTCTTGCTTCTCCTTCACCTCCTCTTTCTATTATAGCCCTCCTACTACCTCTCCTTCTTCAATGGACTGACTTGTTCTACAGGTTGAACCTGTTGTTGGACCGGTGAAGCCCAGTGGCCTAACCTCCTTGTTAGGATTGAACATTTAGAAAGAACTCGAATTTGTCCTTGATCATCTACTGTTTTAAAATTTAATTATTTATCTTGATGTATTCCTAGGTGGACTAGTGAATCCCGTCTTAAAAGGCAAACCAACTTGACTCAAATGTGTCGACCTAAAAGCCCTTTTGATATATGGTATGTGGGCCTCATTGATCCCCTTGACATTGAGCCCTCTGAACCCATTGGGTCGATGACAAGGACGGCTCGATGTTTAAACTCGTCGGGGAAGCATGGCAAGCTTTGGTACCTTTCTCTTTCCTCAACATTTAATTTTTCATCGCCTTTAGGCAAGTAGAAAATACTGACGCAAGACCAGAATTCTCCCATTTGATGCTGTTACATTCAGGTGGTAAAGTTGATTATAGTTTGTATGGAATTGTCGATGCCATGGTTTTCACTAGGCTTGGAATCACAGAATGGGAGTAAACTTCCTTTGGTGGTGTAAATCCTACCCTCTACCTTTATTCATTATTCTTTATATCTTGCCAAAAATTGCTATTATGCCAATCAATAACAATGTGAATTCTGTTTTATTCGAAAATCCTTGATCCTTTATATTTCAAGTCAATATGTTTCTCCACTTTCAACATGTATTCAAAAGAATAATAGTTAGAGGCTAACTTAGCAGTTGGTTGTTACTTTTCAGTGTGATCAATATAGGTATTTTTTGTGGTGACATATTCACGTTTATATAATGTTTCTTCCATCTAAATGTACTGATGACAATATATCTGGTTTTGAAGGTTAAATAGTCATTGTTTAGTAAAATTCTCCAAAAGTGGTGCATTATGCATTTAAAAAGACCACAACTGGGTAATGCAATTTGAAGCCATTTCTCTCGGGTATATGTGTTTATTTGTATATATAAGCATACATATATGTAGTATATATATGGGGTTGCACGTGTATATATGAATATACACTGTTGATGTTGAGGCAATTCACATGTTTTTTTTATGCCACATCTATGTGGATTGTTTATGGGAAGCATGGTTTGTGACATGGGCTTTTGGGCTACCCTCGGTGTGCCACGCCTTTTCTCACACACGGTCACTTTGGTGTGGCTGCCGCCGCTCATCTGCGTGTTCTGCTTCACATGTTTGATTTCTTTGAGTGCATTGCAGTTGTGAAATTACCCGTTGTAAAGTAGTCTCCGTGCGTAATCAGAACAGAATATGTAGTATAAATATTTGATATTTTGATGTTGTGTTGATACATAACATTTACATATTCCATAGGGAATGCTGAGAACTAAACAACTATTTAACTTGTAGCATTCAAACACGAATCAAAATATGACCCGTATGAAATGAATATATATGCGCCGCAGCCTATGTGACTTCTTAAGTGCTCAAGGACCTTGTCCGTCTAATTTAGGCCTCGGGTACCCGGCCAAATGGTTGCAATTAAGCACCCGCTTTTGTCCACCTACCCTGTTTAATTTGCCACTTAATCGTCTGCATAGGCTGCTTAATGGACCACCTTTTGGGAATTGATGTATATATCACTATAAATCTAGTGGTGCATAATACTATATATGTATAATGCAGTACTTAGGCTATAATTGTATATGTGCAATACACACAATGACATATTCTGTCATACAAAATATCTTTTTTATACATTGTAACCACTAGAGTATATAGCATGTTATCATATGTAATGTGTAATGCAAACAATACAGATGGTAAAAGTTTATGAGTACATATGTATATATGTATGTATATACACTGTGTACTTATATATCTCATACGAACTATGTGCATTGAACAATGCAACCAGTACATCGTTGTATATATATGATTTAGCACACTCTAATTTGTTCATATTTATCGAAGTTCAAGTTATATGAACAGTATATAATAATAATTGTCTGCGTTTCTAACTTTCAAGAAACAGACCTGGTTCTTAAGTGGCTTTGTTTTATTGGCTGTAAGGTCCGATTGCCTTGCACCTGCTTCACACTTTCAATACATTGCTTTGCAACTAATAACATGTAAGCATGTACACGATCATAATATTGAACACCAAGCAGATGCGTCAACACATATAAACTAAGCATTGTGCAATTCCTCCAAAATTCTTTATCTGAGGGAGAAATGGCAACTATGTGCATAAAACATATAATGGTTGGCGCATTTTTCTTTAATGTGTAACAACTTACGATTTCCGAAGCATTAATAATTTAATATCAGTACAATACATGGCATTGTGTAGAACTTATCAACTAAATAGCTGACACCTAAAAAAAAACGAATAGTAGATAAATAGGACGGCCAATATCTAGCAAAAAAAATCTTTTTTCAATACAATTATATCTGATAATTAGGGTGACCAATATCTAGCAGACTCCTAATACAATTATCTAGCAAATATCTACCTCTCTGATATGGGCTTGTGAATCCTTGAATTGAATATTACATAGAATATTATGTGCTAGAATGGTGATGAAAACAAGGGCCATTCTTCATGTATAGTGAATCAGCGCCAAACCTTTTTCCCAACATAGTTGGATAGGAAGTTGTCTTACTAATGGTTCTAACTTCTAAGACTGTGTTAGAATGTCTGAGTAAACAAGTAAACCTTGTCAAACCACCAATCTAAGGCACCATGCTGAACCTTTCTGGTTGTTACAGTAGATGTAACCTACTGTTAAGCAAATGAACATGATTGGTAAATCTCTGACAAGCTAGTCAACTTGAATGATATAGCTATCAATGCCTGCGATGGCCTAGGAGACGACTTCAATAAACCAAAATTGAGAGGGATCATCAACACGATTGGTGAATCTGCTATGAACCAGTCAGCTCGAATGTTATAACCCTCGATTCCTACTGACGCAACTTGGAAAAACCAATCTCGAGGCCCATCTTACACCATGACATCCGACTCAACTTCTCTCCCAGTTGTGCCTCTCGGCAGCGGCTTTGGCGAAGGCTATACCAATTACCAACATTAACTCGTTCTCGAATTCTTTCTCACCTCTCTCTCATCACTGAACTTCCTACCATCGTGTGCCATTAAGCGCACCCTACAAGGGGCCAGCTACTCACATCTGGTGTTAATCACGACATGTGGTTCCAACAGCAGGGAGGACTAGTTTAATACTCCCCTTAGATCAACTGTGGTACTGTCCATCTTTCTTGTTTAACGGGTAGATCTTCAGGTATTGCCACGCACATGGTTATTAGAGTCATTTCCATTAGCAGTGGTGTTTTATCTGTTCTTGTTGCAGTTGATCAATTGCTGGCAGTACAGAGTTGCATTACTGTTGTTGTCGCCAGGGTGCAGCTAGAATTGCTATGCAGAGTACACCCTTCGAGGGCAAACAAGTTTTATCCCTTCAAGCATATACCTGATAAACTCCTAGCTCTAATAGCTCACCCCTGTCCTCTGTTCAGAGAATTTAATTGTTCCTTTGCCCAGTTGCTATTCTTTATATGTATATAACATGTTTATAATTTTAGTAGCAGGATGTTTAATATGTTACGGTGTGTGTATGCAATTGGTCTTAACATCTTTTTGATAATATCGTTGGATGTTTAATTAGTTTTAGGGTTCAAACGGGCTAATCTAGATGTTTACAGTTTTCATATATCTGCTCAATAGGGATGCACTTGGTTAATGATTAGTAGCATTTCTGTTATTCAGTTGAATGCTTGCTGTTTAGCGTGACATTCTTTACCTACTGAAATTTTAGTGATGTTTTATTATGTTTACCCTGTCGTTTTATATTTGAAGCATAATCCAAGAATGATGTAATGTATACAGGACAATCTTGATTGGTGAACTGAGAATTAGGGCGCTGACTGGTTTAGTCCTGAGTTTCACAATAAAAGCTTACTTTTGGTTATTTCCTTTATTTTTCATCAGTTTAATTAACGAACCAGAATCGTTACAGGTGCCCAGCCGACTCATGATGTAATCTATTTACTCTCTACCCCTTTGATGAGCATCTTACCTATGATGGAAAGCTAGAGCTTAAGGGGCATCATCAGTCAGCGACGACACTTTATACAAATATATGAATTTTCACCAGTTCCGTTATCAGCTACCAAGGGGTTGAGGTTTTATGGGGAAGAGAGGGTATGAGAAGGATGACGATTGACGAGCTCACTGCACTTAGAATTACTGCTAGCTACCTATTTAGACAGCTGTAACTGATTTAGGATTCTGTTCTCCAAAAAATGAACCTCAAGGCTATGTTTAAACATTTATAGCAAGGTTTTAAAAAGCGCGAAGCGGGAAGCGTGCGGACAGGACCTTATAGCCGATTAATCGTCAGGCGGGCGATTAAGCGGGCGCTTTTTTAAAAAGCGGATACTCAATTTTTAGATAATGTTTCACGTTTTATAGACATTAATACATATATAATATAATGTTTGTGACTATTTTACATAACTAAACCTATTAAAGCTTTAAAGTTAATATATGTAACAGATATTAAGAGTTGATAGATTCAGAAATTAAAGATATATAACAGCAAATAAACATGTTTATTCCTTTAAAATTAATATATCTAACACCAATTAAGAGTTAATAAACAATTTCAGCAATGAACAAATATAGGCGTAGATGTAGTGTATATGTACTACTATTTTACTAGGCGTACATGTATAACAAACACATCACCTGAAATATAACGTGACTACTGACCAGTAAAAAAAAATGAAAGAAACAGGACTGCCGCTAGGAGGAAAGGGTGGAGGAATCAAGCAAACAACAACAAAAAGAAGGAACAAAAGACTTACTTGAGATTGAACGGCTTCTATTGTAGCAGGAACAAGGCCGCACGATCGTCCTGGAAGCAACCTGAACTTCTCGGCAATGTCCAACCTGCTCCGCCGCACGATCGTCCTGGAAGCAACCTGAACTTCTCGGCAATGTCCAACCTTCCACTGGACAGGAGCAGGCGCCGGCTCCCTCCCAAACAGCAGCCACCGGAGGATAAGAACAGGAGATATCCGTCCAGAACAGGTACTAAAGTGCCGCTATGGTCTTTGGATGTTCCACAATGGTCCTTGGATGCAAACGGTTGCCGCAAGAAGCAACAGAGGCGGAAAAGACGTCCGTCGGGATTCTGTTCGCAACATGGAAAGACTGGATTCGGGGGTCGTGTGCATGCAACAGTTTTTTTTAACCCTTGTGGGTCAGCAGTAAGTGGGCCAGCCACAAATGGGCCGGCCTTTGGCCGCTCCAAAAATCGGGCCCAAGCTGCCGCAAAAGAAAAATCTCCAGGCGGAAAAAAAGCGGCTTAGGCGGGTGATAAGCGGGCGATTAATTCAAATCCGCACAACAGCCGCTAATACCTAGATCTAATCGTACAGTCCCGCACCACGCTTAAGCGGCCGCTTGGGGCGATTGTTAAAACATTGGTTTATAGTTTGATAATACACACATTTAGTTTGATTTCTTGTTCAAGGCTGTGTTTATATTCAATCCACATCATCGACGATTCAAGTCAAGTGAACTTTGAACTCTTCTCCATTATTATTTTCTTACTCATCTCTCTTTCACCTCTATTCCCTACACCTGAACGTTTCTTGTCCAATTTTCTTTTTTCATATATGTTTGATCCTTTGTGAAGTCAGATACATGAGGATGCTATACATTTATTGCACATTACATGGTTCACATCTAGATTCAGTGGATCTTAAACTGCTCTGCATTCTTACTTTTTACTTATCTGTCGCATACATTCCTATGCCCTACCATCCTGAACATTTTGTTGCCAATTTGCTATTTCATATGTATCTCTTTACACTCCGTTGGAAAGTGAGAATGGATACATTTACAACTTACAAGTGGCATAAAATATGGTTTGCATCCAAGTAACAAATTGCTTCCAAACAGTTGAGTCCCACTATATGCGAGAAGTAAAACAAACAAATCTTGAATGCCTCTTCAAATCTTGCTTTACTGTTTTGTATACCTGTTATGAACTTACGACTATCCTTATGTTTTTTTTTCTCCTATATACTATTAATATCCAAACATATCATGAAGAAATACAACTCCAACCTGATAGTTGGGCTCACCTTTGTGTCACAAGCTACTCGATTGGAACAAAGCTTATTCTCTTTATTACTTGTGCAGTCTATCTCAAGACCCTTAAAATAGTTTGAATTTCTTTCTTCATTTGAGGCTAAGAATTTCTCATTCTAGCTAGTGCACTTTATTGTTAATGGTTTGAGCCATTTCTGTTTAGTGTGGCTGGTCATACGTTGTTAAACTATAACCCTGTATACACTGCGATAATAACTATTTTGGGCCACTGCTAGTTTATCCGACATAAAGGCTTTCCATCAGAAAAATTCTGAAATGCTTTAAGGAGCATCTTCATAGTGCAAAATTTTGGCCGTTTGACCCAAAACGAACGAAATTGTTGGCCCTTCATAGTGCAAAATTCGTTGCTCAGATGTAGGGACTGCTAATCTTAGTAGGATGAGATTGGTATTGAGATTTTAATCGTCAATTTGTTCACCTTTATTAAGCAACAAAGCTCAAGGTTATACGGTCATTAGTGGTTTTGAGATACAGACATACCATCTCTGCATATTATCAAAGTCCGGGGAGTGGGGGGGGGGTGGGGTTGGGCCTGACCAGCTTGAAAGCCAGACATGCGGATGTACGCTGTACGTAGGAACAAAACGAGCTAATATAATGGGATAACGCAAAAGGGTTTCTGTCTTTCATGATTGGTGGATTAACACATTAGTGGCCACACTTGACCATCAATTAAATAAAGCAGTCATAAATTCAGTGCACGGAAAGAGGAGATGGCTGATTATGACAGAGAGGCTGAATATCAAACTTCAGATGATTGAGTTTTAAGTTAGAAGGCAGCGTGACCACGTGAGTCTGAGGCTATTGAGAGGTAGTTGTAGGCCAACTTTGGTCTATGTACAGAGAGGTCCACATATAATATGGAAATAACAAAACAACTAACAGAATATATAAAACAGGAATATATGTTAACACTCCCCCTCAAGTTGGAGCATAGATATCAATCATGCCCAACTTGTCCGTCAGTGTGCATAATTGCTTCTTCGCCAGCAGCTTGGTGAAGATGTCAGCAACTTGGTCTTCAGAACGAGTGAAGGGAGTGCAGATCTTGCCAGTCAGAATGGATTCCCGAATAAAATGACAATCTACTTCAATATGTTTAGTGCGCTCATGATAAATTGGATTATTCGCAATGAAGATAGCAGCTTTATTATCACAGTGCATAGGTATAGCAGAAGAAGAGTCAACCCCGAACTCTTTTAACAGAGAGCGCACCCACAACAATTCACAGGCAGTATGGGCCATGGCCCTATATTCAGCTTCAGCACTTGACCTGGCCACAACATTTTGTTTTTTACTCCTCCAGGTAACAAGATTGCCTCCACCATACGTATAATACCCAGAAGTAGATTTTCTGTCAACTCTGCTACCTGCATAATCAGAATCAGAGTACCTTGCAAGAGAACAGTGTCCATGCTTCCTGTAGTGAAGTCCCTTGCCAGGAGACTTCTTCAAATATCGTAGAATCTGACAAAGAGCATCCCAGTGACACTGTCTGGGTTTATCAAAGTATCTGCTAAGAAGACCCACTGCAGTAGAAATGTCAGCTCTGGTGACAGTCAAATAAATGAGTTTACCAATCAGCCTCCTGTACTTTTTATGATCAACAAACAGAGGAGAAGAATCATCATCCCAATTTACATTAGGATCTAGAGGAATATCAGCAGGTCTCGCCCCCAGCATACCAGTCTTCTGCAGTATGTCTAGGACATATTTTCTCTGAGACAACACAAGAGCATTAGAATTTCTAGAAACTTCTATGCCCAGAAAATATCTAAGTTTGCCCAAATCTTTGGTAGCAAAGTGCTTGCCCAGAGGAGATTTAGTAGCCTGAATACCAAGAGAATCACTGCCAGATATGATAATATCATCAACATAGACAATCAGAATAATAATACCAGCTGAAGTCTTCTTGATAAAAACAGAATGATCCACCTGAGATCGCAGAAACCCAAAATCAATCATAATTTTGCTCAATTTATCAAACCAAGCCCGGGGACTCTGCTTAAACCCATAAATAGACTTCTTTAACCTGCAAACTTTGTGAGACTCCCCCTGAGCAACAAACCCAGGAGGTTGCTCCATATAGACCTCTTCTTGTAAATCACCATACAAGAAGGCATTTTTCACATCTAGTTGCAACAGTGGCCAGTCAAGATTAACAGCAACAGACAGAAGAATTCTGACAGAATTAAGACGAGCAACAGGAGAGAAAGTCTCAAAATAGTCAATACCATACGTCTGGGTATAGCCTTTAGCAACTAACCGTGCCTTCAGCCTTTCAACAGTGCCGTCAGGTTGATATTTGACCGCATACACCCATCTGCAACCTACAGGTTTACACTGAGGAGGTGGATCCACCAGCTCCCAAGTATCTCGTTCAGCAAGAGCTAACATCTCCTCCTTCATAGCAGACAACCATCCAGTACTCTGTAGAGCATCCTGGATATTCTTTGGAACAACAACAGTAGATAAGGCATATACAAAATTGCTAGAATTAACATTCAGATGATCAGTAGAAACAAACTGAGCAATACTGTGTGATGTGCAGGAACGAGTACCCTTTCTAAGAGCAATAGGTAAATCAAGATCAGAATGTACCTCAGGTGTAGTAGAACCTTCTGGAGGTGAAGATTGGTTTTCATGGGGGGTTTCTTGAGTAGAAGGTGCTCTGTTTCTGCGTTGATAAACTATAAGAGGAGGCTTATCAGCCTCAGTAGTGACTTTGTCAGTAGTATCAGGCACACAATCAGAAGTAACAGGTAGAGGTGAGGCAATAAGATCAGACTGTAAACTGTCACCACGAGTCGAATAGTAAGGAGTATCCTCAAAGAAAACTACATCACTGCTAGTATACAATTTTCTTGCAGTAGGACTGTAACATCGATATCCCTTCTGGGTACGAGAATATCCCAAAAAAATGCACTTCTCAGCACGAGGAGACAGTTTATCAGAAGTAGGTCCAACTAACCGTACAAAATAGGTACATCCAAAGATCCGAGGAGGCACAGTAAATAGCTGAATATCGGGTTGAAGAACTTGAATAGGTATTTTGTTTCCAATCACAGAAGATGGCATTCGATTTATCAGAAAACAAGCAGTCAATATAGCCTCAGGCCAAAACGAGCGAGGAACATGTGCATGCATCATAATAGTTCTAGCAACCTCTAACACATGTCAATTTTTACGCTCAGCCACACCATTTTGCTGGGGTGTATAAGCACAGGAGGTCTGATGTATTGTACCCACAGATTTACAAAAACCATCCACATCTTTTTTAACAAATTCCAGTGCATTATCAGTATGAAAAATTTTGACAGGCATACCATATTGAGTTTTTATTTCAGCAAAAAAGAACTTGATAACAGACAAAACTTCGGACCTACTTTTCATCATAAACAACCAAGTAGTCCGTGAAAAGTCATCAATAAACAAAATAAAATATTTATGACCAGATAAACTCGGCACATGACAGGGTCCCCATACATCAGAGTGCACTATATCAAACATATTTTTACTGCTAATTTGGCTGCGTCTAGGATAAACAGCTCTAGTTTGTTTTCCAAGTTGACATGACTCGCACTGAAAACTACAAATGCCAAGATCAGACACTAAATGTCGAAGCTTTTCAGATGATGGATGGCCCAGCCGGTAGTGCCACTGTAATGCAGAAACTGAGGTAGATAATGCAGGAGTCACAGATGCTTTAGCTGCTTTTGGCAAATGATCCAGATAGAAGAGTCCATCAGCACCTTCATACCCCCCACCAATCTTCATCCTCGTGCGAAGGTCCTGAAAAACACATGAACCAGGAATAAAAGTCAGACTACACTGTAGGCTCCGCAATATCTTGCTAACAGATAACAAATTCAAAGGAAATCTCGGCACATATAAGGCAGATTTCAGCAGAAAGTCAGAAACAATATCCCCCACTCCAGACATCGCAGACTTGGAGCCATCAGCCAACATAATAGATGATGGTCTAGCAGGTTTAAATAATTTGTGAAACAATGATCTATTTCCAGAAATATGTGAAGAGGCACCAGAGTCGATGACCCACTTAGTATTACCAGGAGTAGAAGAAGAGCTCAGGAAGGCAGTGTCATAACCAGAATAAGTGGCGGCATGAGCTCCACTAGTCGAAGCTTGAGACGACGCACCAGCTCGCTCAAGAAGAAGACGCTCCACCTCAACACGGATGTAGTCAACAGTCGTACCCGAGGAGGCAGAGTCAGTAGGCTGAGTCGTTCCCTCTGATGCAGTAGTAGTGGAGTCAGCAGCTGCATTGGCCCACGCCGGCTTACCATATTTCTCCCAGCATTTTTCTTCAATATGGTTGGACCGGCCACAGAAGGTACAAAGGCGCTGTCCTGACTGAGGACGCGCACCAACAGTAGGGGCAGTAGAAGAGGCTCCACGACCAGGAGCAGCCCGTCCTCGTCCTCCACCCAGGGGAGGACGACTCTCAGTAAAGCGACCACGGCCACGACCTCGGCCACGACCAGAAGCTGCATCAAGGGCCGAAGAGTCTCCAGCATCAGTAGTCAGAGACGAGGAAGACGAAGGCAAATGCTGAAGGCGTTTGTAGGCACTCTGTAGTGACGGCAGAGGGTCACTGGCTAAGATCTGGTCCACAACTCCAGCATATGACTCAGGCAATCCACAGAGAAACTGGACCAACTGAAGCTCCTGGCACTGACGCTGCATAGTAGCCAGGTCCGTGGAGAGAGGGTGATAGGATTCCAAATCACCCCATAATCCAGTGAAGTCAGAGAAGTAATCCGCAATGTCCGTCCCCGTGAACTGTAGACGTCCCAGCTGCTTGGTGATGTCAAACACCTTCTTGGGGTTCTGACTATGCGAGTAAGTACCGGCGAGCTGATCCCACATCTGCTTCGCCGTAGGTAGGTGAAAAAGTGTGACGCTAATCTTCTCAATGCTGCTATTGAGAATCCAGGTCATCACAGTGGAGTCATCACGAACCCAGTCGTCATACGCCTTTACATCTTTAGCATCAGCGTCCTCTACGGGTGCTGCCGGACCCGCACGGATAAGATGTGAGTACTTGCCCTGGGATCTGGCATAGATCGTCATGGAGCAGACCCAGTGCGGATAGTTGCGCCCATCAAGCTTCACAGTGGTAACCTGACGGCGGAAGTCATCATGTGAGGACGCCATGGGAGCAGTAGGTACAGCAGGAACAGGCACGATCAGGCAGGAGACGGGCTACGCCGTCATACAGGCACAACAGGCACAAGGAACACGGAGAAGACCTCTCACATATCTACGCCGAAGCGCAGAACAGAACCCGGCGACACAAAGGCCTACTCGGGAAGGCAGGCACATGACCGAAAAATGGTCTACGTCAGCTCAAGCCATCGGACCTTCACGGAGCCAACTGCCCGGTGGCAAACGGCCGCGGAGGCGCACGAGCCCCCTGCGGCGGAGAGGAGGGCCGGCCCTGGCGGCTGGTCCGGCGCCCGCCGACCGGCGGCTGCTGCTGCCTGCCCGGCGGCGACGACTGCTGGCCTGCCGACCGGCGGCTACAGCCGGCGGCTGCTGCTGCTGCGGGCCGGCGGCGGCTCGGCTGTTGCTGGCCGGCGGCGGCTTGCTGCTGGGCCGCGGGGGGGGGGGGCGGAGAGAGAGAGGAGGGAAGGGAGGGTGACGGCCGACTAGATCTACTGCTCTGATACCATGTGAAACAGAAAACAGTTTTGGGAAGCGTAGGGTTGCACAATGTGTGCACCCTCATATATATAACATTGAAACATTTACAGAGAGGTCCACATAAAATATGGAAATAACAAAACAACTAACAGAATATATAAAACAGGAATATATGTTAACAGTAACCATTAGATTTATTATTAGCTTCCGGTTAAAATCTAGACAATGTATATTTTGTGTACAATGAATTTTCTGTACAGAGAGAATAACTGCATTAGTACTTAGTAGCTTGAACTTGATTCTTTAGTGAGGCTGGAGTTGGTCTATTTCTGGTGGTTAATGATGCCTTCTTTATATACATATGATCAAAGGTGGTATCGAAAGATAAATGGTGGGAAAGATAAACCCTTGAAGATTATGCAAAGCTATAAGTACCCTTCGCTGCAGCTTTTACAGTCCCACTCCTCAGGACCAGGCTGGGTTGCATTGCCTTCATACCTTAGCCCCGATGTCCTGTCGGGAGCCCGGGCTACTTTATTAAGCGATTTCTTTTATGATTCCTTCTCTCACTTCTTGAAGACTTGATTTTGCATTCAGTAGCCCCTTTCCTATAAGAGAAGGTCTTCAATTATTTTTCGATCATAAGAATGCCAATCGTTGGTAAAAGACTAAAAGTGGTGTCGAAACCTCTTCAATGGCAACAGGTTGAAAGTAATGGCTGATTAAACGAGTAAAGGAAATTGAAAGTGGTTAAAGAAGTTGATTTTGAGGAAAGGGTGTTGAAAGTAATGGCTGATTAAACGAGTAAAGGAAATTGAAAGTGGTTAAAGAAGTTGATTTTGAGGAAAGGGTGGACACTGCACATATGATGTGAAGGTCGTCCCATCTTCTAACAGAGTTCAAGTTTAACTACTACACAAAGCAGAAACTGACCATCATTGCTATAGTTGGAATTTGTTTGCCAAGTCTTGACTGTGTCTGTAACTATCTCCAACTTGAGAGACTAAAAGCATGGTCTAAATCTGCGTAATTTGGCAGAATCAAGTCTTGCATATTTGTGAGAAAGTTCAATTGGATTTAAATTAACCATTATGAAACAGAAGTTGAATATGCTAGTCCAAGATATTTAAAGATGGACCACCGGAAACAGTTATTCAAATTGATTTCTTGCTCTCACCGTCGTAGAGCTTTCATTTCGCTTTCATACATTCGCTTCAAAGATTTACAAGCTCTGACCTCTCTTTGATGTTTTTAGAGATTTATTACATCTTTACAGTTATTATTGAAGAAATTGAAGTTACTATATATTTTTTTAATTCAACATTGTTTTTCACATTTTTTGGTATCGTGTTTGTTGAGACTAACCAAAATTAGCCCTTATTTAAAAAGCTATTATACAACTTCAGCTGTACCTCAGATTGAATTTGGAATTTATTATTTTGGTTGTCTACTACGTTGTCCATGTGTTTGTTCATGGTGATCTAAATCTGAAATCAATGCATTTTTCTTCCACACAATTGTTGATTCTACCCCTCTTGGGTTTCTTGGTATAGGTAAATGCTAGTCCCTACGATAAAGGATGGATCATGAAAGTCGACATCAGCGATGCTGGTGAAACAAATTCCTTAATGGACTCGGAAAAATATACAAAGTTCTGCGAGGAGGAAGATGCCAAACACTGAGCATCACACTTCATACTGGCATCAAGCTTGGAAGATCGTCATGCTCTTTTTTGTAATTTCTCTCCATCTATCTCGACTATTTTCTTAATATTTGATATGTAAGCCAATTGGCAGCCGAAACAGAGTCAATAAGCTGTAGCGTTGTAGATGTACTGCTGGTCGTTCTCTAGTTACTACCGTCTTAACCCTTTTCCTGATTTGTTGGTGTGGTGGAATAATGTTTTTGACTATTGAGAATGGTCTTAGGGATACCGTTATTACGAACGTAGATGTTTGTTGCATTGCGGGAGTCCTTGCATATAATGAATTTACTGGTTGAGCACATACATCAAACTATAATTTGAGCTTTAACGTGCCAAATTTGGCCTGCTCTTTTGCGTTAAGACGTCTACTGGAAGTTGTCAAAGCCAGTTAAAACTGAAATTTGACTTAGGATTTACTGTTATGGATGCTATTGGAGGCTTAACGCAACAGCACGCCGTATACTGTCATATAATCCTGGTTTTCTGTACATGGAGTTTATGAAGTTTGTACTTTGACTTTTCTTTAATTTAAATGCTTAAAACGACATGATTTATAGTAGAAACTTACGGTTATCTTATCTCTCTGGTAATCTTATATATACAGGTGGTGATCGAGTGAGCCCCTAAACTATTTTCATCCTCAGAAACTTGTCCTATTTTAATGGAAACGCTTGCCTTGTAATACGAACACGACCTTGACCGGCTCTGAATTCAATATAAGGGTTCCATTAATATTTACTATTGGTTTGTGCTGCTTGAAGTTTGTTATGCAAGAAATAAAGTTTGTATGCCGGGGTTGGCAGTTAAAAGTATGAAGAAGTGACTCAGTTGGAATGTTTCAAAATAATGAGTGGCAGATACGATAGTGTAAAGATGGGCGACAATTAGGCCTAGTTTGGGTGGCCACTTCTGAAATCCCAAAAACGTAAACAGTAAGGGGCCGTTTGGGTAGAGTAATTGGAAGCGGTCTTGTAATTGAATCTGGCATTCTAACTACTGCATTTAATGTGTGGTCGTTTGGGTTGTGATATGTGATTTTGTGACCGTCGGCTTCAGAATACGGCATTTCCACCCATGTGTATTCCACGCCCCTTTCAAAGCACGCCAATATTGGCGTTATTTAGAACCACTGCTGCGGAAGGGTCCTCCCCTGACTCGCCTCGATATCTCCGTCTCTCCCGATCCCTCTCTTCTCCCCGACGACTGTCCCTCCCGGGATCGCCTCCTCCCCCGTCTCCCTTCGTCGCCGCCACTGCTCCTCATTATTCCTGTTCCCAATCTGGCGATTAGGGCTTTGACGTGGTGGCTCGTGGTGGTTCACGACACGTTTGAGAATCTGGAGTTGATCCTCCGCTGCCTCCTGGTCCTTTGCAACCCCTGTCTCGGCCGTCCACTCCATAATCATGGCCATCATCTCCGCGGTGATCTTCTTGGGCCTCCTCTCCTGAGATTTGCGATACTCGGTGGTTGTGAAGGCGAACGGGGACCACAGCCTTCCGCTGGCTCCTTTGCTTCCCAGCCAGGGTCTCGCCGTCACGCACTCCACCCTCGTGGTCGTGTGGTTCTTGTATAGAGTTTTCCGAGTCGTTCCGAGTCATGGCAATCCCGTTGACCATGCTCGTCATCAATGGGTACAAGTTCTGGATTGGCCTTAGTTGGGTTTCCTACCTGGCCGTGCTTTCTCGTCGTGCTCAATGATGCTCCTGAGTTGTCACCTGCTGTGCCACCTCCGGGTCCTGGTGCTCTACTTTTTGTCCTCGCTGAAAGTTGGCGTCTGGGTGTTCAACTCGCTGCTGTTTCTCTTCGTCGATCAGTACATCCGGACCGTCATCATGAGGATCAAAGAGTTTCGCATCCATTCCGCTGCCAATTGGTACAAGGCGAAGCTAGATGTTAAGAATGTGCGATGAAAATGTCCATTCGGATTGGGAGTTCTGCTCCACGGCCCTATTTCAATTGTTGCATTTTATGTTCAGTCGTCACCCAAACAATGTAATTAACAGTTCAGATATTTGTTAATTGGGTAGTTGAACTCCCATAATTTGTTGACTACTGCGGTGATTAAAAAAGGGCCACCCAAACGGCCCCTAAGCGGCAGTTATAATTGCCAGATGGATACCACAACACATGCTACCGGAGATAAATTGCAAGCATTTTGCGGGAGTCGACTCCCGCCAAAATCGGGTGGATTAATGACTACAAGCTCTATGACGTATTTTCTACTTCCCGCTAGTTTTTTCTGCACAGCAGCTTCCGCGGCAACAAAATAAGGAAGTCTTAACTGTTACTTACAACGTAATTTTTGGGGATTTTAGAAGTAACCTGCCAAACTAGACCTTAGTGTAATGAACAATAAGAGATTAACTCGTTTACTCCATACATTGTACTCTGGTTAACATGAAAATAATGTGATAAAATGGGGGTGCTAATCAAATGATACCGTCCTAGTCAAAAGAAGCCTGGTGCAAATTGAAGTCTCACATAACTAGACATGCGGACATGGTTATGTAGTCAGAACACTATCCGAATGTGGTGCAGTTATAAATCCCAACTCCGCTGAGGCTGCACCTAACATGATCACTAGAACCTGGACAATTTGGAAGACCACCGGGTTGCATGCAAGTGGTGCCCTTGAAGTTGAGTTCGGATGCTCAAAAGGGGCTTACTACGTATATAAATGAAACTCTGTTTTCTTTTAACGTTACTCTTCTCTGTCTACCTTCTACTACTCGCAGTTTGGGCAACAAGCACATGGACAGTGGCGTTTCAGAAACTGATTCCCAAGCCGCGTGGAAGATGCTACTCAACGAGGCCAGCACAGTACATATACACTGCACGAGACTCAAAATGGAATTAAGCATGAAAGCAAAACGATGCCCCATATAGTGTTTGATTTTCAATAATATGATCACTTCTGCCATCCAGAAAGAAATGGTGGAACTACTTGTTGTAATAATTTGATTATTTACACTTGGAATATGCCAATAAAAAAACAATTTTCTTTCGAAGAGGAGGAGGAAACAAAGTAGCCGCTGCCCTAGCCAAGGCTACACTCCATGACAATATGAACTGTCCTCAAACAATATATCTTCCACTTCTGCTGCTGTTTTTGATTATGCTGATCTTCACAATGTGTAACCCCTGATTCTACCTACACGAGGAGGAGGTGGGATGAGTAAAAATACCTCTTAAAAAACACAACATCATCTATATTCAGGATGTACAAAAAAATAACAACTATTTGGCGGGTCCAGTGCCTTAATCCCTACACCTGGACGCCGCATGAGGGTAATTTTCTAGTCAACATAAACTTGAGCTGCTCGATGGATCACAAAGGGAATAATCTCAACACATCTCACTGGTCTGCCTTTCTTTACATGTGACACCTCGTCACGCTAAACGAGATTACTCAAAACACAAAACACGATCAACTACTAATTAATCACATAGTAAAAAATGCGAGATAATTAAAACCAATTCCAACAATGTAAATAAACTCTAGAACATTTACAAAAGCTCCATCATTCCATTCTCATATACTGTAACAAGTATTTATATATGGGTCCAAAGACCTCAGTCACATTCTGCATACAAAAGATATTTTACATGTACATGCCATATATTTACAAACATTGACACACTACCAAAATCTCGTGTCGATACGAGTATGTCATCTAGAAAACACATCCCATACCTAGACCTGAGAGTACATGGACGACACTAGGACTCTACTACTAACATCTACAACTAACCAACACTCTGAATCTATTGATCACCAAGTTGGTTCTCTTCTACAACACGACCTCAACCTCGTTGCCCGCGACCACCTGAAAAAATGTGGTGACCCACGGGTGAGACCCACTCCCAACAAGAGATATAACTCTCTCTAATATATATTGATTATAACATATTAATTGACAGTAAATACATTGAGTAGTTAGGGTATTGAATAAACAATATGAATAGATTGAACAATATAAGCATACTAAGCAATTAAGCAAATAAGTTGTAACATCAAGTAGAATTGCACAATTTTCATAAGTCTGCATCATGTAAGAACTATGTAGTGTAAAGACAAGACAAGGGTTAATCAACCAATGTGATACATATTAAACACTAGCAATTATATTACACAATTGGTATCACTTCTTTTATTACATTGCCCTGAGGAATTTGAGAAATACCACTCAAATCCCAACTGACCACTACTAAGTCAAAATCAGTGCCATAAAAGATCTAGGAAGAGTCGGACTCCTAAGATCTTCTCCGCTCTCGGTCAGTACGAGTTCGCCACAGTGACACATAAAGTCAAGTTGCTAACAGCCTAGTCCATCCTTGGTATAGGTCACGACACTAGTGAAAGGAGGTGGGTACGCATACCCTACCATCTGAGGTACAACCACAATTGTCCTCCAATCTCATCATATATATATATATATATATATATATATATATATATATATATATATATATATATATAATCAACTAGACATGACCACAACCATTCTCAAACTGAGGGCTAGGTATGACCACTGTCATCCTCCCTAACACTTGAATTCAGAATGACAAGCACCCCGCATACTCATCGGTATGCACTCTGAATATCCCTTAGGAATACTCGTTTCATTATCTGGCAATTTCTCACACTCATATAGATCTATGGCACATGACACTACATGATTAGAGTTTCACTTAATTAATTATGCCAATTGGGTGAATTAAGGTTAAATCATACAAATAGACATTCAAACCCTAATTCTTTTCTAACAAGAGTATATGTATAACAACTTCAAAAGATATAAAACATTTGAGATATAAATCTTAATCACATTACCACATGCTATCATTCATTGCAAATTAATGGACCACACTTATCATCATACTTTTACAAGATACCAATATCTTATCACAAGTTCCAGGGTTTTAACCCTTATTGGAACATGAAGAGGATTTCACCTCAATCATGGCTTCAAACATGCCCAAAGGTCGTTAAGACCATCACATTATTCATAGTAAGGTTATCATCATCATTCCATGCGTTAAACAAGGCTCAAAAGATCATTAGCACATATGTGTCCATATATATTAACATGATAAGGCAATATGATTTTCAAATAGTACTACATTGTGGTTTCAACATAAGAAGAGTGTAATTTATTATCACATTAATCATTCAAGAGGTATGATTATAACCAATCAACATCATATAATTACATTATGGTTAGATATAACAAGCTAGATCACATGGGAGTTATGCATCCACTTATTATAGTGATTTATCAAATATAACTATCCGACGACAAAGGTAAGACTAAAAATTAATGGCATTGGACCATCAAATTATCATCACTAGGACCGACATATAATACCATGTGATTTATTCTAATCTATTGGATGTGGAAGCATCCAATATTATTCATTGGATCAGGTTCATTGTTCAAGGTTATCAATTGAAGTATAGGTCTAACCATTAGATCAATTGAACCAAGGAACCATTAGTTTAAGGTTTAGTCAAATCTACAATTACATTCTTAACTCATCATATATGATGATGACCTGATCCACCATTAATTGTGATCATTAGGTCACCATTGGTTGTTAGATTAGTAATACATTAAGTTAACACCATCAAATATTAAGCCAATGTCATCATCGATTGATAACATCATTAGAATACTTAGTAGATGATAATTAAACGTCTAATTGAGCCAAAACCTGACCTAAGGGGGTGACCATAGGTTGTCACCATAAATTTAACACCCTTGATCATGAACATCAGTTGCCAAGATAGCAACACCATTGGCTATTGAATGGTATGACCATCGGTGGTGTGATAAGGAAAGAAATAGCTTGAAAACCCTTATTTGAACCATCAACTATTTTGTGCTTAGAACCATAGGTTGATGCTATCAACCTGTCTCATATCATGTTACACCTTAGAAAGGTCATACACATGTTTACAAGGTTAGATTAGGGTTATAGTCATTAAATTATGGTAATTAAGCTTATTCAACTCATTAAGCAAGTTCAGGGGCCTTACAACTATAAACCCCTAATAAGGATTTCACCTTGAAATCCTACACAAAAAGAGATGGGTATTTTCTACACATCTCATTCTCTAGTTTCCATGTGACTTCCTCTATGCCACAGGGATGCCACAAAACTTTCACTAGTATTACATCTTTTCTCTTCAGCTTTTTCACCCTTCTATTCAGGATCAACACAAGACCCTCAACATAAGAGATATCCTCATCTAACTCAACCTCTACTGGTTGGATTGTCTGGTTAGTATTTGTATGGCATTTCCTCAACATAGAGATGTGAAAGATATTATGCAATCTATGTAGCTCTGGTGGTAGCTCCAACTTATATGATACCTTTCCAACATGAGCTAGGATAGGGTATTGTCCCATAAATCTAGGGGCCAACTTACCCTTCTTTCCAAACCTCAGCACACCTTTCCAAGGAGAAACCTTAAGATATACTCTATCTCCCACTTGAAACTCAAGTGGTCTGCGTTAGTTATCTGCATAAGATTTCTTCCTATCCTGGGCTACTTTCAACTGTTGTTGTATCACTTTAATCTTTTCTGTAGTCTGCTGTACTAGCTCATGACCCAAAAGTTGATATTCACCTGTCTCATACCAACAACGAGGAGACTGACATCATCTCCCATACAGAGCCTCATAAGGAGCCATATCTATGCTTTTTTGATAGCTATTGTTGTACACAAACTATATCAAAGTTAGATGTACATCCCAACTACCAAGAAATTGCAGCACACATGCCCTCAAGAGATCCTATAAAGTCTGAATAGTCCTTTCAGACTGACCATCGGTCTGCAGATGAAAAGCTGTGTTGAATCTCAACTGTGTTCCCATTGTTGAATGCAAATGCTCCCAAAAATGACTTGTAAAATGTGGACCTCTGTCAGAAACTATAGTCATTGGAATGCCGTGTAGACAAACTATCTCATTAAAATATATTTGTGCCAATTTCTCTGCTATAAACATCATCTTAACTGGAAGAAAAAGAGCTGACTTAGTCAATCTGTCTACTATCACCCATATGGAATCATGACCCTTGGCTGTCCTAGGAAGACCAACCACATAGTCCATAGTAATATGATCCCATTTCTGCTTTGGTATGGATAAGGGTTGTAATGTCACTACAGGTTTCTGGTGCTCAATCTTTACCTGCTGACAAATTGGACATTTGGTAATGAACTCCGCCACATCACATTTTAGACCTGGCCACCAATACTTGTCTTTCAAGTTTTGGTACATCTTGGTGCTTCCAGGATGCATTGCATACATGGATGAGTGAGCCTCCTCAAGTACCATCTTCCTCAACCCATCAACATTAGGAACTACTGTCCTATAATGGTAACAAATTGTCCCATCAGAGAAATCTTCTCTCATAGAGTGCACACGTTACCCTAGGGCGATCCGGGGTGATCCCGAGGGCGTTATCCCCTGACGGAGGCACCTCCATCCCTCTGATGCGGCACTCCGCCCACTGGGGTCCACCATCCCTTTCGAGGAGTCTGATCGGAGGATAGCCATGCCGAGGTGAGCGCCAGGATAGTGTGTGGCGCATGGCATGAGGGTGCAGAGGGCGGTTGTGCAAAGGTAATCGGAGTCGGCAGCATCGGCGGTTAACCTAGATTCGGTGGTTCAGGACGTTAGATTCCTCCTCAAGTAGGGTGTGGAGACACACCCTTCAGCGGAAGGTTTGGAGGTGGAGGTGGTGATGGAAGACGACATTGGAGGTGTCACACAGACACAGACTGTGTCGAGTGAGGAAAGGTTTGGAGAACATTGACCCCAGCCGTTTGTCGCATCAATCGTGGTGGCGGAAGGTGGAAGGAGGGACCTTGGTGGACAGCGAAACCTCATAGAGCAGTCACATCCTCAAAGTGGAAGAACCCCACTATTTGGGGTCCCTTTCGACTCATGCCTTAGGTGTCTCGGTAGGGGGCATTGGCATGCTAGTTGCACTGCCCAGAAGGTATGCTACAGATGCAGGAGGCCAGGACATGTGGCTAGGAGATGCATCATTGAGAAGGCTAACCCCCCGCAACCCCTACCGAACCTTGGGTCCATGACTGCCTTCCCTCCACTCCCGCAAACTGCCCAGAAGAGAGGCCGGATGCCATGCGTTCCAAAGCGAGCCAGTGTCATCTTGGGACCGGATGATGATGTGAGACGAGCGAAGGCGACTTCCTGCCACTGTGCTTTAGAGATATCGTGGCATGCTACTGTTGAATGGGAGGGCTTAGGCCCTTTTCTGAGGCACCTGTGGCCATCAGCAGAGGACATGTATCGTTTCACGGTTAGAAAGGCCGTGATCTTCTTCTCATGTAGGGAGGAGGCGATGGAGATGCTACATAATGGGGTCCTAGATTTTGGAGGCACTAAGATCTCGCTATATCTGATGGAGGATGTGGAACGATGCAACAGAAAAGAAGCCTTCTGGTTCTAGTTGTCGGACGTACCAATCATCTACAGAGACGATGAGTCCATGGTGGCGATAGCCAAATCGTTTGGGAGTCTTGTTCACATTTCGGGATGGAAGCAGAGCGTGGATGATCTTTCGGACATTCTGGTCCTGATCGAGGCGTTTAGCGAAGATGTACCCCAATTCTTTTCCCTCACCTATGGATTACATAGGTCATCTGTGCAACTTCATATGGTTGCGAGAGCCCCGTTGGGAGTGGAGAACTTCTTGATGACGGATGAGGGGAGGAGGCTGCAAATCCTAGTAGAAGCTCTTTTGACTAGAGTGGAGGTGGAGGTCCTTAGGCATGTTGAATCTCCTAGGAATGCCCCCATCCCGGTCAGGGAGGCCGTGATGATGAGGGAAACAGACGAGTAAGGATCCTTGCATGAAGCTTGTCACATTGATGAATCCCCTAGGCGGGTTGTGCTTGATGAAGATGGCGTTATAAGGCCAATGTAGAATAGGAGGCTAGAGGACTTTCTAACCCTGGACTTTGAGGAGGAGAGCTTGGTTAGGATGATAGGGAGGAATAGACATTTCACCAGATCTAGGAGGAGAGATAGCCAGCATGCTGACCTTCCTGAACCCCCTAGGCAGCACAATAGGGATCGATCTAAAAGAAGGCACTCAGAAGGGGACAGTGAGTGGTCGAAATAAGATTGTGAGGGGGATGGAAGGAGACATAGCCACTGAGACTGGAGAGTTTGCTTGTGTGTGAAAAATACCTCAATGGATTTTTTGTCAATTTTTTGGAATATTAGAGGCGCTTCGAACAATCCCACGAGAAGATTTCTACGGAGGCTGTGGCAGACATAAACCTGCGGTGGTGTGCTTGTTTGAACCTTTCTTGCATGCTGAGAAGGCAGAGGAATTACTTGATGTTGTGAGCTTAGATTGGTTTGCTGATAATCAGGTGGAAGGTGGTAAAGTGTGTTTTTTTTTCTGAGGCGACGCTAAATCCCATTGTGATTAGAACCCACAAACAACACTTGACAGTCAGGTTGTCGGGCGAGGATGGGTCGATGTTCTATGTTACTGCAGTGTATGCAAGCTGCAGCTATGTGGAGAGAAGGGCTCTATGGGAGGACATCTTCCTCGTTTCCCCAATCATAGGGGACACAAGCTAGGTTGTTGTAGGAGACTTCAACGTTACGAGAAACTCGATGGAGAAGAGAGGAGGTGAGGCGATGCCCTTTCAAGAGATGATGGATTTCAACTTGTTCATCACGAATGTTGATCTAGGAGAGCTCCCTTTCTGTGGTAGCCATTACACTTGGGTAAATAAGCAACTTATAACTCTGACAATTTGGCAAAGGATAGATAGAGTTCTTGTTAACGCTGCATGGATGACGGACAGACCTTCTTCCAGAGTGGAACACCTCACTCGCTTCAGAGTGTCGGATCACTGTTCGTTACTGGTAAGACCAGGTACGCAGGTCCTCAGAAAATGGAGGTCCCACTTCACATTCCGTGCTGCATGGTTGCAGCATGAGGAATGTCTTAACATGATCAAGGAAGCTTGGGTGGACACCGACGTCGGACACCCGTCTTTCACCTTTTACTGCAAGATGAAAAAGGTCAAGGAGGCTTTGAAGTTTTAGAACAAGGCCACTTTTGGGGAGAACGAGCAGCGAATCAAAGATCTTGAGGACATCTTCGATGTCACCCAAATTGCTTACGATGAGAACCCGACGATGGTGAACGAGACACATCTCAGGGAAGCTGAGATGGAGTTGCAAGACCTTCTGGATCAAGAAGAGGCTTATTGGAAGGAAAAAGCGAAGATAGACTGGCTAACAAATGGAGAGCGGAACACCCCATTCTATCACACGGTGGTGAAGGCTAGGAAAAGAAGGAGATCGTTAACACAGTTGGTGTTGTCAGGATGGATCATCGACAGCTGAACCATTAGAGATGGCGAAAGAAGAAGCGTCATATTTTTGCTCTTTTTATGACACAGTGGAGGACACAGAGATGGCCGTTATGGACGATTTCTTGGTCGAGATACAGGAGGTGCTCACAGTTGATGAGAATCTCTCAATATCTACACCCCCTAGTCTAGAGGAGATCCTTGATACGATCAGGCAGATGGACGTCTCTGCGGCCCCAGGTCCAGATGGATTCACAGTCCCATTCTTTAAGGCGGTCTGGGATATCATCAGTGGTGATTTTTTGAAGGTGGTGGAGGCATTCTTAGCTAGGCAGCCATGCCACAGAAGCCTATAATACTGCCGTATCCTTTTGATCCCGAAGAAAGAGACCCCGACTCATCTAACCATGGATTTTCGGCCAATTTCAATTGAAAAAATTGCACTACAAATTGTTAGTCGGTTTCTGAGCAATAGATTGGTAAAAATCATGCACAAGCTGGTATCTGTCACCCAAGGAGCTTTCATTAAAGGAAGAGACATCACAAATAACATAAAGCTGGCCAAGGAATTGGTCCATGATATTAACCAAGGGGGGGAGGCAGAGCCAAATGTCGTGGCCAAGTTCGATATGTCGAAGGCATACGATAGGGTAAATCGGCAAGTTTTGAGGAGAATTATGGAGAAGAGTGGTTTCCTTCCAGATACAATTGATTTGATACTGAGTCCATCCTACAACTCATGGGCCTCTGTGACAATTGGAGATGAAACTGTAGGTTTCTTTCAGATGCGCCATGGGTTGAAACAAGGAAATGCATTGTCGCCTTTCCTCTTCATTATCTTTGAAGAAGTGCTGTGTAGGAGGATGAAAATGTTGACGGTGAACGCCCACATAGCCCCGTATCGAACCAGGGGGATGGGTGATGCCCCTCCGCCCTCATGTATGCATATGACGTCCTTCTTTTCTTTAAGGCAGACTCATCTTCGATTGAAGCTGTGAGAAGGGTTTTTGAGAATTATGAGAAGGCGACGGGGCAGAGAATTAATAGAGAGAAATCAATGTGCATGATCGAAAGATCCGAGCAAGAGAAGGTCAAAGACATGTGGCAGACCTTGGTATTGAGCAGATGACTGTCTCGTTTGTCTACCTTGGGGTTCCGATTATAAGAGGCAGAATGAAGCTGACAGATTTCAAATATCTCATTAAGAAGGTAAATGATAAGATTGCTTCATGGAAAGCAAGATTTCTCTCCTTCGTAGGATGTCGTATGCTGACAGTCCACGTGCTCTCTTCTACCTCAATATACACAACTGCGGCACTGGGAATCCCATCTGGAATCACAGACCGGTTGGACAAGATAATGTCTAGGTTCCTATGGACTGATATGTGAGATCCCCAGAGCATGGATCAGATGAACAAGGGTTGCCACTCCTTTTGAGCAAGGTGGACTTGGGATCTCGTCGATTGAACAAACCAATGATGCTTTCTTAGCGAAGGCTTGTTGGGAGATCCTAATGATACAATCTTTGTGGGCAAAGTTCTGCTGTGATAAGTATGCCAATAGATCCACATGTAGAACCGATACGCATCCAGATCATCTCAAACTAAGTAGCACAACCTCGCCTTTTTGGAGTAAAATTTGGAGGATGTTCCCGAAGATTATATCTCGATGTATATGGGTGGTTGGCACGGGTAACATCCCTTTCTGGGATGCCACTTGGTGTGAGGAGAGACTCAGGGGGTACACCAGAGTCCCAAGTGATCAGAACATAGCTTTCCTAGTAAGGGATTTCTGGATCTCAGAATTCGGATGGGACTGGGACTCCTTAGGAGAGGTCCTTGATGAGGAAGGTGTTGACTTGATTAGGAAATCAGGAGCTATTATATCGAATGAGGATGACAAACTAGTTTGGACTCCTGACAGAAAGGGCTGCTTCTCGCTTAAATCTACTAAGAAGTCACTCAGAGTTGATAGGATGGAAGGGCCACTTGATTTAAGGAAGATTTGGGGGATGGATGACCGGCCTAAATCACGCGTCCTAAAATTGGAGGCGGATTTGAGGTAGTCGAGCTTTTACATTTATAAACCCGAATCCTTCTAGGCCCCCACAACTTTGCTTACGGGGTCGAAGTAGATATACGGGGTCGAATACAGGGACAAAGGGGGTAGTGTTGAGAACCCAGAATCGACACGCTACACTCCGGCAGGTATACAGAGATGATAAATTCCCCAGAAGGGAAACAACAAGATGTCACAAACAAAACAAGAAAAACTATCTCCAGGTGGAGCTACTAGAAAGATTTAAGGTTTTAGTCATTTAGCAGTTTTTAGGGGTTTTCATGCAACAGAAACAGAAAGATAAAACTAGAGCTAGAGCAAGGTACGAAGGGTAAGACTACAGTAAAACAAGAGGCAGCAGTAACACCCTACACCCCTCCTCTCAGAGCGGGTACCTCTAACCAAGCGTCAACACCCCTCTCGAGGTTGTCGGACTTAAGTTAGAGTGGAATGTTACTGAAACAACTCCGTTCCAGGCACTCTCGTACTCCAAAATCGGACCGAACACTAGAGCCACAACACAACTCTCGAAGTTGTTGCGACGGGAAAACACGATTCGGTAGCTAAGCGAAACGCGATCCAAACATGCAAGCTAGAGTTCAGATATCAAACATGGCAGTTCATCCAACAATTGCACCAAGCATAGAGCAACAAGTAATTAAGCTTTTCCGTTTCCATAAACATCAAAGGTCTTAATTACAATGCGTAAATAAAGAATTAAATAATAGAATTAAAGATAGATGTCGCCTTCTTGATGTAGAAGGGTGACAGACCACAGCGGCTCTCCCGCCTGATACCGAACAGGGGCCTAGCCCGATACAGCGGTGTCGGGCGACACACTCTCTCGAGAGGCACACCGTGACGGCCGACTGTATCGTTCAAGGATCTGGCCGATACGCTCAAGTCGGGCGACACACCCTCTCGGGCGGCACGCATGACGGGCGAAGCGTATCGGGTTCGATATCGTGTCGGGCCTGGAGCGACACGTTCTACTGTCGGGCACTTGTGTCGCTCATCATCATTAGCCGATATCGGCCCGTAGTGTCGCTCGGGACGGTTCTAAGTGAACCATCCCCTCCCTCTCAGGACGAGGAAGGGCTCACCTAGTGTCGCCCGACACGAGCACTGGGGCGCGATACTCCCGCTCTCGCAGTTTTCCCCGAAGATCACTCAAAGCTCCCAACTGTCCGAATTCCAAAGTATCCGAACTGTCTGAACTGTATTTTCGGCTCCCTGTAGATGCTATTTGTAGGCAACGGTTGGGGGAAGTTATGGTGCTCGAAGCACCACGTGTCCTCCGTATTCGTGAGTTTGGTGGACGGCCGATACACATATCGCCCGACACGGGGATCTCGGCTATCGGTCACGTGATGGGCGGTGCCTACCGGTGGGTGGTCTGTGTCGGGCGACAAGCCATGGCTGTCGGGCGAGCTTGGGCTCCCTGTCGGGTAAAGGGCATGTCATCCGTCAGCTTCTTCTTGCGCGGCATCCCCGTGTCACGCGTCGTTGCATCGCGCCACCCTGTCGGGCAGTGCTTGTATCGGGCCATTGGAAGGCCGATGCAGGTTTGGACTTATTTGTGGGCCGGGATGGCCTTATTGTATCAAAATGAGGAAAAACTCTGCAAAAGATGGAAATATTGGATTAAGAGCATTGCTTGGACAATTATTGTGAAAGTGCATACAAAAGAGAGGAAAATAGCTAAAAAGGGCAGTTTTGATAACAGAAAAACAGTCTAAAACATCACAAAAATTGGTGTTATCAATGGACACACCCAGGGAGAGTGCCATCCTATGGAAGTTTTCCAGAAGGGCTACCTCCACGGATGACAATGTTAGAGAGAGATGTTATATCCCCCTAGCATCCATATGCTACTGCTATGAAGATCCTCGGTCAGAAGACACTCAAAATCTCCTTTTCCGGGGCCATCTAGCGAGGTTTATGTGGTCCAAGTTCAATGCGGCCACTGGTCTGGACCCACCAACGAATGTCCCAGCTGTGGTGAGCCTCTACGCGAAGGGTCGGTCCGTGAATGTTGAGGAGTGGTTCGCGGTGAGGCTGGCTATCTTGATCCCGTGCTGCAAATGGCGCATGAAATGCACGACCAAGTTTGATGGTCTAAAACTGAATCCAGACAGAGAGTGGGAGAGGAATATCGTCACCATCAACAGAATGCTGAGGAGCACTTCGTTCACTCCCACCGCTGACACTACTACAGAAGTGGCCTTTGGCGTCGGTCGTTTAACCCCATTTGGCGTCGGTTTTCGACCGACGCCTATGCGGGCGCCGCTAAAGGTCGAACACTTCGGCGTCGGTTGTTTAACCGACGCCTATTTAAACTATCGGCGTCGGTCGTTTAGTCGGTAATCGACGCCAAAGGGGTTCGCGCCACATAAAATGGCGTCAGCTAGGGCACTTTCTGCGTCGATTATTTACTAACGGACCGACGCCTATACTACTTATAGCGTCGGTCTTTTAGTAGATAACCGACGCATAAAGTGTCCTAAATGACGCCGTCCTTTTGTGGCGCGAACACTTTTGGCGTCGGTTATATACCAAAAGCCCGACGCCTCTAATTTAAATAGGCGTCGGTTTGATACGTATATCCGACGCCATTTCGAGGACTGCTTTGGCCACATAAGGCGTCGGTTATCTATAAATAACCGACGCTGTAGATCTTTGCTGACGGTTTTTATAAATAACCGACGCCAATTTGTTTTTTTTTTCATATCAGTTTGTAGGCCTGCTGTGGCTGGTCAGTAGGATGAGAACCTGCAGTTCAGTAACTGAACTGCAGGTTTATGACATCCATTGATATCAGCCTACAAATAGGCCGCAAACCTGCAAAAGTCATAAGCAAAATTTCACACAAGTACATACATTCAGACATAAATTCAATTCTCACATTCACACATATAGAAACATTCAAATACATGTATTAACATTCAGAAATATTCATTTACAAAGTATCATTCATTATCGCTATCAACATCCCAATTATATCTTACAGTTGCCACTGCTTGTATGGCTTTTGCCCATTCTTCTCTTACTTCATTTAATGCTTCCATCGTATATGGAGCATGTATATTTTTTAAGCGTTTACCTGTAGTGTTGTCAGTTTTAAATACCTGCAAAGAGAATGATGTATATATATAAGTAATGATATAAAAATAAGATAAGATTGATATATTGCATACTAACTAATGAAAGTATATATAATACCTCATGTATGGTATCGATGTCCAATGCGGCATATTTGATAATCATCTGCATAAATCGCATCACATAGTATGCGCATGCCCAGCCATTGTCTTGTGTAGCACACTATAAATTGAAACATACAAAATAATACAACTAAGCACAATTCACATCAATAATATATATATTCGAGTCGGGAACTTACTTGTACGTTCTGCCAATTTATTGGCTGGTTCTTTTTCCTTGGGACTGTTCCTCCAACCTTTTTGAATGCATCTAAACCCCTACATGTTAATATAACACAATAAATTGCATAAGTAAATAGTAATGTAATAAAAGATGTTAACGGATATAAAAATGAAATATTTCTCACCAGAATAATGGCATTCTCATTACGTGTCCAATTTTAGTGTTCAATGTACTCCCCGCAGGATCTAGATAATAAACAGTGAATGTCCCGGGGACAATAACTAGTAACTCCCAATGTCTACCTCTAGAAGTAAGAAGTTAACAATTAATAACTCAAAATGCAAAATAAAAATGGAATTTTCTTAAGTCCAAATTATAAATAAAGTAAACTTACTTGACATTGAATGGAGCTATTATTATCGTCTTCTTTTGCTGACCAAAAATTGTAAAAGCATCTATACAGTATTGTTGAACATTATCAGGGTCTTTAGCTACCAAACTAATCAATGATGGAATAAAAAATACCACATGATCAAATGCAAATTGTTTGCAATGATCTTCGACTAGGTAGCTGCAAAACATATAGGCGTATGCATTAATATATAAGAAACCAGATCACCGGATCTTACACAAGGTATATGGATGTATAAACAAGATCTCACCTTATCCATGTCTCTATCATTGATGTATTCAGCCAATCATACATAAACAGCTCAATAATATCTTGTATAAATAAAGAGCTATCGTATGATTGACCTGCATAATCTGCATCTAAAGAAATAATTATAGGGCAATGTACATTATGTGCCCGTAGCCAACATGCCATTCCCCTACAAGCAGGACCTAACGGGTATGTTAGGTCAGTTGGAACCCAATCGGGTAATGCGGGAAGTGGAAGTGGAGGCCTAGGTGCTCCTGGTGTCTTCTTTTTAACCTGTACATATAATTTCAGATCAGTTGACATCATATATACACATTAACAGTCTAAATCAATGTAAATTTATCTTACAATTTCAGTCGTGTAGACGACATATGCTTTGGGCCACAATATCACCCCGCCTTCTGCCTCACCAAGTGTATCAATATCTGGGTGGGCATATGGCAACGCAACTTCCCTCCAATCGGGTAACACACGTAATGGGCCCACACGAACATAGCCCTGTGGCATTGGAGTCCCGTGAAACCTTTCCCCAGGAAGGGACGGGTAAGCTTGCGCCTCTGCAACAACGTAGTCTTGCATTCTTAAGCGGCATGGCTTCAATGCCTACAAATTTACGTAAATAATATTATACATATATACATATCATCTTGAAAACATAACAACTTGAAAAGACTAACTACAATGCCATAAACAATACTTACAGCAGACGTGCTAGGCGATGGGTCTCCAGGATTACTCGCAGTCTGTGCATCAGGAGAAGAGTGGGTCGCCATAGGCGTATTGGAAGCCTGAGATGCTTGCCACCGCAGCAATTCTTCCTTGACCTTCTCAGCAACTACATCGTTGATCTTCTTAGCAACTAAATCCTCAACTCTCTTATTCTCCTATACATGGATAAAAGAAACATTAGCTTTTTATTAATGAATTTCCTTTTGCAGTAACATTCTAAAAAAAGAATAGGTTACCTCTTCTTGAGAAAGTCCCGCTCTGGGTTTGCGCTGGGATGGCCCAAAGAATGCTTTGATGCCAACACCAGCGCCGACACCTCTAACACGTCCAGGATGCTCTGGGTTACCCAGAGCAACTGTCAATTCATCCCTTGTGCCCTGAGGGATGAACGTGCCTTGTTTCCTCTGCTCGTGCAGCTCCCGCTAATCACCATAAACAGAAATTGGTAAGTTAACACCACAAATAATCAATATTCAAACGATTTCTCTAAGAGTTGTATTTTACCATTTTTGCAGCCGCCTCAGCAGTTACAGGCTTCTTTATTTCACCCTTCTTGTTTTGCCTGCCAGCTATCCAGATATCATGGCGAGGCATGGGTGTGGCAGACTCCTGAGTAGGAGCAGACTCCTGAGTAGCCGCAGACTCCGCCTGTAGTCTTTGGCGAACGCTTGCATAGCCTTTTGGACCCATAGTGTGGTCATGCACATTCAGTGCACGCCTTGCTTTTTGTGCGTCACTGAGGGCCTAGTTAGTATGCACATTAATGATTTGGTTAGTAGCACTAAATGCTAATCTTGAATAGGTGAATACAATGTATATTAATTAAATTAGGAGTGACGCCTAATACCTTGAATTCTTCAGATTTTCTTGAAGCAACAAAATTGTCCCAATCTTCTTTGTCCAAGAAGTTCCATTGTTCAAGGGCTGACTTCTTCTTCTTATCACCCTCTTTTATGTATTCTCTGTTCAGATTTGTCCTATAATTCCTAAGCATCTTTCCAGCGCGTTGCATCACATTTTTACGATGCAACTTCTCATCCAATGCAAACAGATTCTGTAAAATAGAAATGTTATTAACTAGTATCCAAAATAGAATTGCAAATAATAGAATTTGTAATCTACAAAATAGAATTGCAAATAATAATAACTCACGCATAAATCCTTCCATATCAAGTCTTTTTTCCCTTGAGGAACTTTATGCCAATTGTCATACTTAACACCACAATGGCTCCGAGTGGTACACCCAAGATAGTTCACAAAATTATTGCGGTTCACTCCAATTGGATTTCCTCCATTATCAAACTCCACCACCAATTTGGATCCACTACCACTTAGCGCTAATAACTTCTTCAACAGAGTGATGCCCCTTTTCTTGTTAAGTGTCTGGTGTTGCGCATCAAGTTGCTCCAGTGCTTCAGTGGGTACAGGTGCATCAACCTAAAATTTGACAAAAATAAAACACACTAACTTAGCCCAATATAGAAATATAGGATATATGACATAACTAGAAGATAATGAATTTTATAGAAATACAGGATATTTTTTAGAACTTACATTAGTATCCTCACCATGCTCGTCATGGACAACATGCTCATCATGGACTTCATGCTCATCATGGACATCATGCTCATCATGGTCAGCCATTTGAAAATGTCATTAAAAAGGCAAACATTTAGCATTTCTATTAACTAGAAAAAGGCAAACATTTAGCATTTGTATTAACTAGAAAAAGGCAAACATTTAGCATTTGTATTAACTAGAAAAAGGCAAACATTTAGCATTTGTATAAACATACATGTCTCTAAAATTGTGATCTTTTATCAATTAACAATCCTTCATTGTGATCTCCGCGCACATATAAGTCATCATTAGCTTCAATATTTTGTGGAGTTGGCAACCCAACTGAGAATGGACTGGAGTCATCATACTTATCATAGTACTCTTCTTCATCTATACGATCTTTAATGAACTGTCTTTTACCATGAAGAACAACCGACCATTTATCATTCACAGGATCATCGATATAGAATATTTGTTTCGCCTGTGATGCCAATATGAATGGTTCACCCTTCTCGCCAATCTTTTCAAAGTTCACCAAAGTGAAACCCAATTCATCCACTATAACTCCTTTGGTGTTATCAACCCAATTACATTTAAAGAGCGGAATTTTGAAATCTATGTAGTCAAACTCCCAAATGTCCTCAATGACACCGTAATATGACATTTTAGCTTCACGTGGACTCTTATCCTTTGCACTTGCAAAGTACATAGTCGACGCTTGAAGAGTGACCCCACTATTTTGGACGAAACTCTTATCATCTTGGCACTTTGTGTAATATGTGAATCCATTAATGTCAAACCCTTCATAAGACATAACATTCAGTTTTGGTTTAAAGGCGAGGCATTTGATAGTTTCTGTAATATCATTTGGTGTTTGAGATAGTTGATGTAAGACTTTATCTTCAAACCACTTAGTAAAAGTCTTATTATGCTCTCTAGCAAGCCACATTGAACTTGCTCGAGGATGTTGTCTCTTTATGAAATTGGTATGTTCCTCGATATAAACACTCACTTCGTCCATATTGTGTAAAATATACAAGTGAGCTTGTTCCAACTGCTCACGGCTGATTACTTTCACCCGTGATCCCAAAATTCCTTTGCCCTCCTCAATATTCTTGTCATTATCAGGAGTGTCATTACCACTGAGAAAGTCATTGCAAAAATCCATAACCTCTCTCGCCACATAACCTTCAATAATACTCCCTTCAGGCCGATAACGGTTTCGAACATCACCTTTAAAAATGCTCATGTATCGTTCAAAGGGATACATCCAATGCAAGAAAACTGGTCCCAACATTTTCACTTCCCTAGTCAAGTGGACAACAAGATGTACCATGATATCAAAGAACGAAGGAGGGAAATACATCTCAAGCTGACATAGGGTAACAACCACTTCTCTTTGCAAATTATCGAGAGTATCAGGGTCAATAACTTTGCTGCATAGACTGTTGAAAAAGAAACAAAGTCTGGTAATTGCAAACCTTACATGCTTCGGCAATATAGATCGAATTGCCACGGGCAATATTTGTTGCATTAGAGTGTGACAATCATGAGATTTAAGACCTATCAACTTCAGATCTTTCATTGATACCAATCTACGGATGTTGGATGAGTAACCATGTGGCACCTTAACATTTACCAAGCATTCACAAAAAGTTTTCTTCTCCTTTCTAGACAACGTGTAACAAGCGGGAGGTAAGTATGTTCTTTTATTACCCATTTCACGTAATTCTGTTAATTCTGACCTTATTCCCATTTCACGTAGGTCCAGTCTGGATTTTATCCCATCTTTAGTCTTACCTGGTATATTTAATAGAGTACCAATGATGCTATCACAGACATTTTTCTCAACGTGCATTACATCGATACAATGCCTGACTGTCAAAGAACTCCAATAAGGAAGATCCCAAAATATTGACTTCTTCTTGAATGAAGAATTGTCACTCTGTGTGGCCATACTACATTGTGATTTCTTACCAAATTCATTGACAATGTCTTTTACTCTTTCATAAACAACATCCCCTGGTATAGGTTTAGGTGCACTCCGTTCATCATTCCATCCATTGAATGCTTTGCGCTTCCTACGATACGGATGGAATTTTGAAAGAAACCTTCAATGACCAAGATATACAGTCTTGCCGCCATGTTTTAGTCTTATTGAATCAGTGTTTTCTTCACATATAGGACACGCTTTAGCTCCTTTGACACTATATCCAGACAAATTCCCATATGCTGGAAAGTCATTAATAGTGCAAAACAACATAGCGTGCAAACGAAATGTCTCTCTTGCTGAAGCATCATAGGTCATCACACCTTCAGCCCAAAGTTTCTTTAAGTCATCAATCAAAGGTTCAAGATAAACATTGATATCATTTCCGGGTTGTTTAGGGCCCGATATCAACAATGACAACATAACGTACTTATTTTTCATACACATCCAGGGAGGAAGATTGTATATAACAAGCATGACTGGCCAAGTGCTATGTTGGCTGCTCAATGTCCCGTACGGATTCATCCCATCTGTACAAAGCCCAAGTCTTAGATTCCTATCTTCTTCACCAAATTTAGGGTACAATAGATCAATCTTCTTCCACTGTGGGGAATCAGACGCATGTCGTAGGATCCCATCATTATTTTTCTTAACATCTGCATGCCACCTCAAATTCTTCGCATCTTTCGGATTTGCAAACAAGCGTTGAAACCGTGATATTATAGGTAGATACCACAACACCTTGGCAGGAGAACCAGTTTTGGACTCCCCCGAAGTCGTCAATTTATACCGTGACACACCACATTTTGGACAATCTTTCAAATCTACATAGTCCTTTTGAAATAATACACAATCATTCGGGCATGCATGTATCTTCTTGGCCTCCATTCCCATTGGGCACAACATTTTCTTTACCTGGTATGTTGAGATTGGAAGCTCGTTTCCTTCAGGAAGAATTTCTTTCAACAAAGTCAACAATGAAGTGAAGCTTTTGTCGCTCCATCTATTGTTAGCTTTCAACTTATACAATCTCAACACAGCGCTAAGCTTCGTAAACTTAGCACAGCCTATGTATAACGGTATCTCAGCATCATGCACAATGTTTGTAAAGATAGGAGGTGGATCGGTGTGCTCTACCCTACAACTATCCAGCATCGCATCAACGATGTCTACTGGAACTGGTTCGTTCACATTTACGTCATCAGAGGCAATTTCTTCTTCCACCCAAGCACTGCTATCGACATCTACTGGTTTTGATTTTGAAATCTCTCCATGCCAGTGCCATTCTGTATAGCCTTGTACAATCCTGTTGCACATGACATGACTTCTGATTTCCTCACCAGTGTTGACTTTCAAGTTGTTACCGCAATGCCTACATGGACAGTAGAACCTATCTGTAGATTTTTTCCTATGTTCCTCGACAAATATAATAAACTGATCAAGACCAGATATAAACTCTGGGGTGCAACGATTACGAATGGACATCCATGATCTATCAATTCTATGATCAGAGAAAACAAGTATATATTAGGAAACAAGTATATATTAGGAAAAGATTAGGCAGCATTTCCCCGCTGTTCTCTAAGTACATATATACTTAGAGAACAAACGGGGAAATGCCAACAAACACATGTGATGTCATTCTTATATATAATAAATGTGTACCACCTATCCCATCCTTGAACACCTAATCTCACTAGTAAGTGTATAATGTGTATTGGGTTTTCGAGAAAATTTCGGCAGCATTTCCCCGCTGTTCTCTAAGTACATATGTACTTAGAGAACAAACGGGGAAATGCTACCAAAATTTTCTCGAAAACCCAATACACATTATACACTTACATACTAAGTGAGATTATGTGTTCAAGAACAGTCCCAAACCGGGGACTATCCAAGATTTACTCCTAATGAGTCAATCTTGGACGGGTTTCTAGGCCAACAAACACAATAATAGATATCTACAATGAAGCCGGACTCCATACAAACAGTATATAATTTAGTGATTGTTCATTCTAATTTATACCAATGTACAAGTAATATAAAAAACAATGATTGTTCACATTCTAGGCCAACAAACACATGTGATGTCATTCTTATATATAATAAATGTGTACCACCTATCCCATCCTTGAACACCTAATCTCACTAGTAAGTGTATAATGTGTATTGGGTTTTCGAGAAAATTTCGGCAGCATTTCCCCGCTGTTCTCTAAGTACATATGTACTTAGAGAACAAATGGGGAAATGCTACCAAAATTTTCTCAAAAACCCAATACACATTATACACTTACATCCTAAGTGAGATTAGGTGTTCAAGAACAGTCCCAAACCGGGGACTATCCAAGATTTACTCCTAATGAGTCAATCTTGGACGAGTTTCTAGGCCAACAAACACAATAATAGATATGTACATGTTAGGGTTTCATCACAATTGATGTTAGGGTTTAAACAATGTTAGGGTTTAATCAAATCAAATTAGGATACTAGAATGGACAAGTTTAAATCAAATTAGGATTTAAATTAGGGTTCCAATAGGATTCAATTTAATTAATTTTTATGTGAAAGATGTAATATTATAATACATACAATGGCAATGAAATGAAACCCTAATTGTATTGGAACTCATAAAAGGATGTCTCAAAGGTTGAATCTAATATATGCATCCTAAAAAAGGTATCACATCACAAATGTGCATTTCAATAATCATATTTTATTTCCTTCCAATTAGTGTGGGTGCCAAGTTTGGAATTGTTTTCTAATCATGGGTCCCTTAATTTTATTTAGGATAGAAGATAAAATCAAGGATATCAAATAGTATAAGGCGCACCCCCAAATGTAGTAGGCGCACCCACTACTACAGAAACCCTAACATTACACAGCTAGTTCACCTTATTTAACCCATGGATACTTCTAGTACTTATGTATTGGACTAACGATGCTTGATACTTAAACACTCAAACAGAGTTTGTATAGTGGCTTCAGATTCATGTACACATGTTTCACAACTCTTCCTCCTTTATATGTCTAACCTTAAGATTTTGATAGGTGAGGAGGTGGTATTAGTATATGTCTTGGTAGGTGGCATTAGGTTGTAGATGTTTATTATCATATTGTCATGTTCTTATTGTAATTAGCTAGAGAACTACACCTACCTATGTACAAAGTTGTATCCATTTAACTTCTCCATCTTTTTTTGTGTGAAAAACACTCAACTATTGATACCAAAAAAACTTTGGGCATTTACAGACAACACACCTGACCAAACTTTGGGCATTTACAGACAACACACCTGACGCAGAGCAGAGCAGCAACAAGGAGGAAGGAGCAAGCGGCGGCGGCGGCGAGCAGGAGTGGTGGCGAGCAGGCGGCGAGCAGCAGGATCTTCAGCGAGCAGGAGCGGCGGCTAGCAGGTGTCCAACGGCGGCAGGAGCGGCGGCGAGCAGGAGTGGTGGCGGAGAAAGGGGCGCCGGAGAAGGGGGCGCCGGAGAAGGGGAGCTGGAGAAGAAATCACCGGAGAGAAATCGGCGGAAGTAGAGAAGAAATCGCTCACAATGAAATAGAAGAAAGGGGAAGAGTCGGGCGATCGAGGGTAATGAAGTTCCCAAATAGCGTCGGTTGTTTTAAACAACCGACGCCTAAACTCTTTAGCGTCGGTTGTTTAAAAAAACCGACGTCCAATTGGACGATATTTTCATGAAATTGTTTGGCGGGAACCACCTTCAGCGTCGGTTATCCTTGAATAACCGACGCTGAAGGTGACACTTTTCGCGCAAAGTTTCATCGCACATAGGCGTCGGTTTCTACCTTAATAACCGATGCTGAAAATGACACTATTTTTTTTGATCGAAATATGGATTTCGCGGGCGACTTTAAGCGTCGGTTTGTTATAAACAACCGACGCTGAAGACAAAGCGGTACCTGTGTCTGGCTGGTCTTCGAATATAGACGTCGGTTTTCGTAAACAACCGATGCCTAACATAGATGGCGTCGGTTTTCCTTAATAACCGACGCCCAGAAAAGTGTCACTGAATGCTATTTATGTAGTAGTGTGATAACAGACATTTTGGGCAGATGATGGTGGAGGAGTCTTTCCTGTAGCCAATGACAAGGCTGAGAAAGATCGGCTTGATCAATTGGAAGCCTCTGGACCTGCACAATACAAAGCTTAACATAGCCATCAGATTTAACAAGGATCACACTGGTGCGAGATGTCGTTGGGAGGTAGGGGTGGTTAGAAATCACAGTGCAAACATTTGTTTGATCTTTCGCACGTGGCTGAAAACTAAGGTATTTGACCTTGCCTATATTCAAGCATGTATGATCGGATTGATGGTAGCTAGAGACCATTTGCTGAGCATCTCGGTGATTGAGATTGATGACTGTAACATGCATGGCATCTTATGGAGAGGTTTACAGGAACCTTGGAGGGCTACTCTCTAGATCAGAGAACTCAGAGAGGAGTTAGAACATATGGACATTATGGGGTCACTGGTCCACAGAGCTTCGAATTCCATACCCAGGGCGATTGGAACCTGGGGGAAGCACGTCAGGGGCTTGTACATCTGCTCAGATATACGTAATATCCCAGTGAGAATTAGAAACATGGCGATTCTTGAAAAGCGGGGAGTTCCTTATGTGGTGTTCGAGAAAGATGAGGTCATTGATTGACTGGACTTCTAGGCGGCGGGCGATACCTGTGAACAAGGGTTTTGTGTTTTTGTCAGAGGTTTGGGGTGCGGGATACCCATGCGAGCTGGATGGCTGTCCTTTTGGGCTGGTTTGGGCCTGGTCGAGTTGTGGCTATTCGATGGGTTTTTCTTTTTATGGGTGATTACCTGCACACCTATAAGCAGGAGATGTTTGTTATGATTGAGGTAGCCCACACGAGGGGGGTGGGGTGAATAATAGGACCCCCTGGTGATAAAAAAAACTATGCCATCATCTGTCTCATGAAAACCATCATAATTTTCATTGCCAATCCCTGATCGAATATTATGTATCACAATATCATTCTGTTGTGCATCATGAATATGCTGTCTCAAGGTAGGTTTCACTTGTAACTATGCCAATAATCCTGCCAGTAAGGAAACTTCTAGATGTACATTCATCTGACTATGAGACACTAGCATATCTCTCTTATGGCACATCAAGGAATTTAATTGTGCATTATCTATTGTTGATAATGAAGATGACTTTCTACTCAATGCATCAACTACCACATTTGCTTTTCCTGGATGGTAGTCTATTGTGAAATCATAATGCTTAATCAGCTCCATCCATCTCCTTGGCCTCATATTCAACTCCTATTTTGAGAAGATATACCGTAGATTATTGTGGTCAGTGAAGATCTGACACTTTTCTTCATAAAGATAGTGTCTGCAGATCTTTAAGGAATGGACCACCGTTGCAAGCTCCAAATCATGTGTTGGGTAAATCTCCTCATGTTTCTTAAGCTATCACGAAGCAAAAGAAATCACATTTTTATCCTACATCAACACACATCCCAACCCATTCTTTGAAGCATCACAAAAGACAATATAACCATTTCCTTGCTCTAGCAGTATAACACAGGTGCACTCGTCAACTTTTCTTTCAAAAGCTGGAAAGAACATTGACACTTGTCATTCTAAGCAAAAGGAACATCCTTCCTGGTTAACCTAGTTAGGGGTAACGCTATAAAACTAAAGTCTTTGATGAACCTCATGTAGTAACCTGCCATACCTAGGAAACTATGGATCTCTATCGGTGTCTTTTGTTGTTCCCATTCTAGTACATATCCCACTTTCTTGGGATCAACACAAACACCTTTTACAGATATAACATGGCCCAGAAAAGACACTTCAGATAACCAAAATTCACACTTGCTGAACTTAGCATATAGTTGATGCTGCCTCAACAAAGTCAATGCCTGGCGAAGGTGTTGCTCATGCTGTTGACTATCCTTAGAGTATATCAAGATATCATCTATGAAAACAACTACACACTGATCAAGATAAGGTCTAAACACCCTATTCACTAGATCCATAAAAGCTGTAGGTGCATTGGTTAGCCCAAATGGCATAACCACAAACTCATAATGACCATACGTAGTCCTAAAAGACGACTTGGGTATGTCATCAACTTTAATTCTCAACTGATGGTAACCTAACCTCAGGTCTATCTTTGAAAACATAGTGGCACCTCTCAATTGATCAAAAATATCATCAATCCTCGGCAAAGGATACTTATTCTTTATTGTCACCTTGTTCAACCGTCTGTAGTCTATACACATCCTCATTGAACCATCCTTCTTTTTAACAAACAACACGGGAGCACCCCAGGGGGAAGTGCTCGGCCTGATAAAACCCTTCTCTAACAGTTCTTGTAACTATTTCTTTAACTCTTGCATCTCTCCTGGTGCCATTCTGTATGCTGACTGTGCTATGGGTTGTGTTCCAGTAACAAGATTGATCTCAAACTCAATCTCTCTAGGAGGGGGAATGCTAGGAAATTCCTCAGGAAAGACATCCTTGAATTCTCACACCACTGGTACCTACTGGATACTAGGACCTCCCACCTTGGTATCCACAACATGATCTAAGAAAGCCTCACATCCTTGTCTCATCAATCGCTCAGCTATCATAGCTGATATCAAACATGTCGGAAGAATCTTCCTATCACCTTGGAAAATCCACTGTACATCTCCATCATGGAACGTCGCCACCTTAGTACTACAATCCAAGACTACCTTGTATTTTTCCAAGGTATCCATTCCTAGGATTACATCAAAACCATGCATGCCAAGTGGCAAAAGATCCACTTGAATGTTGTGTCTAGAAAAAGAATGAACACAAGAAGGGCACACTTCCCACAACTCGGTGGAATCAACCAAAGGAGTCTCTAGCCATAGTCTATCAGATCTAAGACTAATAGGTTGATAATATCTACCTATCACCTCTCTGGTGATAAAAGAGTGTATCCACCCGGATCTACTAATGCATATACAAAATAACAAGAACACAAATTAGAATGAAATAATTCCATCTGACTTGTCATGACTCGTGGATTGACCACTGCTTCCAACTGGGTCATGGCATAGAACCTTGCTCTCACCTACTGCCGTCCACATCCTCTGCTCACCCATCCCGAGGATCCTGCATGGGACGCCTAACCACATCCTCTTCCACTACCAGTATCAAACTGTCGTTGCCTTGACTGCTGAGTCACCTCCTCAACCTTCATAGGGAAATTCCATCTAATATGCCCCGTCTGTCCACATTGATGACACACTCGGTTATCACTGTGTGGTCTAAATGGCCCTATAACTGAGACTGATGATGAACTGTGAGCTCCTATAGGTGGAAAACTGTGACCTCTACCCCTACTCGGGGACCACTGTGATGATGCATTTGATCTTGGTTCAGTGAAGGTTGACCTTGTTTGCAACGGTGGTGGGAAAAACCTTGGCTTCTTAAAGCCTCCATATGATTGCCCTTGAAACTGCATAGGTTGCTTCTTAGCATTAGCTTCACTCTTCTCTATGGCAAACCTCTCAATGCTTTTGATAGATTCCAAAAAGGTGGAAAACCTTTCCCTATTCTCCAAGCCTGATGCTGCAGTAGTCAACTCAGTACTCAGACCCTTCTCAAATCTCCGAATCCTTTCCTTGTCCGTTGTTTCCATGTGCGGGTAGAACTTTAGAAGTTCCATAAACTTTAATTCATAGATAGTCATAGCTCCCTAACAAATCTTTTCGAATTGAGATATTTCCTCATCTAGGTAGGTCTCTGGAAAATACCAGCTAACAAATTCCCTCTGAAACTCCACCCATCCTATCACAACTCTTGGCCTTTTCTCCTCTTCTATGGCCCACCAGTGGCGAGCACTACCCTTCAACAAGTATACTGCATGCTTAACTTTGTCTTCTTCAGTGATGTTTAGGATTTTGAATGCCTTTTCCATCTTAGTCAACCACATGTCAGCGTCTGCTGGATCATAAGTACCTACATATTTAATCACCCCAACACGTCTAAGACGTTCATATGTCTTCCTGACACCTTGGGACTCCACATTAGGGGCGTCTACCCTAGCTTGAGGTGCTGGCGCTCTGTCAACGATATGTGTAATTGCGGCCATCATCTGTCTAAACATAGACTGAAACTCAGGATTGACCATCATTGTTGGGTTTAGATGAGGCATTGCGAGATGCTCTGGCCCTTCTTCTAGCACTCTCTCATCACGTGCCTGCCTCCTAGCACCTCCTCCTAGTACAACATAGCTACTCTCAATGTGTTCTTCATGTACTCTAGACATATCTGCATAAGCATAAATTATGATCAGATATGTTGGATACATAAGAACAGACTCAAACCTAAGTCTTATATCCCTGTAGACTCAGTAAACCTAGAGCTATGATACCAACTTAACTGTGACACCTCATCATGCTAAATGAGATTACTCAAAACAAAAAACATGATCAACTACTAATTAATCACATAGTAAAAAATGCGGGATAATTAAAACTAATTCCAACAATGTAAATAAACTCTAGAACATTTACAAAAGGTCCATCATTCCATTCTCATATACTGTAATAAGTATTTACATATGGGTCCAAAGACCTCAGTCACATCCTGCATATAAAAGATATTTCACATGTACATGCCATATATTTACAAACATTGGCACACTACCAAAATCTCGTGTCGATACGAGTATATCATCTAGAAAACACATCCCATACCTGGGTCTGAGAGTACAGGGATGACAGTAGGACTCTACTACTAACATCTACAACTAACCAACCTTCTGAATCTATTGATTACCAAGTTGGTTCTCTTCCACAACATGACCTTGACCTCGTTTCCCGCGACCAACTAAAAAAATGTGGTGACCCACGGGTGAAACCTAGTCCCAGTGAGAGATATAACTCTCTCCAACATATATTGATTATAACATATTAATTAACAGTAAATACATTGAGCAATTAGGATATTGAATAAGAAATATGAATAGATTGAACAGTTTAAGCATACTAAGCATTTAAGCAAATAAGTTGTAACATCAAGTAGAATTGCACAATTTTCATAAGTCTGCATCATGTAAGGACTATGTAGTGTAAAGACAAGACAAGGGTTAATCAACCAATGTGATACATATTAAACCCTAGAAATTATACTACACGATTGTTATCACTTCTTTTATTACATTACCCTGAGGGATATGAGAAATACCACACAAATCCCAACTGACCACTACCAAGTCAAAATCAGTGCCATACAAGATCTAGGAAGAGTTGAACTCCTAAGATCTTCTCCGCCCCCAGTTAGTACGAGTCCACCACAACTACACATAAGGTCAAAATGCTAACAGCCTAGTCCATCCTTGGTATAGGTCACAGAACTAGTGAAAGGAGGTGGGTACACATAACCTACCATCTGAGGTACAACCACAGTTGTCCTACAATCTCATCATATATATATAATCACCGAGACATGACCACAACCGTTCTCAAACTGAGGGCTAGGTATGACCACTGTCATCCTCCCTAACACTTGAATTCAGGATGACAAACACCCCACATACTCATCAGTATGCGCTTCGAGTATCCCATAGGAATACTCATTTCACTATCTGGCAATTTCTGACACTCAGATAGATCTATGGCACATGGCACTACGTGATTTGAGTTTCACTTAATTAGTTATGCCAATTGGGTGAATTAAGGCTATATCATAAAAATAGACATTCAAACCCTAATTCTTTTCTAACAAGAGTATATGTATAACTTCAAAAGATATAAAACATTTGAGATATAAATCTTAATCACATTACCACATGCTATCATTCATTGCAAATTAATGGACCACACTTATCATCATACTTTTACAAGATACCAATATCCTATCACAAGTTCTAGAGTTTTAACCCTTATTGGAACATGAAGATGATTTCACCTGAATCATGGCTTCAAACATGCCCAAAGGTCATTAAGACCATCACATTATTCATAGTAAGGTTATCATCATCATTACATGCCTTAAACAAGGCTCAAAAGATCATTAGCATATATGTGTCCATAGATATTAACATGGTAAGGCAATATGGTATTTAAATAGTAGTACATTGTGGTTTCAACATAAGAAGAGTGTAATTCATTATCACATTAATCTTTCAAGAGGTCTGATTATAACGAATTAACATCATATAATTACATTATGGTTAGGTATAACAAGCTAGATCACATGGGAGTTACACATCCACTTATTATAGTGATTTATCAAATATAACTATACGATGGCAAAGGTAAGACTAAAAATTAATGGCATTGGAACATGGAATTATCATCACTAGGACTGACATATAATACCATGTGATGTATTCTAATCTATTGGATGTGGAAGCATCCAATATTATTCATTGGACCAAGTTCATTGTTCAAGGTTATCAATTGAAGTATAGGTTTAACCGTTAGATCAACTGAACCAAGGAACCATTAGTTTAAGGTTTAGTCAAATCTACAATTACATTCTTAACTCATCATATATGATGATGACCTGATCCACCATTAATTTTGATCATTAGGTCACCATTGGTTGTTAGATCAGTAATATATTCAGTTAACACCATCAAATATTAAGCTAATTTCATCATCAATTGATTACATCATTAGAATACTTAGTAGATGATAATTGAACGTCTAATTGAGCCAAAACCTGACCTAAGGGGGTGACCATAGGTTGTCACCATAAATTTGACACCCTTGATCACGAACATCAGTTTCCAAGATAGCAAAACCATTGGCTATTGAATGGTATGACCATCAATGGTGTGATAGGGAAAGAAATAGATTGAAATCCCTAATTTGAACCATCAACTATTTTGTGCTTAGCACCATAGGTTGATGCTATCAACGTGTCCCAGATCATGTTACACCTTAGAAAGGTCGTACACATATTTACAAGTTCATATAGAACTAGAACAAAATAGGGAACACCACAAAAATTCGTAATTCTAAACAAGCATGGTTTCTTTATGCTTAGATCATCACATTAAAGCATAAACATGAACTAACAAGCTTCTAGTAAGAAATATAAGTGAAGAATGTTATATAAATCACCTCTATAGAGTAGGTAAGATCCAAAAAAGCAAGAATCTCGAGTAAATAAGGCAAGAAACCCCTAGATTCAGATCTGAACTTGGCCAAATAGGCACTTCTCTCCACAAAGAAGCAAAACCCTAGAAAAAGAAACAAGAAGGATAGATTTTTGAGTTCTAAGGCCACTTTCACCATGGAACAGCAGGGTTCCGACCTGGAGAGATATAGGAAGAATAAGAGAAAAGAAATAAATGGAGGAAATAAGGTAATACTTACACTTGTAGGTCAAGATCACTAGGAGGAAGCTTTTTAAACCCAAAAAGGAAATCAATTGCAACCCTAGAATTTTTTCCAAGAAGATCCCCACTTTCTTCTTCCTTGGGCAGTAAGATTCACAGAAGCACATAGGGAGAACGAAGGTCAGTGAAGGAGGGAAGTGGTGGAGAGCAAATGGCTCATTTTGGTGCTTGGGGATAAGTATATGACACTTTAAGATAAAGAAAAAGAAAAAGTTGAAGTTCTAGTATCTATCCAAGTGTCCATGACCTTAAATTATTAAAAATATACGAGCACACACACAAACAACTCTCCCACTATCTGTATAGACCTTCTTATCTTTCCTTTGTAGAATTTCCCAGCCAATCACATAATTCATTAGTTGATAGCTACTAAAAGTAGCTCATCCATGAAGGGGGTAAACCCTAAAATACCCTTGATGAAAACACCTTCAAACCATGGCTCAACTAGGATCCCCATGGGTCAAAATACTCAAGAATGATAATATAACATATAAGGAACATAATTTATGTGAAAAAGTACAAATAAAACCCCTCAATTGGGTAAATTGCAGAAAATTCCAAAATGTACAACAAATTGCATAACTTGCTCAAATAGTGTTCAAATTGGACCAAATTTGAAACTTAAGCTTGTATTATGATTTAAAACCATATCACAAGGTTATATTAGGGTTATAGTCATTAAATTATGGTAATTAATCTTATTAAACTCATTAAATAAGTTCAGGGGCCTTACATTACATAGCATATATCATCACATAAACTCTTACTGAAGTAACACATGGATGAAGAGGCTAATCGTGTTAACATCCTTCATGGTAAATTTTATCGAGAAACAAAAAGGATGTTGTCCACCAAGTTCTTTAGGTCACATCACCAAACCTAATCACCATCCCACAACAATGGACAATCTATCACCTACCGTTAACGTACGAACATAAGAAAAAAAATCCACATCTTTAACAACTATAAGGAATCAACATGTGTGATTGGCTACTTGTGACAAACATGTAACTCACCAAAAATACATAATGTCCATATGGGGTCTAAAAAATAGTTTTGTGCACACTTAACCTCTAATTAATGGCACCCATGTATAACATATTTCAAAGAATACCCATGCTATAAACAACTAAAGTAGACGCCATCTATTATAGTCACAATTTACTAGTTCTACATATTGAGTTCATTAAACTACCTACAAATCATGCATGATCATAATGGTCTATATTCCTTACATGCAAGCTAGAGTCCTATTTGCTTGACTGTATGAAGTCTTTTTCAAGCAACACTTGCCGTTGCACTTTCTTTCATCGATGTTGGCGCCCTTATGTATTATGCTTAGAGACTAATTCTGAGCACTAGTATGTCCTAGGTACTCGTGTGGGTCCCACCATAAAATAGTTTAATAGCGAGTGATATTTTTCAAAAGTTAATACAAGTGTGAGTCACCTAAAAAACAATAGATGTGAAGACCCACATTCTCTAGTTGACATTAGTGAAGTCACATGCCCACCCAACTCACCTACGACTACTCCCTATGAGATCCGTCCTATATAATTCCATGATATCCAAGGCCCAATGCCTCTACATGTATTTTAAGGATTGGGATCTGAGAGGGGGTCCACTCAAATGGTATGATACAAAGAGTCATCTAAAGAGAAAGTGGCAAAAAGATAACTAATACAAAGTTACAAAGTGTATCATTGTACATTACCCATCACATAGGGCAATCCAACAATTACTAGCCATCCTTAAATATATGTCCTATAACTAATCTTCCTGAGTCTTTATCCTCTACACCTACACTTGGGTGGAAGGGGAACATCACCTAAAAATATATGAAACAAAAACATGTATGGGCAACCACTGAGTATGTGCATATAAACAATATTTGAACATTATATCAGATAGAAACTATAAGGAGGGTTTCCCATGTAAAAGAGAGGGCTATCAACATATAGTTAAGTTACAAAAAACTGCATTCATCATAAAGTGTATTGTCATTAATCAATCTATAATATCACAAATAGAACATGTGCACACATATACAAGATAGACCAAATATCTAAAACAGGGCCATAACACCCTTGAATTTGGCCTAAACAAAAATAAAGTGTTAACACACACCCCAATCAGAATACACACACCCTAATATATAAATGCTTTTGCCCATGTACCACTACTCTAGAGTAGTGTTCAGAAAAGCACTATTTGGTGTACGGGCGGACGGGGCACTGAATAGAGGTTATGCGGTATGCGGGAGTATATGCGGTTTTGGATTTTTTAATAAATTAATATATCTATGTATATTTATATATCAGTCATATAGAATTATATATCACATTGAACAATTACATACAAGGACTACATTGAATGATTAATTAGAAGAAAGGGAGCAGCAATATCATATAAATATTTAATTAGAAACAACAAAAATATCATATAAATTTCATTTCTTCAAGTCTATGTATGTGTGTTTGGAAAAGCGGTGATTAAGCAGCCGCATAAGCAGGTAATCGTCTGCATAATCGGGCTTGGACCGATTATTGGTCCGCTTTGACATATGCGGTGCGGTCCCCTATCCGAACCGCTTAAGCGGCCGCATATGTGGCCACACGGACCGATTTCCTGAACACTGCTCTAGAGAAATAGTCTAACATCCAATATACATAACAACACATATTATTTCATAATATTCTAATTTACAAGTAGTAAGGCAAGTGGGGACAACTATATTCAAATAAAATTACATAAACAACTCATGTCAATTTAGGAATTACCAAATAAAATAATGAAAAGAGTCAAACAAAGGATAATTGCCTCATTTTAGGAAATTAAGAAATATAGTCAATTGAATGCCCAAACATAAACATGGATTTGCACATACCAGGTATGCTTAACATAGTCTACATACTTGATCCATAAAGTTGACTTTTCATCATAGGAACATATTAGGTATGTTAGTCAAACCAAAGCAAACCTATGTATTCACTCTTATAACAAAATTTCACATTGTTCTTATCCTAAATCCTATACCTAGTTCCATGTTAGGGATATTTTACATTATTCTTATCAAAGTCCAAATCACCTAATAACATGTTAGGCATGCTAATCTTATTAAGAGGATACATGATTAGATATCTATTTTAGTTCTAATATTACACATATTTAAGCATGTCTAGGTCACATGCATGTGTGGGTAATTAATTACTAGGGGAAGCATTACATGTAATTCTAAATGAAATCTCATCTAAGTTGTATTCCTAAATATGTCATTTTTAAGTAAGGGCTTCCTTTATAATTTTCCATTTAAATTGGAAAGGATCAACCTAAATTAGAATATTGAATATATGCCGATGTAGAGTAGTATAAGGGAATACAATACACTTACAAATATTGTATTTTGAAATAAACCAATTAAACATATTTGTGTATTTGGGGTTTTTGATTCATATCCAATAGAGACTAAGGTAAAAAGTCAATTCAGATTATTATCATGCCCACATTTATGCCTAACATATTCTCTTTCTTATTTAATCTTACCTATAATATATGAACAATAGCTAACATACTTATTGACTGCTAGATCTAGCATTCTATTACGTGCATCAATATAAAGAATATTAAGGTGTTGATAAATATGTTATATTATCATAAAACATGTTTTATACCATAAATCTTGGTTACTATTTGAACTATATTGGATATATTGATATTATCTACAAAACTGCAGATTTTGATTTAATTAGTGCTTATACACAAACATGTTCTATATACACCTATATATAAATATGCATTTACTATTTGGATGATATGGATTGACCAACTACTCTTAATGGCTTTCATGATTGTCCTCGTATGTTATCTAATATGATTCATACAAACTATTAGTGATACAGATGGATAAAAAATGAAATGCAGGATATGGAAGTTTACCTACTCATCGATGTAGCTTGATTGATCTTTTGTGACCATATCTAGATTGGTTTCTAGAGGTTGAAATAGGTTTGAATCCCATCCATGGACTCCATGGTTCTATCCAAAGATGACACTGATGAAGAGATGGCTCGAGCAGGTCCTACATAATTTGTTGATTTGTTACAAACTATCCTTGGAATGTGTCAGCATTTATTGAGCCGAAGGTGGATTTTATGGAGGCAACGTAGATCTAGCAGTGAAGTTGAAGGTCTTTCCATGGTGTAAGTTACAACGACTGCTACTGGGGATGGATTTGGAGATTATCAAGCAATAGAAGTGGAGAAGGAAAAATATGATATGTAGATTCGTAAATGGTGACATCACTACCCCTACTGGCATAACATGGATGCACTACTAATCAACCCAGTTGTAGAAAGGAGGGAGAAAGAAGAGAAGGAGAAGGATATGGAGGTGAAAATGTAGGAGAGGAGAGTAAGGATGTGGTTGTTCATAGTCAACAAATGGCGCAGGGGGAAGGCTTGTAGATCTCACCACAACAATTTGCAGGTATGTGATCATAGAGTGGTCCTTGAGATAGAGCCTTCAGGTGCAGGACATACTATGGTTAAGGAAACTAAGGCAAGGGAGAGAGACCACAAAAGGATAGATTTTAGGGTTGCATAATGAGATAGGATAAGAAGAAGTAGAAGAGAAAGAGAAGAAGAACAGAAAAGAAGAAGAGGAGAACAAAGGGAGACGAAGAAGAACTGGTATGTGGAAGTTGTGATCTGCAAGAAAATGGCACATTGATCGTGTTAAAAAAGGGAGTGGATTACATGGACTAAGAAATTGATGGCATGTTAAAGTAAATATATCATTGAATTAAGTATATAATAGGGAGGATTTTCATCTAATTAAATGAACAATCAAATGGAGTCTGCTTGACTAGAAAATTTATGGGTAGACTAATTACGGTGTGAGGATCCGATGTTAACATTAATTTCACCCTTTAAAGTGTTTACTATCTTATTTTATTACTAGTAGGTTAAGTACTCAACGAATTCATTTAATGTATGTCTTAGTCTATTTGATACATTATTTCATATACTTTAATTTCTTTCACCCTATTGTATTATTGAAATTTGTATTATCATTGTTTTACTCAACTATTACACTAAGGAAGATTAAATAGAGTCAACGTAGGGATAATATAATCAATTGGTATTTGAGTGATGAACCCTATTATTGAGGTTACTTAATTATTCTACCCTAAAACTTTAAATAAAGAGGATAATCCTTATAAATGGTGTCATTTGACTTTTAAGAATAATAAGGTATTCTAAAATTAGAAAAAGTGATACCTAAATTGTTTTAAGAAAAAAGTCATAAGAGAAAGGAAGGGTTAACACTAGGGTCAATGTTTGGGTATGTTACAATACTACACCCCTTAAAAGGGATTTTTCCCAAAAATCCATCTGCCACTAGCCTGGATAGTGTGTCATATTTCTAACCCAAATCTAAAGCTATCTAATTCTCTTACTAAAACTAATATTAATATATATTATTCCTTAATTTAAGCTACACTTCCAATGATGAATAAAATCATACAAGAATCCACCATGTGCAAAGATTAATCTATACCCCAACTAACCATCTAGAGTGGATGAAAGGGTAGATTCACGAAATCATTTATACCTAAAACTCCTTTGTATTCTCTATACGACACTTAGGCCTAGGGTCTTATGATTGGTCATGCCATTCATGTATTTCTTCTCTGAAGGGTTCATCTACTACTTTAATGTTCTTGTGATGGTACTTGGATCCAACTTAAATATCTATTTTTCTTTTTATACATATAATCTAATAATGAAAATAAGTTTGATGATGGAATTGCATTGAAAATAAAAAATGATTGGTAAAATCAATTGTGAGAACCAAGTCAACCACTTTCCTTATGTTGTACATATAATATTATTCTATCATCACTTCATTCCACTAACAGAGTTTAATCATTAGCATGACTAAGAGGGCATACAAAATATTCTTAACCTCTATCATAGAAGAAGGGGGAACATGTTTTCTATTATACTTCATCAACTTCCACTGCATCCTATTAGAATACACCATCCATTGATCCTAACTTCACCCTAACATAATTTACACATCTTCATTTTATGAAATCATGGAGTCATATGATCTTCCAACCAATATGGGAGTAAATCATGGTTTTCCATCACTTGTTGGTTTACCACCACTTTGACATCACATGACAAGATGAATGATAAATTCAAATACCCATAGTCTCATTCACTAGGTAACCGAATTTTACCATAGAGATGAGAGAGAGAGAGAGAGAGGTGAACTCTTAGGAACACACTTGAAATTTGTATCTTCCTTTAATGAATCATGTATGTATAAGGTATTTCAAGCTTTCTTAGGTTAGCGTTCAACCCTTAAATAGATGTCCTTAGGGAATAGCCATACTGATATATTACATGATAAAAGATAGGCATGCCTAACCATAGATGAAATTGTTCATATTATCACTTAATATCAAGGGAATCATCTCAATTCTTGAACCTATGTTAGGGTTTTATGTTTGTAATCCATGCAGGCTAAACCCAAGGTGATTTTATGCAAGACATGATAAAAAACAAATCAAAGGGGTTGAATCAAGAAATTCAACCTACACTTGTCAACACTCAAGATAGCCTCCTAGGATACATGATATAGGAACCAAACACTATAAGAGACAACTCCTACATAGAGATAATTCTGCCTCCATAAATATGGATGAGGTACTTAAGGTTACTAAAGACTGAATTTTAACTATATAGGTAGTTTGGGGAGTGGAAGTGACCCTATTAATTAGGATTGCAACCCTAGTTGGTGTTCCATGACTCAAGAATAGGTACATCAATAACCAAAATTAATTACTGAACCTCTTAACATGGGATAACCACAAATAGTCAAGTCACCAGCTCCTTAGGCTATTTCACCATGTTGTAAGAAATAGGACTCGAAAGGGGGCATACTTGTTAAGGTGAGTGCCTAGGCAGCAAGGCGGCCCAAGGGGGTATGCCTTGAATTATGGCTTGACAAAAATGTTGCCTTAAATTTTCTTTACGGATCCCAAACCCCATATATAGGTATTTATTTGCTATACATATGTTCTGATATAAAAATGAAATATATGTATCTATGTTTTTAGTACAATACTAATATTCTTGGATAATACTCTTGGTATTTATTGTACTAATTCTCTTGGTAGTTGGTTGAATCTGGTCTTGATATTGAGGTATTTTCTTCCCTTGAATAGATATCCAATTGCAATATAAATACATTGCTACTTATAATAAATCACTTCTTGCTTATTTTAGGAAATTCAAGCAGTAATATTATCTACAAAATCAGTGTATATAAATCGAAAATAACCCTAAAGCAATGTAAATTATCTACTAAAACAAAAATCTAATGTTTCTATTTAAAGCACTTCTATCCTTAATCCCTCAATCAAGTCTAAAACTGATGTATAGTAGATTACATAACTTATATAAGTCTGTTTTGCATATTAGTGGAACCTCATCTCCATATTCCCACATTTAAGTTTATGCATCCAAGTATTACTTTAAAATTATGTACATATCTACATATGAAACAATAAACTTTTATATATTCAAGTTTAGTTGTGTTTAATATGTATATATCTATGTATAAACAATAAAAGATGTTATCGTCCCATAAGACATGTATATATATTAGTGGATTCACCATAAGTTTATTGACTTACCTATAGTTATATATTTGAAATATAACATATTTGAATGGGGAAATGATATAAAGATCATAACATGTGCTCATATATAGGTAAAATTAACATATATATGAAGGGGGATGTTAGAAAAATCATAACACGTATAAATATAAGTAAATTGAACAAAAATCAAATCATATTAAAATCACCTAGGCACACTGATGAGTGATGAATGCATACTCATCTTAGTTTTAGTCACATCTTTAGTTCAAATTTATTTTCAAATCCCTAAAACCACCCATGGATTTGCTTCTATATAGCTTTCCTTAGTTTTATGTGAATATTTAGGGTTTTGATTGAATCCATTGGCTTCCATGCAAGGATTAAGTATCATAGCATATGCACCAACTTAGGCCACGACGGTCCTGGTAATCGACTAACGGGCCCAAGAGCTTTTTGGCATTTTGGACTTGAATTTCCATTGTCAGTCCCTTCGTCGTCCCATGCTTTCATCGACCTAAACGCTCATTGGTTCCACCATATGATACTAGCCAAAAAACCCCTAAAGAGGGTCTACATTGAAGCAGAACCCTCTTTATTGATGGCAAGCATACACCGATGCTTACTCGATCACCAATCGACGGTTTTGCCTGAAGACCCTTTGAAGATTCGTCGACCTTCACCTGAAGAAGACCCAACCCACATCGGATGGCTAGTCTATGCCTTAGCTGACTGCTGAGCAGGCTTGTGTTGGTATGTATGCCCGGAGAGCCAATCATATGATGATTGGATTGGCATATTTTCTAATTGATTTGATAAATATCAAAGGAAAGCTTCAAATTTATTAAAGCTCAATCAATTATGAGATAAATGATGGAGCATAATGAATGTATAAAGAATGACAATACTCAATGACGTATGTCTTTAGGTTGAGGACCTGAACAATGATATCATACAGATGCTAAGAGTATGTACAATCTTGTTATGTCCCTAGTCAGATGTCATTGTGGAAGGTTGGTAGACAACAATGACACATCAAGACTAGAGTGTGTGTTGGTTGATGACAATGTCTCATTAGTCATGATATATGATATCAAACCAAGCACACAAATACATGCTGGAGAATAGTGTATCAGACAGAGCCACCATGAGAGTGACACATGGAACCATGACATGGTAGTCATAATCATCTCTCATACTGATGGTGGTGGTTGTAATTCTTAGACCTGAAATCACTGCACTCGTCGAATGTGATTGGGTACACTTTGACATCATCAAACGTAGTCCTAAAACATGGGTTGTTATAACAGTGATGATTAGGTGGCTATAACACATGAGATAGACTGTGAGTGATAGATATGGGATTTGTCCCTCCTAAGGGAGTATGATGTCTAGGCCACTTGATAAGCGAGACTAAGAAAGGCATGTGCATGCACATGTGAATCAATATATGATATTAATGTCACACATATCTCAGATAGTCTGCTCTAGTTCAAGAAACATGAATGAACGTTGAAAGGATGACAATTCCATGCCTTGAGTTCATTCAAGATATCATAGACAAAGGAATTATATATTCACTGGAACACCAACCACAAACTGTAGGAATGAAAGTTGTTCTCCAACTTTCCTTTTCACTTGGGTAGCACTGATGTGTGACTAGGTACCGCTCTTTGCTTGTGATGTCATAAGCTAGTTATGGACATTCACTGCCAATGTGAAATGAGACCTATAGGGTCACATACAAAGGATTAACCTAGAAGAGGAGTTTATCAATGAATGATTTTTGGATTGATTACTAAAGTGTTTAGGTACTCAATCAAACATTCAATCAATAAACTTGACTCAGAATCATCAAGTTCAAGTGTTGAATCAACTGATTAGAGTGTCAGATTGATTGAGAACTGAATTGACTGTGTTCTACACAATCTGGACCACCAACTGACTGGTTCACTGGGTGAACCGATCGGCTCATGGTTAGTGAGATGACCAGTTCACTCTGGTTTATTGATCGGTTCGACTGGACCAAACAAGCAGTGTTGAGTTGTCCCATTTTGTGAGTAAAGTTTTTCATTTCACTTGTTCAATTTGATTGGGACAAGAATTAATCTTTGCGTTAATTAGAAAAGAATAAGGAAAGTCAATTGCAGGCAAGTCTGGGAAGTGAAATGACCAGTTCACTGGTTGAACTGATTGGCTCACACTCCCAACCGACTGGCTTACCTTGCCAAACGACCATTTCGGTTATGAAATGACCGGTTCTCTTACCGCGGTGTAAATTGTTCATGGAAATTTTGGACCCTTCTACTGCTGCACAGACTGGGAGCCCTGACCCTACCCTCTACTATAAATAGAGGGGTACATGGGGCTTCTCTAGAGACACAACTCAAAACATTAGTTTCTCTAAAAAGTTGTTGTCCTCTCTGGTTGTGGAAACCGAGGGAGCCCAAGCAAGTTCTACCCATTTAGGGAGGAACAGTGAGGGAAAGACAAATACAGAATAACTGGTTATGGGAGAGCGTGTTGGTGACTAGTACATTGACAGAAGGGGACAACTCCTTCTAGTCTGTCCTTCAAGATGACTAGAGTTCCCAGTAGTCCATGTGGACTATGTATAGAGGCATGAGACTTTTGCCACTCAGGAGGACGATAGTCAATCACAGTCCGGGTTAAAACCAGGAGTTTCACAAATGCCGTCGAAGATAGGTGGTTGAAGACTGTACTTGCTGCGAGGTATAATCGCTTAGCAAGCCTCAGGACTAGGTATATCTCGCTAAAACCATCCTTCCCATTATATAGATATTGATGCGATGTGCTAATTATGGGTTTATGGTCAAGCAAATTTTTTGTTTCCACTGCCTACTCTGATCACGTATAACCCAACAACTTGGACATGCCTTTTGCTTGAAAATGCATATACAAGCTATGGTTGACGATGCTTCTACACCCATAAGAGATCACAATGTCATTACCTGAAAACCCTACTGTAAATTTTCTTGACGAGGATTCTATAAACCTCATCCAACCAACGAGGCCTCTTCTTCCTTAATCGATTGAGTTCCTACCCCCTTTCCTGATTGAGACTCAGCCTAGTCAATCTAAAATGCTACTATACATAGAAAATGATGAGACCCCTACACATAGTCCTCAATTGACAATACTCCATCGATCGATGGCGCTCTTGCGAGGCTGACTAGATCTCTACTGTGCTTCACAATCTATAAATAGCCGTACCCCTCCTTCATTGAGGGTTATCTATTCTTCCAATCAACAACGAAATGCTTCTACATTCCATCTAGTCCAAGAAGACGATCACCATAAATCATGCATCATCGACCGCCTCTGTGACACTACTACAACACTCCTAGTACACCCTCATTCTACCTCAACTCCAAAATCACCATCTCTTAGCCACGAAGGTGGAAAGATCATCATCAATGCCTTCATTCATCCATAGTCTACTCCATTCTTAACAAACCAGAGACCAATGAGGGAAGATTTGAGGGAGGAACAATGCACTAAAATCCTTCTGCCCACACTCTCCTCCTCCTTCTTTGGACCAACCCCTTCATTGGCTAGAAGACAACTTCTATAGCTGGCCACAATTCCTCTTCCAACCACGACTTTCACCAATTCTTCATTCTCTCCTATTTTGTCTGTTCTTGTCATGAAGAGCTAGTAGTCCTTCTTTCCAGAGTGTGCGGTTTAGCCCAGCTACCCATGCTTGCATGTCCAATTTTGATCTTCCATGGATTTTATATAACTCTTTCAATTCAATGATAATCATTTGATCGCATGTTTTGTGGCTTGATATCCCACTTTGCATGATCTGTTAATATCCTATATTGAGAGAACTTTAGCATGTAGGATTTGAATATCGATTAACTTGCTTGACACCCAGATGAGAACTTTAGAAGGGAAATATCTAGGCGATTTCCCACACCTAATGGGTAGAATCTTACTTTGCTTCATTTGAATGGTTTCATCAAGCCTTGATATGTTTTGGATGTGTTTGTGTGTATAGCGGTGGTTAAAACTGATTACACCCAAGTGACTTCCATCATTAATTGAAACCCAATTTTAAACTTGCACTTTTACTTTCCTTGGCAATTAGTTTAACTCATTCCAATCAACTCTTGGCTCTAAATATTAGTCTTAGTTCAACTGGATACAAACTAACAATGTTATTAAAATGTTGTCTCTTGGGATTTGATCCTTAACTATATTGCAATAAGACTCGTTCGCTCGCAGGTGGTACTATTGCACATTGTTTTGATAAAAACTTAGGGATTTCAGCCCTAGGTGAATTTGTTAGTGCGATAATAGCCACGTCACATGCCTTGGTAGAAGGATTCTTTTAGTATTGGTGCCTTGTCGCCTTAACAAGTATGAGAGGGGGTCCACCTAAAATGTATAATACAAAGAGCCATGTAAACATGAAAAAAATGAAAAATAACTATTAAAAGTTATAAAGTGTATTATATAAAATTTTTCCTAACTATAGAAAGTGGTATAGCAAAGCAAAAAGGTATACATCTAATAACTCTAATAACATGCAAGGCCCGTTGTAGAGGACAACCCATATATTCCAAGGTATCTTTAAGTCCATGTCCTATAAGTAATCGCCCTGAGTCCTTGTCCTCTAATGAACTGACACCTAGGTGGAAGAGGAGCATCATCCAGAAAAATAGGAAAAAAGAGGCATGTATCAATAACCAATGAGTATGTGTGTATAAATAATATTTGGGCATTATATTGGGTCACAAATATAAAAAGGATATTTTCTTGTAAAAGATATGGATATCAACATGTAAGTAAGTTCCAAAGCAATTAGTCAAAATAATGAAGCATTAAAGAGTAATAGAGCAACATAACATGTCTTTCCATCACCAACCCATAATATCACAAATAAAACAAGTGCATGCACATATGAGATGACACTATATCTAAAATACCTCTATAACACCATCATATTTTTGCCTAAACAAAAAGGATGGAAACACACATCCTAGGTGGAATATGGATGCCCTGATATGTAAATGGTTGTGCCCATGCACCACCACTATAAATAAATATTGTAACACACAACATGCATAGATTGAAAAGCAAGAAAAGTAGTTTAGTTATATTCTAATTTCCATGTAGCAAGGCAAGTGGGGTCATAGACCCTATATTTAACAAAATCAATAAACAATATGTGAATTTAGTAACTACCAGATGGAGTAATAAGATGAACCAAATTTCCTCATTTTACAAGATAGGAATTATACTTAATCAAATGCTTAAACATAAATAGATATATGCACATACCTAACCTTCATAGGTAATGATAACTCAATCTACATCTTGGTCCATGAAGTTGAGTTTTCATCCTAGGAACATACTGGGTATGTTATTCAAACCAAACAAAACACGTGCTCACATTTCTACTATAGATTTTCACATTATTCTTATCCTAGTCTTAATCACCTAATTACATGTTAGGGATGTTCACCTACCAAGTAGATACATGATTATATATCTATTTTAGTTCTAGTATCCATCTTGAGTCACATGGATCTAAGTATGTCTATGTCACATATATGTGTGGGTAATTCATCACTAGAGGAAACAATACATGTATTTCTAAAGGAAATACCATCTAAGCTGCATTTCTAAATATGTTATTGTTTAAGTAAGGTCTTCTTTTATAATCTTCCATTTAAATTGGCAAGGACCAACCTAAATTAGAATATTGTATATACACTGATGTAGACTAGTATAAGGGAATAGTACACTAGTAAATATTGTATTTTGAAATAAATTGACTAAACATGAATGTGTATCTAGGGCTTTTGATTCATATGCGAAAAACACTAAGGTGAAGAACCAAGTTGAATCATTATCATGCCCACATTTTTACCTAATATATATGCTTCTTTGTTTAATCTTACTTATAATATATGAATGATAGACATAGAACTTATTAATTACTAGATCTAGCATTCTATTATATGTATCAAAGACTCACTCAACACAACATTCTTCCAGTTCTATTATGGTATGGACTTGAGCGGTTTCCTATCTTAAGGAAACTACTTTGCAAAGTATAGTCCCATATTTATTATAGGTCCCCAAAGATTACTTCTAGGCCCTTGTATCATCGCAACAATTACAATAAGATCCAATTAAACAACTCTTCAAAATATTTTCATGCAAATGAGCATGTAGGCACCTTGCTATATAGAATATTCAATTATCACTATCACAATCCATAAGCAAATAGTTAGGTATACCTAAACATAATACCTACCCAAGTAGTAGATTCAATTATCACTATTGCAATCCATAAGAAAATATCAAAGTCTACCTAAGCATAATTTCTACCAAAGTAGTAGGATTAGTCAAATAAGACTGAAATTTATACAAACAAAATTTCTATGTTGTATAATCCCTTTGTCACATATATCTAGATTGAAATAAGGTCATAGACATCCTATTATCATCACATCCAATGCATGTTCCATGATCTCCAAGCAAACTAGATAGATACATATGAGCTTAGTATTACATGATGACTCACATGAACATGTCCATACATTTCTCTATTTTCACATATAAAGAATCCCAAGATATCAGTCTTGTTATATGATCTTTCTGCATCACTTGTAGTTCCTAGCATAACTTTCATCACATCGATCACTACCTTTATGAAAACCTTCTTCAAATCATTTTGAGTAGTGTCAAAGTATGAAGATCATGCAGACATAGGGTGACACTTGTGGTCAGCCTAGATTTACACTTACAAAGGGGTCCCGAGTTTGAATGCTCATCAATGATCTCCCAAACTACACAAAATTAAGCTAATAGACAGGTCATAAGCGTCCTACCTCCACATGTCATGTCTCTAGTATTTACCTTTTTGGGGTGGACCTATTAGTGACCCTTGTTGGAGGGGTTCTCTCACAAATAAAAAAGGTATGCCAACCATTCGATGGCCATTGCAACAACTTTATGCCAGAGGATCAATATACCAATGTGGTATTGTGAGATTATTATGACTATCATATAAAAGTATATGAACCACTCTCAAGACAATTCCTTCTAGTAAACTTGTTCTTTAACTAGTACATATCATCCTACTTGGTGTCCATTATGTATGACCCATGCAAATTGGCCATGATTCACCACACAAACTAGTCTCATTTGTTTAATCCTTATTAATATTCAACTAGGGAATTTTGAAAATATTGTCCCTAGCATATAGTACAATCTCGTATATAAATAATTTCCTTTAAGTTCTACAGATTTGAAAGAATAATTCTATGCACATTAATATCATGAATAACAATTGTCCATCAATATATGAAAAAGACTTCAACAATCAAATAAAAAGTAACTTATATTCTGGTTTCAAAGATTACATAAACTATGAAATGATGGATATAGCAATTCAATCTCAAGAGAATATTTGTATGTTGGAAGCAACCAATAAGGTAGTAGGAAAATAGGGTTGCACAATAGAATCCACACCTACAAAGAAACCCCACCATCTAGTATGTGCAAGCTAGGTACCACCATAGAAAGCCATCTTCAAGATGTCATTTCCAATGGAGATCACACTACTTTGTATGTCGGCTGGCATAAACTTACAACACTAATGTTACAGGAGGCTACATATAGTAGCTTGATTACTACAACCATACAAATCTATATACATAGTGTGAAGCGTATTCAGGCTATTGATGTTTGAGTTTTTGAGTTCTTTCATGGTTTAGTCAAGGAGAAGACATTCTACATGAATTTTAGGGTATTCATTGAAGTTCATATATAGACTACCACACAACTCAACCCTCTTATATTGAATTGGAAAAAGGATTAGTCAAAGGAAGGTGATGGGTGGTGGTATAATTCCAATTTGGACTACCCAAATTGGTTTCCTAATTTTTTGAAAAACATAATAAATGTTATTTGCAACAATAGTAAATCAAATAAAGACATGAAAAAATATAGAACATGTTTAGTTATAAATTGTGGGCATAACCGTAGTTACCAAAATATGCCTAGAAGGATGTAAAGGTTGCATTTGGGGTGAGAGAAATCAAGATGAAATATCAAGCTTACGATTAAAGTCTCAAGGAACGTCAAGACAATATGAATGATTCTATGTATTTCTCAATGAATCCAACAAACAAAGAGATTTCTTACTAAATCCATGATCTACTATCAAGACACAATTCAACAATCACAAAGATTTATAATCACTAAATGAATTAATCAAATAACAATCCTAATGTACCTCATGGTAGATCACAATCATACAATTCATACAATGAGCTCCTACAATAGGAAGGCTGCCAACAGAAACATGCATCTAATCATCCATCACATTCTACTTGACTTGGACATTATCACGTGACCCTATCCCAAGTTCATTATGACATTATCGTAACCCAACTCAAGTCACCAAATCTTGATAGACAACTCAAATTACCAACACCCATGACCAGATGAATGCACTAATGACAAACACCCAAGATGATCCCATAATCACATTGAGATTTGTTTTCCCATCATATTGACTGAGACTCCATAAATATTGGTGCATAGAAAGCACAATCACAACTTTGGAGAGTCAAACCCCACCACAAAATAGTCAATGATATGCAATTTTTGAAACCCTTATGCAAACCCATTAAATAGTCCCATAGCAAGTGCATGCTTCACTTTTCCCAGTCACATTCCTTCTGGGTAGGGTTTTTTAAGTGGGTACTCCATAAATCTATAAAAGATAGGGGACCCCCAAGGTTCTTGCCTTGCCTATTTTTTGTCCTTTTGTCTTAAATTGTTGGGAAGACATGGTTTAACAAAATTATAACCCTAATGCAACCAAAGCCTATATAAAAAGGTCTACACCTACTAGCCAGAATTTAGAGAGATTAACACCTACCAACCTAGGTTAGGAAGATACAACCTATTCCCAAGCCTCAAACACCTGAACTTCACTTCAACCTTTTAAACTATAGAAAATCCTTTAGGATCAGGGACATGGGGATCCTAGCTCATATTTTGGTGAAGACCGAAGGAAACAATCCCATCTTTTAAAATGTTCAAGTAAGGTTGCTCAAGTATAGAAATAATGTAGAGCCTTTTCCACCGCTTCCTAAACTCACCATGTCATGATGATATGTGTTCTTGTGATTAATGATTATTTGTATGCAATTTCCACTCAACCTATTTTTATGCAACTAAATTGAACATACTTATTTATGATATGATTTATTCTTCTAGCCTAACTTCATAAAGAAAAAACTTATTTTTTACCTTGCTAGGAACAATGATATTGAGTTTGGGAGTCATGGGGGTTCCTGATAGTCGCCATGCTTAACTCAATGTGATACTTTTATCTTTCACAGTCATGCCTTATCCACTTGATTTCCAAATCTATTGTATGATTTTCCTTGTCTTCCTTATTAATATTGCGGTAACTATATTTTGAAATGACCCATCATTTTCTCTTTCAAAATCCATTGTAAACCACAGTGGCCATCCAAATGGGATGTAGAACCAAAGTTTATGATGAGGTAAAGTTTTTGTCATTTTGTAGAATCATGCCTGAGGTTCCCCCAGACATGTTCCTCATCTTGTTAATGCTTTTCTAGTAGTAATTTTCCCATCCATCACATTTTGTGATTTTTAAGATCCAAGAAAATGCGGCACCCCTAGATGCACACCCCATCTTGTTAGGGATTTTCCAATGGCACACTTAATTCATCATTTCTTTTTGTGATTTTTGAGATACCATAAAATGGGTGTGACCACCCTTTCAAAATTGTTTTGACATTTCGAATGGTCTACTCATCAAAGAATCATAATTTTAATTGTTCTAAAACATAGGGTTCCCCTAGGTGGGCACCCCATCGTGTTCGGAAATATTTTCTAGATTTTTGATTATTATCCCTTTGCCAATCATGCTTCTCAAGATCCTTGGTAGTGGGGCACACTACTGGAACACACCCCATTTTCTTATAGATTTTTAATTCTACTTTATCAATCATCATTTGATTTTTCTTTCTCAGTTCATAATTGTAACACCTCAATTTTCTTATCACATGAGCAAAAGCTATTCTTTTTCAATCAGGGAGTGTTACTAACATGATATGCATTATAATACTGGTAGAGAAGAACCATTAAAGAATGTGTATGAAAAAAATTCTCAAGAAAAGAAACATGGTTACATTAGACTATATAAAAAATATGTACATGATGCTAAAACTGTACCCTGTCAGGTTGTGTTGATGGCGCCCCACCAAGCAAACTTCTTTAAATTATAAATGAATCATTTATCTTGACTTCTCTTCCTAAAGGTTGGTATATGTGGACATATCATCCCCAATGATGCACAAAGGGAAACCTAGGCTAGAGCAAGTGGCATTGAGTTTCAAATAAGATAAACATGAATATACTATAACTAAAAGCTGACTAATATTTGAAAGTTGTAAATTCATACTAAATTGATGGGTGTTTTGTTTATGTATTTTATCTAATTTGTGGCCACCATTATACAATAAGTCCTCCTCTGTGATGCAGAGTGTCCTCTATGGTGCAACATACCCTATGTTGGCACAATGTGCCCTCTGTTGACACCAAAGTGTCCTCTATAGTGCAATGCACCCATTGTTGGCACAACACGTCCTCTATGACACCTACAATGTTTGGAACAGTGAAACCTCTGAATTGTCTCATGAATCTCTAGTGATGACTTATCCTATAATGTATATATTGAACATTCTGATGTCATTTTCTATCTTTGTTAATAATTTTCTTATTCTGAATCCCAATCTCCTATCTCTAAATCTGTTCTTAATTTCTATCTCTGAATCTAATCTATTATTTCTATATCAGTATCTCTATTCTTTATTTTAAACCAAATCTAACTTTAAATTTGAAATATGATATTCTTATTGTCTAGATAAATCTTAATTTGAAGCACTGATTGAATGGAATGACTAAATTAAATTTTGATATCAAATATATGACATCTAAGTCTAAAGGCTTAAGAAGTAAATAGAACTTAGCATAAAAATACTAAAAATCTATAAGTTATATAAATCTCAACCACTTCAATTATGATAATCTGGCATCATAACTCAAAATGAATGAAATTTGATTACTTAAATCATGACAAGATGTAAAACACTAAATCCTAAAAGTAACTTAATCTCTAAGTTACTTTGTAGGAAGGTGTAGGATGAATCATAATAATAATGAAAATCAATGGACATGGCCCACTTAACTTTTGCATTGAGGGTATCTTTAAGGTAATCCTAATCTCAAGTTCATTACTTAATAACTGAACATTGTCATAGTTCTATCAGTCCATGTATATTTCCCCTTTTTCATTTTTAAATCTCAAACCTCATCATCCTAACCTTATATACCAAATTATGGTTCATATTTAACTAAAACCAACTCTGAGCTAAAACTACTTTCAATTTTGAATATTATGCTAAAAGACATAATCTTGTATTATATAGGAACTATATACAGATATGCCCATATGAACTAAATAAATAGTCTTATGCTCTAATACATGACTATATTCATAATTGACTGAACGAAAACCTCAAAGATACTCATACATATTATTGTTACTGACTAACATGTAAAGCATAGAGAAAAATATTCTTAAAATCATATTGCATACCGATAATGCATATAGATCACATATTTCTCCAAAAATAATCATTAGTTATCTTACATTGTGGCCACTTAGGTCTAAAAATTAAATATTAACACAATTATACATGAAAATCTGGAAAAACTTTTGCAAACATTAAGAACATTGTATATTAGGGTTTAGGTAAAAAATCTTTGATCGTTTCATTGTCACTCAATGGGTGAAATTCCCAAAATACCCTTATTAGGGTTTACATAAAAACATAAGTAAGAATTTAAACCAGATAGATCAAAATTTTTAGTCATATAGAGCACATCAAAATACACCTTAGGTAAAATATTAATCAATTTTGAAAGCCGTTTGCTATTTATAATGTACAAAACATTGTAATCATATACGTTTGGGTACATATTAAATATACATGTATAAACATAAAAATAATCAATTGAAGTTATTTTTAAAAAATAGTACATTCAAAGATATTTGTATTGGTACCTTGTTCATTAAAAACATACTAACACATCTCACGTTACAAATTTTGCAAAAAGATACCTTTTAGGGTGACTGGAGCCCGTCATGCTCGATCAAAGGGTTCAGAGAAGCCTGCCCAAACACTGACTTCCACTCATCTTGCAGGTGCATGTAGGGGAGAATTGTGATTCCCTTTTATCATGGAAAAGTATAGCATCGCTATAGGGGCAACCTCTAGCATGGTGCTTCTTGACTTCCCAACCACGGGACCGTGATGGAATGCTTGATTCAAATCTATTTGGTCCTCCATGGATCTGCGGCGTTGTCACCATACTCATGATGGTCGGGATCAAAGATCCCTAAAGTGCAACCATCCCATCGACTACTACACCTCCCTCTTCCCTATCTATGCCATCATCCAATAGAGTGGTTCTCATCTTGGTTTCAAGGGTGTCACAACGCACGACAAAGCTGGCCACTGCTCCGAAAGGCTTCCTTGCCTAGGGTGTCGCCGCCTCTGGGCATGGCTAGGACAAGATTGAAGATGCATGATGTGCAGTCCTAGAAGCCTCCACCTCCCCTTCCTTGTATTTTCATCATTTTCTACTTCACTCACTTTTTCAGTCAAAACCCTCACCCTGGGTCGACCATCATCAAGCTTCACAAGTCAAGGAGTATTATAGACTTTCTTCTCTGAGATCTCATGAATAAATCCCTCTTTCCATTGGTCTCTATTTGAGTCCTATTTTTTTTCCAAAACTGGACTTGCGAGTCTTCTTTCCTATTTTTTATGTGAGCATCTACTGAACTGGCCAATTTCTTAGTTGATCCACCAATTTGGGCATGAACCCTGGTTCAAATTTAATTTCTATGGTTCATTGCTCAATTAGGCCATAAAATGATACATTCCTTCTCATTTCTTATAAAGTTTCCATAGGCTACTCTTGAATCTCGATGGGTCCCAAAGTTTGACCAACACCTCATACACATATTATCTTATTGTGGAAAAATCCTCATGGCCTGCATCACTACCTAGACTATTCTGCTATAGTGTGTGTGATTTCACTTGTCTCATGGCCCAAATCAACACATTGAGTTACCAAATTAACTCTAAAGTTCATCAAAATTGTACCATGTCCATTACATATCATAGAAAACACAACATCACTCCTAATTTCATCTCTACATGCATGTGAGAGCCTAGTTCACATCCATTATATATTTAAAATCATAAAACTATCCTTAACTTAGGTGAACATGATTACATAATCCAACTATACATTTTCAAATTGAATGACCAGTTTAACAACAAGCTTTACCATACCTAAACCATGATCTTATTTTGTCTTAACAAGCACACAAACATTCTCAAGTTCAGATTTGATGATTCTCAAACATCAAAATTGACCAATTTGCACAAAATATCATTTCTACATATTTTTTATATATCCAAATATCATGAAAGTTGGATGGAACCTTATTATAACCACAAATAAATCTTATATTGACTTCTTGAAAAACTTTATCATATACCTACTAGGTTCTAAAAATTTGAATGTGACAATACTACCCACCTTTTTGGGATTTTTGTCCTCAAAATTGGACTAAACTATATGAGGCTACCCACCTTAAGGTTTCACATACGTATGACCTTGTCATAAAGTTTCATAGGAACCTTTAAAGAATGACCTTCTCATGGATAACTAATTATGTCTAACCACCTTATCAAACTAGAATGTACAAACAACACAGAAATTTGCACAAAATCTTAAGCACAAACAACTATTCCTTCTTTACTCTAAATTATGTTTTTACATATCTTTCTCTAGAGACCTGTACTTTGGTACATGGGTCTCATGACCTGCACTAAGGTGCTTGGGTCACATAACCTACCCATAGGGCCCAAGTTATGTATCTGAATCGTCTGGGCACTAAGGGCATGGGCCTCATGTCTGTTGAGTTGACCTGTGATGTGCATAAATCATATCATCTTGTGGATCATGTTTGGCTGCATATCCATATTGTTTTGACTCAATTATCACTCTCATTCATGCTAGATTCTATATTTTTAGCTATTCTTACTTGTCTCATGGTTTGGATTATATGTACTATATTTTGCAATGAAATGATGAGGAATATATCATATTATAACTTATTGGATCACTCCTCAACTATGTACATGTTTTGGGGTTCGAAACTGCATAAATACTACTTTTGACGACATGTAAAACTGACCTACACGCCATAAGTTATGAGCAGAATACACAGTAGCCCAGAACAGCCCAGAATAGCCATTGACACGCCGTGTCTTAATTAAGACACCCCATGTCTATTAAAGACACGACATGTCTTATTAAAGACACCCAATGTCTTAGTCCAAAAATTGAATGTAGAACTCCAGATTTGCAGCAACACGCCGTGTTTTATTAAAGACATGTCATGTCTTATTAAAGACACATCGTGTAACCTCCCAGAACTTGATCCAAACTTCAGTTATTACATAAGACACACTGTGTTTTATAAAAGACATGTCGTGTGACCTATAAATTTCACTCAAACACGAATATAACTATCTCACACTTATATATATGATCCCAACTCATCTTGGGACAATTATGATGACTTAGGACCGACTTTTTGGAGGGCAACTCAACTGGAGGGATTCCAGGAGAAGTTGGAGGAGATCAAGGGAGATAGGACGTGGTTACTCGAGAGAGAACCCTCTTCTTCTTCACTATTTTCAGCTTGGGAGTGAAGAAATCTAGAGAAAGTGTAACAAGAAAGGATGGAGCTTGACTTCTAGCCGGAGTTCTTCTTCATTCTACTACTTCTCGCAGACATACTAGTTCTTTCTACTCTTTTACTATGTCCTTTGTTGTTTTGTGCTACTTGTACCTTCTTTCTCTAGCCATGGATGAGTAGAATCCGAATCTTGGACATGGGAGAGTAACTTCCATGTCATATCTTGTATGAACATATGAATTTCATACTAATGTTAGTTGCTTGCATGTTCCAAGAGTTGTTTCAGATCTAAAATGCTTGTTTGTGTGATTGGCCATCATACTTGCATGTTTTATACTATCTTTCATAATCTGAGAAGATGTGTTTGAGAGTATGGAGTTACTCTTTTGGCAACTTGTCCTTGACCGCGAGAGTGGCTGGAATTAAGTTGAGGAGCAAGGTTTGTGATTTAAAATGAAATACATATACGAGAGTGATGTATGGAGTTAGAATTGTCATAACTTCACCGGGAGGTGAGTGATGACTACAAACCTCCTTTGTAAGTTAATTAACATGTTTAAATTCATATTTTAATATAAGCTATGATGTGATAGTGAAATCCCATGTCTAGGATCCTCCTAAATATGAATCTTAACCTTTCTTAAGTGATATTTACTAATTTGTTTAAAATCTATAATTTAGTTATTCTAATCCAATCATCTTGTGTACACCGATCTAGATTATTGAAAATCATAACTCTTGCACCTAGCAAACCAACGGTCCTTGTGTTCGACCTCGACTACAACTACTCTCGTATACTTGAGGGAAATAGCTAGTTGAGTAAAAGATCATTCTTATGATTGAAACTCATTAGTTTAATATATCAAACAACCTGTACTAGGGCCTGGGTCTAACTCCATAATCTCATTAAATATAATTTTATATGAATCATAATGCATTGCTATCTCATGGTCTCAACATGAGCTTAAATCTTAAGTCTTAATATAATATGATCTATTATTTTAATCATCATTATGAAATATTTCCAAGAAATCTGATAGAAATAAATTCCATTAATCTTCTGATGAACTAAATTCATGAATCTTAATTATTCTGAGATATGAACATGACATATCTTTACTTGTAGTCTTAATCACATGCATCATAGCATGTCACTCTACTTGAGCATCTAAAATATAAAATCATATGTTTTACTTAAATCTTAGATCTTAACTATTATGAGGAAACTTATTAACATGTCTCTACTTGAGACCTTAGGCACAATAAGGATATATCTATGGAAGTACAAAAATCTACTTGCATGTCTTATCTTAGTTTTATTGTTGATGACTTTCTCTATCTTATCATGGTTCTCTATGATGGGTAAACCCAAGGTACTAATAGTCACTACTCTCTAATGAAGCCATTCTTGTCGCCAGGAATGCTAAATCAAACCTTAGTCAAGCTACTTCTCTAGGCTCTATATCATGTGAAAATCATCTGAACCCAACATTATAATGATCCTAGATCATTGATCCATAGTATCACATATTTTGTATCATCATCTGATTAAAGCTTCCCCACGTATAACCTTAATTACTCATAGTAATCTCTATCAATTATCACACCTTAAGATTAAACTCACTTCATAACATCAATTCTATTATCCTCAAGCATTTTCCTTATCAACCATCATGATTTAACTTGCGATTGCAATTCCTCTTTGTGATGAAGGTCCTACTGAGATCATGGGTTTTCTAATTCATATAAAATATAGTAGGAAAAAGACCTCATCTCCCTCCAATCATTATTCCACTATAAAAAAGGGATTAATTCTATTGATTAACTTATATAGGATGTGCCATTTAGTGTTTATAAATTTTTATTATCTTATGAGGTTGTAAGCATTGTCTATAACACTATCGTATTCTACTTATAATTATGATTTACACAAACTATAATCCTAGCTTCCTTACTTAACATTTAGGGCAATCAATATTTCTTATTATAATCATGTCATATGTACTTCTATGGAAACACTTGTTGACCCACATCACATCTTGAAACAAATATAAAGTTAGTCATTATAATGCTACTGATACAACTTCTCGTTATAATACATAATGATGTCTCTACTTACTTATCATGTGTCAAATAGCTATATAATGGGGTACTTAGAATTAACTATGTCTTGAGGAACCTTTTGATATATATCAACTACATATATACATGAAGATAGCCTATCTTATCATGTTTATCTCAACACCTCACTAGTGCAGTGTCCCATACCACATGCACTTGAAAGGAGTGACGAAAACATTGGGAGGAGTTTAAATGCTCATAGCATTTCCTCTACAATTCCATGTGATATGTGTTTCGAACCACACACCATTGGGGATATAGAGGTCATGCTTTAAGCATGTTTTTTTAAAGCTACATGTAACTGACCCTGATGCATATATAACTAGACCTCTAGCTTGGATCTCTACTATTTTTGTCTAATTTCTTCTATAATAATGGTCACTAATAATCAAACTATCTATATGTTTTGGTTTCTCTAGAATCTAGTGGGTGGTCTAGACTAAGAATATGAGAATTTTCCTGATGGACATCTACATTATTGCTCTGACACCATGTTGTAACACCCTAATTTTCTTATCACATGAGCGGAAGCTAATTTTTTTTCTACCAGGGAGTGTTACTAACATGATATGCATTACAATAATGATAGATAAGAACCATTACAAACTAGGTATGAAATAAATTCTCAAGAAATGAAATATGGTTACATCAAACTATATAAAAGCATATATACATGATGCTAAAACATGTACTCTGTCTTAATGTCTCATATTGTGTAGATGGAACCCACCAAGAAAACCTCTTTACTATAGATAAATCCTCTATCTTGACCTCTCTTTTGAAGGTTGGTACATGTGGACATCTCATCTCTAGCCATACACAAAGGGAATCCTATGTTAGAGTAAGTGGAATTGAATTTCTAATAAGATAACCATGAATATACTATAACTAAAGGCTGAACTAATATTTGAAAGTTGTAAACTCATACTAAATCTAATGTGTCTTTTATTTATGTCTTTTATCTGATTTGTGGTCACCATTATTCGATAAGTCCTCTATGACATAAAGTATCCTCTATGATGCAACACATCCTTTGTTGACACCGAAGTGCCCTCTATGGTGAAACACACCCTTTGTTGGCACAACATGCCAACTGTGATACCCGTAGTGTCTGGAACAGTGCACCCTCTAAATTGTCCCGAGACACTCTAGTGAGGACTTATCCTATAATGTACATAGTTAAGTTTTAATGTCATTTTCTATCTATGTTCTTAATTTATTATTCTAAATCTTAATCTGTTATCTCTGAATATGTTTTTAATTTCTATCTCTGAATCTGATCTATCATATCTATAATAGTATCTGTGTTCTTTATTCTAAATTTAATCTAACTCTAAACTAAAATATGATATTCTTATTACCTAGATAAATCTTAATCTAAAGCGGTGATTGAATGTAATAACTAAATTATGATATCAGATATATAACATTTGAGTCTAAAGACTCAAGAAGTAAACTGAACTAAGCATAAAAATATTGAGTATCTATTACTTATATAAATCTCAACTACTTGAACTCTAATAATCTAGCATCATAACTCGAGTCGAATGAAATCTGGTTACTTAAAGCATGACAAGATATAAAACATTGAACTATGAAAGTAACTTAATCACTAAGTTACTTTGTAGGAAGGTGTAGGCTAAATCATTATGATAGTGAAATTCAATGGACATGGTCCACTTACCTTTTGCACTGAGGGTACCTTTAAGGTAGTCTTGATCCCAAGTTGCATGACTTAATAACTGGACATCATCATAATTCTATTAGTCCATTTAAATTTTCCCTTTTTCATTTTTAAATTTCAAACTTCATCATCCTAACCCTATATACCAACTTGGGGATCATATTTAACTAAAACTAACTCTGAGTTAAAATTACTTTTAATCCTAAGTATTGTACTAAAAGCTGGAATCTCATATTATATAGCAACTATATGCTGATATACCCATATGGACTATATAAATATTCTCATGCTCTAATACATGACTATATTCATAATCAACTGAAAGAAACCTCAAAGATACTCACACACATTATTACTAACTAACATGTAACACATCACAAAAAATATACTTATCATATTGCATACCAATAAAGCATATAGATCACACATTTCTCCACAAATAACCATTAATCATCTTCCACTATGGCCACTTAGGTCCCAAAATTAAATAATAATACAATTATACATGAACATTTGGATTTTTTTGGAAATAGTAAGAACATTGTATATTAGGGTTTACGTAAAAATATCAAATTGTTTCATTGTCACTCAATGGGTGAAATTCATAAAATACCATTATTAGGGTTTACATCAAAAACATAGGTAAGACTTCAAATTAGATAGATTAAACATTTTATTCACATTAAACACATCAAAATACACCTTAGGCAAAATATTCATCAATTTTGAAAGCCTTTTACTATTTTTAATGTACATAACATTGAAATCATATAAGTCTAGGTACATGATAAATATACATACATAAACATAAAAATAATCCATTGGATTTACATTTAATAAATAGCACATTCAAAGACTTTTGTATTGGTACCTTGTTCATTGAAAACAAACTACCACATCTCAAGTTATGATTTTTGCAAAAAGATACCTTTTAGGGTGACTGGAGCCCTTCATGCTCGATCCAAGGACTGAGAACAGCCTGTCCAAACACTGACTTCCACTCATCTTACATGCACACATAGAGGGGAATCAAGACTTCCCTATATCATGGAAAAAGTAGAGTATTACCGCAGGGGCAACCTCCAATGTGGTGCTGCTTGACTTCCCAGCCACGAGACCGTGATGGAATGCTTGATTCAATTCTATTTGGTCCTCCATGGATCTATGAAACGGTCACCATACTCATGGTGGTCGAGATCAAAGATCCCCAAAGTGAAACCCTCCCAACAACCACTACGCCTCCCTCTCCCCTGTCAGTGCAATCATCCATTGGTGGGGTTCTGATCTTGTCTTCGAGGGTGTCACAACACATGAAAAAGATGGCCACCTCTCCAACAAGATTCCTTGCTTGGAGCAACACTTCCTCTGGGCACGACTAGGATAGGATTGAAGATGCCTGATGTGTAGTCCTAGCAGTCACAACCTCCCCTTCCTTGCATCTTCATTATTTTCTACTTTACTTGCTATTCTGTCAAAACCCTCGGCTCAGGTTTGGCCATCACCAAGCTTCATAGATCAAGGGGTTTTATCGCCTTTCTTGTCTGAAATCTCGTGAATAGATCCATCTTTTAACCAAACTCAATTTGAGTCTTGTTCTTTCTAAAATGGGACTCACGAGTTTCCTTTCCTTTTCTTTTTTATGCAATCGCCTACTGAATTGACCCATTTCTCAGTTGAGCTGCCAATTTGGGCATGAAACCCAGTTCAAATTCGATTTCTATGGTTCATTGCTCAATTAGGCCATAAAATGATGCATTCCTTATTATAATTTCCATAGGCTACTCATTAATCTTGATTGGTCCCGAAATTTGACCAACACCTCATATACATATTATCTTCTTGTAGAAAAATCCTCATAGACTACTTCACTACATAGACTATTCTACTATAGTGTGTGTGATTTCACTTGTCTCATGGCCCAGATCAACACATTGAATTACCAAATTAACTCTAAAGTTCACAAAAATAGTTCCATGTCCAATACCTATCATAGAGAACACAACATCACTCCAAATTTCATCACTACATGCATGTGAGAGCCTAGTTCACATCCATCATATATTTAAAATCATAAAACTATCCTTAACTTAGGTGAACATGATTACATAATCCAACTATACATCTTCAAATTGAATGACAAATTTAAAAACAAGCTTTACCATACCTGAACCATGATGTTATTATGTCTCAACAAGCATTGAACATTCTCAAGTTCATATTCAATGATTCTCAAACATTAAAATTGATCAAATTGCACAGAACACCCTTTCTATGTGTTTTTTATATCCAAATATCTTGAAAATTGGATGGAACCTTAATATAACCACAAATGAATCCTATATTGACTTCTTCAATAACTTTATCATATACATACTACATTCTAAAAATTAGGATGTGACATCCATCCTCTTGGTACAAGCCCCCTTTGAATAACATGTATAACCTAAGGTCATGGTAGGAAGTTATAGATCAACGATCACAATCGAACTTGGTGATTATTAGGTATACTTACAAGGATCATTGAGTATCTACATATTCTAGGGGACAACCAAAGTTGCAAACCCTTCTTCAGTCACCTTTTGAAGAAATTATGAGAAGGGATAATGCTTAATATGATCAGATATTTGGGAAGTAATGGGGGGGGTACATTCTTCAAGCAGTCTATTCTAGATGCCATGGTGTCATTCTTACTGTCATTAGGTCATAAATGTGACACATATTCATTGCATGTCCTCATTGTAGCCTTCAATTATTGTTTCGGAAACTATCAACAATGGTCTTTTTTTGTCTATTGTAAGTGTTCCATCTCCCCTCTCTATTTTGTGAAAAGAAATCATGAGAGGAGTGCACCAAGGGTGTTTGTCATTCTCCATATTTTTTGATTTTCTTTGTTATCAAAATTCTATGGGATGTCCATGTGGGTGCATCCCACTTCTATCACTTTTAATTGAAACAACTATTTTTTTGTCTATTTATGAAAAATATGGGGCATAATCCAAGAATGAACCTATATAAACAATGAATTAAATGGTAAAATAAAGTGATTAACTAAATAACATTTGATAAAAATAGATTTTTTTGCTTTGTTACTTTCAATTTAAATTTCATGCAAATTTGTGTACTGTGCTTCTTCATCAGACATTGCATGACATAATTTTTTGTGATTGGAAGTCAATACTCAAGACTTGACACCATCCTCGTCCTTCAATTATGAGTAGGGAAGACTAGAACTCACACTATATAATCTGAAAGACTCTAGAGAATTAGTAGTGGTTGGGACCCATGGAGTGTGACCATCCTTAGCCCCAAATGTGCCATTCCCATGTATCACTAAGCAACTACAATCACCTTGACTGGGAGGTATATTGAAGTAAATAGTACCCTTTCTTGGTGAAACCATAGACCTAAGTAGAATGAATAAAAATGTACCCTAGAAAAGTAAGGATTACCAATTTTGCTGACTGCTGGATCATGTGTCAAGATGTTGAAAATATGTTTGTAAAATCACAAGGGATAAAATAAGGGGATGAATACTTGTTTTCAATAAAAATATGAAAAATTCATTCACTTAGTTTTCAAAATGCAAGACTGCATCAAGATGTAAACTTTTGACTCCTTGGTAAACAATATTCCTTATCAAATCCCAGATAGAGATGAAATACTACTTATTTTTGACTCATTAGTAAAATGAATTATCAAAATCCAAGTAACTCTTGAAATGTTTTAAGACTTTTGACTCCTTGGAAATGCATTTTCTTCAAAAACCAAAAAGTATAAAATTCTGTAAAATTTTCAAATCCTTAAAACCTAAATTTCAATACCCAGAATAATAGTGAAATGTTGTTGAAATTTTGAAAGTTTAGTAATAATATTTTTTCCATAACCTAAAAATGTTTGAGATTCAAAAATTATTTGACCATTGGTAACACCTCTTCTAAAACCCGAAGAAAATCAAGTATACATGAATTCAAAATCCAAAATAGTGATGGTATGATACCGAAATTTTCATTTATTAGTAAAAATCTTCTTTTTTCAAAACACAAATATGTTTGAGTTTTTGACCTTTTGGTAACACCTTTATCAAAACTAAAGGTATATTAATCCTACATAAATTCTTGATTTTGGAAAAGCCAAAATTTCTCAAACCCCAAAATGGCATTGAGATAATGTCAACATTTTGACTTTTTGGTTAGAATACTTTTCGAAGACAAACAACATCTACATTCTAAAGTTTTGACCTTTTGGTGAACCCTTTTTTCTATAAATTTCAAACTACATCAAACCCGCAACATGATTTGCTTTTAGTAAATCCAATTTTTGAAAAACCCAAAATGATACTAAAATGCTTTCCAAATTTGACCATTTGACACCGAGCTCAAATTCCTAAACTGTATTGAATATTGCTAGATATTTCAACTCATTTGGGTGTACTCATACAATTATCAAAATCATCAAAGAGCCCAAACCCATATCAAATTTTGGTATCACCACCAACCATAAAGGCTCACATCAAATTTGAGTACAACCCATGAAATGCTATAAGCCCATACTCTTTTCAAAGGATAAGGGATGAAAAAGTTACTTGAATGTTATTATGCCAAAAATATTTACCTTTCTTTTTTCCATATCATACAAAGGTAATTTTTTTGATCCACCAATTGTTTCTAAGATAGTCCCCTAATTCGAAAGGAAGTATTTCCACTTCCACATATGATGGTTAAGTGGAGAAAATTACTTAAAAGATAACCATACCCCACATTCAATTCACCCACATGGGACATTTGATTTGATCATTCACCTTTTCAACAATGATAGGATGACTACACCCTAATACACATGCTTAAGGATAACCATTTATATGTCAAACACTTATATGAGGTCACCTATGATGAAAATTATCTGATTCAATCATTAGACGCATAACTATATTATTTAGAAATGAAATTAGGATCATTTGACTGATGCCCTTCACCTCCTTGAAAAATATTTTTTCTTTCTCCTCCTACTGACTTATCATCCAAATTCATTTTCCCTTTTAATTTTAATATCTATGATAACAATCTAGAATTCTGTTCTCGACCCCTTTCTAATAAAGGAGAGCCGTTTATTTTTTATCCATTTCCTTTTAGGTATTTCAGTACTATGAACCTCATGCCACAAAAGGGGAAATTTTCATGGTATTCAAATTCTACACTCAGTTCGAAAGCCTTCTTTTTACTTTAAGGGGAAATTTTATATGTAAATCATATTAGCATCGTACATAGATATGCCATATTTCTTATACTTACAAATTATGACACTCACATATAGAGTTTTACCAGTAATTCCACTGTGGCATACATCTAGTCATAAGCCCCACCAACAAAGCCCTTATTTCCTGTCATCATGAAGGCAGCTAGCATCATTGCACCATCAAATGGAAGAAAACTTTCCCTTGATGGTAAGTCATGTGTTGGATGACCCCATAGTCCATTTGGGTTTATGAAACATCTTTGTACTCGTGTAGAGTGTAAGTTCAATTTCAAACCATCTTTGCTTCAAAACATGGACTACATCAAAACTGTATTGGAATTTGGTCTTGATACAAACAATTTTTGGTTAAAGACATTAAAGTTTTAGCTCAATATCAGCCTAATATAAATATCAACTACTAAAAACCTGAGTCACACTAAAATTCTGTCAAAGTTTCAACTTGGTTCCTTCAAGTTTAAACTAATTAAAGTTCTGATCAAATTTTGAGTTGGTACAAATTCTTATTCTAAAAACCTCAAGTTCCTTAAACTCGAGTTTGATCAAACATAAACAACCTTATTCAATCCCAAAAATTGATTAACATTATGATCTTGCATCATCAATATGTTTTAGTCAAGACATCACACAAACATTCCTTAATCCACTTGAAATGGTTTTGATCTTTGTCTTCTAACACAATCTCTCCATTTTATATCAATTTGAGGCCCTTGAATAGAAAGTATGATTTTTCCTTGAAAGGGAACCCCTCCATGGATCTTATATCTATAACAAGGACAATTTGTCCCATTAAGGTTTCTAGACTTAAGGAAAACACCTGACTAGCCTACGTAACAACTAGCGATAGGATGTAGAGTCCTCTTTTAAGGAAACTATAAGGTTGAAGATAGAGGACCTTACATGATATTATGTTTTCCCACTATTCAAGAAAAATTCTGAAGACAATAATTTACCATGATTATGGTCCATTTTTCTAACCCTACATTAACTACTTCCTAAAAAAGAGGCACCTTTTCCTCATTTTTACTTTTCCATCATACCCAAATTTGGGAACATATCTTGATAATGCTACATAGGCCACCTTTATACGCAAGAAGAGATTTTTCTTTCCACTATTTGGGAATGATCATTACCAAATCCCATTTTTATGAAAAGGGTATATACTTTTATCCTCTTATCAGGTAGTTTATCATTCAAAGCCCCTTCCCAATTATGGGGAAATTATTTCCCGATGCAATCTTTTTTTTTTTTTTCAATCAATGAATTTATAGTTGAAATTCTTAAATATTACACAAAGGTGTTCAGGCCCCTTCACAATAGCCCCACCACCAACAACAACCATGTCAACATATTTTAATGCTCAACTAGATATCTTATATATTTAATTTGGATCCATGTGGATATTTAACAAGACAACTCATTATCTGGTCACATCTATATCAATGATTAAAAAAATCCTCAACAAAAACTACACTAAAGTTTGAGCCCACTCACACTTCAAACACTTCAATTATAAAAAAAATGTTCCATGAACAATGAGGAGGTCACATCCTAACCTCATTGTATAGACTCGTCCTCAGGTTTTCCATGGGTCTTGCGGCTACCTTTGAAACAATTTTTGTTTAAATTCTGACAAGACAAAGTTGACAATATTTAATCATTAACAAATAGTTTGACAATGAAAATTCAAGGGCACTATAATAGCTCTACTTTCCAAGCCTCTTGAAGACATATTGATTACCAAATAATTGACTAAATGATCCATAACATTCCACATTATTGGCAAGATAAAGACAATCCATATCAACATGTGATCACTCTTATCCTATTAATGATTCATTACCATCACTAGTAAAACCATCCTCAGACAAACTTCTCTATCAATACATCTATGTCTTCATCCAGAGATACACACATACCACGACTCAATGAGTCAATCTCTATACACAGACTCCTAACCATACTAGGAACATGGTCACATATTAAAAAATCCAGATGCATGGGGATTAGAAATATGTGAAAAAGTTCAAAAGTAGTTCAACACATACCATATATGACCTGTATTGTACCTTACATGATTTACAAATGTCATGAAAATTCCTATGAGAGGTGGACATGCTCATATTTTCATCGACTACACGGACCCCAACAAAGCCAATCCAAAGGATGGATTTTCACCACCACATTTTGACACATTTTTGGACTTTATATCCTAACACAAACTCCTGAATTTCATGGATAATTTACATGAAACAACTAGATCAAGATGGCATCATCAAATTTTAAGAAAACAACCTTCATTATAGAACATGTCATTTTCCATGGTAAAGTTGCATCGTTTAGACTAATGCATACCAGTGCAACCTATCAACAAGTCATGGTAGCTCTCTTCCATGAGATCATGCACATTGCAATTGAAGTTTACATAGATGACATGATCACCAAGTCAATGCATGCAAAATGTCATGTAGGTTTTGTGGAAATATGTTACAGGGACTACTGAATTTCTGGCATTGATTGAATCCAACAAAATATAATTTTAGCACCATTCTTATAACTTATGAGGCTATATCATCAGCCATATAGTCATAGAGTTTGATCCAATATTAGCTTGATCAATCATTGAGTTACCCGCTACCCATATGAATAATGAGATTATATGCCTATTAAGTAGACTCCAATATGCCAACCAATATTTTTCTTAGTTGAAACCAATTTGTGAGTCAATCTTCAATTGTTTGTAAGAATTCCTACAATAGTTGGAATGATCAATGCCAATATGCATTAGACATGTTTAAGAAGTATGTATTCAACCCCTGGTTCTTATGACGCAAATACAAGGTCATCTATTAATCTTAAGGTTATCAATCATTAAGGAATATTTGGGAGGAGTCCATACACAACAAGTTGATGATGACAAATATGACATCTACTCTATGTTTGAGAAGTTTATAGTAGCTGAGTGCATATATAGAATTATAAAAAAAAGTAGTGTCTCATTCTGGCTTATTCTACAAGAAGCTTTGGAATTACCTAATGTCATACAAACTACTCTTATAATGCACTAGAATGCAATGCACTATCTTTATGACCATGTGTCTTTGATCAAATGATATTCCAATTGGCAAATTCTTCCCTCTAAAATCTACATAACCTACATGTCCATGAAGCCAATGAAGGCTCTAACTCTCACCTACACCATAAGAAGATATCGGTCAGATCCAGGTGAGAGTCATTGGATTTCTGTAAAGAACATCCTTATGTATTTGAGAACAACTAAGAATCTGTGATGGAGTGGACTTTTGGATCCAAGGATACATAATGAGATAATTGGATTCATATATACAAGCTATTTTAAGAGTCCAAGTGCTTTGTTAAAATATGGACCTTGATTGGTGTTGACATCACGATTAAGATTACTAAGTTTATGCCTATTTGAGGAATTTAATTGATTGGTCATAAACTTGAGTTTTTGACCAAAGTATTTGATTTTTAGCCTAAGTTTATAATAAGGATAAATCCATTTTCCCATCCCTTTGGACGTGCAACCTTGGATTTCTATCCCGGTGGGTTTGGTCTTTCAAAAAAATGATTTGGAAGGCAGTACAGCTCTCGCAAGATCAGTCCACGATGATCATCAAACGTGGGCATAGACGTGTAGCAGGTCATGGCCTCGTGGGGGGGTGGTTTCTTCACGTTCAAAGGAGTAGGAATCCCCTGGATTTGGGGTAGATAGACCTAGAGTGAGACTCCCGGTCTTTTTGTTTCTCTACCCACCACTAAAAGTTAGAAAACAAGAGAGAACGAGAGGGGAGTGAAAGGGAGGCCAGTCACTGAAAGGTTGTGCAGAGTAGACCCTCCATGATGTTTAGGCAACGGTGAGTGGAGACAGGTTGTACAGAGTAGACCCTCCATGATGCCAGATGCAGCTAGGGATCTCGATCCTTACCGGTGAAGGGTTCAAAGTTGAACGTGAGAAGAATGACACCGATCTCCCACCAAAGAGCCATCGACGTCGGCGGCACAACCATCTTCAGAAGATTGGAGCTTCGAGTAGAGAGGCACTCGTGAGAATGGGAGACGCGGGTGGCCACAAGACCAATCCTTAAACGGTTCAGAAGTCCCACCAGTCTTGCCATGAACCGATAGGTCCATCTGGAGAAGACATGGCACCGCTGCTTCATCTAGCCGAAGTATCAGGACATGGCAGTGTTGTGCACCAGAGACCACATCGTCTCAATGTTCAGGAGAAAGGAGAAAGAGACCGACAGTGTAGCTTACAACTCAACGAGTTCCATGCTGAGGTGTGGTGGCACCTTGTCCAGGTTCTGGAGAAAGTCAGTAGGTGGAAAGAAAGGACGCCGGGGATGCTAGATCCCAGCGGCGGTGCTGATGGATCGGGAGAGGAGAACAGGCGGCGACTCTCGTGAGCTGAAGAACTGGCAGACTGGATCGCATGATGCGAGAGGTGGAGATGTGACCTGCTGCTGCTCCCACGCCCGAAGGCGGCAGTTCACGGACCCATAACTAAGACCCAACAACGCCTGGCACTGAGAATGTGAGAGGAGAGAAAGAACGCCAAAGCAGACTGGAGAAAGGGAGAGGGTGAACTGGCTCTAGAACCCCAAACCCAACCCATACCAAGTGAACCAAACTGGCTCAACCAAAGAACCGGCCCACACCAAGAAAGAGAGCTGCGCCAGCCCTAGAGCCACGTGGCGGTCCGTGATTGGCCCAAAAAAGGTAAAATATGTAGAATTCTCAGTTCGTATATAATTCATAGAAAATAGCACGATTATAAAAAAAATACAAATAAGGTACCGAAATTCTCAGAAAAATGACTAGAACGCATTAGAATGATAATATCAGGATTTTGATGCATTAATAATAGTTATATCATGTAAGATGTGTAATACTTGTTTAATGGATAATAAATATCAAACGATGGCAAAAATTATGATAATATGTCAGTAAATCCAATTTGGACGTCTCAAATCAGATTACGTTTTAGAAAATCTGGGGATGTCACAGGTGGTATCAGAGCATGAACAATAGCAAAGCCTGACATTTTCTCATTATGCAACTCAAACTAAGAACCTTGAACTTAAAACAAATCTTTTAGGGTTAGATTAGTCATCTTTTAGAGACTAGATCTGACCTAGCCTCTAGGTTAGCACCTAGATGTCCGAGAACTAGGTCTAGACTGGTGCTTGTTGAGTAGCAAGTCCTTAGATTTCGTTCTTTCCTTGTAGTGTAGCGGTATGGGACGTTGCACTATTTGGAAATGACGTGCATCAATGGAAGAGAAACCCTAGACATATGGCACTTGTTGTCTAGAGTAGCTACACTAGTCTACACCATGTTTTCACCCTTTATACTAGTTTTCATGACACTGTACTCTCTACTATGTGTGGGACACTCATTTTTAGGATTTGGTTTTGGATTCCAATCAGATCAAACCATGATAGTTTTCTCTGACACTTGTTTTATCGGAGAAAAAAACTATATAATATTTTATTATGTATATGTATTACAAAAATTTTTCCCCACACATGTATGAGTAGGAGGTGATCATGCAACCTAAGTGAAAGAGAATGACATCAGTCTAAAAGAGAGAGTAGTTCTAGATTAGATGTCTAGAGCCTTGTTGGAATACATATATATGATAGATGGAATAGATGAAATAAGTTTTGATGATATGATGTAAGTCTTATATAGATGATATAAGATGGTTTATGATGATCTATGTTTGTCTTTGAGGACGTAAGTGTAGTTTTGAGGATTTGAGATAAGTTTTGATGATGCAAGTAAATAGGCTTTTATGAGATGAGATATGTTAAGTTAAAAGAAGGTTGTGAGTCAGCATGAGCCTCAAGCTCATTTACAAGGGAGGACCTCTAGTGTTAGGACCAACTTTGGGGTTAGCTCAAGAGAGAGTGAAACCCACAGGGAGAAGGTTAGAGAACCTAAACTCCAAGATACGAGAATGATGAGAAATATGAGATATGATATGTCCTAAACTAGAATACTCCTGAGTGAATGAGTTGTGTTTCTTAATGCATGATTCCTATAGTCTTGTTGAACCCTAGATGTCCTTGGGAGGACCAAACCCTAGAGATAGAGAGAGGCTGGTTATATATGTGCATATGTGAACATCAATATGAGTGCCTGCCATCTGGGTGAGGGAGAGAGCCCAAGACCCTGGAGGAGGTAGCTATGTTAGTTTTTGTGAAGCCTCATGCTCGGGTTGGTGGTCTCCCACATAGGAATCTAGTGGTGTATATAAGAGAGTTGAGAAATAGTTTCATGGGTAGAGATCTGATAAGAGAATGTCATAGAATGTTTTGGTTTGTGCTGTGTGGCTAGAGCTTGTAAAGCTATTGCTAGTGCCAATGAGGTAGACCTGAAAACCCTAAACCAAGGAGGGAAGATAAAGTATATGCATATGAGATACTCATAGATTTGAGTTATCTCAAAAAGACCGAGCATTGGGTCAGGAGAACCTCAGTTGGACTAGATAAAGTTTTGATATATGTTTGACAAGCCACCTGCATAAGTTTGTTTAGCACAACCATGATAAAATATATGTAAGAATGTGATCTAATCTTGAGATGTGACACATATACATGATATGATGGAAACCTAGGGATGGTTTAATAAATATCAGTGCATAAATGATTAACCATGTACATGAATAATGATGATAATTTGATAGTTTTGGTTAATCTGGTGATGAAATCAATAGTAAATGCTGCAATTTATTATGAACAATGAAATAAGAGCAAATGAATGAAACATGTTACATGAGGTGTTAATCCTAGTGCTTAATAAAGACGAAGAATATAGTTTGACAATTATCTCAACATAATGATTATAACACCTTGAAAGGATCTAGATGAATAAAGTGGGTTAACTTTAGTTAACTCCCTCCTAAAAGGACATATGTTAATGCTGAACATGTTCTAACAATTAGCTCCATGAAATGTTGATAACACCTTTATTTAATGGGCTAAGTTTAGTTAACACCTTTAGAACATGGTAATATGATGTGGAAACCCTGATAAGTGAATAAAGATAAGGATGAAACCCTAACAATGAGATATGCCATGACCTAATCCGAGTTTCTAAACCCTTGTTTGAGCTTCTTTGAAGTGATGTTTCACCCTAGATGTTGTAAAACATCCTGGTAGCTTGGGCATAGTTCTGGAGCTTTCTTTTTGGATATGTTGCACATAGAGTGGTTTGCTACATGTGGATGAAGGCAAGATAAGGTTTTCTGTGGAACTATGAGTATGGTTCACTTTTGAGGATGAAAGTTCTTTTAAGATGTAGATGATGTGAAAGACTGGATTTTGTGGCTTAATTCCGAGGACGGAATTTATTTTAAGGTGTGTAGGATGTGATGGAGTGGAATTTTGGATCCATGGATACATAATGAGATAATTGGATTCATGTATACAAGCTGTTTGAAGAGTCCAAGTGCTTTGTTAAAATATGGACCTTGATTGGTGTTGACACCACAATTAAGATTACTAAGTTTATGCCTATTTGAGGAATTTAATTGATTGGTCATAAACTTGAGTTTTTGACCAAAGTATTTGATTTGTAGCCTAAGTTTATAATAAGGATTAATCCTTTTCCCCATCCTTTTGGACGTGCAGCTTTGGATTTCTATCCCTATGGGTTTGGTCTTTCAAACAAATGATTTGGGAGGCAGTACAACTCTCGCAAGATCAATCCACAATGAACATCAAACGTGGGCATAGAAGTGTAGCAGGCCATGACCTCGTGGGGGTGGTTTCTTCACGTTCAAAGGAGCAGGAATCCCCTGGCTTCGGGGCAGATAGACCTAGAGTGAGACTCCCGGTCTTTTTGTTTCTCTACCCACCATTGAAAGTTAGAAAATAAGTGAGAATGAGAGGGGAGTGAAAGGGAGGCCAGTCGCTCGCTGATGTTTAGGCAACAATGAGTGGAGACAGGTTGTGCGGAGTAGACCCTTCATGATGCCAGATGCATCTAGGGATCTCGAGCCTTATCAGTGGAGGGTTCAGAGTTGAACATGAGAAGAATGACACCGATCTCCCACCAAAGAGCCATCGACGTCGGCGGAGCAACCATCTTCGGAAGATCGGAGCTTCGGGTAGAGAGGCGCTCACAAGAACGGGAGACGCTGGTGGCCACAAGACCAATCCTTAAACGATTCAGAAGTCCTGTCAGTCTTGCCAGGAACCGACAGGTCCATCAGGAGAAGACATGGTGCCGCTGCTTCATCTAGCCGAAGTATCAGGACATGGCGATGTTGTGCAGCAAAGACCACAATGTCTCAACGTTCAGGAGAAAGGAGAAAGAGACCTACAGTGTAGCTTCTTACTCAACGAGTTCCATGCTGAGGTGCGGAGGCACCTTGGGCAGGTCGTGGAGAAAGTTAGCAGGCGGCAAGAAAGGACACTGGGGAAGCTAGATCCCAGCGGCGGTGTTGATGGATCGGGAGAGGAGAACAGGCGGCGACTCTCGTGAGCTGAAGAACTGGCGGACTGGATCGCATGATGCGAGAGGTGGAGACGAAGCCTGCTGCTTCTCCCACACCAGACGGTGGCAGTTCACAGACCCAGAACTGAGACCTAGTGGTGCCTGGCACTGAGATCGTGAGAGGAGAGAAAGAACGCCGAAGTAGACTGGAGAAAGGGAGAGGGTGAACCGGCTCTAGAACCCTGAACCTGACGCAGACCAAGTGAACCAGACTGGCTCAACCAAAGAACTAGCCCACAACAAGCAAGAGAGCTGCGCCAGCCCTAGAGCCACGTGGTGGCCCACGATTGGCCTAAAAAAGGTAAATCCCTAGAATTCTCAATTCGTATATAATTCATAGAAAATAGCACGATTATCAGAAAAATACAAATAAGGTACCAAAATTCTCAGAAAAATGAGTAGAACATATTAAAATGATAATATTAGGCTTTTGATGAATTAATAATAGTGATATCATGTAAGATGCATAATGCTTGTTTAATGGATAATAAATATCAAACGATGGACACAATTATGATAATATGTCAGTAAATCCTTTTTGACGTCTATAATCCATATAAGGTCAGTGATTATGATGTTAGAGCACAAAATCATGTAATTTGCTCAATATGGCTATTTAGGGCTAATAACCCTAAATAAATGTAATAAATACATACATGCTCAATAAATGATGCAATTTATAGAGTAAGCTCATATCATTATGTGGAAACTCATATTTAATTATGATATCATGATGATGCATATAATTCATGTTATATGAAGAGAACCCTTAATACATGTTATGTAACCCTAATATGGTTAATGAAAGTGACATAATGTTAAATATGTTCACATAATAATGTGACACATGAGTATATCCAGTTGATGAACTATAATCTAGAATATGACATCAATAAGATAAATATAAGGCAAGAATACAAGTAATCATGAGAATATCCTAATGAGTAAGCCCTAAAATGGACATAACTAGGGTTAAGATGATGAGAACCTGATGGTGATATATGATCTTGTCTTAATCAGGGTTTGACCAAGGATATAGTTGACCTAAGGAATATGTGATGATTAGGAATATCTCTTTGGAAGGTACGCCATTACCTCTTGCTTGGCTTATTATACATTATGCTTGTGTTATATGGTAGTAAAGACTTGGCATATGATATTGGATGAAATAATTGTCTTGTATGATATGTTGCTTGAATTTCCATACTTATGTCTAAGAACACATGAAACATAAGATATCTGATAAATCATATGATAGCACTAAACTCTTCAGTAGTACAATGCATTGAAGTGATCTAAAACTCTTTGGTAGTAGATCTCATGTGTTAGATCTCAAACTCTTTGGTAGTAGATCACACATAAAATCTTCTCAAACTCTTTGGTAGTATATCATAAGGCCTAAAAACATCAAAGCCCTTGGGGGTAGATGTACAAGATATATGATGGAAATGTGATTAAAAATATATGTGTTCTCTTTTGCTAATGAATATCTTTGTGCAAGTATACACTTTTCTTATGTTCTTCTGTTACTGCCAAGTATATTAGTTTTATCTTATTGCCAAGATATGATGAGAGGTATATGAAAGACATGTAGGCATACTCAGTACAATATTCTTGAATATTGTGCTGATGTGTACCACATGTAATCTTTTGTTTAGGTTGTGGTTATGCTCTTGAAGATCCAGGATAGTTGAGAGTTGTGTGGCGAGATGATGTACAGGTGGACCTGTTGTCTTAAGATCCTGTAGTTTAGTGGTATTACATGTGTATGTATAAGTTTGATGTTCAATATGTAATATCAAATGTTGTAACAATTCATGTTGTAATTATATGTTGAATGGTGAACATGTGTTGTATGGTTTTATTATTGTTCATGTACATGTGCTACTGGCTATTTTTCCTTATGACTCCCTTGATTTTCTTCTTCTTAACCTAGTGTGGGGTGTTTAAATTGGGATTCTCACTGAGGTGAGGTTTCAATTTGGACGTCTCACATCAGATTAAGTTTTAGAAAATCTGAGGATGCCATAGAATTAGTTTCTTGTTTATGGTAGTGAGAAAGAGTTGGGTGTAAGGGGTTACACCGATGCAAGCTTCCAAACTGAAAAAGATGATTATCGATCACACTTAAGATTTGTGTTCTTCCTCAACAATAGATTCATGAACTGGAAGAGATCCAAGAAAGAGACAGTTTTTGGTTCTACAACAAAGGCTGAGTATATTGCTGCATCTAATGTAGTAAAGGAAGCGGTCTAGATCAAGAAGTTCATCAGTTAACTTGGGTTGGTTCCAAGCATTAGTGATGCAATAGAGTTGTATTGGGACAATAATGGAGCTATTGCACAATCTAAGGAACCCATATCACATTAGCATTCCAAGAACATACTACAATGGTTCTATCTCAAACTAGAGATCATATAGTGAGAAGATGCTAAGATTTGCAGAATTCCAACTGAAAGCAATGTTGCTGACCCACTGACAAAAACACTTTCACAGTAGAAACATGGACATGGACATGTTAGATCACTTGGAATGAGATTCATGAGTGATTGCATCTAAGTGCGTGTGGGAGTCTGTTGGTATGTATGACCAAAGAGCTAATCATGCGATGATTGTAATGTGGCATGATGTAATTGATTTGAAAATAATAAAAGGCAATTTTGTTTATTATATTTTATTCATTTATGATATAATTATGTAACATAATAAATGTCTAAATAATGATGTTAATCGATGACATATGTCATCAAGTTTAGGACCTAGACAATGAGATCATATGTATGATAAGAGTACACACGTTCTTGATATGTCCCTAGTTGGAGGTCACCGTGGAAGAAAAATAGACAATAGTAATACACAAGACTAGAATGTGTATTGGTTGATGAAAAAATCTCATCATTCATGATATGTGATATAAAAAACACATAGGTACTTATTAGAGAATAGTGTATCAGGCAGACCCTCCATGAGAGTGATACATGGAGACCATGGAGTGGTAGTCAGAATCAACTCTCATAGTGATAGTGGTGATTGTGGTTCTTAGACCTCAAGTCATTACACTCATAACACGTCGTTCAATGTATTTTGACACCATCCAACATGATCCTAAAAAAGGGTTGCCATAAAGATGATTCTCATGTACATTGTGACACATGAGAATTGACTGTGAGTGATGTAGATGGGATTTGTCGCTCCTACTGGAGATGATATCCTAGAAACTTGATAAGCAAGACTGAGAAATGTATGGCTTACATGATTGAACCGTGCGTAAAATGCAAGTGCACGTGTCAATGCAATATAGGCCTTTATGAGGCCCGAGTCGAACTCAGGGAATGTAATTTCAGTAGACTACTACTAACTACTTGCAATCAACTAGACTGATTATAAAGTTTAAGAGTTGTTTGAAAAAGAAAATAAAAACAAAAGAAAACAAAGCAATCGATTAAATGGTTGGTTTAATCAATTAAAATGGGATCTTTAGGATTGCGGTTTCACCACAGACTCTCATTGTACTAATTCCTACATAATTATCACAACTTGTCTGCTATCCCGGGTAGTGGCCTGTAAATAGAATTGTTTGCTTCCGCAATACAATTCACTACCTTGATAGGTCAGTTCCACGTCAGTAGCAACATATACCCTAAATTAGGTGCATGAAAAACATATCTTTAGGTTTCCACCATTAACCGTACCTCACCTTTTCCAAGGGATTTATAAGTTAATGTGATTATGGTATCTTTTCAACCGTTAATTCTTCGTCAAAAGCAATTAAAGGTATTAAATTACCATTATGGTGATCAAGCACAATGATAGAATTGAGAAAACAATATCATACCACAGATTTGAGAGACAAAATACGATTAACTATGTAAAAAGCGTCATACAACGATTACCCGGGCTACTCCCAGTCCTAAAGACAAAGGGAATTAGCCCCGCATGTTCATCTCAATGAGAAACACGATGAAAGGAGAAGAAAACATAAGGGAAACGTGGATGGAGATGGTGTAACCCATGAACGAAGGATAATCGGATGATCCTCGACGTGGGATGGGCATTTTGTAGCCTTCCGGCGGTAGAAAACTCCGTCTGCAGCTCTGGAAACACCCGGGTCATAGCCCTGGTCTCCGTTCTTCTTCCTCTCATCTTCCGAGACTTGTGCAACGACTAATGACGTGATAGTATGACTTGGGCCATCTTTTCTAGGTATAGGGATCACTTACGGCTGCCAAAACATCATGGCCGTTTGTTTAGATTTGATCTGCATCAATTCTTGATCCGACGACGTCGATACCATCGACGGTGAGTCGATGGTATCGACCCGCTATAGTACCGATGGTACTTTCCTTTTCTGGGGGTTTGCTCTGATGTCTCATTGATACTATCAACAACCTGTGTCGATGGTATCGACATGTGGATATTTGGCTCGCTGAAGATATCTCGCTACCATCGACTTTTGGGTCAATGGATCGACCCATTATGCTCTTTCCGGCTACCTCACTGTGGCCGTCTCGATAGTAATCGACGACGACATATATTCGAATTGCCTGAAATTTAAAGATAAACTCAACTCAACTCCGAGAAATATGATCATTTATACCAAATAAGATAAAACAAGGTCAATTTGATGCATAACGAGATTATAGGCTGAAAGAAATGAATCATGCAATATTAACGATGAAAATGACCAATAAACGCATAAAACGCATATAAAACTATCCTATAAAAGTGACTCAAAACCCTCACATCAAACTCCGCTAAGCTTGAACTTTGCTTGTCCTCTAGCAACAAACTACAAAATATAATTGCGAGGGTCAACTAAGAACATACTAGCATAAAAGACATCACTGTATGATTCCCACCTGACATGCACATACCGGCCCTCACTAACCACGGAACGATAACTACCCTAAAGGTGACAATTATCGTCCATGAGAGATGCCCACCCCAAGACCAACGAACACTATCAAGTAAGGCAGTTGATATAATAAATTCCTCCAGTTCAGGCTCGGTGCATCTTGTGATCTCCTATCTACGTTGCTCATATCCTAACTACTATCTACACGGAAGCAGATCTCTTGATATACAAGAATGAGGAGATAATCACGGGTGGCCTACCATTTTGAGCAACGGGTGGACAAAATGGGCAGTTGTGGAAGAAAAAGAAGCGTAATACAGTTTATCATGCAATAAAAATAAAAATGACCTAAATGATGCATATGCATATGGAAATTACCTAATGCCTACATTTTAGGTGGAATGATGCATGCTCTACTATTCTATCTCAATTTGAGATGGAATGTCTACAAAACTACATCATGTGCTTATTCTTCCTTTTATGCAGGTGAAACAAGTTCTTTTCTCCCTCTAATTTCTGCTTAAAATTTTTTCTCTTTTTTTTCAAGCCATTCTTCTTCTCAATTTTGACTGGAAAAACATTTACACTATATATATTTTTTCAGTCTTATTTTCACATAACTACCACAATTGGTGCATTACAATTCACTTCTCAGAGGGTATAGAACAAGTTCCCCGCATTTCTTATTTTTCAGAATAAGTAAGGCACATAATGTCCTATATGCTCAAGAATATGCAAAATGCAACTAAATGAAAATAATAATGCAACTACCATGGCATGCACTTAAGAATGTGTACATGCATGACTAATATACATATCTCTTGTCATTTTTCATTATTTTTTTCAAAATCTAGCTATAATGCAGTCCTATCTAAATGGCATGCAATAAAAAAAATGAAAAACTGTAATGTGCTCTCAATTCTTATGGTGGAGTGTGAATGAAGTGGGGTGGACAGATCACAAGAATAATTGACAGAACCATTAGAAAAGATAATATGTCCCTCCTTACTGACATGTGTACAAATCAATCAATGAGTTTCTCTCTCTCACTTATGATTAAAGTCTCGTTATCATTTGGTCAATTTAGGCTCAACATCTAATTCCATCCACATTTCTTGAACCATAAGGATGTACAGTTATGATCATATGTTTCAAAGTTGACCTACCCAATGATTTCCATAAGTTATGTGCTCAATTTCAAACAAGTCAAACTTATAATTCCTTGGAAATTTTTTAATTATCCTCAAATTTCAAATTTCCCCCATATGACAAACATAGATACGACATGCATTTATATTAGACATCCACGGATTACACTAGATAGACTGTGGATCCTAGAAAGCTGTAAACAATAAGAAATACTAAAAAAAACTACAAAAACTAAGAAAGATGCTAAAAGAAAAGAAAATAAAAATAAAAACTAAGATAGAAACTGTTCCATCTCCCCCAAGCTTGAATCCGACTATGGCCTCATAGTAAAAAACAACCTCAGAAGATGGAACAGTGATACCCTGCTACTGTGGTGGTGGTAGAAATGGTGGGTACTGCTGGGTATGGGGATTCCAATCTGGATATTGCCCCTAAAATCTTAGATCATAAGGTGGCATGGGCGGTGGCTGTGGATATCCCCCAAAGTAACCTTGTCTCTAGTAATGATCGTAGAAAGGCTACGGTTGCTGCTCTATCCTCCCCAACCGATCGTAGACCTGCTTCTGGTTGGCGAATAGCTGGCATTCATTCTCAAAGATCGCCTACTGATTTTCATACATCCTATTTTGCGTATCCTGTATCCCATCAAAAGCTATCTGGTGGGACTGCTGCATGGTCTGCTGGGACTCCTGGATAGACTGGAGCATGGTATACATCCCCTAAATAGAATAGGGGTCATCTCCTTCGTGGGAGGACTGTGGTGGCGGCGGTGGATGGGAAGATGATGAAGCTCCCAGGTAGAAGCGTGGACGCTTCCTCGGGGCTACTCGTGTCCGAAGAGGTGTGAAAGCCTCCTCTTCCTCCTCATCATCATTTCCTGCATCGTCGTCATCTTCCGCGTCCTCTTCTTCCTCAGAATCCTCAATAGCAATGATAGGCCACCGGAAGTGCTGGCCTGGCTAGAGGTTAAAGATGGGGTCTGGTAGTACGTGCTCCTGATACTCTTTGTTAATGTGGCAATGAGCATATACCACACCATCACGGAGTATAAGAAGATTGAAGCGGTGGAAATGGGCCAGATTGATGGGGTGCTGGCTGACCAGTGGAGGGAGCGTGGACAGGTCTAGCCTAAGGTAGAGGGCTAGTGGCGTGATAAGCCCCCAGAAGTGAATAGGGGCTCGTCTGGTGCTCCTCTTCACTACCATCACGCGCGTAAAAAAAACGTGCCCCAGTTTAGCTTTTCCCTCTTCAGCAGCTTGTAGAGGAAAAACAAGTTTGTCTCCTGGAACTTGCTCAGTGACAATTTGCCATGAGCAAAGAAAGAAATACACAACATACGGTGAAGAATCTGCACGAACGGGTGCTCGAAGTCGGCGACGGCTGCATTGTGGTAGCTAAGCGTCTTGCCTGTCGGTGCGGTCACCAACTGTGAGAACATCTCATCATAGTCGGCCCGATTGTCTGGCCATCTATACTGCTCGAGCGAATGCCACCAGTTGTAGACTGAGTTGAACTGTTTAAGCATGATGTTATAGTTGCGGTTGAATAGCCGAAAGGAGACACGACCCTTGATCCATTCATGGTCAGTGGCGATGAGGTCATTGGGCATGACGCAAATGTCAAGCGATGCCATGAACTCTACCATGAGTTCCTTGTATGTCAGCCACTCACCAAAGAAAGGATGGCCTTCAACATGATAAGGGACTCATTGCCCCACATATGTCAAACTCCCAACTTGGAAATGAAGGACATAGTTGAGGTTGTCATCAAAGCCCAGGTCTCGGATAAGGGCCCGATCAACATAACGAGTGGGCTCGATTGACTACTTCATTAACTCGTCGAAGATCTTCTTCACGTCCGCCGAGGGATGTACAATTCTCAGATGGGGAATGGAGCCTGGCAGTGGTGGTACGAATGTCTTGATCTCCATTTGAGTAGTGCGCGAGGAAGATGACGCTCCATGCCTCATCATGATGAATAGAGAAAAGATAGAGAAAAGGAGCTCAGTGAAGGTCTGAGAAGATGATCTCCGCAGTCGATGACAAACTTGGGGAAGTTGTGTAGCTCACTGTATGCTCGGTGAAGGTCTCTGTCTACTCGTCAATGCTCAATGTCGAGGTTGAGGAAGACTACTCTGAAGGTGTGAAGAGAAATGAAAACAACCCTTCCTTTTATAGCTGAGGTCGGCGCCACTGGTACCCCGTCGATACCATCGATGGGGTGTCGATGCTATCGACACATGTTGCACAATCTGTCATTTGCTTCCATCGACGGTCATCGATTGCTAGATGTGGGGCCCTGGATCGATGACACATTGATACTATCGACAGGGGTCGATGGCATTGACCCGTCCCACAGATCAACCTCTAGATTTGGCGCGCTTCATTGATAACGTCTCATGGATCGCTGATGTGTCACGTCGATACCGTCAATGAGATGTCAATGGCATTGATGAGATGTCGATGGCATCGACTTCTGTTGCATCCATTATCCTCGCGAGGCCTTGGTGGGGGATTCCACTAAAGCTGTGTCGATACCATCGACATAGGGATCGATGGCATCAATTTCACTGGCAACGATTCGTCTGAATATCTCTAGAGATATCGCAAGCATCGACCTGGAGGTCGTGCTCTAGAATTTGAGTCGATTCTCCTGTTGGGTGGTCGATACTATCGACGAGGCCGTCGATAGTATTGATGGAGCAAATTTTCTGTAGCTTTCACTCTGCACCCTCGTCACTACCATCGACACAAGGGTCGATGGTATCGACACCCAAGCATTCCTGCACACTTAACACACACATCAGGGTATCATTTTTACACTAAAAATGAAATTAACCAAAACTACTGAAGTAAATGAAAATGAAATCTACCAATGGCTGGGTTGCCTCCCAATAAGCGCCCTACTTTAACGTCTTAGGCTAGACGAAATCAAGCTGGTCATTCTTCCTTAAGTGCCATGAGTTTAACCTCACACACCTTCCTTGTGTAGTACTCCCCATAATAGTGATTCAATCGTTGACCATTTACTAAGAATGTTCTATCACCATCCTTAACCATGATGGCACCATGGGGTCACACCTCCTCTACCACAAACGGTCCACTCCAGTGGGATCACAATTTGCCAGGATGCAACTTTAACCTTGAATTGAACAAAAGCACCCTCTCACCCTTTTTGAACACTCGTAGTTGAATGTGGTGATCATGGATTTGCTTTGTCCGCTCCTTATAGATCCTTGAGTTCTCGTAGGCATTCATCCTTAGCTCGTCTAGCTCATTGAGCTCTAACATTCGCTTTCTCCCTGCCTCGTCCATGCTCAAATTCAATTTCCTTAGCGCCCAATGCACTTTGTGCTCCAATTCTACCGGAAAATGGCAGGCCTTGCCATACACCAACCTAAAAGGTGTAGTTCCTATAGGTGTCTTATATGCGGTCCTGTATGCCCATAGTGCATCTGGTAGCAATGCACTCCAATGATTCCTTGACGAGGCCACTATGCGCTTTAGGATCTTCTTAATCTCTCTGTTCGACACTTCCACCTGACCTTGTGTTTGCGGGTGATATAGGGTACCTACATTGTGATTAACCCCGTATTTGCTCAATAATGCAGTGAATTTCTGATTTGTGAAGTGGGTACCCCCATCGCTAATGATCATCCGTGGCACACCAAACTTGCAGAAAATATGATCCTTCACGAACCTACACACTATTGCAACATCATTAGTCCTTGGGGGTATTTCCTCTACCCACTTCGATACATAATCGACAACAAGCAAGATATATAAATTAGAATTACAAGATACAAATGGTCCCATGAAGTCAATACCCCACAAATCAAATACCTCAACTTCTTGAAATACATTGAGGGGCAGCTCTTGCCATTTTGAGATATTACCTGCCCTTTGATAGGAATCACATCGCCTCACATGGTCATAGACATTTCTGAAAAGTGTAGGCCAGTAAAGGCCACTCTCTAGCACCTTGACCACCGTCCTTGCACTCGCATGATGACCGCCGGTGGGTAGTGTATGACAGTGCCTAAGCACACTGTCATATTCATTTTCCGGTACACACCTACGCAAGATTCCATCCCTGCATTGTCTCAACAGAATAGGTTCATCCCAAAAATAATATCTCAAAGAATGGAAAAACGTTTTTTCTCTTGATAAGTCCAATCATCCGGGATTTCCTTACATGCAAGGTAATTGACAATATGTGAAAACCAAGTATCCGTAGACTGAATTGAAAGAATTTTCTGATCCAGAAATGTCTCAATAATGGGTATGTTAGTATCTCTCTCATTAACCTGCTCTAACTGAGATAAGTGGTCCACAACCACATTTTCAATGCCCACCTTATCCTTAATTTCAATGTTGAATTCTTATAATAATAAGATCCACCTAATAAATCTAGGTTTATCATCTTTCTTCTCCATTAAGTATTTTATGGCGGCATGATCAGTCCACACCACAACCTTAGAACCCACTAAATATTGCCTAAATTTTTTGAAAGAGAAAACCACGGCAAGCAATTCTTTCTCGGTAGTGGTGTAATTTAGTTGGGCATCATTTAAAGTTTTAGACGCATAGAAAATCACTGTAGGTTTGTTCTCAAGACGCTGCCCCAAAACAGCCCCTACGGAAAAATTTGATGCGTCACACATAAGCTCGAAGGGCTTAGTCCAATCCGACATTTGAACAACTGGCACAGAAATAAATTTTTCCTTAAGCACCTCAAAAGCATGCAGACATTTATCATTAAAATAAAAAATTGCATCTTTCTCAAGCAATTCTGATAGCGGCTTAGCTATTTTTGAAAAGTCCTTGATAAACTGGTGATAAAACACCGTGTGACCAAGGAAACTCCGCACCCCTTTCACCGTATTTGGTGGAGGTAGTTTGGAAATAACCTCAATCTTTACTGGATCCACCTCCAGTCCCTTGAAGGACACCTTGTGTCCTAGCACTATGCCTTCATTTACCATCATATGTCACTTTTCTTAATTGAGGACCAAATGTGTGTCCTCACATCTCTGCAACACCTTATCAAGATTTTGCAAACATTCATCAAATGACGCACCGTAGATGGAAAAGTCATCCATAAAAACTTCTAAACAACGCTCCACCATATCAGAGAAAATAGCAAGCATGCAACATTGAAAAGTAGTCGGTGCGTTGCACAAACCAAAAGGCATGCAGCGGTAAGTGAAAGTTCCGTAAGGACAAGTAAAGTTTGACTTCTCTTGATCCTTAGGATCAATGGAAATCTGATTATAGCCAGAATAGCCATCTAAAAAGCAAAAATGAGAGTGGCTAGCCAATCGCTCTAAAATTTGATCAATGAATGGGAGAGGAAAATGACCTTTCAAAGTAGTGGAGTTCAGGTGGTGGTAATCAATACAAACACGCCACCCGGTTACCAACCGGGTGGTGACCGGTTCATTCAACATATTTTGAGTGATAGTGATTCCCCCCTTTTAGGGACTACCTGTGTGGGGCTTACCCATGTCGAATCTGAAATAGCATAAATGATGCCCACCAAATGAAGCTTGATCACCTCCTTTTTGACGACCTCCATCATACTAGGATTGAGTCGACACTGCGGCTGAATCACTAGCTTGGCTCCTTCTACAAGCCAGATCTTGTGCTGGTATAAAGTAGGGGAGATTCCCTTGATGTCAGAAACGGACCACCAAAATGCACCACGGTGGTTCTTCAACACCATCATCAACTGTGCCTCCTCATCGACACTCAGATATGCCGATATGATCACCAGAAGTTTTCATTATCTTCCAAGAAGACATACTTTAAGTGGGGGGGGGCAACGGCTTAAGTTCCAACTCAGGTGGGCTAACCAAGGAAGATTGAATTGGTGGTGGCAGCGGTCCCAGATCTTCATAGTGCTTGGCGTAATAGCAAGGAAGCACTTGAAGCATCTTTACACATTCTTGTAATGAGGTTCTTCTCATCCAATCTTCCATGAAGTTGAAAAGACATGCCTCAAGGGGCAGTTGTGAGTATGAGTCAAACATGGAGATTACTATAGCCTCCTCCTCAGTAGATGGTGAAACGTCTTCTTCTCTATCGTCGGGGTAACCCACTGCTTTCACAAGAGAGATTACCTTTGTCTACTTCATGATATCCACAATAATTGTTCCCTTATCTACCTTCATCATTACATGAGCCATATCAAGAAATGGCTTCCCTAGACAAAGAGAGATGTGGTGCTCAAAGTGTTTTATTTTATGACATTGTTCATTTGCTTGTGACTGCTTTGGATTTGGTGGCATGCGTATTTCAAATTTGTCATCGGCTATACCCATTGTCAACCGACCTCTACCCATCTCCAGTATCATGTTGGCAGTGGCTTGAAAGGGTCTTCCCAAAATTAGCTCATTCCCTAATTCATCTTGCATCTCCAAACCAACAAAATTAGCCGGGAACACAAACCTATCAACCTTTACTAAGACATCCTCGCAAATACCATACGGCCTCACCACAGAATTGTCTACCAACTGAATTGTCATATTGCTCTGCCGAGATTCTTTTAGCCAAAGATTTTTAAATGTAGAGAGGGGCATCAAGTTGATACTTGCCCCGGAATCACATAATGCCTCACCAAATTTTACTTTTCCAATATAGCAGGAGATGTTGAAGCAGCCTGGATCTTGTCTCTTTGGTGGTAGTTTACCTAGAATGAAGGTGCTGACCTGCTCCTTAAGCACTATAGCCCCTGTATCAGGTATCTTCCTCTTCTTGATAATTATGTCTTTCAAGAATTTACCATATGAGGGTATCTGCTCAATCACCTCCAACAAAGGAATATTAACAGAAAGTTTTCTAAAATTGTCCAAAAGTTTATTGAACTGTGCATCCACTTTCTTGTCTTTGAGACTATTGGGGTAAGGGACGGGGATGACCTATGCCCTCGGATGTGATGGCACATATGGCGTCATATTATCCTTCTCCTTCTCTACAATAGGCTCTTCTGTGGCCTTCCCTCCTTCGTCTTCAACTGTCTCTACCACTTCAATATCCTCTACGGTCTCACCTTGAGATTTTGGCTGTGGGGTGCTCGGTTCATCAGCCCTAGGGTTTAAAAGTTTCTTTCCACTCCTCAGTAGAATGGATTTAGCCTGGTGGTTCCCTCCTGGAACATTTGTATTTCCCAGAAAACCTTTCACTGTGGGCTTCTTTAGACTTGCTATTTCAGCTGCCATCTGTGCTATAGATGTCTCAAGAGTCCTCATCTGAGCCCCATGACTTTGTAGAGTTTGCCCAAACTGGTTCATAAATTCTCCTTGTTGCTTGATTTGTTGGCCAAACGTGCTCATTAACTCTTGATTATGTTTTATCACCTGATTGAGCAACTCTTTGTTCTTTTCCTCTACCGTGGGCTGTGGCTTAGCATCAGGATCCTGAAGGAAATTATTTGGATCCTTCCATGAAAACTTTTTATCCTTCCTCTAAGAATAGTCATTATTTATGTACCCCTGTTGCTGGCGCATGAATTTCACTTGTGCCTCATCATCAGATCCTCCATCTTCTTTGTCTAGAAGTCTCTTTGCAATCAAGTCCATCTTATCATTTAGTTCTTTGATAGCTTTTGCATCCCTTACAACTCTAACTTGTTCTGGTGCATCTCTATCACCCCAGGACTGTTTCTTAGCCATGTTTTTCAAGATTTCCCAACACCTTGTGTCTATGCTGTTCAGGAAGAAACCTGAGCCTGCTGAATCTAAGTTGCTTCTGTCATGCTCATTGAGAGCAAATTTTTTACTTGTTTCTCCTTGTCTAGTCCATGATGTGGGCACCTCCTCAACATGATATGAAAGTTTTCCCACGTCTCAAAATAGGTTTCCCCGCCTTATGATTGAAATTGTGAATTTTGCTCACTAGGTCATTGGTCTTGTTAGGTGGGAAAAATCGCTTGAAAAAGACCTCAATCATTTGATCCCAAGTCTCAATGATTTCATCATCAAGGTTGTGCAGCAATTCTCATGCATTTCCTGCAAGAGAGTTGGGAAATAACTTCAAGTAGAGTGCCTCCTGTAGAAACCTGTCAATCTTTATCATGTCACAATTTTCCACAAATGTGCTAATGTGAGCAACAAGATCTTCATTCTTCATCCCGTGAAATGCTTGAGACTTGACCATGTTTATCAATGCCGGATCAATCTTGTATGTGGGAATGTTGATTGCCTACCTTTTGATTGGCCCCTTTGATGCTGATGAGGAAGAAACCTTGATCTTCTCCCATATTGTCTTTTCTTCAACCATTTCTTCAAGTTCTTGTTCAAATTCCTCAGGTGGTGGATTTGTCAACTCAACTCCTTCACCTATTGGCGGAATTACTAGTAATTCTACGTAGTCTGTGCTACGCGTCTTTACCATCAACTAGCACCTAAAAAGATGGAAATTATTCCAGTACAGTGCTAAAAAGGAATACGTAATTAAATTATGCGAAATGAAATTTAAAATTTTAAGAATTATATGAAAAAGTGGCATGGTGTGGCCACTAACAGCACTCGTAGTGCCGAAAAATTTCCGTTCCCCGGCAACGGTGCCAAAAACTTGACACGATTGAACCGTGCGTAAAACGCAAGTGCACACGTCAATGTAATATAGGCCTTTATGAGGCTCGATTCAAACTCAGGGAACATAATTTTGGTAGACTACTACTAACTACTTGCAATCAACTAGACCGATTATAAAAGTTGAGAGTTGTTTGAAAAAGAAAATAAAAACAAAAGAAAACAAAGCAATCAATTAAATGGTTGGTTTAATCAATTAAAATGGGATCTTAAGGATTGCGGTTTCACCAAAGACTCTCATTGTACTAATTCCTACATAATTATCACAACTTGTCTCCTATCCTGGGTAGTGGCATGTGAATAGAATTGTTCACTTTCGCAATACAATTCACTACCTTGATCTAGGTCAGTTCCACATCATTAGCAACCTATACCCTAAATTAGGTGCATGAAAAACATATCTATAGGTTTCCACCATTAACCGTACCTCACCTTTTCCAAGGGATTTATAAGTTAATGTGATTATTGTGTCTTTTCAACCATCAATTCTTCGTCAAAAGCAATTAAAGGTATTAATTTACCATTATGGTGATCAAGCACAATGATATAATTGAGAAAACAATATCATACTACAGATTTGAGAGACAAATTATGATTAACTATGTAAAAAGCATCATACAACGATTACCCGGGCTACTCCCGGTCCTAAAGACAAAGGGAATTAGCCCCGCATGTTCATCTCAATGAGAAACACGATGAAAGGAGAAGAAAACATAAGGGAAACATGGATGGAGATGGTGTAACCCATGAACAAAGGAGAACGGAGCGATCCTCGATGTGGGATGGGCGTTTTGCAGCCTTCTGGAGGTAGAAAACTCCATCTACAACTCTGGAAATGTCCGAGGTGTAGCTCTGGTCTCCGTTCTTCTTCCTCTCCTCTTATGAGACTTGTGCAGCGGCTAATGACATGATAGTACGGCTTGGGCCGTCTTTTCTAGGTATAGGGATCACTTACAACCGCTAAAACATCACGACCGTTCATTTAGATTTGATCTGCAGCAGTTCCTGATCCGACGGTGTCGATACCATCAACGACGAGTCGATGGTATCGACCCGCTATAGTATCAACTTCCTTTCCTTTTTTGGAGGTTTGCTCTGACGTCTCGTCGATACTATCGACAACCTTCGTCGATGGTATCGACATGTGGATATTTGGCTCGCTGAAGACATCTCACTACCATCGACTTCTGGGTCGATGGTATCGACCCATTCTATTCTTTCCGGCCACCTCACTGTGGCCGTCTCGATAGTATCGATAGCCGTCGATGGTATCGACGGCTGCATATATTCAAATTGCCTGAAATTTAAAGATAAACTCAACTCAACTCTGAGAAATATGATCATTTATACCAAATAAGATAAAACAAGGTAAATTTGACGCATAACGAGATTATAGACTGAAAGAAATGAATCATGCGATATTAACCATGAAAATGACCAATAAACGCATAAAATGCATATAAAACTAGCCTATAAAAGCGACTCAAAACCCTCACATCAATGGCCATTCTCATGTGAGTCAATATGTGATATTGAGCTCATGTGTATGTCAATAGTCTAGTCTATTTCAAGAAACATGCATCAAATACTAAGAGGATGGTGATTCCATGCCTTGAGTTGAATCCATATATCAATGACAAATGAACTATATGATCACAGTAACGCTGATCAAAGATTGTAGGTTGAAGTTGTTCTTCAACTTTCTAATTGCTTGGGTAGAAATGATTTGTTTCTAGATACCGCTTGTTGATTGTGATGTCATAAATTGGCTGGTACATTCACTACCAACATAACCTAGGACCTATAGGATCACACACACAAGATGCACATAGAATAGGAGTTTACTCATGAATAATGTTTAGCTTGATTACTAAAGTGTTTAGGTATTAAATTTAAACAAAATTGGCTAAAAAAATTCTTGGGAGGGATGTGAGTCGACCAACTCAAGTATCGATTCAATTTAGAATAACATTGGCTGAACTGGAAAATGAATCGATCGGTTCAATGTCTGAAACGATCGATTCAACATATGAATCACCCGGTTCAATGATCAATAATATTGGATCAAGGATTGATGTTAACGTCACATTGAGCATTAATCACCAACATGTTTGCAAATAGGAAATATAGTGAACTGATAGATTCAAGTGTTAAACCGATCAATTCACATGTGATTCGACTAAATCAAGGGTTGAGTTGACTGACTCATGGTGCACTAGCCAGAATTTAGTGAAAATTCATCTCTTTGACTCCATTTGATCTAGAAACCTTGACACTGACCCTCCTATAAATAGAGGGGTAGTCAAGGATTTTAGAAGACACAACAATAAGATCTGACAAGTGTTTTTCTCTCATAGTTGTGGTAACTAGAGAGCCATTGCAAGTCTTACCCATAAAAGCGAGAGACAACAAGGGAGAGCAAGTCAACACTAGAACATTGATGTTTGAAGGGACAACTCCTTATTGTTGGCTCTAGTAGCATAACATGGAGTTTGTAATTTTCTACACGGACTATGTAAAGGCGTGGAGGCCATTACCACCATACTAGGAGGACAACAACCACTGCCATCCAAGGTGTTGCACCAGGAGGCCATGTGCATCTTACAAAGAGTGCACATCACCAAACAAGTGTAGTCGCTGGACTTGCTCCAGGACCAAGTATACCTCTCGTTACCTTATTTCCTAAATACATCATTGTCGACGCAATCTTCTAGCAAGGAATAGGGACAATTTTTTTCCACAGCCTTCTCTAATCTCCCTATTACCCAACAGTGATATTAGAGCCACATCAAATTTACAGTATATCAAGGATCTAAATCAATGTGATCAAATATATTTTACTACATAAAATGAAAATATGAAAATGATTGATGTGCATATCATATGAAATACCACATGCGATCAATATATATATATATCAATGTGATCAAATATATTGTATTGCATAATATGAAAATATGAAAATGATTAATGTGCATATCATATGAAATACCACATACGATCCATATATATATATATATATATATATATATATATATATATATATATATATATATATATATATATATATATATATATATATATATATATATATATATATATATATATATATATATATATATATATAGGCTGTTCATTTGTTGCCCGGCGGGTAGCCTGAATTTTCGCTACCCGCTGGAGTAACTCGAGTCAAAAGAGTAACTATATGGTATGCTAGAGTAACCCGTCTGAATAGCAAGAGTAACTATATGATATGCTGGAGTAACTCTGAGTGCAAAAGAGTAACTGCGCAGAAAATATACAATCAATAATATATATGGACGCGTTTTTTGATTTGGGGGGGGGCAAATGATATTATTTTTTGATCAAATTTTTTGGAGAGCTAGACAAAATTATCCTCTACAATTGCAATTTTTTTTATAAAAAAAATCAGGAAGTGTGAAAAATATATATATATGTGTGTGTGTGTATATATATACATATATAAAGTCAGTAATATATATGGACGGGTTTTATGATTTGGGGGGGGGAAATTATATTATTTTTTGATCAAATTTTTTGGAGAGCTAGATAAAATGTTCCTCTACAATTGTGAAAAAAAATAAAAAAAATATCAGGAAGTATGAAAAAAAATATCAGGAAGTGTTGCCGAGTAGCTACCCGTTAGTTACCCGCCAGGTATTAAAGATAAGCCCATATATATGTATATATATATATATATATATATATATGATTCCCCAAAAAATTATACATGATATGATATATACATGCAATCTATACACATCTTTCTAAAAGCATTTTGATGGTGGATGTATGCATGGTTATAGACAAAATTGTTGTGGATGTGCTTGTTGTTTTGTTTCTTTCCTATTATTACTCGATTTGCATACTGAGCCTCTCTCCTCCTTTCTAAATGTAAATTAATGCTCTTCTTTCTATACTCCCCTTGAATGTAACTCGAAGTTTTCCCTTCTACAATGTAATATGGAATAGGATAGTTTTAATTTCTATTTTAGGAAAGAGTAGGCGCTCTACATCAGGTGAGTCAACTGACTAAGGAGTCAAGTCGATCGACCAAAGGACTAGGGAGACCCACTGGCGGGAGTAGCCAACCGATCGAATGGAGGAGTCTAGTCAACCACATGGGCCAGGACCAGTCGATCGACTAGAGGAAGCTAATCGACCAACCTGAAGGCCAACCAATCGACTGAAGGGTTCAGAAAACTAATCGAGCCAACACAAGGTTTCTGATACAAGTTACATGTGATGTGGAACTTAGGTGGTATCAATTCATGGATTCAAATAATAGCATTATTATGGCCATAAAAATTGCTCATATATTTAATAATTGCATGTTTGTTTTGTGGATATAGAATGGACATGATACATATTATAAGTATGTGGTGAATGGGTATGTATACATATATATATATAAAATCGCTTGATAAATATTAAGTCTTAGATGCTTTCCATAAGTAGCACACTGAAAAGCTTGATCAACGAAGTGTGGGCATGCCCTAACATAGTGCGACGTCTATCTCATGGAAGTGTGATGGTTGATATGTGGATTTTCCCTAACATGATGAATATTCTACCATGTTGGCTTAATGGTCAGGCTTAACTATGTGACCTTAATAGGAATAAGTGCCTAGAAGCATACATATAGACTATGGCAAGGAGTTGTGCATAACATCTATCCAATGTTTCATGTGATGCAAGCAAATGTTGCCTACCTTAATAATTGGTTATCAACACCAACATTGGCTGGGTATTGTATTAATTGTTTTGGATCTTGGCTCACTGGAACATTGTATGGTGCAATCTTACTAATTGGTAGTGGGGGCTATCAATTTGAAAAAAAAAAGTGGGATCAATGATTAATTAAAGGCCTAAATAATACCATCAATATTATGAAATCAAATCAAAAGTGTTTTGACAAAGTACACATTTTACTTTTGTAGAGATACATGGAAAACACACTATGATTGCAATCAATCCTTGAGAAGGACAATCTAAATGTGATAAACTTCCATATCTGGTTTAGAACTTTGAGAAACATTTTCTATGCCCCTGAAACACCAGTACCAACGGAAACTGCTCCATATGTGCCTAAGGCTGAAAATATATGCTTACTTGAAGCATGCCAATGATGCAACATACATAAGAAATCTTATGCTGGGTTGTATGTGTAGGGCAATATGACATTAGATAGGCATCAAAAACAAAACTTTTACTGAAATATTTCCCATTAACCAACAAATCACATCAATAACTATGCAATGGGAAGGATGGTTTCATGAAGATATATCTAGTCCTGGAGCAAGTCCAGTGACAATCCTCATCGATGTAGATGTGCACTCTATCTTGGATGGTATATGTGTAGCTCCTGGTTGCACTGGGACTCGTCTGAATGCTCCTCTATGGATAGCAGACTCAGACAACTACTGCAACGACTCCTCAGATCTTGCCACGAGTTTGCAAGTTGATGTTTCCCTCCTAGCAGCAACGAAAGGACTCCTACCTCTAGAGTAGTCCACACAGACCAACTAGAGATCATGTTGTCCTTCTAGAACAGACAGAAAGAGTTTCCCCTCCTATTGGTGTACTAGTCACCAACCCGATCTCCCATAACAATGATCCTCAATTGTTTTTCTCCCTTGTCTATTCCTCCCTAGTCAGGTAGAACTTATCGGAGCTCTTGAGGTTACCATAACCAGAGAGGATAACAATTGTCAGAGCAACTGATTCTCAATTGTCTATGTTGTAGTTGTATTTTAGGAAGCCCCAATACCCCTCTATATATAGGAGGGGTTAGGGTCAAGGTTCCCAGTCCCCAGCCAATACAGGACTAAAGTGGGAGTGGAAAGGACTGAAAGATCTCCAATTTTTGCAACAATTTTGGAAGTATCGTAACCTGCGTGTGCCCAAATGGTCATCTCTCCCAGAGAGATGGGCATCTCACACACAAGATAGTCATTTCTCTAAGCAAAATGATCATTTCACACTTCCAATTTCACACATATGTCGGCAATTCAATTCCAATTAGTACTCAACTTGTTGTTAGCACCAATCCTTGATGCAATCAAATTGCACTAGTGAGATGTCTGTTTGGTGCATGTGAGATGTGTGTCTCACATCACCTGAGATGGTCTTCTGGACAAGCCATACGGGCATCTCGCGGGCCATTTCAGGCTGAATTTGAACCAAGGTACAATACAATCAGCCTGACACTTTAAAAAAGGCTCAACACTTGAACTAATTGTTTGCCAGTCTAGTCACCTGATCTGTTGTGTGAATTTAAATACCTAAACACTTTATTAATCAATTCAATTATCATTCAAGATCAAACTCCTCTTCTAGAGGAGTTCCAATGTGTGTGACCCTATAGGTCCTATATCACGTTGGCAGTGAATGCCCATAACTTGCTTATGACATCACAAGCAATGAGCAGTGCCCAGTCACACATCATTGCTATTCAAGTGAATGGAAAGTTGGGAAGCAACTTCAACCTATAATATGTGTATAGTGTTACAATGTTTGTATAGTTCCTTTGTCACTAATATCCAGATTGAACTAGAGGTAGGGAGTAGTCATCCTCATTATTATTCAATCTTGTTCCTTGAACTAGAAAAGACTGTACTAGATATATGTAATCTCAATATCACATAGCGACTCAAATGTGTATGGCCATACTTTTCTCAGTCTCATTAGTCAAGAGGCTTTGGATATCATACTCCTATAGGAGGGACAAATCCCATCTCTATCTCTCACATCCAGTCCCCATGTGTCAAAGTCACCCAATTATCATCGTTGTAACAACCAATATTTAGGACTATGTTTGCTGATGTCAAAGTGTACCCAATGACATGTGATGAGTGTAGTGATTTCAGATCTAAGAACCACAACCGCCACCATCACTGTGAGAGCTAACTATGATCTCCATGGTGATGGCTTCCATGTTCTAGTCTCACGGTGGGTCTGTATGATACACAATTCTCTAACATGTATCTGTGTGCTAGGTTTGATATTTCCATACCATGACTAATGAGATTTGGTCATCAACCAAATCACACTATGATCTTATGTGTTATTGTTGTCTATCAAAATTTCATAATAAAAAATGATTAGGGACATAATTAGAATATGTATATATGCACTCTTAACATCCGTATGATCTCATCCACAAGGATAGTAACTTGAATACATACATCATTGAGTAATATATTTCTATAGACATTTTTATGTTATTCGTGATCTCATAACTAAAAATATAAAATAAATTGGAAGCTTGCCTTTGTTATTAATCAAATCATTTATATGTTATGCGATTACAATCATCACATGATTGGCTCTCTAGGCATACATACCAATAGACTCCCACTTTCACTTAGAGCCAATCACCCATAGATCTCATCCCGAGTGACCTAGCATGACCGTCATGCTTCTGCTGTGCAAGTGCTTTTATAGAGGGTTTAGCAATGTTTGCTTCAAGTCAATATTTTACAATTTTCACATCTCTTCACTACACGACTACTCGTATGAGATGGAAGTATTGTAGTATGCTATATGAGATTCCCAGCCTAACTAATAGATCCATTTTTGTCATCAATATTTCTATTGTGTCATCAATGGTTGGAACCTCACATAAGTTCATCCGTATGAACTCCTTGATCCATACAACATCCTATGTTGTTCTTATAACACAAAGATACTCGGATTCTTTTGTAGATTTGAACAACTATCATTAGATCAAAACTCTTTCTAGCTTACAGTCCTCATTTGTCATCAAACATAAACTTATATTGCGATTATTTTGTTAGTTTGGAAGCTTGCATGGGTGTAACCCTTTACATCCAACTCTTCCTTATTACATAACCTAGGAACCAATCCTTTAAGTGCTTCACAAGCACCTAAGGATTTTCTTAATGGTAGTTCAGTGACTCTCATTGGTATCTAAAACATACCCCCTTATCATGTCTAATACATACGAGATTACTAGGCATGTATATATATGTATTCTCATCATGTCAAAAACATATGAGATGACTTGATATCCTCTCGTCATGTTCAATACATATGAGATTACTAGATATCTTCTCGTCATGTCCAATACATATGAGATAATGGGATAAGTACATTACATTGCATTCAAGATTGATCCAACTGTGAATGCATATGGCATCTATCCATGCGTTCCCATTCTTCATAAGAACTGGGACACTAGGCTCTTGAAAGACTAACTCCATGGAGCATGGAAAAGTTTTCTCTCACTAAGTCTTATATGTTGAACCCTTCAACATCTTACCAATGTATGTGTTATTATATATGCCAAGAATCTTACCAGATCTATCTCTATAAACCTTGATTCCTATCTCATAGGATGCTTCGCCAAAACCCTTTAGAGAAGGTTCTTTCCTTGCAAGGTTTCATCATTTGCTGGATAAGGACGTTATTCCCTATCATTATGTGGAATATAAATATGCTCCCACTAAATCTTTTGTAATCACAGATTTCATTCTTCATTTTGACTCAAGTCAAACCCTTTGACTATCTTGTCAAATAGAAGATTTTCGGTCTGAGATACTTGCTTCAATTCAAAGATTGACCTTTGTAGATTATAGACTTTATTTGCATTAATGGATTTATAAAACCATTAGGCTATGTCACTTACACATCATCTTAATGATTCCAGTTAAGAAATGCGGTTTTAACATCAATATGCCAAATCTCATAGTCATACTAAGCTGCAACAACAAGCATGATCTAGATGGACTTAACCATGATAACTGGTGAAAGACCTCATCAAGTTCAACACCTTGAACTAGTTTGAAATTCTTTGTAACCATTCTACCCTTCCATGTTGGTCTCCTTTCAAAGACCCAAATGCACTCTATGGGTTTTACCCCTTCAAGTGGATCTACCAAGGTCATACCTTGTTGGTTTACATGGAGTCCATCATTGATCCCATGGCTTGAAGCCATTTCTCAAATTTTGGTCCCTCAATAGTTTCTGGATAGGCCGTTGACTCATCTCTATGATCAATTTACCACCTTCTTGAGTTATATCATGATCTTTTGAACTCAAGACGTGTTCTAATAGAACTATGAGTTCTGTGTGTTACATAAGGAACTTGAGATTCCACAAAAACTTGTGATTCTCCTTGTTCCTATTCTACCCTTTTAGGTTCTATGTTTTCTCATTTGTCTTGAACATTTTGAGTTCTACTTTTACTCCCACTAATTCCTTTGGAACTAATTCCCATTTAGGAATTCAACCATTCTAGCAACAAACACTTTGTTGTCGGGCTGAAATATAAGTAGTATTCAACACGATAACATTCTTGTAATTTGTGGATAAAGCCTTTTTAGAAACTATTTTCTTATACAAGCTTTCGATCATAATCACTAAAAAAGACATATCGGTACACTTCCCATGCCATATCTCATATGGCATCTTTTGAACCAATTTACACGGTACTTTGTTTTAGTGTAAAGCATCTTCCTAAAAGAATTTGTAAGATCAACTAGATTTTATTGATAATCTCACCATGACTTAACAAGGCATGATTCCTTCTTTCTGATGCATTCTAATGATACATTATCATTGTGTTGCAGGTGGAGTTCATCATGATACACTATCATGATTTCCAAAAAGGTCCCCAAACTCTTGGTTTACATATTTCAACACCGATCGTATCAAGGTATCTTAATACTTTTACCAAGTTAGTTATGCACTTCATTTGTAGTCTCCTTTAAAACTTCAAGAGATCCAAACTTGTATTTCATTAAATACAAATTATCATATCTAGTAATTGCATCAATAAATATAATGAGGTACTTATAACTACCTTTAGCATTCATTCCAAAAGGTTTATGTACATTAGTCTGTACTAATCCTAATGGAATAGTCGATCTCCCACTACATCTAGTGAAGATTATTTTGTCATATTACACAACAAATAAGATATGCATGTATCTATTAGTTCAATAACCAAAAGAGTCTAGATAACCATCATATGGATTCTAGAAATGCACTTCTCATTTATGCACTCCAGATGATAATGCTATAGGTACTCATTGTTTGAGTTATCAAGTCATTTAATATGTGTGTCATACACACTTGTATCTACAACTATCAAGTATAGTTTGTGAGACATAGGACATTTCCATAAAAGATCATATATTTTAGATAATGTTCTTGTCATACAAGACATATGATGTTTTCATCAATTGCATGTACATAATAGCAATTCAATAATTCTATTAAGTGACCATGAATGAAAACTCCCAACTATAAATGTAGCAACCCTTTCCCCATGCAGTTCTAGCTTACTTCTTCTTATGTCCTAAAGTAAAGATCTCTATCTCTATCTTCTTCCTGAGTTCCTCTATAAGGAGGATAATTCCTTTCCAATGTCCAAACAAGTGACAATGGTGGCACTTTATCCTTTAAGTGAAAAGGACAAATTCCTTTTACACTTACCCTTCTCCATAACTTGAGTGTGGAAGACTTGGACTTAAGCTTAGACTTAGAACACTTCTTAGACTTGCCTTTGCCCTAAGATTCACTTCCGCTGATCATCATCATATATTTGTCCTTCTTCTTCCTTGCTTTGGCATCAACTTTCCAAGCATTTGATAATATGACTATATGATTCATGCAAAACTTGGATAATTATATTCATGGTCAACTCTTGACCTAAGAGAAATCCCAGTCATTCCACATGTCAAATCATATTGAACACATGGGGTTCTATTGGACCTCCCTTTGTTAGTTTGCACTCAATAAACAATTTGGAGACATTATACCTTCTATACTTTACATGATTCTTAAGATGTGTTACCATCTCGAGAATGTCCATGTATTCATGTTGTTCATGCAACTCTTAGTTCATACAACATAGCATTAGGTATTCAAGTGTTTATGGCATCATGGGCATGCTTCCAATTAGCATCCATTTGCCTTAGGAACATTTGGAGTGGGTTCCTTTAGCATTGGTCTATGTAGGACATAGAGCTTTCACTCATTGATGAGAACATTTCTCAAAGTCCTTAGCAAATTGTATAACTTTATCCCGTTATGTCCTTCTAAAGGACTGATCACAATAAGAACGTGTTTGTGTTTGACATTTGATTATACAAAGAAATATTGCAACCTTTTTCAAAACAATTTTGATTTGGTTTGATTTGAAAATTTTGATGATATTAATCATGTCTTCAATTATTATCGCTCCCACTATTTTATTCAAATTGATAACCCTTAATATCAATTTGAAATATTGCAACGTACAATATTCTAGTGGGCCAATATCCACATTTCATAAAATCATGACTCAACTTTGGTTGATCACCCATAACTTTATTATTTAGGTAGGCCAACTTGCCAATTACATCATATGAAACGCTTGGATAGATACTATGCGCAACTCCTTGCCATAATCATCTACATGCCTCTGATCTTGTACTCTCCAAGTCTCCAGGTAAGCCTTACCCAATAGCCAATACGATAGATATGTACCATGATTTGTGAAAATCTACATATCTACCAATACACTTCCATGAGATAGATGGTACACCATGCTTTGTGCAAATCTACGATTGGTCAATCAAGATTTACATGTGTATTTCTAATGGAAGGCATCTTAGACTTAATATTTTAAGTTGAGGGGGTTTGTATGTATATATAAATACATATACTTTATTCAACCACCACATATTTATAGTACATATCATATACATGTTATAACCACAAATGATAACATGCAATAAATAGAACTCACATGCGATGCTTATGGCCTTACTAATGTAATTCCTTGGAGACACAAGGAATTACTACCACCTATGATCCACTTCATATGCAAATGTTATTGGTGAAGATATGTGCTCGAACAAATCCATGTTGATCAGTTTGACTCATGAATTGATTGGCTCACCCCTCCTGGTCACTTTGTTGGGTTCTTATAAAATGGTCATCTGGTTCTCAGGTCCAAGCAGCATCTGGACACCTCCAACCGACCGTTGGGCCACCGATCAATTGGTTCATCCTCCTATCGTATGGCCTCCTCGGTCCTCCAGTCAATTGGGTCGTCTCACAAGCCTCTCATTTCACCTTTGTGCATATTGTCATCTCACGTAGAAACATAAATTAAAACTATCCCATTTCTTATTACATTGTACATGGAAAAACCTCGAGTTACATACGAGGGGAAATAGGAAGAAGAGCATTAATTTAAGTTGGAAAGGAGAGAGCGGATCAATACACAGACCGATTAACAATAACAATAAATAACCACAACCATGCACACAGAAATCTAGGGTTTTGGCCATAACCATGCTTCACATCCACCATCAAAACCGATTTTATGGCATCTTGTGTAAATTGCATATATATCATATAATATGTATATATATATTCATTTGGGTTTCTTATGTGGTGATAAAACGAACGTGCACATCAACCTGTTTAAATATTTGCATCACATGCAGTAAATAAACTCGATAAAAACAAAATTTGATCATATGGATTATCCCAAAACATAATTAATTGACATGGCTCTAATACCATTGTAGGGAAATATGACATTAGGTAGGTAACAGAAACAAAAAAAATTATTGACATATTTCCCATTAACCAGCAGATCACATCAATAACTATGCAATGCAGTGTTCTCATATGCCTCACATGAGGCCGCTTATGCATCCATATATGTGTATGTGGCCCTCAGCCGCTCCGCATATAACTATGCAATACTATTTTTGGGCATGGACCGAATCTGTGGCCTGCAGTCTGCATATGTAGCAGATTAGGCCCCACCTTTTATTTTGTAACTTAAGTAAAAAAATCTCAAATAAAATCAACCAAAATAAATGACAACTTCTTCTATATAGTTGGCTTTAGATCAGATATTGACATTTTTCTACCTCAGGAATAATTCCACTCTGAATGAGTGGTGCAAGATATATTATTACATTTTTACAATTGTTAATGTTTTTTTTGCTCGGTTAAAAAATGTGTTACTATATAATTCCAAAACTTTGGGTACAGACACTGTGCCCCTTTACAACCAGGGATGAAAACATTTGAAAGAACAAAAAAGGGTTTATAGGACCCCCCAAAAGTAGAATAGGAACAAGACCCCAAATCTTCTAAGATAATACAGACACTGCCTAATAGATGAAGGCATTAACCAGAGAACAACCAGTGCAAACACTAGCATTAACCCCACCTTCAAATTGTGTCATCCTGGAAGACTGGAAGCTGACCAATCATAAAAGGAAGGGCAATATTATCTAGACGAGATGAAAAAAGGTTCCTTCACCAAACCAAAAGCATCCAAGCTACAGAAGGCAAAGTAGGAGGTGCCCATCCATGAGCTGTCCATCGGTTGATGCCCTTGATAAGAAAACAACCACCTTCCCCATAACTGGCGTTGTGAACATCTCATAAAGTATGAGGGAAAGATAGCTTTCTGAATCCTCTTCACCAAACAAGAGATAAGATTAAGAGGTGCAACCCGATCACACATCTGCATCAAGGAGAAGCTCACTGAACCGTAGAGCCGAGCTGGATGAGAACAAAGCTCAACCAGTCTATTCCTAGCTGAGATGAGGCCGACTCTAGGCGTGGACCTTGGCCGAAACCCATATGCCCCTATTTGCATAGAGGCATTTCAGCGAGCACCTAGAGGATGCTCCATCACGTGATGCCCCTGTTTGAACAGTGGCATTTCATCGAACACTTTGAGAATGTTCCTTCACACAGTAGTAGAGGAGAAAAAATGCAACCGCCTGGATGATGCCACACCTCTACTGTGTTGGGGTCGGAACCCCAGAGCAGGGGTCAAGACTCGAGTATAACACTTGGAGAAGGGAGGCGTTGTCAGGGTAGACATGGAGTCGAGTCCCAGCCTAAGGTGAGCCACCCTAGAGAGTCTCCAAGCATCTAGACAGTGTTCGTGATGGGATGGTCATTCCACTGAGCTAGTCAGAAGGACTCGTCACCCAGTGAGGAAGCCAACACCACCGTATTCGCCAAGGCAGAGACCAGCCGGACTCGTGGCTTGTGGTCACCCTGAAAAAAAACCAGGTCCACTCAGGGATAGAATGAGGAGGTGCTAGTGAAGAAAGGAGAAGATGCCCCTTTCTTCCTCAGCGTGATGAGGCAGCAACACAGATCCCCCAAGTCAAGAGAGGCTTCTCTCCATCCGTCACACTTGAACAGAGTGGAGTCGACAAGGCCAAGATTGCAGAATGTCTACCCAGATCTGACCACCTCACGCCGCCTTGAATTTCCCCTTCAACCCAGAACCACCAAGGAGATGCCAACAAAGAATGACCAACACCCTAACTCTAGAGATCAACCTCAACCTTCAACTGTAAGAAACACCCAATGTCGTTGGAGGCCAGGGGGAGGGACGCACAGAGGCGGCGTACCCTCCCCCCAGCGGCAACTGCCGGGAAGAGGTTAGAGAGAAGGCAGAGCAGAGACCCTAGAGAGAGAAGGCAAAGTGAGAACAAACTCTCAATTGTTAATGTTTCATTATGCTCTTTTCTTTGATCTTGTTTCCTCTTCTATTTTGCTCTAAGATTAGAACATGTTACACTTGCAACAGTTCTTATTTTGTCTTGTATAAAAGAGGAATCTATTACATATATTAATTGGATATGACATTTTCTTTTACAAAGTATCAAATTTGTGTGCTGCCTAGGGAGTACTTTATATTCCCTATGACTCTGTAAGGAGTGGGACCACCACTCCCTACTAATTTTTTTAAGAATTAAACATCCATCCCAAACACACTCAAAGGTATGCTGGAATAGGTGTAACATTTTCAAATTTCAATAGATGGAATTCAAAACAACCAAACTATAGAAGAAGAATTAAAATAATGACTCTTGGTGCGCTCCCGCTGGTGGCTTGCAACGAGTGCAATCCACGAGGTCGGGAGGCACGGGAGAAGATGGGATCTTTAGCTTTCGAAATTGTAAGGTCCCAGACTAACTACCTACTTCTACTAAGACAATATACCCGCAAGCGCATGGGGTCTTGTCGTAGTACAGGTAAGGCGGCAAGTACGGGGTCGAACCTCGGAGATAGAGGGGGCGCTAGAGTTAGATGGCGTGAGCTATGTTCCTTATGCGGAGCTTAGGGTTTTTAGGGTTTTGAGGTTGATTGTTGATTGATTAAGCTAGGCGAGCAAGTAGGAAAACAGTTATGAAACTAAGTTATCAAGAGGCTAAATTAGCAATCTAAGTTAACGAGCTATCTAAACAAGAGCAAGAATGAATTATACCAAACTAAGCAAGCAACTAACAATTTAGAGCCTAAGTTAACCACTAAGCAGGATGAAAGATCTAAATTAACACTAGCTAACAAAACGATGCAATTGACTAAGTTAGACGAAAGCAAGTGAACTAAGCTAGCATTAACAAGCAAACAACGCAATTAGGGTTTAAGCGATGAGATGAAGGAGGTGGGCCGTTTGGGAATGTGACCTTGACATTAGTTGGGGGATGTCACCATAATAAGCAATTAACATATCTCATTCTAGATTACCAAACCAAACAACAAGGTGGGTGCTATGAGAATTTACCCTAAGCTACTAATTGGAGAACTAGGGCTAGGTGTAATTCTCATAGGACGTACCAAGTCTAGGTCTCTAGGATAAGTGGTGTTAGTCAATTGAGGACCAAGGGTAAGGATGGGAGTAGAGATGAGGGTATTTGACCTCATGCCACTAGCCACCTCAGCCTTTAGGAAAATCCTAGGCAATTGCACTAATCACACTTATACTAGTCACTTAGAACTCACATTTGCATGTAGGAAGAAGGTGATTATGTAGGAAGATAGGGGGCTAGCTAGGGATCCGAATTAAGGACCTAGGAGCCAATCCTATGATAGCTACATAGAAACCAAAACATCCTAGAGACAAATGTCTTCAAACACCACAAGGCAAGCAATCAATGTAATTTACAACAACCACATGCACAAGTAATGGGAAATGAGGTATAAGCAAAGGCAATCATCATAGAAATGAAATATGTTCATTACAAATTATATTCCCCCAACATGGTATCAAAGTCACATTTTTTCCCCAAACAGCCCACCCAAGGGGGCTTAGCTATACATGATCAAACTAGGAAAAGAAGGGGATAGAAGAAGGGAAAACTCCATGAAGCTCGATGTAGTGGCCTCCTTCTTCACCTCCAAGCATCTGCAGACGACCTCCCTCCTCCAAAGGTGCCCAAGAGCATGGAAATGGCGGGGATTATGGATAGAAACCTAGAGAAACTAGGTTTCTATGGTGGAAATGAGTGGAAAATGGATGGAAATGGGGTAGATTGCAAGGAAATGGGTGGATTGGAGCAATGGAGGCAAGGAAGCAGCTAGGTTACGGCTAGGGGTGCTCTAGAGGTGCTAGCCTCGAGCCCTAGGAGCCACTGGTGCTTATATAGGAGCTAGGGTTAAGTGGGGGTAAAATAGGAAAAATAGTGGAAAAATGTATAGGGTAGGTGGTCACCACGGTCGTGGTGAGTGTGCCACGGCCGTGGTGGGGGTAGTGGTGGACGACCGTGGGGTGGTGAACACGGTCGTGGGGTGAAGGCGGTGGTGAAAAAGCAAAGTAGGGTAGTGGCCACGGCCGTGGCGGAGTGCCACGGTCGTGGTGGGTTAGGGGCACCACGGCCGTGTTGGGTAACACAACCGTTTTGGAGGAGTCAGGCTGACCGTGGGGAGGGGCCACAGGCGTTTTGGCTCGTCTTTGGCCACGGTCGTGGCGAGATGGCCACGGTCGTGGCTGTCTGAGGTAGCAACCTGTAAACTTGAGGCAATAAAGCCACGACCGTGGCAGGGTACCACGACCGTGTTCTCTTCTCTTGACCACGACCGTGCTGATGGCCACGGTCGTGTTGCCTTCATTGGCCACGGTCGTAGGTGGGTGGCCACGGTCGTGGGCGAACTATAAATTCTCCTGTTGCGACCTGTTGAACCTTGGCAATAAAGCCACGGCCGTGGCCTTGGGGCCACGACCGTGGTGAGGCTTGACTTCTTTAATTTTCTTCTAACTTTGTCAATTTCGGATGTCTTTGCTCGGGGATGAGTCTTGGCTACTGGAGATAGGTTGAGGGAGACTTTGGGACCTTCTTTGGGTCCCTCTCTCCCCCTCGTCCATCTAAGCAAGGTCCAAGTACCTGAAAAACAGTGCAAAGAACATCCATAAGCGTATTTGCAATGATAATCATATTGGGGAGAATAACATGTAATTCTAATGCATTTGAATGTGATAAAGGTACAAAATGACACAAGATACAGCCCTAGAATAGGGTTGGATCACCACCCCAAACTTGAAACATACTTGTCCTCAAGTATGCTCCAACTCAATCTCTTTTCCATTTTCCATAATCAAAGATATGGCAAATACAATATGATAGGCGACAAATGCTAAATGGGATCAATGGTGACTAGGTACATGCAAATCACTTCTCTCCTCTTCTACTTTCACAAACCAACCATGAAGGGAGCACAGAGCACAAGAACTTCACATATAATGCATGGATTGCACAAGTTATCAATATCTCATCCATAAGGTTCCGGGTAGACCGTTTCATGATGATGTTAATCGCCGATGACTAGGAGTGTCGTTTCACCTTCATGCCTTCAACCTTATGCTTCAAGTTATGCCAAATGACCCACATGGCTGCGGAAAAGGGATAAAGTGAGCTAGGTTTAATGTTTCCTAGCTTCATGGGTATGAAAAGTGAAGAAAGGGTTGCGGTAAGGTTTGGAGTGTTTTTACACACTCATCTTTTCTTTATTTGAATGCTCTTAAACAGGAGCATCCTTTTATTTTCTTTTTGTTTTTCTTTGCCCTTGGTGTAGGTAGGGCACAGGGTGGATAGAGTGAAGCGGGGAGATAGAGATGTGGTCACCCCAAACTTTTGGAGGTGGCCACGGCTAATGTGTGCACTTTTGGCATCCTTTTATGAGGCGGAGAGGTATGAAGATGATGAAAGAGTGGTCGGGTCAAAGGGGGGTCACTTGGCATAATCTTCCACATAAGGTCTCCTGCATGAAAACTAGTCCGATACTTCACCATAGATATCACATCACATGAATGAACCAAATGAAATCCATATATCAATCAAGTAACTCCACAAACATTAAACGTTCTATGCTTGCTCGGATCATAGTTCAATCACACCAACACATTCCCAAGGGAGACGACGAGCATGTAAGAAGTCGCTCATTGATACCACATAGCACTTCATCATAGCATATCATCTTGTATTTGTCAAAGATAAGCAATTTCATTCAATATGGTAAAGATTGAGTCAAAACATGCTTTTTGGACAAGAAACATCAAATATGGGCAAAATTGGCCAAAAAGGTGTCAAATTGCACTAAATCACATTCAAACACAATTTTAGGTAAAAAGCAAGTAAATCCTAGCTAAAGCATGCAAAAATTAGAAAAAATCTACATGAGATGCAATGCATGATATGGGAAAGCAAGGCAAGTAAAATTTTGAAAAATTACTCAAAAATGCATGAAATTAAACTACATGACAGGCAACAAAGCAATGAACAAAACAAAAATAGCAATCTAAAACAAAATAGCCAGGTGAAACAAAATGACAGAATGAGGGAAAGGGTGGTGCATACCGCCCTACTCACCCCAAACTTTAGAATCATGCTGTCCTCAGCATGAAACTACAGCTTAGGGTAGATAGGGGAAGAATCAAGGCTGCGGTGGCTGGTCTGGCATTTGAGGAGGATCTAGAGGTGGAGCTGAGTCTGGAGCCGAGCTGGAAGTAGGATGTTGATAGTAGTGCCCCCAGTAGTCGTCCTGGGGTGGAGGATATGCCTGTGGATGTCCAGCTATACCACCCCAAAAGTCTGCACCCCATTCGGGGTTTCGCTCTGCCTGGGCATGTTGGTATTGGTACAAGTGGTTGATCTGGTAGTGCATCTGCTGTTGATCTTGCCACATGTACTGCTGGACAAGCTGCATGTCACCTTGAGTCTTTTGGATGTTCTCGAGGTGTGCCTGGATGGTGGCCATGTCGTAGGCGTTCCCCGCGGGTGGCTGCAGCTGGGATGTTCCCTCATCCCTCCTTCTTGTTCTTCGGGGCTGCCGTTCATCTTCTGCTTCATGCTCCTGCCCTTGCACATTAGATTCAGCAACATCTTCATGTGCGGCAGTGGCTTCCCTTACATAAGTCTCTCTCGGGTGGTCTAGCTTCCATGCCCTCAAATTCTCCCTCATCCTGTTGCCAGGTCCCATTGTGGATAATAGAGGCTTTGCATGGTATGGCAGCTCAAGCTCAAAATCCTGCACACTAGTGGCCAAATAGATCATTCTTTTGTTCTTTATCTTTATTGTGTGCGAACGCGTCAGATAATTGAGGTCAACAAACTCTGCCCCAATCGCGCCTTGTGCCCCCGAGAGATCGTATCCCAGCGCTAGTGCAATCGAATTCACAAATCCACCCATAACAAAAGGCTTTGAACTCTTATAAGGTATGGATTTCATATGATCTATCAAAAGGACTCCAAGGTCAACATATCTCTTGTAGCGCATACTGATCAAGACAAGCATATCCTTTTGAGAAATGCTGCCCTGGTTGTCGTATCTGCCCACAATCGTATTTGCTAGGACCTTTTGCACGTAGCGCGTCTGCGGGTTACTTATAGCTGCAGTCTTTGATCTACCCGCGTTGTAGTCCTCCCTGCCCGTGAAGGTCTGCCAATAATGCACATAGTCAAAACTGACCTCTCTTTCTAACAGGCCGTCGTCAAGTTTCATGGCTTCTTCAGGACTAGGGGCGAAGATGGCATTCAACTCAGTGGAAGTGAGGGTGTGCATGTTGCCCATTATGGCAAATCTGAGTGCATCACAACCCCTCACTTTTGTCTTCTCCAGAGTGGCAAAAAATTCTTGGGTCATAGCGGGATATGTAGGTTGGGGTGTGAAAAGAATGTTCCACAACCCAATCTTCTTCAAGCCCGTTTCCACTGCCTCTTTGATTCCAAGTTATTCAATTGTCTTCTCACAGCCGTACCTGGAGGCGACGACTCGCCTTGTCATGCACTCGGGGTAAATAAGATGAGCTTTCTTTTGCCTGTGTCCTCTACCATAGGACATTCCCGCCTGTGCTTTTCCCAGGGTCTTCTCTCTGTCCACCTCCAAGTGTGCCAGAATATCATCCTCTTCGGACAAGAGTTCCATCTCTTCCTCCTCGCTATCGTGCTCTTCCTCCATTGCATAAGATTGCGACCCCGAACTGGTATCAAGATTGTACCAGTGGGCCGACTGCTCCTTGTTATGTTGCAATTACCGTGAGTGTTGCGGCTGCACCTCACGTCTCACTGCCGCGCTGGATGTTGAGTGGCGGGGTGGTGCGGGCTTTGGAGGTAGCCTTGATGAGGACGGCGCCGCTTTGGATCGCTGGTTTCTTTTTGCGGCTGCCGACTCGATCTCATCTATGAGGTGGTCCAAGTCGACCCCCATAGACTCCTCTTCTTCTTCGTCCTCCCCCTCGTAGGTGGCGTCTGTGATGTGGTGGCTGTCGGATGAGCGGGAGTGTGATCCGCTCACCGATTGCGACCGGCGGAGGGAATGGTGGGAGGAAGTGGTAGGTGATGGGGTGTGGGATGGGAAGGATACATCGGAGGAGGCATTTTTAGAGCGCCGTCTCCCTCCGGTGAGGATATTGGTCCCCTTTGTGATAGCTTTCCCAATCTTCTTCATTGCGGAAAATGGAGGTGGATGTGGTGATTTTTGGATTTATGTGGAGAAGGTGGTGTGGGTGTGGTTTTATGGGTGGAATGGAAGGATAGCGATGTACGGATGGTGGTTATGTGATTAGTGGTGGATTTGGGCGAAAATGGAGGGGTTTTTGTGGAGGTTTTGTGTGGGGGGTTGCTGGGCGGAATGGAGATGGAGATGGAGATGGAGGTGCGATTGGGAGAGATTGGACGGTGGGAATGGGAGAGGGAAGGTTGGGGATTGATTTGGGGTGGATTGGGGATCAAAAGGGGGCGGATTGTAGTAGATTTGGTGGTGAATGGGGGAGCACGAGGGCGTCTGCGGCCGCCACGGCCATTTTCCAGGAGTTGGAAGACGAAGGAATGAAGAGGGGGGTCGTGTTTGGACGTTTAAAAGAATATTTTTTTTCTTGAACCGGGTTCGGCCACGGCCGTGGTGGAGCGCCACGGTCGTGGCGAGGGTCAGGTAGCATGGCCGTGGCGGCTGCCACGGTCATGTTGTCGATGAAGAGCTCCCCGGTCTGACCTCGCCACGGTCGTGGTGTCCCGCCACGGTCGTGGCTCTGTCCTTACGCCACGGTCGTGGTCGAATTGCCACGGTCGTGGCCGATCTTCGAAACAACCTGTTACTTCGGCCAATTTGGTGCTTTAATTCCCACGGCCGTGGCATAGAGCCACGGTCGTGTTTGGCCACCTGTGCCACGGTCGTGGTTCATCCCCACGGCCGTGTTGGGGTTGTTTCTTCAGTTTTCCAAGATTCGAAACTTGAACTTTCGATTTCATTGGTTCTTTGGCCACAAATCTTCTTGAATGACCTTGACTTACTTCCAAAACCTCTCCCTCTACTGTCTAACACCTGCACATCATCAAAACTCAAACAAAAACTGTAAAGCACGAGTGTGCGTGTGTGTATTCGTGTAAAACAAAACGAAAGTATCAAAAGAAGGGTTCAAGAATCTCAAACCACGTGGGTTGCCTCCCACTAGCGCTAAATTTTACGCCTTCAGCCGGGCTTATTGATTGTTGGACTTTTCACTTCTTTGGGACTTTCAAGAGATCTTTGTAGTAAATCCCTTTCTCATCCTCATCTTCATATTCATCACATTCTTCTTCTACCATCATGACAATGTCAAAATCTTGGTTGGCTTTGTCCGGGCCGACCTCCACAATAGGTTTTAGCCTTTGCCCGTTGACAGTGAATTCCTTAGTTCCTTCTTTTGCACTAATGACCACTGCACCGGATGGGTACACCTTCTTGACTAGGTAAGGTCCTTCCCATCTCGATCGGAGTTTCCCGGGGAAGAATTTCATTCTAGAATCATGGAGCCATACCCAGTTACCGGGCTCAAACTTCTTCTTTCTTATGATCTTATCATGCAAGAACTTGGTTCTTTCCTTGTAACTTTTAGACATTTCATATGCCTCATGCCTCATTTCATCCAGATCATGCAATTGAAACTTTCTTCTCATTCCGACATTCTCTTCATCGAAGTCCATCTTCTTCAAGGCCCAAAGTGCCTTGTGTTGCATCTCGACTGGCAAATGGAAACTCTTACCATAGACAAGTTTGAACGGTGTAGTGCCAATCGGGGCTTTGTAAGTAGTTCTATATGCCCATAAAGCTTCATTGAGGCGAAGTGACCAATCCTTGCGGTCCGGTCGCACCGTCTTCTCCAGAATGAGCTTTATCTCCCGATTTGCTAACTCAACTTGACCACTCGTTTGAGGGTGGTAAGGAGTAGCTACACGGTGGTTCACTCCATGTCTCTTTAACAACCCTTCAAAAGTGCGGTGGATGAAATGACTCCCGCCATCACTAATCATAGCCCTCGGAATACCAAAGTGGCTGAAGATGTTGGATTTCACGAAGTCACACACCACCTTGTGATCATTAGTCCTTGTTGCCACAGCCTCAATCCATTTTGACACATAATCGACGGCAACCAAGATGTAGACAAATCCAAAAGAGGGAGGGAAGGGACCCATAAAGTCAATCCCCCAAACATCAAACACCTCTACCACAAGAATAGGTGATAAAGGCATCATGTCCCTCTTGGAAATAGTGCCCACTTTTTGGCACTTGATACAGCTTTTGCAAAAGTTATGCGCATCCTTGAACAAAGTCGGCCAATAGAATCCACATTGTAGAATTTTGGCGGCTGTGCGTTTCCCTCCAAAATGACCCCCACAAACTCCGGAATGGCACATAGATAAGACTTCTTGCTGCTCCATATCCGGAATACACCTTCTAATGAGTTGGTCCGGGCAGTACTTGAAGAGGTGAGGGTCGTCCCAAATGTAGTTTTTCACCATAGCAAACAATCTCTTGCTCTCCTCTCTCGTCCACATGCTTGGTATCCTTCCACTGGCCAGGAAATTTGCTATGTGCTTGTACCATGGCTTTTGGACAGATGAGACTAAGAGGAGTTGCTCATGTGGCATTGTCTCTTTGATCAGACTTGTAACTTCAAATGGCCCCTCAAGGTGGGAGAGATGATCTGCCGCACCATTTTCTTTTCCTTTCTTATCTACAATTTCGATGTCAAATTCTTGGAGCAACAACATCCATCGGATCAACCTTGGCTTGGAGTCTTTCTTGGACATAAGATATTTCAACGCAGCATGGTCCGTGTAGATTGTCACTTTGTTTTGCAAGAGATACGGCCTGAACTTGTCAAGAGCAAAGATCACCGCAAGCAGCTCCTTCTCGGTAGTCGTATAGTTCCTTTGAGCATCATCCAAGGTTTTTCTTGCATAATAAATAGCATGAGGAATCCGGCCAATATGTTGACCCAGCACAGCCCCCACCGCCATATCGGATGCATCCGTCATGATCTCAAACGGCAAAGAGAAATCCGGGGGCTGCATAATAGGAGCAGAAATGAGCCTCTCTTTCAACTGACTGAAGGCTTCAACACATTTATCATCAAATTGGAATTCAACATCCTTTTCAAGTAATCGGCAGAGAGGTCGTGATATCTTGCTAAAGTCTTTAATAAAACGTCGGTAGAAACCCGCATGTCCCAAGAATGATCGGACATGTCTTACGGTGGAAGGAACAGAAAGGAGATGAGGTCCACTTTGGCCTTATCTACTTCAATGCCATCTTTAGAAACTCTATGGACAAGAACTATGCCCTCGGGCACCATGAAGTGGCTCTTCTCCCAAGACAGAACTAAGCGAACTTTCACGCACCTTTCCAGAACAGCATTAAGATGTAGCAAGCACTCATCCAAGGTTTTCCCAAAAACTGAGAAATCATCCATGAACACTTCAAGTGACGAATCTAACATATCAACGAAGATCGAGGTGACACATCTCTAGAATGTGGAAGGGGCATTGCACATCCCAAATGGCATTCTCCTATAGGCGAATGTACCACTCGGACACGTGAATGTCGTCTTTTCTTGATCCGCTGGATGCACAGCAATCTGAAAATATCCCGAGTATCCATCAAGGAAACAATAGAAACTCTGTCCAGCCAGTCTCTCTAGAATCTGATCAAGGAATGGAAGTGGGTAGTGGTCCTTCTTTGTCTTCTCATTGAGCTTCCGGTAGTCTACACACATTCTCCACTTGGACTGCTCTCTCACCGGAATAAACTCGCCGTCGGCATTTTCTGCAACTGTAATCCCACCCTTCTTGGGCACAACCTGGATAGGACTCACCCACGTGCTGTCAGAAATGGGATAGATGATCCCTGCATCAAGCAATTTAACAACCTCTTGAGTGACAACATCCTTCAACTTTGGATTTAATCTCCTTTGCATTTGTCGGGTCGGCCTTGCATCTTCTTCCAAGTATATCCGATGCACACAAATGGAGGGGTCGATCCCTCTCAAATCAGCAATAGACCATCCGATAGCTTGGATGTTCTTCCTCAAAACTTCCATCAAGGCATCTTCTTGCTCAGGAGAGAGAATGGAGGAAATGATCACCGGGAGTGTGTCATTTGAGCCAAGGAAGACGTACTTCAATCCCTCAGGAAGTTTCTTTAACTCAAGGGCTGGGGGTGCTTCAAGGGAATTCTTCAAAGGTGCAGAAATAGAAGGAAGGTCCTCACTTGCAGCCACTAGGGCTAGCTCATCTACCTCCATTTCTTCATCATCGTCGTCAGGGAACTCAACAATCGGCTCAAGACCTCTACCTTGGGTGGCAGTCTCAATCCACGCGGGTAGAAACTCTTCAACGATTTCATCTAGGCATTCTATCAAATAACAATCTTCCTCGGTGGCCCCTATCACTTCAACTGTAGTAGAAGACTTGAAGATGTTCAATCTGATCTTCATGTGCATGAAAGTAACATACATTGTCCCAGTTCTCACATGGATCACGGCATCAGCTGTGGCTAAGAAAGGTCTCCCCAAGATGATTGGCACCTTTCTAGCTTCCTTTTCCATATCAAGAATGATGAAGTCGGCTGGGAAGAATGCAGAAGTATCCTCATCAAGACGGACCAGCACATCATCCACACGCCCTCTAGGCGTCTTCACAGATCGGTCGGCCAACTGTAGGGTGCAATGGGCCGGCCTCAATTCTCCCATCTGGAGCTCAGCAAACAGGTCATACGACATCAAATTTACGCTAGACCCCAAGTCAAGAAGAGCTTGGTCTATGCGGTGGGCTCCGATGTAGCACGAGATGATGGGAGCACCGGGGTCTTTTCTTTTCCGGGGGATGGTGTGTTGGAGAATGGAGCTCACTTGCTCAGTGAGCTTGATCTTCTTAGACGTCCTCCCCGTTGTCTTTCTTTTGAATGTGCACAATTCTTTAAGAAACTTTGCATAAGACGGGATTTGCTTGATTGCATCTAGAAGAGGTACATTGATTTTTACTTGCTTGAAGATCTCTAGAATATCCTCCACATGCTTCTTCTTTTTCTTTGCAGCAGAAGGCTCCTCAAGTGCATCAGGGTATGGAGGGAGTTGGGAACCCAACCGGTCTAAATCAACGGTATCCTCTACTGGTATCACTGGAATCACGGTATCACTGATCGGTATCACGGTATCATCAATCTGCACTTCAGTATCATCATGCTCTGCCTCAGTGTCATCTCTACCAACAACTGTACCGTGGGGGCTCTCCAAGGTCCTGCCACTTCTCAACGTGGTTACATCCTTCACATGCTCATGGGTAGTAGAAGGGGGAGCTTGCGGAGGTGGTTGTGGCTGTTGGGGTGGTGGGGGCCTTTGGTGAGGGGAGTTGGGGTTTTGAAGGATGAATTGGGGTTGCGGTTGTTGTTGTGGTGGAGGATGATATTGTGGAGGTGGTTGTTGGTAAGTGTGGGGTGGAGGTGGAGCATATTGATAATTGAGCAGTGCTTGCGGAGGTGGAGGAGCATAGGGGTTTGGTGGGGCTTGGTAAGGTGGCGGAACATAATCACTCGATGTGTTCCCTAGAAAAACCCCGTCATTGTTTGGATTTGGTAATGGCTGGGACGGAAGTCTGCCTTCTTCCCTTCTAGCCAAAGAAAGAGAGATTTGGTCCAACCTCTTCTCAAGACGGTTTATTGATTGTCCATGTGCATTGACGTCTTTCTTTACTTCATCTAGGCTTCTTAGCCTTCCAAGAACCTCATCCTCAAATTTGGAGCTGTATCGTGGCTTCTGCTGCCCCTGTCCTTGTCCATCCTCATTTGATTGTTTCCAAGAGAAATTTGGGTGGTTCCTCCACTCGGGGGTGTAGGATTGGGACATTGGGCCCTGGTTGTTGCGGCCACCAAAAGAATGCAAAGCGTTGACTTCTTCATCCACAGAATCCACAGCCATGGCTGGTTGGCTAGAAGCACCACCCACTTGATTCTTCATCATTCGCATCATATCAGCCATCATTTTCATCATATCCGGGTCGGTGACATTGCGTGCGGGAGCCACGGGAGAAGAGGAAGGAGTGTAGTTCCGGCCGCAATGTCCACCTTTAGTGGAAGCTCGGTGACGTGAATTCTCGGCGAGATGCTCAAACAGCGGCCATGACTCCTCGGGCGGCTTTGCCATGAACGTGCCCCCACAAGAAGAATCGACGTTGTTTTGACTCTGCTCCTCGAGCCCAGTGTAAAAGGCCTGCACTAGCTGCCAAAGAGGGACCTCATGATGAGGGCAGTCGCGAAGTAGCTTCTGGAACCGCTCCCATGCCTCATGGAAGGGTTCGTTCTCTTTTTGGGCGAAGGACGTGATGCACCTTCTCATGTAGGATAACTTGGCTATCGGAAAGAACTTCTTCAGAAACTCATTCTTCACTTTGTTCCATGTGACGAGCTCTGGCCTCGAGACGTACCATTCCTTGGCTTTCTCCTTGAGGGAGAAAGGGAAGAGAGTCCTCCGGATTGAGTCGTCGGTGGCAGCAGGAGTGCGGAAGTTAGAGCATGTCTCCAAGAATGCGTCTATATGGTGATACAGATTTTCATTCTCCAACCCGTAGTACGTGGGGAGAAGCCCCAAGAGTGCTGGAGGGATGGAGAATTGTTGACTCGGCATCTGGTCAACTAGAGTGGCGATGGGGGAGTTGTAGTTCCCCGGCGTGAAGTACTCGTGAAGCGGGCGATGTGGCGGTGGAACATCCGATGGTGGTTCGTTGTCGGCCATCTCGGTCCTTCGGTGTAGATTGCGGCGCGCTTGACGTCTCCTTCTCCCAATCTCGGGGTCGTAAAACACCAAGTCGGTGCAAGTCGAACGCGTGCTGCGCATGCATAGCTGTCACCTGCGCAAAGCACAAACAAACCACAAGGAACCAAGTTAGCACACCAATATGCAAAAGTAAGACAAAGAATAAACAATAGCAATGGTGAGGGAAAAGGAAAGGCTAAGCTACACTATCTAACTAGGCCGAGCGCCTCTATCCCCGGCAACGGCGCCAGAAATCTTGGTGCGCTCCCGCTGGTGGCTTGCAACGAGTGCAATCCACGAGGTCGGGAGGCACAGGAGAAGATGGGATCTTTAGCTTTCGAAATTGTAAGGTCCCAGACTAACTACCTACTTCTACTAAGACAATATACCCGCAAGCGCACGGGGTCTTGTTGTAGTACAGGTAAGGCGGCAAGTACGGGGTCGAACCTCAGAGATAGAGGGGGCGCTAGAGTTAGATGGCGTGAGCTATGTTCCTTATGCGGAGCTTAGGGTTTTTAGGGTTTTGAGGTTGATTGTTGATTGATTAAGCTAGGCGAGCAAGTAGGAAAACAGTTATGAAACTAAGTTATCAAGAGGCTAAATTAGCAATCTAAGTTAACGAGCTATCTAAACAAGAGCAAGAATGAATTATACCAAACTAAGCAAGCAACTAACAATTTAGAGCCTAAGTTAAACACTAAGCAGGATGAAAGATCTAAATTAACACTAGCTAACAAAACGATGCAATTGACTAAGTTAGACTAAAGCAAGTGAACTAAGCTAGCATTAACAAGCAAACAACGCAATTAGGGTTTAAGCGATGAGATGAAGGAGGTGGGCCGTTTGGGAATGTGACCTTGACATTAGTTGGGGGATGTCACCATAATAAGCAATTAACATATCTCATTCTAGATTACCAAACCAAACAACAAGGTGGGTGCTATGAGAATTTACCCTAAGCTACTAATTGGAGAACTAGGGCTAGGTGTAATTCTCATAGGACGTACCAAGTCTAGGTCTCTAGGATAAGTGGTGTTAGTCAATTGAGGACCAAGGGTAAGGATGGGAGTAGAGATGAGGGTATTTGACCTCATGCCACTAGCCACCTCAGCCTTTAGGAAAATCCTAGGCAATTGCACTAATCACACTTATACTAGTCACTTGGAACTCACATTTACATGTAGGAAGAAGGTGATTATGTAGGAAGATAGGGGGCTAGCTAGGGATCCGAATTAAGGACCTAGGAGCCAATCCTATGATAGCTACATAGAAACCAAAACATCCTAGAGACAAATGCCTTCAAACACCACAAGGCAAGCAATCAATGTAATTTACAACAACCACATGCACAAGTAATGGGAAATGAGGTATAAGCAAAGGCAATCATCATAGAAATGAAATATGTTCATTACAAATTATCTTCCCCCAACATGGTATCAAAGTCACATTTTTGCCCCAAACAGCCCACCCAAGGGGGCTTAGCTATACATGATCAAACTAGGAAAAGAAGGGGATAGAAGAAGGGAAAACTCCATGAAGCTCGATGTAGTGGCCTCCTTCTTCACCTCCAAGCAGCTGCAGACGACCTCCCTCCTCCAAAGGTGCCCAAGAGCATGGAAATGGCGTGGGTTATGGATAGAAACCTAGAGAAACTAGGTTTCTATGGTGGAAATGAGTGGAAAATGGATGGAAATGGGGTAGATTGTAAGGAAATGGGTGGATTGGAGCAATGGAGGCAAGGAAGCAGCTAGGTTGCGGCTACGGGTGCTCTAGAGGTGCTAGCCTCGAGCCCTAGGAGCCACTAGTGCTTATATAGGAGATAGGGTTAAGTGGGGGTAAAATAGGAAAAACAGTGGAAAAATGTATAGGGTAGGTGGTCACCACGGTCGTGGTGAGTGTGCCACGGCCGTGGTGGGGGTAGTGGTGGACGACCATGGGGTGGTGAACACGGTCGTGGGGTGAAGGCGGTGGTGAAAAAGCAAAGTAGGGTAGTGGCCACGGCCGTGGCGGAGTACCACGGTCGTGGTGGGTTAGGGGCACCACGGCCGTGTTGGGTAACACGACCGTTTTGGAGGAGTCAGGCTGACCGTGGGGAGGGGCCACGGGCGTTTTGGCTCGTCTTTGGCCACGGTCGTGGCTGTCTGAGGTAGCAACCTGTAAACTTGAGGCAATAAAGCCACGACCGTGGCAGGGTACCACGGCCGTGTTCTCTTCTCTTGACCACGACCGTGCTGATGGCCACGGTCGTGTTGCCTTCATTGGCCACGGTCGTGGCTGGGTGGCCACGGTCGTGGGCGAACTATAAATTCTCCTGTTGCGACCTGTTGAACCTTGGCAAAAAAGCCACGGCCGTGGCCTTGGGGCCACGACCGTGGTGAGGCTTGACTTCTTTAATTCTCTTCTAACTTTGTCAATTTCGGATGTCTTTGCTTGGGGATGAGTCTTGGCTACTGGAGATAGGTTGAGGGAGACTTTGGGACCTTCTTTGGGTCCCTCTCTCCCCCTCGTCCATCTAAGCAAGGTCCAAGTACCTGAAAAACAGTGCAAAGAACATCCATAAGCGTATTTGCAATGATAATCATATTGGGGAGAATAACATGTAATTCTAATGCATTTGAATGTGATAAAGGTACAAAATGACACAAGATACAACCCTAGAATAGGGTTGGATCAATGACTATATTCAATTTCCACAAAAGATTACAAAACTGCATCATCATATCCCATAAGGATTCACATGTATGATACAACATAAGGATCTAAGTCGAGGGAGATCTAAACCATAACAACTTTGTCTCCGAGCTTTAACTCCTTAAGCTAGTCCAAAACTTCATGCCTTATCATCCAAGTCCTTCACTTAGGGTTGGAAGCATTCCCCAACAAGTAGAGAAAATAGATGAAATCAGTAAAGGCTGGTATGTGCATAATAAATAGGAAATTGAGAAATATATGGAATAAAGGACAATAAATATAAAAGGCTTCCCATAGAAAGGATAAGAACCACCCAAATGGGTATCAAGAGAAAAGGAATTGAAATCATATGATAACAAAAGAATACTCACCATTAATAAAACCTAAAGATTGTGCCACACAAGCACATGTAAAGAATTAGGGCACACACCCCATATCATCAACCTGCATGCATGTGAGATAAACATAGCCCTAGAACAATATAAAGACAAAGGTGACCAAGTCTCATAAACTTGAAACTTGATAGAGAAAGGAATACTACCAATCTCCCAAATATATAAAACATGGTCCAAGAATCACACATCTTGCCCTGGGTATGAGGTTCCTTTCCATCCCAAAAGAGTAGGAAATATCACATCTGCTCGGCAGGAAATAACACATCTGCCATAAAAACCAATGCAATTACACTACTCTAGTGCTAGTGAATCATGTATCATGTTAAATCTAGAGGCAAGTAGAAAGTATAGTCAGAATATATAAACTAGTCACCACATAACTGACCAACATATACATCCACCTCATAAGTGGGAAAAAGACATCACATGTCATCTTTTAGAGTTCCATCATGAACAAAGCATAAGATAAGAGTTCAAAAGAATATCCATGATCACATGATCAATATCAAATAAGGTCATTCACATTAACCATGATTTTCAAAAGAAAAGACATTGTGTATAGGCTAACGTCCATAGCACAAAGAGAATGAATAAGCATAGGCGAATTGCTCAACATAGAAGAATAGGGGATACATCATACCTCAACTTCAGATTCTAAACAGTCCAAGTCAGTCCTAGATCTAAGCCTAGGCCTCCAAAGAACCTCTAGGGAAGGTGGACATGTCCAATAAGTAAGGTTCCCAAGCTTAGAGAGGCTGGTTTCTCCAACAAAGCTCCTATCTCGAGCAAGAAGCACCTTCTCCACTTTAGACGTCAAAAACCCTAACAAAAGAACATGGAGATGAGGTGTTTATGGGTTCTAGGTGGGGTTTCACCATTGAAGACCAGGGTTCTGACCTGGAGGAAGGTGGAAGCAAAACTAAAAACATGAAAATAGGGAAGAAAGGAGGATACTTACTAGTTTTGGTCAAACTCACCAAGGAGGAGCTTAAAAAATCCTAAATAGAGAAATTTGGAACCCTAGGAGCCTTCTATACCAATGTAGGCACCTCCTTTTACCTTGGGACAACACATTTGTGGCAAAATAGAGTAGGAATAATGCTCTAAGCTAGAGGAAATAAAGGAAAGCAAGAGTTTTCGAATTGAGAGTTGGGAAGGCGTAGATATGGCTATATAAAGAAAGCGGTCAAGTATGAGGTGTCTATGAGACTTTCCATGTGTCATGTATAAGGGTGTCCTTGGACATGCAAGCCTTTATGGATAAGGAAGAAGTCAAGCATGAGGTGTCAAGTTACTTTCCATGTGTCCAATGCTAAGGGTGCCTATAGACATGCAAACCTTTATGGATAAAGAAGAAGCCAAGTATGAGGTGTCCATGGAGCTTTCCATGTGTCCTTAGCCTAGGGATTTCATGGCCATGCAAGAGGACAACTCATAGAGGCTTCTTGAATATCAAATGTAGGTTTATGGAAACTTATAGGCCATCCCAACCGACCTCCAATCAAATAAATAACCCCATTGGTTGATAGCTTCTAAAGATAAGCTCATTTATAAAGAGAGTAATCCCTAAAATGCCCTTGGAAAGAAACACCTTCAAACCAAGTTGCAACTAGGCACCCTATGGTTAAAAAACTCGAGAATGGTAAGGGAATATATAAGGATTAATGAATGTGACAACTTGAAAAGAAAACCTCCCAATTGGGTAAATTGTAGAAAAGTCCAGAATGTACCTAAAATTGCATAACTTGCACAAACAACATCCAAATTGGCCCAAACTTCATCCATAAGTTATCTTTGATGTGTTCAATATGAATTTGACATTATTCCCATATTTTTGAAGTTATATAATCATATTATTCATTACTTATGCCTTTTACTCATTTTCTCTCTCCTAAACTTATCCTAATATTTCAAGGTTGTCCAAATTAGATGAAATTTGACATGTAGGCTAATTTTGATATGTAGATTTCGAATTTAAAGTGTGTTTCCACTTTTGAGACTTCTTTTTATGAGATATGTCATATGGCCCATTAATGACCCATTATCTAAATTATTCATCCAATTAAGTTTCTTATCTTCATATTACCACCAAAATGAGTTATGTGGCATATTTTATGTATCCATTATAAACCTAAGATTAATATTAGAACATTAGGTTACATTAAGGTGATCTATACATGCATTAGCTCATTGGGGTTATACTAAACATGTATTTAGGTGTAACCTTCAACCTTGTTTGGCTAAGTCCAAAATGTCAACTTCCAGGATAGGGTCTGAGATCTAGTATGTTACAACACACCACCCCTTAAAGGGATTTTGTCCTCAAAATCAAAACATCCACATATAAGAAAACAAATTATTAACCACCCCTTAAAGGATTCATATTATTAAGTCAAAACTATTCTTTAGGAACAAAAGGTTCAACTACACTTCCTTACATCCAACTACATAAGAATCGATTAGTTCCTGGTCAGGGGCTCCCGTTCCTGCATGCTTACTATGTGGCCAACACAATGACTCCATCACTCATCTCTTTGGGGGCTGCAAATACTGGAAATATATTTGGGGACATGCTCAACTTAAACTCAACATCAGAGCCTCATATTCTCTTTATGAATGCCTCATGGATCTTAGTAAAAGTTCAAAGCAATCCAGAATCATTAAACTTTGGGCCATCACTGGTGCTGTTCACTTCATTTGGTAGGAGCATAATAAAAGGCTACATAACGGTGGCACTTCTGACTTTGTCGCCATCTTTAGCCATCTTGCACTTGAGATCAAGAAAATGTACTTTACTTTTAAATCTTGTCTTGATTTTCCTCCTATTATAGCTAGGAATTGGGATCTGTTGTAACCAATTCCTAGATGTGTGTAGTCACATGTATGGGTGTGGCTTGTAACTTTGTCCCCTTTTAGGGGGTTTTTGGAATATACTTGCCCAATTTTCCAAAAAAAAAACTACATAAGCATCGTGCAAAAAAAAGAAACATCACTTGTAAAGACTAGCTATGAACTATGGACTAACTTGTTCTTATCCATCCTCAAACAAGTCTTTACACATGGGAGACTAGTTCAACATATTAGGGTCCCTAAAGATAAATCATATAGATGTCTAAGGATACTATTGCCTAAAAGCATGCTATTTGGAACAATTCATATCAGCTCAGGCCAGGCCAGTATCATATGGATTTGGGAGTCCTGATATACCAAGATAGTGGTGCGGAGGAAAATCTTGCCAACCCCCAAACCCTAATCCTTTCTAGACACCTTTACTTTCAACTTCATGTCCTACTAGCTGCCTAAAGGCCAAGCTAAACAACCTCAAGTTACTATGGTTACTTATGCATCTTTTACTTGTGAGTATTTTAAGGATCTATTCATCATTATTCTAATGCGAAACTATATGATCCTAAATCAACCCTTCATCATCTATTGATCAACTCTAGGGAAAACATGTCACTAAAAGGTAAGGAAAGGATTCTAACTAGGGAGACAAAATTGAAATAGTCAGATTATGACTACTATGGGCTCTGATACCATATGCTATAAGGAGTGGGACCACCACTCCCTACTAAAAATTTGAAGAATTAAACATCCATTCCAAACACACTCAAAGGTATGCTGGAATAGGTGTAACATTTTAAAATTTCAATAAATGGTATTCAAAACAACCAAAGTATAACAGGGGAATAAAAATAATGACTATATCCAATTTTCACAAAAGATTACAAAAGTACATCATAATATACCATAAGGGTTTACATGTATGATACAACATAAGGATCTAAGTATAGGGAAATATAAACCATAACAAATTTGTCTCCAATCTTAAAATCCTTAAGCTAGTCCAAAACTTCATGCCTTATCATCTAAGTTCTTCTCCTAGGGTTGGAAGCATACCCCAATAAGAAGAGAAAATAGATGACATCAACAAAGGCTTGTATGCGCATACTAAATAGGAAATTGAGCAATAAATGGAATAAAGGACAAAAAATATAAATGGCTTCCAATAGAAAGGATAAGGACCACCCAAATGGGTATCAAGAGAAAAGGAATTGAAATCATATGATAACAAAAGCATACTTGCAATTAATAAAACATAAATATTGTGCCACATAAGAACATGTAAAGAATTAGGGCACACACCCCATATCATCAACCTGCATGCATGTGAGATAAACATAGCCCTAGAACAATATAAACACAAAGGCGATCAAGTCTCATAAACTTAAAACTTGATAGATAAAGGAATACTACCAATCTCCCAAGAATATAAAATATGGGCCAAGAATCACACATCTTGCCCTGAGAAAGGAATACTGCCATCCCAAAAGAGCAGGAAATATCACATATGCTCGGCAGAAAATAACACATCTTTCATAAAAACCAATGCAATTACACTACTCTAGTGCTACTGAATCACATAGCACGTTAAATGTAGAGTCAAGTAGAAAGTACAGTTAGAATATATAAACTAGTCACCACATAAGTGACCAACATATACATCCACCTCATAAGTGGGTAAAAGACATCACATGTCATCTTTCAGAGTTCCATCATGAACAAAGCATAAGATAAGAGGTCAAAAGAATATCCATGATCACATGATCAATATCAAATAATGTAGTTCACATGAACCATGATTCTCAAAAGGAAAGACATTGTGTATAGGCTAATGTTCGTAGGACAAAGAGAATGAATAAGCATAGGCAAATTGCTCAACATAGAAGAATAGGGGATACATCATACCTCAAATTTAGAGTCTAAACAGTCCAAGTCAGTCCTAGATGTAAGCCTAGGCCTCCAAAGAACCTCTAGGGAAGGTGGAAAGGTCCAATTAGTAAGGTTCCCAAGCTTAGAGAGGCTGGTTTCTCCAACAAAGCTCCTATCTCGAACAAGAAGCACCTTCTCCACTTTAGAGGTGAAAAACCCTAACAAAAGAACATGGAGATGAAGTGTTTATGGGTTCTAGGTGGGGTTTCACCATGGAAGACAAGGGTTCCGACCTGGAGGAAGGTGGAAGGAAGACAAACAACATGAAAATAGGGAATAAAGGAGGATACTTACTAGTTTTGGTTAAAATCACCAAGGAGGAGCTTAAGAAATCCTAAATAGAGAAATTTGGAACCCTAGGGGCCTTCTTCACCAAGGTAGGCACCTCCTTTTACCTTGGGACAACATCTTCATGGAAAAACTGAGTAGGAATGATGCTCTAAAATAGAGGAAATAAAGGAGAGCAAGAGTTTTCAAATTGGGAGTTGGGAAGGGGTAGATATGGCTATATAAAGAAAGCAGTCAAGTATGAGGTGTCTATGAGACTTTCCATGTGTCATGCATAAGGGTGTCCATGTACATGCAAGCCTTTATGGATAAGGAAGAAGTGAAGAATGATGTGTCAAGTTACTTTCCATGTGTTCAATGCTAAGGGTGCCTATGGACATGCAAACCTTTATGGATAAAGAAGAAGTCAAGCATGAGGTGTCCATGGAGCTTTCCATGTGTCCTTAGCCTAGGAATTTCACGACCATGCAAGAGGATAGCTCATAGAGGTTTCTTGAATATCAAATTTTAGTTTATGGACACTTATAGTCCATCACAATCGACCTCCAATCAAAGAAATAACTCCATTGGTTGATAGCTTCTAAAGATAAGCTCATTTATAAAGAGAGTAATCTCTAAAATGCCTTTGGAAAGAAACACCTTCAAACCAAGGTGCAACTAGGCTCCCTATGGTTCAAAAACTCGAGAATTTTAAGGGAATATATAAGGATTATAATGCATGTGACAACTTGCAAAGAAAACCTCCCAATTGGGTAAATTGTAGAAAAGTCAAGAATGTACCTAAAATTGCATAACTTGCACAAACAACATCCAAATTGGACCAAACTTCATCCATAAGTTATATTTGATGTGTTGAATAAGAATTTGCATTATTTACATATTTTGAAGTTATATAATCACATTATTCATTACTTATGCCTTTTACTCATTTTCTCTCTCATAAACTTATCCTAATATTTCAAGGCGGTCCAAATTAGATGAAATTTGACATGTAGGCTAATTTTGATATGTAGATTTTGAATTTGAAATTTGTTTCCACTTTTGAGACTTAATTTTATGAGATATTCATATGGCCCATTAATGGCCCATTATCTAAATTATTCATCCAATTAAGTTTCTTATCTTAATAATACCACCAAAATGAATTATGTGGCATATTTTATGTATCCATTATAAACCTAGGATTAATGTTAAAACATCATGTTACATTAAGGTGATCTATACATGCATTAGATCATTGTGGTTATACTAAACATCTATTTAGGTCTAACCTTCAACCTTGTTTGGCTAAGTCCAAAATGTCAACTTCCAAGGTAGGGTCTGAGATCTAGTATATTACAACACACCACCCCTTAAATGGATTTCATCCTCAAAATTAAAACATCCACATATAAGAAAACAAATTATTCACCACCCCTTAAAGGGATTTCATCCTCAAAATCAAAACATCCACATATAAGAAAACAAATTATTCACCACCCCTTAAAGGATTCATATTATTAAGTCAAAACTATTCTTTAGGTACAAAAGGCTCAATTACACTTCCTTACATCCAACTACACAAGCATCATGCAAAAAAAAAAGAAACATAACTTGTAAAGACTAACTATGAACTATGGGTTAACTTGCTCTTGTACACCCCCAAACAAGTCTTTACAACTGGGAGACTAGTTCAACATATTAGGGTCCCTAAATATAAATCATATAGATGTATAAGGATACTATTGCCTAAAAGCATGCTATTTTGAACAATTCATATCATCTCAGGCCAGGCCGGTATCATATGGATTCGGGAGTCCTCATAAACCAAGCTAGTGGTGTAGAGGAAAATCTTGCCAACCCTTGAACCCTAATCCTTTCTAGATACCTTTTCTTTCAACTTCATGTCCTAGTAGCTTCCTAAAGGCCAAGCTAAACAACCTCAAGTTACTATGGTTGCTTATGCATCTTTTACTTGTAAGTATTTTAAGGATCTATTCATCATTATTCTAATGTGAAACTATATGATCCTAAACCAACCCTTCAACATTTATTGATCAACTCTAGGGAAAACATGTCACTTAACGGTAAGGCAAGGATTCTAACTAGGGAGATAAAATTGAAATAGTCAGATTCTGACTACTATGGGCTTTGATACCATGCTGTAAGGAGTGGGACCACCACTCTCTACTAAAAATTTGAAGAATTAAACATCCATTCCAAAAACACTCAGAGGTATGCTGGAATAGGTGTAACATTTTAAAATTTCTATAAATGGTATTCAAAACAACCAAAGTATTGCAGCAGAATAAAAATAATGACTATATCAATTTTCATAAAAGATCACAAAATTACATCATAATATCCCATAAGGGTTTACATGTATGATACAACATAAGAATCTAAGTAGAGGCAAATCTAAACTATAACAACTTTTTCTCCAAGCTTTAACTCCTTAAGCTAGTCCAAAACTTCATGACTTATGATCCAAGTCCTTCACCAAGGGTTGGAAGCATACCCCAACAAGAAGAGAAAATAGATGACATCAACAAAGGCTGGTATGTGCATACTAAATAGGAAATTGAGCAATATATGGAATAAAGGACAAAAAATATAAAAGGCTTCCCATAGAAAGGATAAGGACCACCCAAATGGGTATCAAGAGAAAAGGAATTGAAATCATATGATAACAAAATAATACTTGCAATTAATAAAACATAAAGATTGTGACACAAAAGCACATGTAAAGAATTAGGGCACACACCCAATATCATCAACCTGCATGCATGTGAGATAAACATAGCCCTAGAACAATATAAACACAAAGATAGTCAAGTCTCATAAACTTGACACCTGATAGAGAAAGGAATACTGCCAATCTCCCAAATATATAAAACATGGGCCAAGAATCACACATCTTGCCCTGTGTATGAGGTTCCTTTCCATCCCAATAGAGCAGGAAATATCACATCTGCTCGACAGGAAATAACACATCTGTCATAAAAACCAATGCAATTACACTACTCTAGTGCTACTGAATCATATAGCATGTTAAATGTAGAGGCAAGTAGAAAGTATAGTCAAAATATATAAACTAGTCACCACATAAGTGACCAACATATACTTCCACCTCATAAGTGGGTAAAAGACATCACATGTCATCTTTTAGAGTTCTATCATGAACAAAGCATACGATAAGAGTTCAAAAGAATACCCATGATCACATGAGGTAGTTCACATGAACCATGATTTTCAAAAGAAAAGACATTGTGTATAGGCTAATGTCTGTAGGACAAAGAGAATGAATAAGCATAGGTGAATTGCTCAACATCGAAGAATAGGGGATACAACATACCTCAACTTCAGAGTCTAAACAGTCCAAGTCAGTCCTAGATCTAAGCCTAGGCCTCTAAAGAACCTATAGGGAAGGTGGACATGTCCAAAAAGTAAGGTTCCCAAGATTAGAGAGGCTGGTTTCTCCAACAAAGCTCTTATCTCAAGCAAGAAGCACCTTCTCCACTTTAGAAGTGAAAAACCCTAACAGAAGAACATGGAGATGAGGTGTTTATGGGTTCTAGGTGGAGTTTCACCATGGAAGACCAGGGTTCCGACCTGGAGGAAGGTGTAAGGAAGAAGAAAAACATGAAAATAGATAAGAAAGGAGGATACTTACTAGTTTTGGTCAAAATCTCCAAGGAGGAGCTTAAGAGATCCTAAATAGAGAAATTTGGAACCCTAGGAGCCTTCCTCACCAAGGTAGGCACCTCCTTTTACCTTGAGAAAACACCTTCATGGAAAAATAGATTAGGAATGATGATCTAAGCTAGAGGAAATAAAGGAGAGCAAGAGTTTTCAAATCGGGAGTTGGGAAGGGGTAGATATGGCTATATAAAGAAGACAGTCAAGTATGAGGTGTCTATGAGACTTTCCATGTGTCATGTATAAGGGTGTCCATGGGCATGAAAGCCTTTATGGATAAGGAAGAAGTAAAGAATGACGTTTCAAGTTACTTTCAATCTGTCCAATGCTAAGGGTGCCTATGGACATGCAAACCTTTATTGATAAGGAAGAAGTCAAGCATGAGGTGTCCATGGAGCTTTCCATGTGTCCTTAGCCTAGGGATTTCACGGCCATGCAAGAGGACAACTCATAGAGGTTTCTTGAATATCACATGAAGGTTTATAGACACTTATAGGCCATCCAAACCGACCTCCAATCAAAGAAATAACCCCATTGGTTGATAGCTTCTAAAGATAAGCTCATTTATAAAGAGAGTAATCCCTAAAATGCCCTTGGAAAGAAACACCTTCAAACCAAGGTGCAAATAGGCGCCCTATGGTTCAAAAACTTGAGAATGGTAAGGGAATATATAAGGATTATAATGCATGTGACAACTTGCAAAGAAAACCTCCCAATTGGGTAAATTGCAGAAAAGTCCAAAATGTACCTATAATTGCATAACTTGCAAAAAAAACATCCAAATTGGACCAAAATTCATCCATAAGTTATATTTGATGCATTGAATATAAATTTTCCATTATTTACATATTTTGAAGTTATATAATCACATTATTCATTACTTATGCCTTTTACTCATTTTCTCTCTCCTAAACTTATCCTAATATTTCAAGGTTGTCTAAATTAAATGAAATTTGACATGTAGGCTAATTTTGATACGTAGATTTTGAATTTGAAGTTTGTTTCCACTTTTGAGACTTAATTTTATGAGATATGTCATATGGCCCATTATCTAAATTATTCATCCAATTAAGTTTCTTATACCAAAATGAGTTATGTGGCATATTTTATGTATCCATTATAAACCTAAGATTAATGTTAGAACATTAGGTTACATTAATGTGATCTATACATGCATTAGCTCATTGGAGTTATACTAAACATCTATTTAGGTCTAACCATCAACCTTGTTTGGCTAAGTCCAAAATGTCAACTTCCAGGGTAGGATCTGAGATCTAGTCTGTTACAGACTCTTTCTTCTCTATTTAATACTAACTTGATTTTTCATATCATTCTGATGTTTTGATTTTGTTTTTAATGTTCTTTTTCTATTTATTCTTTGAACTACCATGTGTTGTGTTACCGTGGTTAATCTTATTGTGTTCATTCAATAAATGTTCCACTATGAACTGCATGGTGTGTTGTGGTGCTTGTATATTCTAGTCCATTATATAAACTTAGGGTTTTGTTGATTGTTTTTTCTTCTTGATGATTGGAAAATATGTGTTTCTTCTTCCATGATGTAATGATCCATTGGAACATTTTGGTCTATTAGGCTACATAACTAGATAGTATGAAATTCATGATTATGATTATATTCTATAAATAAAATATATGTACAAAATATATAATTTATATAAAAAAATCCAGAAAAGCACATGCTCACTTATGCTCCCGCATTTTGCTTAGACTCTATGTGGTACCTTGACTGAACGCGTCCCGCATAATACATTTCAGAATATTGATGCAATGGGAAGGATGGTTTCATGAAGATATACCAGGTCTTAGAGCAAGTCCAGTGACAATCCTTGTCGATGCAGATGCACACTCTATCTTAGACAGTGTCTGTGCAGCTCCTGGTTGCACTGGGACTCATCTGACTACTCCTCCACAGATAGAAGACTTGGACAACTGCTGTAGTGGCTCTTCAGATCTCACCATGAACTGTGAGTTGATGTTTCCTCCTAGCAGTAGCCAAATGACTCCTACCTCTAGAGTAGTCCACATAGACCAACTAGAACTCTTGTCATCCTTCTAGAATAGACAGGAAGGAGTTGTCCCTCCCTTTGGTGTACTAGTCATCATATTACTTTCCCACAACAATGATCCTCAGTTGTTTCTCTCCCTGGGCTATCCCTCCCTAGTCAGGTAGTACTTTCCTAGGCTCTCGTGGTTACCACTACCAGAGAGGAAACAATTTTTAGAGCAACATATTCTCAATTGTCTGTGTTGTAGTTTTATTCTAGGAAGCCTCTAGTACTCCTCTATATATAGGAAGGGTTAGGTTCAGGGTTCCCAGTCCCTAGCCATTACTGGAGTACTAAAGCAGGAGTGGAAAGGACTGGAAGATCTCACATTTTCACAACAATTCTAGAAGTTTTGCAACCTATGTGTGCCCAAACAGTCATCTCACCTAGTGAGACAGTTGTTTCACATGCGAGACCGTCACTTTTCTAAGCAAAATGATCGTTTCACGCTTTCCAATTTTGCACATATGTCGACAATTCAATTCCAATTAGTACTCAGCTTGACGTCAATACCAATCCTTGATGCAATTGAATTGCACCACTGAGATGGTCATTTGGTGCATGTGAGACATGTGTCTCACATCACCTGAGATGAACATCTAGCCAAGTCCAATGGGCTTCTCGCAGGCCATTTCAGGATGAATTTCAACCAATGTACAATATAATCAGCCTGACATTCTAAATAGCAGCCTTCAACACTTGAACAGATCATTTAGAAATCTAGTCATCTGATCTATTGCGTGAATTGAAATACCAAAACACTTAAGTAATCATTTCAATTATCACTCAAGATCAAACTCCTCTTCTAGATGAGTTCCTATGTGTGTCACCCTATAGGTCCCATATCACATTGGTAATGAATGACCATAACTAGCTTATGACATCACAAGCAATGAGCGGTGCCTAGTCGCACATCATTGCTACCCAAGTGAATGGAAGTTGGGGAGCAACTTCAACCAACAATATGTCTATAGTGCTATAATGTTTGTATAGTTACTTTGTCACTGATATCCAGATTGAACTAGAGGCATGGAGTAGTCATCCTCATTATTGTTCAATATTTTTCCTTGAACTAGAGCAGACTACATGAGATATATGTAAGCTCAATATCACATATTGACTCACATGTGTATGGCCATACTTTTCTCAGTTCCACTAATCAAGAGGCCTTGGATATCGTACTCCTATGGGAGGGACAAATCCCATCTCTATCACTCATAGTCAGTCCCCATGTGTCAAAGTCACCCAATCATCACTATTATAACAACCCATGTTTCAAGACTTTGTTTGATGATGTCAAAGTGTACCCAACGACATGGGATGAGTGCAGTGATTTTAGGTCTAAGAACCAAAACCACCTCCACCACTGTGAGAGCTGCCTATGACTTCCATGATGATGGCTTCCATGTATCAGTCTCATGGTGGGTTTGTCTGATACACTGTTCTCTAACATGTATCTGTGGTCTTGGTTTGATATTGCCATATCATGACTAATGAGATTTAGTCATCAACAAACTCACACTCTGATCTTATGTGTTATTGTTGTCTATCAACCTTCCACAATAACAATCGATCAGGGACATAATGAGAATATGTATATGTACTCCTAACATCTGAATGATCTCATCCATAAGGATAGTAACTTGAATACATATGTCATTGTCCAATATAGTTCTCTAGGCATTTATTATGTTATTTATTATCTCATAACTGAATATACACAATAAATTGGAATCTTTCCTTTTTTATTAATCAAATCATTTATATGTTATGCCATTACAATCATCACATGATTATCTCTCTGGGCATACATACCAACAATATGAACTATGAGTTGCATTAACAACAGGAAAAGCAATAAAGATATAATGTCTCCAAGGCATTGCTTGAGTGAAAAATGATAGAGGGAGTTCCAGTAAAGCCCCATGTGCTCAATATGATTGGGGATGTGGAACATCTAAAGAGTTTGACATTTTCTTGAGGTCAAGAGTTAGCTATGGATATGAATCTACAATCATTTCCTGAATCATATAACCAGTTTGTGAAGTGCTACCACTTGAGTAACTTGGCTAAACCATTGTCTGAGTTGCTTGGCATGTTTATAAATGGCAAATCACAAATGAAGAAGGATAAACCTGTGATGGTGATCAGTAGGATAGAGCCCCAAGGTTGAAATCAAGGCCAAGAAGAGTTTTGAGGCTAAGCTGAATTCTAAGTCTTCTACACTCAAGATAATGATAAGGGTAGGTGCAAAAGGAATCTATCCTTTTCACTCAAAAAGACTAAGCAAGGATATATATCTCTACTTTAGGTATACACATAACTGAGATTAACTTTGCTACTACTTCATCTTGGATACTTGATACTGAATGTGGATCTCACATTTTCTATAGTGTGAATGATTTGATATGAAGTAGTAAACCTCTGGAAAAAGGTGAGGTTGAACTACACGTTGCTAATGGAGTAAGAGTTGCTGCCAGTGTAGTTGGAACCTACGAGTTATCTCTATTGAGTGGGCTTATAATATAGTTGGAGAACTACTATTATGTACCTTACATTAATAGGAACATCATATCAATATCTTGTTTGGACATTAATGGATTTGAATTTCTTATAAGAATGGTTGATGTTCCATTAGTAAAGATGGGATCTTTTATGGCAGTGCCCCAATGTCCTATGGTCTATACTTGATAGATCTAGACACAAGCATATATAATGTAAATAAAAAAGTCTAAAACTCAATAACTCAAACCAAACATACCTTTGGCATTGTCATCTAGGGCACATAAATGAGAAACACATCTCTAGACTCCATAAATATGGTTATCTGGACTTTTTTGATTTTGTATCAATAGAGACATGTGAGTCTTGTTTGTCAGGAAAGATGACAAAGACTCCCTTAACTAGTAATAGTGAGAGGGAAAGTGATCTATTAGGAATCATACATACTGATGTGTGTGCCCCTTTTAGAATAGATTCTAGAGGTGGTTATCAGTACTTTGTTACCTTTACCGATGACTTCAGGCATGACTATGTTTACTTAATGAAACATAAGTTAGAAACATTTAAAAAGTTCAAGGATTTGATGAATCAAATACAAAACCAGTGTGGTAAAAATATTAAGCTACTTCATTCTAGTGGAGGTGGATTAAACTTAAGCTAAGAGTTTGAGGACCATCTGCAAGACCATGGTATCATATCACAATGGACTCCACCTAGAGCACCACAACATTATGGTGTAGTAGAGAGAAGGAATCACAAATTATTAGATATGATTCGATTAATGGTGAGTTCTGATTATATTCCAGTTTTCTTTTGGGGACATGCTATATAAACCACAATGTTTACACTTAAATATGTACCATCTAAATTAGTTCAAAGACACCATATGAGATGTGGTACACAAAGTGACATATAGTCCAGTTGTGAACATCGACCTATGTACCCTCAGTCAGTACGAGTGAACAATGACATCACAAGTCAATTGTTTCCAACGACATATAGTCCATCTGTGCAAACCTAGCCCACCTTGGTATAGGTCACGATGCTAGTGAAACTAAGCTATAGCCTGCAACCACACTCTATTCCAGGGTATGGCCCACAACCAATCCTGTGTCACATATCACTGAGCTACGACCCGAAGCCGCACTCTATTCTAGGGTATGGCCCACAACCAATCCTGTGTCACATATCACTGAGCTACGCCCCAAAGCCGCACTCTATGCTAGGGTATAGCCAATCCTGTGTCACATATCACTGAGCTACAGCCCGAAGTAGCACTCTATTGCTTGATATTAGGGTACCAAGCTGTCCCCGCATACTCAACAATATGCACTCTGAGTTTTCCGTAGAGTTACTCATTTCACCATTAAGCAAATACTGACACCAAATGGATCCATGGAACAGGGAAAGCTACATGATTAGGTTCCACTTGATTAATTATACCAATTAAAGTGTCTTTTAGCATCAATTAAGTTACAATGTACAAATCACAAGCAAATCCTTCAAAAGAAAGGGCATCGTATTACACCAACATATATCCTCATTTATACTAATTCCCATCATCCCATAACACTATATCATCGCCAACCACAAGGCTACTGTATCACTGCCAACCACTAGGCTACTGTATCACTGCCATCCACTAAGCTACTATATCACTGCCAGCCACAAGGCTACTATATAACTTCCATCCACAAGGCTATCATCATCATCATAATATCCTATAATATCAATCCCTCATTCCAATACTAGAGGTTATCATCTCAATTAGGCACTAAGCCTTTACCATGTCCTAAGACCCATCATATCACACTTATGATTCATCGTTACCTCATTATGCCTCATTGAGCATATAAGCATTACTCAGGCCACATCACTTATGCCACATCACATGTACTTGCCATATCAACAATTACAAATTATGTTCAGAGAGAGAATATGCTAAGCATATTAAACACCTTTAGTTATAGTAGGCAAAGCATCGTAAGATCTCTAGTCTAAGATTAGGCTTCATGCTGATTTCACATAAGGTCCTTGTAACATACTAGATCTTGGACCCTACCCTAGAACTTGACCTTTTGGTCTTAGCCAAACAAGGTTGAAGGCTAGACCTAAATAGATTTTTAGTATGATCCTAATGAGCTAATACATGAATGTAACACCCTATTGTAGCTTAATGTTTTCACATTAGTCTTAAGTTAATAATGGATACTTAAAATATGCCACATAACTCATTTTGGTGGTAATATGAAGATAATGAACTTAATTGGTTGAATAATTTAGATAGTGGGCCGTTAATGGTCCATATGACATATCTCATAAAAATAAGTCTCAAAAGTGGAAACAAACTTCAAATTTGTAATCTACATATCAAAATTAGCCTACATGTCAAATTTCATCTAATTTGAACCACCTTGAAATATTAGGATAAGTGTAGGAGAGAGGAAATGATTAAAAGGCATAAGTAATTAATAATGTGATTATATAACTTCAAAATATTGAAAATATGACAAATTCATATTCAACACATCAAAGATAAATTGTGGATGACGTTTCACCAAATTTGGATGTTGTTTGTACAAGTTATGCAATTTTAGGTACATTTTGGACTTTTATGCAATTTACCCAATTGGGAGGTTTTCTTTGAAGTTGTCACATGAATTATAATACTTATAAATTCCCTTACCATTCTTGAGTTTTTAACCATGGGGCGCCTAGTTGCACCTTGGTTTGAAGGTGTTTCTCTCCAAGGGCATTTTAGGGATTACCCTCTTTATAAATGAGCTTATCTTTAGAAGCTATCAACCAATGGGGTTATATCTTTGATTGGAGGTCAGTGGGGATGGCCTAGAAGTTTCCAAAAACCAACATTTGATATTCAAGAAGCCTCTATAAGTTGTCCTCTTGCATAGCCATGAAAGCCCTAGGCTAAGAACACATGAAAAGCTCCATGGACACCTCATGCTTGACTTCTTCCTTATCCATAAAGGTTTGCATGTCCATGGGCACCCTTAGCCATGGACACATGGAAAGTAACTTGAAACCTCATGCTTGACTTCTTCCTTATCCATAAAGTCTTGCATGACCATGGGCACCCTTATACATGGACACATGGAAAGTCCCATGGACACCTCATCACTACTAAAAATTGGGCCATTATTTATGAGTGAGTCCTATCACAAACCCCTCTCTACATGCCCTCACAAATAGGGACGGTTGTGAGTCTGGCCCTCACAAATGGTCCGTGAAGAGAACTCACGTGACAAATACCAGTGGCCCTCATGAATACAATTATCACGGACCAACTGACCCTCAAGAATGTTATACTGAGGGACTATTTAGCCTTCATAAATACATTTTTGAGGGACTATTTATCCTTAATAAATACATTTTTGAGGGCATTTTTAGTTCTCATAAATACATTTTTGAGGGACTTGATGGTCCTAGAGAATATATTTTTGAAGGGCTAATGCCTTCATTAATATTATTTTTGAGGGGCTATGTGGTCGACATCAATGCAATTGTGATGGCCAATCTGGATCTCATTTTTGAGGGACTAAAGACCTTCATTAATATATTTTTGAGGGATTAATGTAAATGATTTGGTTACTGATTTATTGAATGATTTGTTGAATGTTAATTAATTTTAAATGAAAACTTTATATGTATAACCTCAAGCAATATTTTTATAAGAGTCACATGACATCATAAGAAGTTTCAACACCAAAATGACATATAAAATATTAAATCACCTCAAACCAATTTCTGTTAATGAAGCAAAATATTATCCATACATTGTTTGCTCAACGTTGATATAAATAACGAATACATATGGTTCTAAAATTTGTGATTGATGACAATCAACATATCATGCTAGAAACTCTTAAAATATGTAATGTCTCCACATTCCTTCAAATGGTGTGGTTCTCTGCATCAGTGCCAGGCCTCATACGGTTGGGTACTTGAGTATTCTTCTCCTAAAAATGACAAATCATTATATTAATAGAATTTAAAATTTATACATAAATCATAGTACAAAAAACAACTTACCCTTATATTTCGATTCTGTTCTACTCCAAAGTGCATTGTCGGTCAAAATCCATCATTCAAAGCAATTGTACCCTATCAATATAAATACAAAAAGGAATCAGAGTGAGTGCGAAGTAGAATATGCCATATTGTTGACTCAAGGCCCAAAAGACCTAGAACAATTTTTGTATCATGTGGATTTTTGAAGTAGTGAAAGACAATGATGTAGAAATTTGCTAACAAGGTTCATCTCATTTAAATGTTGATTTCTTGGTGTGAAAGACATCGATGATGATCTACTTTGGGTGTTCTGCATTTGAGGACGACTTTGTGGATTATTACCAAATGTAGGGCATCGACTTTCAACTACAGCCTTTGATAAAGTGTACACTTTAATACTCTCATGTGTATGAATATTGAAAATAATCTTCACCTGTTATGAGGTACCTGTGGCTGAAAGAGTAGTGGATGTCCATTGCTAGCACTCTGCATGGGAGCCATGATTCCAAAAGAACTACTTTCAACCCTTTGTGTGGAAAGCCTGCCTACTGCATTCTCCCTTGAATTGCCTTGTGTGGAAAGCCTACCTACTCCATTCTATCTTGAATTTCCTTGTGTTGAAAACCTACCTACTTCAGTCTCCCTTGAAGTGCCTTGTCTAGAAAGTCTGCCTAAGCCATCCCCGCTTGAATTATTCTGCCTGGGATACATGCCTACATATGTAGCATCACTTGTATTGTCTTGTATGTGAAAAGAACCAACACCTGACCTATTTCTGCCACTTTGCATGTGTAAGACACTTGCAGTAGTCCGATTGGGGTATTAAACTGCATAATCAACAGTAATACCGCCATCCTAGCAAAAATAGATCAACAATGTCAAAAAAATTATATATTATATTGACATAGGCAACTGACTCTAAGTTACATGTGATTGATTATACCAAGTCACTATTTGGGAGACAGAGTTCTTCAATCCATTTATTGTTTCTTCAAGTTCCTTGAGTTTATCCTGAAATAGAAAACAAATTACAAACATCGATGTAATAGAACAGTTGTAACTAATACTTCAAGTTTAGTTTGAATCCAACATACATCCTTTGCTTTGCTTTCCTCAAGAAGCATTTCATATCTTATACAGGAAACTTTTCCCCTATGTCCTGTCTCTTTGTGCCCAATTCCAAGACCTCAGATCCTGGCCTTTTTGGAAGGATTTAAAACTTGCAAATAAGCTTCACGTGTTAGATTATCAACACATCTAGGATCTAAATAGTATGTTGGAAATGTATAACATATGAAAAAATGGGCACTATATCGTAGAAGGACATGGTTTGAAGCAAGAAGTAAATAAATAAAAAGAATTGGACAATTTTGATTTGATAAATTTCGAACCTTGTTTCATATTGAAATGAATAAGTAGAAACATATACGTGTAGAGGGAAATATGTTTTAGACATGGTTCATTATTCCAACAATATGCACATGACATATGCTTTATACATAATGCAATATTGAAGGGACACCACACATAGCCCAAGTCCAGCAACAGAGTACACCATCACGGGACAACAAATTTTGACCCATGCACCGAGGTAAGAAGCAAACTACAATAGATGAGCACTCAAGGATGTTATGGTTAATGGAAAAGAATCCTAACAAGGCAACATGCTTTTGTGGTTTGTTTGGGTGCAATGGAAGGTTAACAGAACAATGTTTGTCATGAATACCATATTAGAACATCGATGTGAAGGCTTGTTGAGAATTTGCAATAATATAACATCATTAACTGATAGTTGTCTAAGGTAATCTTCGTCAATTAGAACAAACTTTCTTATACAAATATAATAGATTAATACTACTGCATGTGTAGAATTACGTCTATCAATCTGATTATATGAGCATACCTTACATGTTGTTTATGCAATACCAACTTTTATTTTGATGAGCATGCCAGAATGTTAATTATTGCACCAACAAAGAAGCTTTCATATTTCTAGCTTTGCAGCAGATGATCTGGACGCAAATCTCTTTAGTCTTGCCATAGTATTACCATAATGGAAGGTGGTGAATCATAGGATAAATTAGGAAATCAAACATCATGAGTCGAGTTGTTCAAAGCCTGAATCTTAATGTGTCCTTGTTGTGTCAGCGTTCACCCTTCTCCTTAATTATCATCTTTTCTGTTCATTGTAGGAATCAAGAGCTCATACACGACTATCCTCTATCTTGACATTCACTCCCTACTTTGGACTCAGTAAGTAATGCCTCCGAGCTAGCTACGCTTCTTGTCTATGCAGGTGGCAATGAATTTTAAGCCTTGTTGTACTATGTTGTAGAAGGGACCGATTAGGGTACCAAAAACAAGGGATGCCTTCAGGGATTGGGTTTTGAAAATGTTTCTGTAGAAGCCAATATTGATAGGGACATAGTACAGGGAAACAAAAACAATTGTAGATTGTATTTCCTAGATAACTATGTTGTTTGATTCCTATGTCTTTTGATTCAAGTGTGTAGAATTCCAAGATAATGTCAACAATATTGTAGGATAGGATTCTAAGATGTCAAAGATGGACGCCTTCGACCGCCCGATAAATAAGCACAAACAATGCTTGATGTGCAAGACAGACTCCACGAAGGTTGTTTCCATAACTATAACAGTGAACTTAAATTGAACTTTGATCCTAAACCCTGGCATTATGGATGCACCCTGATGGCTACTAGAACAAGTTGTTATTCCCCTAGATTCTCTACATCTCGGTGCCCCTTATTAGCATTCGTGCCTCCTTTGAATCACTGCACGCTGCCGCGATCATGCATGAGGCATGCATTAGGTACCCAAGAGACCACATCCTCTGCCACCATCATTTTTCCAACTCAATTTTTCCCTTGTACCGACATGAGTTAACTTTGATTCATGGAGGGATGTATATGACGAAGTGGGACGGTGGAATAATATTAGAGAAATGGGCGCACATGACTTAAAGTCTAGTTATCTTATGGAATTTGGAGAAGACAAAGATGAGTATTGACGCTTAGTAGAGTAAACTAGTAATTGCACGTGCTTTGCACATGTCTTCTATTTGTAAATTATTTCAAAAAAAATCCCAAGGAATAATTTTATAATTAGTATAGTGGCGTATAGGTGTTTTGTGATATATTCATCATTAACTGAAGGAAAGTGTACATATAATTTTGCTGCATATTTTCAGTATTACGTTATGATGTTTAATGACATATAGTTATTGTATAAGTATAGCCACATAAAAAATTAAAAATAGGATGTCTTATATATTTTTTATGCTATTACTTTTCTATCATTCCATTCTTTAGACATATTATTTTAGATGCACACATTCATCATTTGTTTAGTTTACGATAATACAATGTTCCTCATTCTTGTAATAGATTGTATTATAATGAAATTTTGTGTTTTCCTATTTATATTTTCAATATATTTTTACATTATATATTCCTTATAACTTCTACATAAGTATAATCATGAACCTCATTATTTTTAAAATTTTAAAATATATGCTTAACTTCATAAACATTGATTCTAGTTGGTTTCAAGCTTAGATTGTCACTTCTATTCTAGTGGATATCAATCTTAGAGATTTTTTCTAAAACTTCTTTTGTCTAGTCATAATAATAATCATTATCATTATCAATCAAGTAGAATGAAAAGAAAAAAAATCAAGTAGAATGACGTAAGAGATGGTAAATTTTATGTTAAAGTTATCATACAATATCTTTTATTGTAACATTTCAACAATACAAAAATTATTATATTGTTTGGTTTTCTTTCCAGTGAAAAATATCTAGATTGGGTTAGGGTTTCTTTCAATAGTGCTTGAAAATAGATATACAAAAAATATGAGTTATACAATACATCGAGAAGAAATACATGATTGTAAATTTTGATATATTAGCTATTATATTATCATTTTTGAACATATCTAGTAAATGTTCACAAAAAGAAAAAAAATTTCACCTTTTATTTTTCCTATCCACAGTAGCATGAAAAATAACAAAAATCTTGGTTTTCCATCATCAAACATTTGCTTGATAAGAGATACACTTGTATTTGAAGTATGAAGTATATTTTTCATGTCATATTCACTAGAATATGTGGTGTGTTATGATGATATGGTGTGTAATAGTACTTGTCACAATTAAACCCCATCAACTAACAAATTTGAAATTTGTATCTTTGAGTTCATCGCTGATGGTTTTCCTTCTTATCATAATGAAAACATCTTCGCCATCATTGTCACTCTATGGAATAATGAAATAATTTTCTACTTTGAGGAGTATTTCAAATACAAAAATATAATATAGTCAAAATAAAATCACAACCATAATCAATTTTTTTTACTTTACACCATAATATCTCTCTATAGTGTGTTCATTTAGTCATGTGTGTAGACACATTCACAATGAATTTAATTTGGAATTGAATCTAAAAATAGTTTTAGTAAGTAATGCTTCGCTATATGTACATTGTTTATGATTTTTACAATCATCATTTCATTTGAAATATTTTCTCAGTATTTGTGATAATGAGTAATTTAATTATGCAAGTTTATATTCATTGGTTATGTGCAATAAAAGTACACAAACCAAAGATTACAAAAATATAATTATATCAATATGACTTCCAGTTATTATGTGATGCTAAATCTATTTTAAGAAACCTCATTTAACCGATGTTGACATCACATTTTTCTTTGAATGTATATTATTCAATATAGAAATAATGTTAAAACATTTATAATATCATTTATTAGAATATATTTGAACTCAATGATAGATATATCGCGAAGTTGTCCACTTTAATATTGCAAAAACATCATGTAAGATTTAATAAATGCTTGAGAAATATCAAATAAAAAAGGTTATCGATGCTTTCCAAATATATTTTACACTAATTTCTATGTTATATATTTTACCTATTAATGTGATTATTGTTTATATAAGTAAGCCTTTTTAATATATAGTTCTATATTATTTTCACATAAAGAGTCTACATGAGAAGAGAGCTAGTATATGACAATACATCTTGAAGAGTTTTAATATACAATGTTTTTCTAACATTTCTCTAGTTTTAGCATTTAGTAAAGTCACACATGAGGCGTGACAGTTGTTTTCAATGTTTCAAACCTATTTTATAAATGTATGTCTAGTCCCTCTAATACTAAGATATGCAATATGTCTACAAGATTGTAACGAAAAGATTGTAGACGTTTGAAATTTTATATCTATTACGTAAATTGGAAACCTACTTAGGCTATATAAGTAATTTCTTTTCGTTACAGACTTTGGTTTTTATATTAGTGCAAGTTTAAAGATTGTTCAGTTTGTTGATTGGTTTGGAGATAATTATTGAAATAATTCTCAGTTATTGTATTTATTTGTCATTAATAATTAATTCCTAATATATTTAATTAGATACTACAAAGTAGAAATAAATCAGAAATATGAAAAATGATTATGATTGAAAACACTAAAATTATATTAATCGGAGTTTCAACTAATTGTTGAAATTATACTTTGACAATTTATTGGATGTATATAAGGATCTCATTCCAGAATAGAGTTCAATATTATTTGAATACCATACCATTGCCTGTAGTCAACAAAATTTTTACAATGAATTTATAATCTCAAGTTCTTTGTCTTTTTGTAGTGATAGGGCTATTATACTCATTTAACAAATTATACATTATATTTCAACTAAAAGACTGAATGCAACTCACTTATATATAATGATATAACCATTGTTATGAATTTATATAATTTTTTAATGAACTACATCTTTTAAGGTTGTAATTCATAATATATGAAGTATATGCCTCAAATGCTTGTTTGGATTAGAAACGTTACAACATGAAAGTAAGATCAATAGATATATATTATGAAACTTGTGTAGTTTAGGTATTAATTGTTAACAATTACCCAAAAAATCTAGTATAACATTGTTAAACCAATATCTTTGAACACTTATATATTAAAAAAAAATATTTAGAACCATTTTAACACATCAAAATATTGTTTCTAGTCTATTTATATCTGACCTAGATTGACCAATGTCCATTGTTTTCATAGATCTGTACAAATAGTACTATTATGCACTATGTATTGTTTTTATAGATCTGTATAAAACTGATAGTACTGTTATGCACTATGTAAAGAATGTAAGAATCCATGCTTATGTTCATCTATTACATTCATACCAAAAATACTAATGGAAAAACTATTTTTATTGGATCAAAATAATTATTAAGGACATAATACTCGCATCTAAGGGGAAATTGATCATCTCTTACAAGGAATCACCTTCATGGAAATAGCCCTAGTTATTATAGTAAAATTTTATGATAATGATTAAAAATGAATTATATTGTATCAATGAGTATTTATTTTCTGTTATATAAGATATATTGAACATGTTATGTAGGAATCGACAATAGTACAACTGAAAAATGACGTGAATAGACATTTACGTTTATTATTGTTGGTGTTGGTTTTAGAATAAGTGTTGGATATTCAGCTAAAAACGTTCTCCTACTGCTTCACCTGCAATAAAGACTTAATTTCTTGTACATCACATGCGCATGACACACTAAAATGATAATATATGTAATTTTACTATAATAACTAGTGGTCGACGCTTAAAGAAACTACCACAAGCTTATTGTTAGTATTCGAGAGGCACTTGAAGAAAGCAAGATTATTAAATAAAACAAGAAAGGGCAACACCATTCTGAGGACATTGTATATATAAGCTAAAAGTATAAATGATGAAATTGCTAGAAATAGTCCTATCATGTAATACAATAATAAATAGATAAAAAATGCTTGTCAAAAGTTTCAGTTCAATATCTTACTTGTAGAACTGGAGGTGAAGTTTTTGGTTGATGCTTTCTATCTGCATAATGCATATGTGGCATGGTTTTGAATTCCGATGGTAGCATAATTAACAGCCAGCTACCAAATCCACGATCCACGAGAACTTGAGAAGCATGGTGATATATGTAATGATAGCATATATTGTTGTTATATGTCCAATCATCTAGATTGGTAATTTGGTGAGTGTGACGGTGCCAACGGAAGGCTACCAACCACATTTTATCACAAATTTTGTCCTATCAAAAACCACCGTACAGCCAATAATATAGGCCTCGATCATGATGAATATAGTTAGCAGAACAACTGCCACAATTTAGAATATATAAGAATCATCTTGTTAGCTGTAGTAGGAAATTGGAACTGTGTGAGAGCTTGAATGTTTGTGGCCTTTGCTAGTTCTCACCGCATGTGAATCAAGCTGGTAAATATAGAGATGTGTTCAGACACACAGTCAACGAACACAATCCTAACGGACCACCGTCGTTGCGTAGCCGCAACAATACTCCAGGAATATGATGAACTGAGTTCGAGTGCACAAATAGCTTTCTTTACACTTTGAACAAGCTTTGCTTTTCTAATGCCTTTGGCCTTGCCTGCTTGTAGATTCTAGTTGCAATATACAGCCATAGTACACTTTCGTATTCTGGATACAAAATTGCATGCAGACCACATAGCCGTCAAAGTTAATAAGTATACATCGTCCCTGCAACACATAATCCCCACCTGAAGCACATGTTTGAAGTGGTTCATTTGGGGGACGTTTGGATTGGAAGATATTGCTGGATCATCTACGATCCTACATTTACTCGATCCAGCATTACTAAAGTACCGCGCTTCAAAAATTCTGCAAAATAAAAAATTAGCTTTAGTTCAGATCGATAGGAACGAGCGACCGAGCTTCTGATACACAGACGACTGGCTGGCGGGAGATACCTGGGCTGCGAGATGGATCACGGCGCCCGACAGATCTGAACAGGAGAACAAAATACAATCAAACCTGCCTTGATGTAATCTATGTGCCGACTATCTGACTGGAGTCACCTTGCATAGTTGCATATGTGGTGGTTGTCTGCGTTTGGAAGGGAAGCTATCTGTAGCCACACAAGTTATCTGCAGCAAAACTTGTACGACCTAGCATATTCCAATAGGTTTTCTCTCTATTCTTGCCTGCCTGCGGCCACATCTGTACGACGCGAGAACATATATTACTCATCGGAAACTGCAAACTAAGGCACCCTCTTGGGGCATCGATCGGTAACCCCGAACTTGAAAAGCTACACCAGAGACAGTTTCAAAGCTCGCCGGATCCGCCCATCGATGCAACTTCAGTAGTTAGAGGCGATCACAGATTCTTCGATTCTAGTCCTAGATACCAATAGTACTCCGTCAGCATATCCCTGATGAGTTTCATGAAACATAAATATTGGATAAGAGAGCCGTCTTTTATAGAACCAATTGGGAATTGGAGATAGCACAGTCTACGATCTCACGGAACTGTAAACACCCATCGACTAAGTGCCCTAATATTGCAAGGGATTGACATTATAAAAATTAGTGCTACGGAACTGGAACACCATTCAAGAGTCCGAATATAATACGAGACTGGTAGGACGGAAACAAGTATTCACGCTTAGAGTACAATAGTAGATAGTAGATTCAAGAAAGTGCATCGCAAGGTTTTCTAATGCCAGATCTTTGTGCATCTCTGTAACGCAAGATCCACAAGATCTTCATACGCCTCCGCAGCGCAAGGCTTTGAGTAAAATCAGTGAAAAACTGAATCATAGAAAGAAGGTTTAAAGACCCGAGATTGTGCCAGTACCTTCAATTTGCCGGAGATCAACCACAGTGACGTTCGTGCTCGAGGCTCGCTTGAGACGATATTGGAGTGCCAGCTGAGGGCTTGCGTCGGAGTGCCGGCCGTGGGCATCGGGCTTGCGAGGGCGTCAGAGTGCTGGCCGAGGGCTTGCACGCGGAGCAACGAAGGGCAGAGAGGGGAGGATCAGTGTGGAGAGGGGAGAACCAGCCAGACATGCACGACGCGAGAGGGGGACGCGCACGACGTGAGAGGGGAAAGAACGCAGCGATGAAACGCTTAGAAACATTTCTCACGGAACAAGGGGGAGGGTTTATCTTTTTTTTTTTTAAATTTTGATTTACAATTGTTGTATTTTAGAATGGAGGGAAGGGTTATGAGATGGAGGGAAATATTTGGCATGACATTTTTCACGGGGTGATTAGTGAGTAATGTATTTGTGAGGGACCCGTGTTCACATAAAAGGTCTAACGATGTTAAAAAAACGGTTGAGGGATTTGGTCCCATGTTCAAAGGATGAGCCCTCACAAATAGACATCATTATTCACAATTTTTGGTTCCTCACAAATGTTCTTCAACAAAGGCCAATTTTTTTGTAGTGTGCATGCTTGACCCGTTTCTTTATAAAGCCATATCTACCCCTTCACACCTCCCAATTTGAAAACTCTTTCTCTCCTTTTCTTTCCTCCATATTAGAGCATCATTCCTATTCTATTTGACCATGAAGGTGCTGTCCCAAGGTAAAATAAGGTGCCTACCTTGGTGAAGAAGGCTCCTAGGGTTCCAAATTTGCTCTATTTAGGGTTTCTAAAGTTTCTTCTTGATGATTTCGACCAAAATTAGTAAGTTTACTCCTTTAATTCCATGTTGTCATGCTGTTAGTCTTCCTCCCACCTTCTTCCAGGTCGTAACCATGACCTTCCATTGTGAAACCCCACCTAGAGCCCTTAAACACCCCATCTCCATGTTCTTTTGTTAGGGTTTTTCACCTCTAAAGTGGAGAAGGTGTTTTTTGCTCGAGACATGAGCTTTGTTGGAGAAACCAACCTCTCTAGCTAGGGAAACTTGATACTTGGACCTGTTCACCTTCCCTAGAGGTTGTTTGGAGACCTATACTGAGATCTAGAAGTGACCTTAGACTGTTAGACTTTGAAGTTAAGGTATGTTTGTAGACCTGATTATTCATATTGATCAATTTCACTCTCTTATTGTATGTTTTCCGACCCAATTATTTATATTGAGCTCTCTCTCTTATTGTATGTTTGCAGATTCGATTATTCATATTGAGCAACTGATCCTTTTCACTCTCTTCTTTTATGCTTGCAAACCCTATATTATTCTTTTGAGAAATTAACCTATGTTTATTTATTCTCTTGGTACTTCAGACAATAGCCTACACTCTATTCTTTTCTTTTGGAAATCATGATTCATGTGAACTACTTTAATTTCTTACTGATCTTGTGATCATGGATATTCTTTTGGACTCTTTTCTTATGCTTGAGCATGATGGACTTTATTTAGTGATATGTGCTTCTTGTCCCACCATGGTAGTGGATGTTCTTTATGGCACATTATGTGATGGATATTTGGATGAATCCTCTCATCCTTCTTATTCTCTTATTCTCTTTTACTCTTGTTTATTCTTTTGTTATGCATCATGTGGTGATTTCTAGTATAATGTACATGTGTTTTTATGTGGATGTTAAAAATTCCCACATATGAATGCAGGTGTGAAAATTCCTGCATATGAAAATATTTTGGGCAGATGTGTATTTCCTGCTCAGAGTAGATGTGTATCATTTCCTTGTCACTCTACATTCAGAGTAGATGTGTATCATTTCCTAATCACTCCACATTTATGGTAGATGTGTTATTTCCAAGTATACCCTTCAATCCTCATCATGTGATATCGGTTTCAACCCATCAACCAAATGTATCATATTATACCCTCTTGTGGTGTATCGGTTTAGACCAACTTGTCCAATCATGCCAGGTTCATTCACATATGGTGTGACTGTTTAACTACACTAGAGGTGTCAGTTTATCCAAACAAGGGATTTATCAGTTTATCTCCCTAAAAGTATGACAAGCAACCCTTCTTGAAGGTGTGTCAGACATCAACTTTTAGAGGGGTATCAGGCATCACCACCCTAAGGTGTGATGGGAAACACATGGTTTGTCGGGCATCCATTCTTGGAGGGGTGTCAGGATCACATAGTGTGACAGGCAGGACCTCCCTAAGGGTGTGACAGACAACACTAGAGTTAGGGTTAGGTCATGACGACCATTTTCTCGATCATGGGCGTCACGACTAGCACTCTAGAAAACCAACTCACACAGAGGTCTTCATGGTCATGACGGGCTAGCAAGGTGTATCGGCCTAGCCCCATCTACAGGCATGACGAGTAGCAATAATCAAACTTATCAGTTGGCAACACATAGATCTAAATGCCTCTAGGGAATGATGGGTTAACTTCTCATCAAGGAATGTCGGCCTAACCATTCATATCGGTTTGGGCACCCTCTAGGGCATGACAGTTTAAACAATCACAAGCTACTTAACATATAAGAGGTACACGATCTAATGAAGAAGAACAACTTAAGCATATAAAGAGTGATAATAACAAAGGAGGTTATTATAACCCACCTCAAGAAGGTATCCATCAAGAGTCCAAGTTTCCATGATCAAGGATCCAAAGCACACATACCTCAACTTGAATATGATCCATCAAGAGTCCCAACTTGATTTTGACATCACCTCAAGAAAGAATAAGAAGATGCCATGGTTATGGTAGCTTAAGAAGAAAGGAAAGAAGAAGAGAAAACCACGTACTAGTCAACCTTCATCCAAGGTATGATCCATGGCTGAGAGAAGAGGAAGAAGATAAAGAAGAGAGCTCAAAGAATGGCCATCAAAGAAACATAACTTACCAAGATGGAAGTTGAACCAATAATCACCATGAGCAAGGAAATTGACCTCTCAAGCTCCATGGGGATTCCTCTAGATAAATAAGCTCCCAAGCTCATCCACCAAGAGGAGAGGAACAATGATGGATGAAAGGGTTTACTTGAGTGAAGAATGAGTGGGTTAGATACTTGAGGGAAGAAAGAGAGATCAAAGGAGAGGTGTCATCACCTTAGGAGCTTAGGTGACACTTGTCCACGAGAAAGGAACCACATGCAACAAAATGTAAGACATGGTGATAAGATCTAGGCTAGATATCATCCTCTAGGTCTCCGTACAAGATCATGGCCAATATTCCAAAGCTCTACACCCTTCACAAACTGATATGGCAAAACCCAACATACTCACAAACTGATAGAGCATACTCCATACACTCACAAATCGATAGGAACAACCCCACACACTCACAAATAGATAGAGCACCACCATAAACACTTAAAAAACCAATATGGTACAACCCTACACACCCACAAACCGATAGGCAACCTCTCCAAGGTTCTCTAACCTGAGATAGCCCATCTATGAGCAAAAACATACCTCACTCATGTGCTCGATATATCACCAAAGATGTTGCTACACAAGCAAGGTCCAAACAAAGTGCCCACCTCTTCATCTACCCTTTAGATGATTACAAGAGAGGGAGGGAACACTCTATAGGTGGTAGATTGCATATAAGCCCTTCACTTTGGGTAAATTGCAATTTACACCAAAACTAGCACATAAAACACAAGCATCAACCATACAAGTTCAACTTGGAACTTAGGATTTCCACAAGGTGCCCCATAGCAACATTATCTCTCTTATTTTTCATAAGCAGTAAGAACACACTAATCATGTGACAAATTGCAAGATAACCCTTCATCTTTGGTAAATTGCACATTGGTCCATAACAAGCAAACATTACTCAAACAACATTCAAATAGGACCAAACTTGAAACATAAGCATGTCACATGATAAAAAAATACCTCAAAGGATTAGATTAAATTTCTAAAAAACTTAATAAAAACAAATAGGGTTATCCCAAAACCCAGGTCAAGGCCCTTACAAATTGTCTAAATAATTATGTTACTCAATGACATATGTCTTCAGGTTTAGGACATGGACAATGAGATCATATGCATGATAAGAGTACACACATTCTTGATATGCCCTAGATGGATTTTACTGTGGAAGCAAAATAGACAACAATATTACACAAGACTAGAATGTGTGTTGGTTGATGAAAAAATCTAATCATTCATGATATGTGATATCAAAACAAACACATAGGTACTTGTTAGAGAATAATGTATCGAGCAAACCCTCCATGAGAGTGATACACGGAGACCATGGAATGGTAGTTATATTAAGCTCTCATAGTGATATTGGTGATTGTGGTTCTTAGACCTCAAGTCATTACACTCATAACATGTCGTTCAATGTATTTTAACACCATCCAATGTGACCTTAAATAAGGGTTGGCATAAAGGTGATGCTTGAGTACATTGTATTACATGGGGATTGACTGTGAGTGATTTGGATGGAATTCATCCCTCCTACTAGGGATAATATCCTGGCCTCTCGATAAGAGATTTTGAGAAATGCATGGACATGCTCATGTGAGTCAATATGTGATATTGACATGATGTGTATCTCAACAATCTACTCTAGTTCAAGAAACACGAATTGAATATTGAGAGGATGAGAATTCTATGCCTCGAGTTCAATCTAGATATCATGATAAAGGAACTATACGATCACAATAACACTGATCACATTTTTTAGGTTGAAGTTGTTCTCCAACTTTTGAATTACTTGGGGGGGGGGTAATGATGTGTTTCTAGATACCACTCATTGCTTGTGATGTCATAAATTGGTTAGGGACATTCTGTGCCAAAGTAACTTGGGACCTATAGGGTCACACACATAGGCTACTCATGTGTAGCCACATAGTAACTTGATGTTTGACTTGATTACTATAGTGTTCAGGTATTCAATTTAAATAATATTGGCTAAAAAGTTGGCTAACTGGGATGTGAGTCGACCGACTCAAATGTTGAGTCGATCAACTAAAGTGTCAAGTCAATTTAAATAACATTGTATGAACTAGAAAATGGATTGACTGATTGAGTGTCTGAATCAATCAATTCAACATATCAATCATCCGGTTCAATGATCAATGAGATTTGATCAAGGATTGATGCTGACGTTATGTTGGGCATTAATCGCCAATAAGTTTGCAAATAGGAAATATAGTGAATAGACTGATTCATGTGTTGAACCGATTGATTCACATGTGAGTTGACTGACTCATGGTTTGTAGTAGCCAAAATTTCATGAAAATTTATCTATTTGACTCCCAGTTGATATGGAAAACTTGACCCTAACCCTCCTATAAATAGAGGGGTATTCAAGGATTATATAATACATAACAATAAACTCTGACAAGTGTTATCCTCTCATAGTTATGGTAACTAGATAGCCCTATCAAGTCTTACCCATAAAAGGGAGAGACGAAAAGGGAGATACAATAAGGGAGAGAAATTAAACTCTAGCACATCAACGTTCAAAGGGAAAACTCCTACATGTTGGCTCTAGTAGCACAACACAGAGTTCCCAATGGTCCCCGTAGAATATGTAGAGGCATGGAGGCCGTTTCCGCCATGCTAAGAGGACAAAAACCACCACTGTCTGTGGTGTTGCACTAGGAGGCTGCCATCGACAATTGTCTACGTGCATCTTGTAAAGAGTGCACATCACCAAGCAAGAGTAGAAGTTCAACTTGCTCCAGGACCACATATACCTCTTGTTACCCGCTTTTCTAGATACATCGTTGTTGCAATCTTCTAGCAAGGAATTGGGACAAGATTTTTGTTTCTGTTGCCTTCTCTCCCGTCCCTATTACCCAACAATAGGTTCACAATTGAGGTTAAACATTATGTCGACCAGCCTACTGGAGTGGATAGTTACACAATTAAATCATCCTACCTAACTAGAAATAACATTGGTTCTAGAAATCAAATGGGTTCTTGAGGGTCATCCCTTACCATAAGGAACCTCAAAACATAACAAAAAAATGACACAAACATATAAATTTTTATATATTAGGAGTGGCCACTCTATTCTACCTCAAACATTCAAAAGCCAAAGATGTTATGAAAGAGGTTTATGAAGGAATTTTTGGTAATCACTTGGGCAGTATTACCATATCTAAATGCATATAAATCCTTGGTTAATAGTAGAGTACAATGAAAATAAACTATACACAATATTTTTGTGAATGCCAAAGTCCCAGCTGTAGATTAGCTACATTCACTCACCACTGACACACCCACACTACAAGGTCATGTCATAACTATTTGAGTTTTAAGGACTTGACAAGATCTAAAATATCCATAAAAAATCCTCTGATGGAAAATGCTTCATTTTAACTATTGTGGATTACTTGATTAAGTGAGTAGAAGTTCTCTCAATCTCTATCACATCATCCTAAAATGATATCAAGCTATTGTATCATCACTTGGTATCATATTCCTAATGAAATTATCTTTTAAAGAAAAATCAATCCTGAGGCAAAATTTTTACACGAGTACCATGATTCTTTCAGCATCAAGAACCATATGTATTATCATTATCAACCTCAGATGAACCAACACTTGAAGCATCCTACACCAATCTCATCAAGATAACTTTGAGGAGAATATTGCATCCACATGAGAATTGTATGAACAAATACTGATGGCCTTGTAGTAATATATGATTTCAATCCCTAGACTGAAAAGTACAACTACTTACTCCCTCACCTAGGGGACTGAAGTCATTCTACTAGTATAGACTGATATCCCTTCATTTCACATACTCTAAAATCCAGTTATCCCAATAGCATATTGGGCTAATTATACATACTCAATGCAATGGATTAACTATAAATTCATATACTACAACATGTCTAGTGTAACCTTGATCTTTTTCTAAATAGATACACCTCTTTGACTTCCAAAAAGGATATCTTGTGTTATGAATGTAACTCAGTCCCATAAGATAGCTCAACACATTTCAGTGTCCACTATATATTAAGATGAAGGGAATCTAGACATGTTTCTTCATTTTGATTTTAAAATTTTGATATATTTTAATACCTAATTAATGTTTCGAACATTACTTAATATGATTTCACCCAACCCAAATTACTAATTTCACCACTAACCTAAAATCCAGTATTTAGTTTCTCGACTCCATCAAGATCGAACTCACTACCATGTAGGCTAGTATCAGGTTTCTTCATGAACTCATCAATTTGTATCTACCTTCATTTGATTTGGCAAGTCCCAAAATATACTACTTAAGGAGGTCATGGTCTTCATTATAGAAAAGGAATTATTTATATATATAATAATATCCCAATGTCCTAGACCACCTTATTATACTAATATGTTATTAACTATAAGACAATGCATTAAAATAGTATGCAATTATCAATTAATTTATTACCAGGTATTACATGGTGACATGAATAATATACTACAATCTTCCAAAGTAAAATAAAGGATTAGACCCAATTTGAATTCCTTAACCAACCTCCAAATTGATATTTATGCTGCATTGACAAAACATATGAACTATGTCATGCCCTAAGGTTTGTTCATTAAATGATAATACTTTATGGTAGAACTTAATTTAAAGTCATTTAGGTACATGATAAATCAATTTATTCATAGTAAGTTTTGGATACCAAAAGCATTCAATATGGAAAATTTCATGTTCATGACCTCTCTCATTTTATTCATGATATTTCCTACTTTATCATTGAAGTAGATCATATATAGTTCTTTGAGGCTAGTCTATGCCTGGTGGTTTTATCCAGGAATTTTGAGGAAGAATTTTGCAAACTTGTTAGTTAAATAATGAGCTTTTCTTTTTGACATTAGTAATCAGAGTGGCCTCAAACTTGGCTCTTTTCCTCTTGATGGTTTTATTAGAGGCCTGTATTTGGGTGGTTAGTTAATAGGATCTTTAAAGAGTGCATTCTCCATGAGTCATTAATGATATCAAACTACTTACATTTATTTTCATAGGCTCCTTGATAACCTCAAAGGATTGCTAACAACTCTCCTTCAAGTGGATCTCTATTGAGCATATTTAGTAGTGCCATTCTTCTGCCAACTCCATGTTCATTACTCAGAATAAAGCTAGTGATTTGAACATTAAGGTGGGGTTCAATTGTAATGTTAACAATTGCATGAATCCAACCATAATGAGGAGGTTTATGAAGTTTCTGCACACTATATCGTTGAGTTATTTGTTGTCAAAACCTCTTTTTTGATCAGTAATAATGCCAAACATTAGAGGGATACCCAAAACCTAAACCCATATTGTGAAGCAAAACAATTAGTTCTCAACAACACGACTATCACACTACATGAAGAGCACACATAATTTTGTTACCCTTTTCCCATTCTCACAAAACCTCATTAACAATGTCACACTATCACAAGAACTTATTCAACTCCATTAAAACCAAAATCAAAATTTTGTTACTCATATACAATTAAATCTACTTCAATTACATGTACATGAAAGAACAAAGTCAGTATACTATCCAACTCGGAAAAGAGACTGTACATGGACATTGTATTCTATCTAGTTTTTCCTTCTATTTATATCTTCTTTGTCACAAACTCTTTGCTGGATAACATTATACCTAAAAACACTGGAAATAACTTCATGAGGCTCATATAGAACCCCGATAAGTGGATACCTATCACTCAATATGAGTACATACATCATCATTAAATTATTTTGTTTTCCAAGTGTTGACCTTGGGGGAAATGCACAGTGTTCAGGGCACCTAACTCGATGTGTAATCATTTCACTTGTTATTAAGATATTTTACTCATCTTAAAAGAATTCAAAACATCATGTATAATATGTATGTATTCTCACATAACTAGAATAGAATGTAACATATTAGTTTATCAAAAAGAGAATGCTAAAATCAAGAAGCACAACAAATGTGTATTTTGCAACACATATGATTCTTTCCATTTTCCACATCATCTCATAGTAGTCATCATCAATGGGCTTTCAATCTGAAACATAATATCATTATCCAACATTTACCCTCATAAGGATTTGTCATTATCAGTGGGCTTTCAGCCTGAGACATAGTCTCATTGTCCATCAGTTACCCTAAATAGGGTTTCTCAGAAGTAATCACTGCATATTAATTCAATCTCAACATTTCTTACCCATTCATTTCATATCAAAATTCTCATCAAGTATTAGCAGAGACATTAGAACTAGAAACAATATAAGCATATAAAGATCTCATGTCACTCATCATTCTCAAAACAAGCTTTTAATGTAAATATACTTATTTTATTCAATTTAATGAGTAAACCGCACATGAATGTGGGTCCTATTATACAAGCTACATAACAATGAATTGGGAAGGATGATTAGATATTATGTCATAAGAAGATGTAACCTAATCCATTCTTTTAAGCTAAAGTGAGTAGTACTATAAGGACATAATGATCTCTATTAATTAAAATAATGTCATTGGAAGTCAATGACATGGTACACTCATCTAGTTACACTAAAGGATATGGACAATAATGAAGTGAATGGTGATGACAAGTTTAAATTGAAATTACTAAAATGGGTATGATAAAATATATAGTTTATTTATTTTAATTACATGTGGGTTGACCTAAACTGAATGAAGTACACTAAAATCATGTTATGAAGAAATTCAATGAGAGAGAAAATTTATGCATTTAGTAAATTTAGAATGTTTTGATTATAGTAGTAGTGATCATGTTATCTAAAAAGTTAGGACTAGTGATTATTAAATAACGGAAAAATGAAGAAATTTAATAATTGGACCTAAGAACCTAACCCTAACCCTAATGTGGAGAGATACATGAATCTAACAGATAATTCTCTTGTAGGAGATTTTAGAGAATTTACATAAATATAGTATAATTCAACTACAAGATGAAGTCTAAGGATGTGGATTGATTGATAAAAAATACATGTTTGGAATGTAGTTGTATGTTAGGATACTTGTATTCTAAAATGACCTTCTCTAATGGATTGGTGTCCAGGGTCTATCTTAGGGTGGCTGGATAAACCCTAAGATAGTGATGGTGAGTCATTGACATGAGAATTAGGTGTGGCAACTTCTACTTGGTGATGTACAAGCCAAGTAGTTTCAGGGAAAATGAATAAAAGATGACAAGCTGTGTAGAATATGATTTGAATGTTTGTTACATTACTTGTGCTGCTAGTTGATAATTTAACATTGTTTATTATACTCCTTGTTGTGGAAAATAATAATTTGTTACAGATATAATTTGTTTCATATTATGATATGTATTTTTGACAATAGTAAATGTTGGGATTTATATCCAGTATGAATATGATTTGGACTTCTTATAATTTGATTTTTACATCCACTCTGAATATGATTTGGATTGTTTTCCATTTGATGGAACTATTTGGTAGACATGTCTTATGTGTACTTCAACTTTTAGACTGCATGATGTGTTCCTGGTCTGGCTGGTCGAGTGTTACAAAGATGATGTTATTGTTATGTATTGATTCAAAATATTTAGATCTTGACATGTTACTCATGCAGAAGAATTGTAAATCTGAATTAAGAAGTATCTACTGATGTGTTCAAAGACATGCTCTAAAATTGGTTCTAAAGTTATGTTTGGTTTAAGTGGTTAGCTTATCTATTTCATTAGATTATCATTATAAATTGGATTCCACTAGATGCTAGAACTATCAACTAGATTTTTCAATATATGTATGATTCTTTTAAGTTCTATCAATTCTGAAGTCATACTAAAATAGATTCATTAGGATTAGATCATATTCATAAGACTCACCATATTCAATTTAAGTATTAATAACTGCAATTCAACATTTCATCATATTTATAACATTATATACAAGTTCTAGCTTTACCACTCATATTGATATAAATACTAAACTTCTGATGTTTTGAAGAATTCATTCTTAGTTCAAAATATTATAAGAATCATATCATTTAGTAACCCATCATGATGAACATGGGTTCATTAGGGTTATTCACACTCATGGAAACCCTAGTTTGCATTTCCACATATTTTATTCATCAGTCATAAGTATACATTGATTCATTAGCTCATTTGTGTTAATACCTCAAAGAAAACCCTAAATAGGGAAAATCACCACCTCATATTGATCCTTTTGTATATATCATATTAAATTTTAGTAAGATTCAATAATAACATGTATAATTAATTCCAATACAATTCAAGTATGATTCTATACATGTCGATTCAATTCCCAAGCATATCGAGCATTGGGCTGATTTTCAGGCAATATTCACATGAAACAACATAGTCCTCTATCCATAGAATTTTCCATGGAACTTCAATCAATATATTAGGAACTAAGCAAGTTCAATTCAACGAGAAATAATCTAAATCAATAGAATTTTATTCTCTAATATCTTTCCAAATTAATACCCAATCACATACAAATACAAGCAAGTTTTCTGATTATTTTATCTGGATAGAATTAGCTTTTCAACATGAATACAGAGCCTAAGAGGGAGATAAAAACTCACCTAAGTGAAAAGCACCTTAAAAACGTAGGTCATGCACCGAATTTCTAGAAATCCAGTCAAACTCTAGTAGCTAAATCCATGTCTTCCTCCTCTCAACTCAGAAACCCTAGAAAATCCAATCAAACTCTAGAAACTAAATCTATGTCTTCCTCCTCTCAACTTGGAAACCCTAGAAATGAAGAATAGGAGGGAATGACTGAGATAAGAGGGAGATTTTATGTCATTTTGAATCAAATCAGGGTAGGGACATAATATTGATGTGTGAGAGAAGATTCACCATGAAAGACTATGCAAAGAAGCTAAACTTATTCTCTGATGGTGAAACCCTAGGTCAACATCTCCACCACTTTCTTCTCTCAAGACCCAATATCTCCTCTCTATCTAGAATTTCGTTTATCTAACATTAATGATGAAATATGTGAGATCCTTGTATGCTAGTTTACTCATATAGTTCATTTAAGATACTTGGGTCAATTCTTCACACTTTTTTTATTTCAACTAAATTTTCTGTCATAAAAATGTTACTGCAAATGATTTACTTAACCAGTCAAACCTCCTCCAAAAATTGTAGAACTTTATCACGTTGTATGAGATGGAATTTTAGAGCTTCTCTTGAAATTTCAAATCATTTAGAGTTACAAATAAATAAATAAAAACCAAATACTACACTGCTATATTGCAGTCTACGTCATGGTCGGTCGAGTTGTCACTAAAAAGAAACTTGGACCACATCACATTCTGTAAAAGTGAAACGTCACTGAAAAAATTATGAATATTTAAATGGATGTCTAAAATGGAAAATTTCAACTAAATGTAAAATATAAGATCAATTGGATGTACCAATGAAAAGATAAAATTCAAATACCAGACTGCTATAGTTCAGCCTGAATACATGGTCGACTGAGTTTGTCTTGGGGTAACTTGACTGACAAACAGGTAATCAAACATTCAAAAATCTAATATTTTTTAAGAATTCTTAAATTTGAGTTAGTCACAAAATTATCAACTGAATCTGAGTTGCATATGAAATACTAAAAATCATTTAGTGCACTATTATACTTATAAATTTCTTTATTAAATTGCTACAAAAAGCCTAATTTTTACCGATTAGGGTTTTAAATTCTCATACACTAATTATTTGAAATAAAAACATATTTAGAGTTTCTAATTATGTTAAAAGAATCATTATAGACTATCATAATTAACAAACTTTAAACAATAATTAATCTTATTAACCATGCAATTATCCAAGTAAACCCTAATTAGATGACTAATTTGAAAAGGGGTCTTTACATTTGTGGTTTTCAAGGGCTTCCAAGAATTTATTATATCCTTTGAGTTTGATCGTATATCCACTGCAATGTTAGGCATCAAACACAGATACTACTAGAACATAGACAGACCTAAGACTTATAGTTGGCTTCAAAAAATGTGGTACACCATCTAGTGTTACTACCGTCTTTTTTCAACTTTTCGATCCTGCAACCTTTTGTTCATACATCAACACTTATACCAACTGGGTGTCACATATTTGGCATCTCTTTTCAAGTTTATTGTAAGCCATTCTTTGATGTCATTTGTGTTGAATAAATATTTTGGTTCATGATCTTTCAATGTGCCACAAAGAGGTGATTCTTGGACAATCCCTCAAAGCATGTTGACATGTTTTATTCTACGGATTACACCATTGGGATGAACTGTCTAAACTCATGTTACTCTTCATCCTCAATATGTTTGTGAGGATTGTATTATGTTCTGGAGTCCAAAGGAAAGTTTTAATTCATTGTGGGAGTCTTTGATTCCATGTCAGGTACCATCTCTCTTCTGAATTTCTGCTTCTAGGTTCTAAGATAGTTTTGTATGCTTATTTGATATAGAACAACATGAGTGTGAACTTATATATCTCAATTTAGTAGATCAATTTCCATGTAACTGAGTACTCCTTCTATATTTTTCCTTTAATAAAGACTTCCATGTTGTATCTTTTTCCCCATAAACTTCCATGTGGTTTTGGATAGAACATCTTCATTCAAATCCTTGTTGACCATATTCTCAGACCACCTTTATAAGAAGGTGTGATAATATCACTCTAGGAAATGAGGTGCCTTTTGGGTTTCTATAGACTCCCTCTGCATATAAACTTCCCAATAATGTGATCCATTTTATCTCAAATGTGTAAACCATCTTTGCTAATTGCATCTGGTGTGTTTCCTTCATGGTAAGGACATATAATGCAAGTGTAGTCCCACCTGCAAGTGAGAGTTTTCTTTTGGCCCAAGAGTTTACCTTCCCTAAAACCTATTTTTAAGCTCCAGATGCGAGGTCTTTGAATTCTCTTTATGTACAATGGGAACTCCAAGTTTTTTTTCAATGTCGTTTACCTGATGTATTCTTAGTCTTCTACTAGTTGATTAGCAAGTTGATGGTGGTGTATTTATTTTTGTTTCTACTCTTTGAAATTTCAAATTTGTGGAGACATTTGATCACACCTTGATTGGGTGATGGGAGCCTATCCAAATAAGACTATATCATATGTAAAGCAAATATTTGTGAACTAGATCTTCTTCCTTTAGAATATAGTGGGTATTCATTGACCTTATCTATCCCCTTTAAATTTCTTGACTCATGAAGTCTATGCATAATAGAAATATGTATGGATAGAGAAGGTACTCCTATGGGACACTCCTTGATGATTTACATGGAGGTATTGAATACAATTCTAGACAACCATTGATTGTCCCTATGTGATAACCTACATAATAATATCAACAATGTTAGAAGGGATGATCATGCAATATAGTGTACCTTGAATAACGTCCCATATTATCATGTTATATGCTTTATATAGGTCTAATTTGATATCCATAGATCATTTCTCCGAGTTCAATTTCTCATTAGAATGGAATATTTTGTATTCTTGTGATGCTTAAACTTTCAATTATTTCTTATGCATGATATTAAATGTGTATAACACCGTGTCAATATTATGTGTCAGGAATTCATGCTTCCGCTCCTGTATATGTGTATCAAATTTGTGGCGTTATAACTTGTTATCAGAGTACAAGGATAATTTGTCTCAAGACACTCTCAAACTTCTTAATTAGTTTTTACGTCCTTTTAGGTACACAAGATTATATTCTACTTATGCTTCCTATATTGAAGAAACAAAGTCAAGAGGTTAGACGAGACATGTGTTTATTTGAGGAATGGTTAAGGTACAAAACCAAAGAAAGGGAACTCAAATCTTGAGGTTCACACATGATAGGATATGTCTTCAGGTAAAATGTCTAACTATTCTAGATCTTATGTATTAAATGTCACATGTGATATGTCCTCTTTTGTTCTCAATGGTTAGTGCACCAATTGAGGGTGGTAGAGGTGATGTCATGAGCATTAAGACTAATTGTGTGTCTCCTCTTGGCATATTAGTGCATATGGTATGAGACATGTGAGCCATTGTGTTGATGGGGAGTTTCATAATGAGGTCGGACACTGTTGGATATGTGCTTGATCAGCACATATCTAGGGATGCAATAAATATGGGTAATACTCAAGACCTAAATTGTATAGTCACCTAAACCTAAAACATAGTTAGTGAAAAGCCATCATTCATTCTAATGTTAATACATCTATGATTAAGTTATAAGTATCAAGAAAGTTAACAGGAGAATTTTAAGAAAGTGATGTAAATTAAGTGATTCTTCAAGGTAAATGATCACTTTGGTGTGATGAAATCTTTGGAGCAATGGTTACTCTGGTGCAATGAGCTCTTTAGGACAATGACCACTTAGGTGCAATGAGCTCTTGGGAGAAATAATAACTTTGGTACAATGAGCTGTCGAGGCTGAAATCATCAGATGGAGGAGACTTCATCTCCTTCTTTCGATCTTCTCATGTGTCCAAGTGCTGAAACTAGTAACAAAATTCCTTGATATCCATCTCCCTCTCTCCCCACAACTCCAAGTTTTCTCACCAGAATATGTCTCATGAGGTTTTTCTATGCACATTGGCACCCTACTCAAACCCTGATTCCCATCGAAACAAAAACACCCAAACTACATTCCTTTCTCCAGTCGACACAACTATCAACTTTATGATCATGTAAGAAGCACACACGCTCCAAGAGACCCATAAAGACTAACCGGCAACAAAGATACCCTTATCCACTTCTAATTCTTCAAAGTTGATCTAAGGTTGCACCACTGACTCAATCTTCTTCTTTGTCAGCAACAAGTTCAAGCTAGGATATTCGACCATCCCCTTCAAATTAACTCCATCATAAGCTTCTATTCCTCATGTTATTTCATTTTATCATGGATTTAGGTGATACATTTATCCTAGTGGATTTCCAATTTGACTTGTTGAGAAGTTGATGACGAGTTTCGTTGGGCCTTCTCAACCATGGTTTTCTTGTGAAACCATTTAACTTAGTTCTGGTAGGCTCCTCTGAAACTAAAGGTATACTTGTCTTAGTTTTTCACCACTACAATTTATCCTTCCCACTTTTGAAATGACAAATATGATTACCATAAACTAATATTGTGTCCCAATTTGTGATGGCTCATGTGCATTACCAGTTGCTTAGTTACCTTCAGTGTGCCATGACAGACTCAATAGTCTCATTCTTGGTGTTGTTTTTTCCCTGAATCAATGTTGTGTTTTTACTAGTTTCCAATCATGCCAACAAGGTGGAAGTGATACTCCTTGGAACCCCGGATATGTAAGATGGATCCTCAAGACCACCAAAGCATTTCTTTTCTAGTGGAAGTCCTCTCCTTCCCTCTAGACACCTTTCCTCTTACATTTTGAGTTTGGATTGAGATCACAGAACTCCAATCAAGCTTGTTACATCATGAACAAATAAGAGAAGGATAGATTGTTATTTTTACATTTGTGCCCTCCCCCTATCTATTGATATTCCATAACCCTAATGGGTAATTGTAACATACTGAGATTTGGATATCTTGACTTTAGAGACTCTGATTCCTGGGATAGGATGACAGTATGCTCATATAATTAGAATTGACTAAACAAGGTTACGATTATACTCTGACATGATTGTTTGTATCCTAATGAACTTAAAATTAGTAACTCACATGTTAACCCTAATTATAGAGAAATGGGATCCTAACCATTCCATGAACCTACAAACCTAATGTGATGTTGAATGAGATATATGGAATCTAACCTGGACATCATACATATTGATGAGGTGTATGTGATGTTGACCTAAATCCTAAGTTGTAATCGTCCAATCCTAATATATGCGTCCTTGATGACAATTATGATACATTAGTGACATTAGGTTCTCTAATCCCATAATCATGATTTTTCATGTAAATCAGTTCATCAATGTGTAATCTATTTCACCTTGTTCACCAATACACACATAATGAGCCAAATATCGCTAAGAAGTAATTTTATTTACACAAATGTGCAACAATGGCCAATGTGGGGTTAAATGTGCATAATTTCTAATAGTAAGGGAATAATTTTGAGTAATTAATTTATTTGGACAATAATGTCACTAAATTATATAATGTGACAATAATTGGATACTCAGTGTAAGTGGGAGTTATTAATTTGTCACTATTTAAGTTAATGTGACATATATGAACTTAATGATAAATATAATCAAATAAGTTATTTCGTGTGAGGTAATCTAGAATAAACCCTATCATAATAGTATGAGGTCATTGGAACTCTAAATACTAAACCTATGGTAATATATAATAATAGATAATGATATATTTGAATTTAACCCCAATTGCACTAAAACTCATGCCAAATATTATGAAACCTAAATATAAGCCCAAAATTAGTTTCTTTAGGTCCTAATTAGTCTAGGTACAAATTTTCAACCTATTTGGATAATAACAAACACTAATTAAAGAAGATGATAATCGAGTATGTAATCCTAATGTAAATCTTACTATATGATTTAGTGGATTTAAATCACAACTCTTGTCACACGTCTGATTTCTTGGACTTACAAAGTTTCTCTATCACACACCTGGATTTATTCACAACCATCCCTTTTGCATCTAAGGGTGGTTGGCTTTTCTCCTACCTCGAGTCCAGGAGCCGTTGGACTTCCACAGTAGCCAAATTTCTTTCCTCAGGCTATCTCTCTCTTCTCTCCTTTGCGCTATGGACTGGTTTGCTTTTTAGATTCCACACACATTTCTAAATCCAGAGATCCCTATCACCAATGGGTTTCATGCCATAGGGAGTTCTCACTAATTTATGATTCCTCAACTCCCATGTTTCTAAATACCGTTGGGTTTAACCTCTCTTCTAGGACCGTGAACCTATAAATAAAGCTTCTTTGATCTCCACTCAACCCACATGGATGTTTTTCTAGATTTTTATTGATCACTAATCGATCCATCATAAAGTATCACAATCTGTCTACATGCTTGGCTCGCCTAGATCTCTCCAACATGTCTAGAATGACCCTGACTGGTCTTCAACCACATTATATGTTCCTTGACCCTCAAAGAGGCTTTTTGAATCCTTGATTCTGGTTACTAAGGTACTTCCCCAATTTCCCTCTTTTCAATTCCTCATTCTGTAGTATAGAATTTTGGATAAGTTTTGATGGTCTAATTAGGTATCTGAGTTATCTTTCTTGCCATTGATCTTTCTTGAGGTTGCGTCTCTTCCTAGTTGTTCCCGGTTCTCAGTGTTGCTTGATTTCTATTTCCTTGTCAAATCGATAATGATAGAAGTCATAGATGGGCTTCTACGGTGTCTCTAGGTCCCTAATCAGTCTCGTTGAGATTGCTGGAGCCTAACGGATGTAATGTTACTTTCTCCAAGGTGTTTTTGTGATCACAGATTGGATCAGGTTCATTTATTGTCATGCAATAGGCTGTTTGTTTTTGTCTCACAGATGAAACAAAATGAAACAGATTGATTTACTCTTTATTTCTTAGTTCCTATAGTTTTCTTTTATATGCACCCTACATGGTGAAGAACAATGATAAACATGAATATTGTAATAGGTATATTTTTATCTTCTAATTATAAAAAATAGATTTTTATCTTCTGCTTCTACACTTTTAGTACTTTATACATTACATACTTGAATTATCATTATCAAATTTTGCAAAAAATTACTTGTGTTAATTAGCATTGGATGGTTTTATATTATTTCATATTGAGTAAGCGAGTGGCTACCCTCTCGGGTCCCACTCCTTACAGTAATATTGTCCTCTAGACACATGTTTTGATTATTACCATGTTGATTTGAGTTAGGTTATTTGACAACAATACCCTATCATGCAACCTAGTTTAAGCCCATAATGTGAAGGTACAATGGTCTTTCTAAATGTGCTTTACTCAATTTCCTAAAATGACTTTTATTGATTTTCCTCACTTCATATTGTTTAGATTGTATTCAATCTTAGATCATTCATAAGAATTTCTATGGCGATTAGATGATAATGACCTATATGTGAAAGTTGATCAAATTTTTGAGATCTATCAAATGGTCAAGGTATCAGACACAAATTCCCAAACTACATATTGAAAGCCTTAAAATCATAGTAATAATCATGAAAATTAATGCACTCATATGTTGGACATGAGGTTTTGGGTTATGCTCAGGATCCAAGCTACATTAGAGTCCTTCCTTAGACTCAGGTGGGTGGTCATGCACATTGCATTATATTAGGGTTTTAGGGTTTTATAGTATTTACTTATCTACTCATGACAATTCATTTAGAGTAAAATAATGTTATTACTCAGTTTATGCTTATGTAAAATCATGCACATGCTAAGAATTTATATTTTATACTATTTTAATGGTTATTCTTTTCAAGTGAAATATTATGCATTACTGCCATGTTAACGAATCAAGAGATTATAATGGTTATTCTTTCAAAGTGAAATAGTATGCATGACTGCCATGTTAATGAATCAAGAGATCAAGATAATCATGTTTAATGAATTAAGAAATCATGTTATGTTAATATAGTACTCTCAGATTATGTTATGTGATCATTAAACAACGTTGTGAGATTTGTGGGAGCATTATGTGAGCCTTACATGCCTTTTGTGAGCCTTAATCGACCTTATGTGAGCCTTCACCAGCCTTATGAGAACTGTGGGTGAAATAATGATAGTGACTATATAAGCTCAAGTGAAAATCCAGTATATTATGAAAACATGTCAAGTTAATAAAATTCTCACATAATTATGTTAACCATTTTATGAAAATAAGTTTCCAAGTATTTCATGTCATTTCAATTATATACTATTATTTCAGATTATAACTACTCAATGGAACTCACATAGTTTTTTATGTCGCTTTGCATGGATGTGGACTAGATTTCCATAGGCGGTGAGAAGAAGAGAATTAGAATACCATCCTAAGGACAAGGAGGACTTAGTGAAGGACTAGGAGTGCCTAGGTGGGGTGCCTTTATCCACATCATGTTTTATACATGTCTTAAGTGTGTTTTTTCATGTTTAGATTTTTGGAAAATGTTAGTATATGTATTAAATTCTCCACCTTATGTAAACATATGAGAATGAGAAATATTTTGTGTTCCTATTATGTTTAAAATTTCATTTATTTATCACAAATGATATTCAATGTTTGAGATACCATTGTAAGTATTATGACTCAGGAATTGATGCTACTTCTCATGTGAATGTGTATTAAATTTGGGGTGTTATAGGTTTCTTGTAGAGAAGACCTCTTCTAGGTGCAATTTTTAGATAGTGTAGGATACATTGTACCTAACTTGAGTGGAATGCAAGAGGCTTATACATGTGTCGATTAATAATACTAACATCAAAGGCAATATTTGATATGGTAATTGTAATATAGAGGAGTTTCCAAACATGTATTGATATGGTCCGAGATCATAAACTGATTTCCCCTCAAATAAGACTTCATTGTGATAGTCCATAGGTGAAGAAATAGGCTTAGACGTCAGCATATCAAATTCTTTCAAGAGATCGAGGTAGCTTTTATTGACATAAATAAGTTCCCTGATGAGAATGCATCATTTCTATGCCCAAGAAGTAGCAAAATTGTTGTATATCCTTGGTATGAAAATGTCACTAGAATGCTTGTTTCAATCTAAAATCCCATGGGCATTACTTCCACTAATAGCAATATCATCAACAAAGACAACAAATATTATGGTTCCATCTTGAGAATAATTAAAGAATATACTATGATCATAGATGATATGGAAAAACCCAAGTTAGCAAAAACTCCATTAAAGTTTTCTAAACTAAGCCCGTCGTGATTGCTTGCGACCTTACAAAGAGCATTTGAGATGAAAAACCCTTTGTGAAGACCCCCCCTGAGTCCAAAACCTAGAGTTATTTCATATATACTTCATGCACTAAATCACCATATGTTTGGGATAGTACTTTGGTAACAAGTCGATAATCAAGTAGCCCCACTGATCCATCTAAACTAGAGAAGCCTACAATCGACATTATTTTTGTTTGGAAGATGAGGGGACAAGATCCCAAGTTTTGTTCTCACACAACACTATCATTTCCTTGAGCATCACAAATTTCCAAATGGGGCACTAAAGGGCCTCATGATGGTTTTTTGGAATCTGGATAGAGTTCACTTGTTGCACAATGGATGTTGTAGTACATGAAATCTTGGATAGGCAACATGTCTGAGATATAGAGTAGAAAAAAGTGAAAGAGTGTATACCTTTTTACAGAGCCATAGGACAATCTATATCCTCAGATGTAAATATTGATATTGGGTCCTATGTCAAAGGAGGAGGAATGACATGATGACGTGGGATGGGTTCATGATCCACTAGGTCAAAAAGATGAAGCTCAACAAATTAGTTGGAGGTTGAGGTTGAGGCATAGAGGATGCCGATATAGAATCAACAAACATCATACTTACAAAAAGTGATGTTAGCAGAGGGAACAAGTTTATTTTGTTTTGGGTCAAAGTCATGCAAAAAATAAGTACACTACACCCAAAAACACACAAAGGAAGATGAAAACCATTTGCGGGGGAAAAAACCAAAAAGTGGGTCTTGTTCCAAAGAATATAAGATGATTGTCGAATGATAAGGTAGTCAGTCATAATAAAGTCTCATACTAATAAGGCTTACATATACCCTAAAACTTATAGATATCAAGTAATTGACAACTTCTACGTTCTACGACCCCATCTTGTTGTGGGTTGTGGGCCTAGGAACGTTGATGGATGGTTCTAGTTCTAGAGCAATACCAAGACACCTGAGTTGAAACATATTATAAAGCATTATCAGTCTAAAATATTATAATGGAATTATTAAATTATGTCATAATCATTTAATGAAAATCATGAAAAACACTTATCATCTCATCATGGGATTTCAATAAATATTACCAAATCATGCAAGAGAATTCATCAACAATGTTAATCAAATAACATAATCCACTTATACTAGTGGTTCGAAAAGGACCACAAATATCACTATGAATAACATCAATGACAGCTTTAGAACATAGACTAGTTTCTCTAGGAAAAGAAATCCTATGATGCTTCCTAAACTCACATTAGTCACATGGGAAACTTTTTAAATTAGATAAAGAGGGTTCTAGGTGCTGCAACTTCTCAAGATAGAGATGACCGTAATGTTGGTGAAGTAGAAGATATGTGCTCTCAAGAAGGTCACCAAATCTAGAGCCAAATTCAATCATCCTAAAAGTTTGATAATCCTACATCATAAAACTATGGATACCAGTGGTGACTTTGCAAGTAAAAGCATCAACTAACTTAGAGATGGACAATAAATTACAGAAGAAAATGAGGAATATAGTGAAGAAATTTAAGTTTGAGACTAGGCAAGATATTAACACTCCCCACATTAGTAAATAGTTTTAGTAGACCCATTTTCCAAAGTGATAGATAGGGTAGGAATATGAGGATTAGAGGAGGAATGGAGGTGTCTCATGCTAGTCATATGTTTGGCTGCCTCAGAGTCAACAATCTAGGGAGATCTATGTGCCAAGATGGAGGTTCTGACATTACCTTAGTCGGAGACCATCTGCCCCAAAGATGTCATAATGGATTGCATGATCATGAAATCCCCCAATCCCACAGATTGTGAAGGAGCTTGTGAAAGGGCATGTAGAAGTTTGTCATACTTAGCTGAAGAGATGGTAACAAATGGCTTGTATGATCCTTTGGAAACATGGGAAGCCCCAGTGCCACGACTGTGCCCATATAGATGACCGTGCTTCTGATAGTACTTACTTCTGTAGGTGATGGAGTTTGTTACAGAACGTGCATTGTTGCCTTTGGATGTCCAAAACCACGTCCATATCCAAAAACAATGATGAAAATCGTCAATTGCGATTCTAGTGGATTGGAAGACAAGTGCCAAACTTTAGACTACTAGTGATGAGAGAAAATATCTTCTAGAGGGGGAAAGTTGTTGATTTCCAAGATAATATTATGGACTAGAGCTTAGGATGGATGGAATATATTGAAAAATATGAGTGTGACAATATTGGCCTGCTCTTTGGTTTAATCCTCAGAAGAGACATGATGAAAATAGTCAAGATGTTGAGACAAGCTGACAATGGAATCAAAGTATTCATCAAGGGTCCTATCACTCTGATTTTCACCAAACAATTTAGCCTAGAGCATTCGATTTCTAAGATTTTATAAAGCCTTAAAGAATTCTATTTCTATGTGTAGTGATGATGGGCAGAGTTTCAAAGTTCCTTCATAGTTTTGTAAAACATGTAGCTAGAGGAAATAGAAGGCTCCATGATGTTCCATAGTAAACTTTTAGTCTTGCTATTTTATAGTGTCCATTGAGGGGTATCCTCAACATGTCTTTTGATAATTTCACCTTATCTCTGGACTCCACGATGTTTTGATAAAATTCATCTAGAGCAAGTAATTATCTCCATTCATCTTGATTATGGAGATAGGAGCACTATTATTATAGATAATGGTTCGAGGTGAATCTTTGTCGTTAGCCATTCCTTCAGATAAGATGAGAACTCCACACCAATAGTCTTCAATGGAGAAATATATCAAAGTAGTACATTCATAGAATAAAAATGGCAAAGGATATCACAATAACACACTGGTAGAATAAAATTAGATATCAACAACCACTGGTAAGATGCACAGTGAGAGGAAAACAAAAAATAAACACAAATGAAGTACTATCTCATGAGTGATGCACTATGATATGAAAGAAATGATAGATCCCTTACAATTATTGGCACTAACCTATGTACATAGGGAAAAGACATGGTGATGAAAGTAGAGGATCTATGGGATGCTACAACCTTAATTTTAGAAACATATTTCCTACCCTATTGAGCTCAACACACCACTAGTCAGATATGATGGGTGACGAAGAAGGGAAGGAGTACCAATCAGATTCCTAAAGCAGTTTCTATGCCAAAATGCATCCCATAAATGGCCACATGTGAAACTCCAAAGGGGATGGTGTCTTACAAATCCCTATCGAGAGATTAGGTGAACCATAGTATAGATCCCCACCAAAAGAGGCATATAGGAGGTAAGATAATTGATATCACAACCTGATCAACAACAAGATGAAGGCTATAATCCTAGGGAACCACTCCGCTATTAGTGGCATTAGGTCACTTGCTAGTGAAGGGATTCCAACCACAAGCCTAATGGGTGGAGGCCATCCACATGCATCACTAGTACACGTTGAAGGCTGTCGGTAGTTGGGGGAGGAGAGAAGAAGAAAGAAGAAGAGGAAAAGTGGCACCATGAGAGAAATGAGGATCCTTTTTGAAAACTATATGACTTCTCTAGGTGTCATGTGAAGAGAAATTCTTATTATGAGAGAATCAAGGTTAATGAGTCATATATTATATAGTGTTGTCTCAAGGCATGATGTATCAGAGACACAACATAAAATAAATGAAAATAAGGATAATGTGCCTGAGTAGATGAAGCCAAACTATATAATACAAGGGAAAAGAATTAACAACATATGACCACTAGAAAATATTAGTTGTGTTGTGGAAATTAGTTTCAATCTCATAGTTGTGCAACAAAAAATCTTTAAAATCTTTGTATTCATGCCAAAATAATTATGTTCTCACAATCCTTTGTGTTTTCCTTTCTCTCTTTGTGGTAGTGATTCATATCAACAAATGGACAAACTTCAAATGTTCAACTACTTCAATAATGGAATTACTAAATTAATCAAGCCAAATTGGGCCTCCTACAATTCTATCCATCCTCATTTGTAATAAGCTATGTTTGAATGACATCAACAGTCCATTATGTCCCACGTCCAATAGTCCACAACCCATCGAAGCATCAACACATCCCTAGAACACACCGCTTTGAGTGTCCACCCATTGATTTTCTCATGAAGTATGATATGAGCATTGAAGTCTCCTAAAATGACCCATGGTTTTGTACAATTCATCACAATGATTTAGAGTCTTTCACGCATGATCCTTCTTCATGTGTGTGGTACTACCATTGACAAAAGTGAGGGCTTCCCTTCCATCAACCGTGTAGTGTATAAATTGGTTATGGGATTGTAAGATCTTGATTGAGTGAGCCTCCCCTTTCCATAGAGGCCATATATATCTAGAGAAACTCATAGACTTAACCATGTGAGAGTGCAAGAAGTTGACATTTTTTATAAGTAACATGTACCTTGACAACTAGTTCTTGGTTCTAATATAGAAAAAATTGAAGCTCTACACTTTCCTACCAGGTCCTTGACAATTGATTGGGTATCTAAACCACAAATACCATGCACATTCCAAGAGATGAACATCATGGATCCATGTTGAGTTGTGGTGTTCCTTCATTATTGTGACAGACTTTGTCTTCAAGGTCATGTGATGGGTTTCTATACCCCTCCTCCTTGAGTTGTTAGTAGGTTGGTATGCCATTGAAATTTTCTTCTTGTACCGTAGGTGGTCTCATTAACATCTTCCCTACCCAACTATTTTCCTAGGTTGTAAGTGGGATCCTGACTCCAAGACCCCACAATGTCGTACAAACTACCCACAATAATGCTACATTAACCAATAAATCTTGGAATCAAAACATATGGTTATATGAAAAACACTAATAACCTTTTTTCATTTTTGGATTTGGCACAAGCAACTAAAGTTATATTCATATTCATCAGAACAAATATAAGAAAACCCTAGACATAAGCATTGTTCAAGATAAAATATGAGTACACCATGAAGTAGAAAGTTATACAATTACATTAACATAGGTGACCTAGGTCAAACTAAAGTACATCATTACATGAACACAAATCCACCCATAAGTCCCTAGTACATGAACAACTTATGCATATACTTACAACTAGAAGAGAATTCTCAACCTCAATGGTGAAGAAAAGATCCTACAAATGAGAAACCCTAAGTGACATGAAGCTGAATCAGTACCTATAACATTTTAAAGTACCACTTATCAACACACTGAGTGGGTGGAACAGGTTCAAGACAAAGTTAGCATTAAATTAGTCATTTTTAATCTGAGAAAAAATAAGTGTATTTTAGATCAAATCAAATACTTACAACTATCATGCATGGAATGGAAGATATAGATTACATAGATTGAACAATAAAAACATAGAACTAACATGTAATTGGGGATAAGTAATCAATTCTTATATCTTGACTTGTCAAGACTCATTGTTAGGTTTTCCCTAAAATCATCTATACCCGATCAAGTAAAATTCGTAATGCCAGGTTCTTATGTTAACGAATCAATGTCCACATTTTAGGGTTAACCAGAAACCCTAAGATAAGCAACAAACTCTAATTAACCTTAGAGTTTCCAGACACTGGATAAGTAAGAGCATGTAGCCTCTCTACCTTACATACCTCATCTTAGGTACGTGTGATAGGTTTAATGACATAAATATCAAATATAGGGCATCATGTATGAGATACTAAACAAAGATATCCCTATTTATCCCTTTAACATTAAGATCACAATTTCCACAATAGTGTATCAAACAAAATTCATTTCATTTACTTAGAAATAGAGAACCTAGGTTAGCATTTCATCTTGAAATCTTTTTTATAATGTGGTGATCTAGCCTTCAAGGTATAGAATCACACTCCTACATTCTTTTTCATAATCCAAGGACTATTAGAAGGAATTCTGTCTCATTTCCGCAGTGTAGACTTCAAGGAAATTTCATAGTGTTCAGGGATCCTATCTAGATGAGTTAGGTCATAATGAATACTAAGTGTATTGACTCACTTCAAGGAAAATATAATGAAATTATATGACATATACATGATTTTGTGTTCTAACACTAGAATATGTGGATATTAGGGTTTTATAGATACATTGTGTTTCAATGCAAATTATAGATACCCATACATCTATTTCCATCATATAGATTCAAATGAACCAATCACAACTCAAGAATTCACATTTTATGCACAGTGCTCCATATTTAACCAATATGTGACATTTGCAACTTATAGGTAATAAGAATGTGCAAACTGAATTTAGGAAAATTTGTATTACCCATGAACAAGAAAATTGAACATCCACTTGATTCATTTGCAAGTACCAAGACAAGAATCATATATAAGATCAAGAAAGCAAAATAGTTCTATACAATGTTGGAGTTGCTTAATTTCCACCAATTTAGTTTAATGAGTAGATTTAATATTATAATTCAATAAGAGTTTTCAAATTAACCTACACCACTGACCTTAGGTGTGAAGCACCTGAAATTCATAGTCCAACTACTGCTAATCTTGAATCAAATTCTTGCTTTAAAAAATTAGATTTTTTTCTCCTCTTTGTTCAAGAGCATTTGGGATCTTTTGATCCAACTAAGTGGAGTGACGAGTTCTATACATAGGAAATAATAAAACAAAATAAATGTAGAAAATATTGATGATCTATATAGAATTTACCAACCTTGGAAAGAGAAAACCCTAGAATATGAAATTTTGACTTTAGATTCTACAAGCCCTAGAATCCCTCCTCTCTTAGGAAATATGAAACTCTAAAGTGTAGGAAGGAAATGGTAGGTTCTTGAGTCGTGATAGTGTCCTATATACTCATTAAGGTGCTTGGAATAATTAATTACAAACATTTTGTCATTTTTTATTTTTCCAAAAGAAATGGTCTATAGAGTTTGTCCTGGGGAAACTCGTCTGTCACAAGGATCTGTTGTGACATAAAAATTCTTAATTATTAAAATTCAGCATTTTATCTAAAATTAATTAGAAAACATGAATTTGAAAATCTAGCTCATTCAAATAAGCCAATAAATTACTAAAAATCAAATAGTACACTGCTATACTTCAACATTTATAGCATGATCATATGAGTTTGTCCTGGGGAAACTCGGCCGACCAATAGGTGTAAAAATTATTTAAAATTGTGAGAATTTTTTCTAATACTCCTATTTTAGTTCTCCAATAAGTGTCTAAAATTCAGGGTAATATGAGTCACACACAAAATAAAAAAAATTGTTTACTAGACTTCTATACTTAACACCAATTTATCATCATATTTTCCATATGGTGATTTCATGTGACTAGGGTTTTAAATTTATAACCATACAAACTAGTCATTCATTGAAATAATCTAACAAACAAGGTTTATTATTTCAATTAATGTTCAACCTAATTAGAGGAAAATTAAACCAGTAATTGATGATGGTTGGGAAAAATTAACTAGGATTTAATGTAATTTAGGAATGGGTTCTTATCAATATCCCCTCTTTTAGAGTTTTGTAGGCTCTAGAAGAGGTCGGGATGGCATCTCTACATCTCATCCTCAAGGTTCCGTGTTGCTTCTTGAACTCTATGATATCTCTATAAGACCTTCACTATAGGTATCTCACTTCTATGCAATCTTTCAATCTTTGTATCCATAATCTGAACTAGGCCTTCCTCATAGGTCATGTCCTCTTCTAACTAAACATTAGACGGATACAAGATCTTATCAGTATCAGGTTGACACTTTCTTTGCATAGATACATCAAATTTTTTTATGTAGATTCTCTAACTCAAGTGGCAAGTCAAGTTGGTAAATGGCTTTTCCAACCCTTATAGAAGAGGGTATGGTCCCATATATCTAGTAGTTAATTTAACCTACTTTCACGAACCTAAGAACACCTTCCCAACCAGAAAACTTTTATATATACTAGATCCCCTCTACTTGAAACTCAAGAGGTTTACACCTTCACTCTACATATCTCTTTATCTATCCTATGCAATCTTCAATTGTTGGTGTATCATCGAGATCTTCTCAGAAGTTTGTTGTACTATCTTAGGCCCCAACATATGTCTCTCACTAGTTTCATACTAGCAAACTAGCAATCTACACTTCATACCATATATAGCTTCATAAAGTGTGATTCCAAGACTAGTTTGGAAACCATTATTATATGCAAATTCAATCAGGCTAATGCGAGTCACAATAACCAGGTAACTGTAGAACACATGCCCAAAGCATGTCTTATAGAATTTTTGTTGTCCTCTCTGATGGTCCAATAGTTTGGGGATGAAAACATGTATTGAAGTTCAATCGAGTTCCAATTGTTTCATGCGATCTATCCCAAAACTTAGAAGTAAATTGTGGATCTTTATCTGATACAATAGAAAGTGGAACTCCATGTAGTCTAATTATCTCATCAACATATATCTAAACTAGTCATTCAATACAAAAATTCATCTTGACAAGAAGAAAATGAGCTGACTTTGTAAATATATCTACAATAACCCATATGGAATCACGTCCCTTACAAGAATGGCATAAATTAAATAAAAAATCCAGAGTAACATGATCCCCTTTCCACTTTGGTATAGGAAAAGTCTGCAAGTACCTAGAGGGTCTTTGATGTTATGCCTTAACTTTATGACATACACCACATATTGCAAAAAATTCAGCTACATCTTTCTTTATTCCATGCCACCAATGTAATTCCTTGAGATTTTTATACATTTTAGAACTACCTTGATGCATCACATACATAGAACAATGTGCTTCTTCAAGAACAACCTTGCCTATTCTAAAACATATAACCTTCCCTAAAAACATAAAAGATCTTCATTAGTGAAGTGGAAGCCTTCTCACTTTCCTTCTTGCATCTCTTTTATTAATGTCTAAATATAAGGACCGCTACCTTGAATTTGTTTAATTTGTTTCCCCAACACATGTTTAATTTGAAGTTGTTCCAGAAGACCGCTAGAAGATGTCAAATCCATATCCACATTGATTTATCTTAGAGACAAAGGCATCTCACTTCTAATGCATGCCATAGAATCATTCTCTATAGACGTCATAGAAGATGATGACTTTCTACTCAATGCATATACCACCACATTTGGCTTTGTAAGATGGTAATTAATGGTGGAATCATAGTCCTTAATCAATTCAAAATCCATCTATGCTACCTCATATTTAGATCTTGAAGATGTATTTTAGGATCTTATTATCAATATATACCTAGCAAGGCTCTCCATATAGATAATGTCACCATGTCTTCAATTCTAAGACAATTTTAGCAAGTTCTAGGTCATGCATAGGGTAGTTTTCTTCATGCTTCTTCAACTATCTAGAAGCATATGCCACTACCTTATCATCCTACATAAGAGAACAACTAAAACCCTACTTAGAAGCTTTGCAATATATGACATATCCTTTCCCTATTGTAGGAAGAGTTAGGACCGATGCAATGTCCATAGCTTCTTCAACTATTGAATTCTATGCTCACACTGATTTGCCAATACAAATTGGACTTCTTTCCTCATCAAATGAGTCAAAGGTATGGCAATAATGCTGAAGCCTTGTATAAACCTTCTTTAATATCCTTATAAGTCAAGAAAACTCCTCACTTTAGTGAGTGTCTTGGGATGCTCCCATTGGAGTACATATCCCATTTTCTTGGGATCCACACAAATTTGTTTAGTGGAAATCACATGGACTAGAAATTGTACCTTAGATAACCAAAACTCACATTTATTAAACATGTAATATAGATTTTGTTTTCAAAAAGTGTAAGGACAATCATAAATGCTCTTCATGCTGCTCCCTATTCACAAAATATGTCAATATATTATCAATAAAGACATAAATGATCTGATTAAGGTACTGACAAAATACTCTATTCTTCAAGTCTATGAAAACTTCTGATGCGTTGGTAAATGCAAATGACATAACCAAGAATAGTGACCATATCTGGTCCAAAAAGTTGTCTTAGGAAGATCTTTAGCCTTGATCCTGAGCTGATGATAACCTAATTGCAAATAAATATTAAAAAACACTAATTCCCCTCTCAGTTGATCAAAAAGATCATCAATCCTAGGCAAATGATATTCATTCTTGATACGAAATTTGTTGATTTCCCTATAATCAATATACAGACACATCATTCCATCGTTCTTCTTCGAAAATTGCACTAGTTCTTCCCATGGCGATGTGATAGGTTGAATAAAACCCTTATATAACAATTCTTACAATTGCTTCTTTAGCTCTCTCATTTCAGATGGAGCCATGTGATACAATACTTGTGCAATAAGTTGAGTACATGGAGTTAGATTGATCTCAAAATAAATCTCTCTAACTCGAGGTAATGTTAGTAGTTCATCAAGAAAAATACCATTGTACTCTTTCACTATGGGTACATCAGATAAGGTTTCTCAACCTTAGTATCCATCACATGTGCAAGATAACCTATACATCCCTTCCTCATCACCTTCTCTGCATATATAGAGATATAAAACATGTAGGTAATACTTTCCTATCCCCTTAAAAGATCTAAAAAAAAATATCCATAAGAGTAGATAACTTACTTGGTAAATCAATCTAGCTTCACCCAATATTTCTCTAAGAAATTCATGCCTAGAATAATGCCAAATCTGTGTACTTCAAGTGGTAATAAGTCCACTTGGATGCATTGTACATTAAAGCTTAGAACATATCTAGGACAAACCTTAGTCACAATTGTAGGCTATACAATAGTATCTCTAACAAGAAAGCATAAGGTATCTCCTCAACAGAAAGCTAACCTCTATTGACCTAGAGGTTATATATTGTCCATATTTTGATAATGACTTAACCATTCCATTCATATGTATCTAAAATGTGTATTAAAGATTGATTTTAGGTGTTTGGTACATGAAAAGGATCAAATTACACAAGCCCTAGCTTGTCAAAGTTTAAGTCAAAAGCAATGCAAGTGTGCTAATTAGGAAATCCATGTAAATGACCTTAGAAGAATTTTGTAATCACTTGTATTGATGATATGACTTCTAACTAAGATGAGAACATTATGTGGGACACTTAGTACCAAGTTTTAATTACTTTAGAAAATGAATCACAGGCTGTTGATCGGTCGAGTTACAGTCTTGATCGATCCATTGGATCAATTTTTTGGAGAGTGCATCGGTCGAGTTGTACATTCACAAAACTTGACCGATTGGGTTACTGACCAAATGCTATTTTCATTGGTCGGTTGAGTTTTTCAAGACAAACTCGACTGATGGTTTCAAAATTGGATTTGTGTTTTAGCCGATCGGTCGAGTTACCTTTATTGAATCTCGACCGATTGTACTGTACAGAAAATGTAGAAAAAGTGATAATAAGCGTTGGTGACTTATTTGGATGAAAATAGACCCGTTGCCTTGTTCAAAAATGGCTATAATTCGGCCCTAGGTGTTCCCCAACTCAAAGGGGCACCCCATATATAAATAGGACCACTTGGAGTTTGTAACATCCCTGACCTGGGTTATGAATTAACCCTAGGTGTTTTGCCTAAGATATGTAATTAAATCCTTGTGATTATCTTTTGGCATGTAATTAAGTTCCTAAGGAACATAAATTTTCATTTCTGTCCTTTTTAAACAATGATTGTAGTATTGTTTGGTAATACAAGGACCTATGTGCAAATTACCCAATTAGAGGGGTTAACTTGCAAATTACATGGGTTAAGATGTTCCTCTAATAAAGAGACATCATATGAAGGAATATGATGAGGTATGATGGATTTCCCAAGTCTGGGCACCAAGGTGCAGCTTGTGGAGCAATCCTTGTGCTTAAACCCTAATTTTGGTGTAAAGTGCAATTTACCCAAAATGTGGGGTGCAACTTGTGCTATATACCTTCTAGTATATCTTTTATGACTCTTTAAATCAATTAGAGAAGAAATGATGAGAGGGGCACTTCAATTAAATAATTGGATAAGAAGTATGACCTTTGTAGTGAAAATACTTAGTATGAGTAAGAAGACCCTTCATATATGTACCTTAATATGCATTTTGGTTTTATCTACCCTTAGATCTTGAGTTTTGATGAGCTTTGCATAAGATTACCATGCTTGGACGTGCCTTAGAAAGAAGAAGGGACTTAGATGAGAAATCTATGTTTTAGAGGTCCTTATGGTGGAAAATAACCTAAAGTATATAAGCCTAGTTCCTTGTAAAAACAACCAAACGAATTCCCTTCACTTCCTCACTTCTCATCTTTCTCAACCGACCAAGGCAAAGCTCTGGAGCTCAGGGAAACGACCAACCTATTCTAAGGTAAGAAAGCACCATCTTCTAGCTTGAATTCATGGGGGAAATCCTTATATAAGGTTGGTTTCATGGTTAATTCATTTAGCTTTCTCTTCCTAGCCGATCCTTCCCAACCTTTCTTGAAGAAACAACCTTGGATGACCTGTGGAGCTCAAGCCACCATTAAAGTTTCGAAGCTTGGAAGCTTGGAGCTCTAGGAACAACATTTGAGGCGGGTTTTATAACTCTACACCTTGCTTTGTTATACATACTTTTATTCTTGCAAATAATAGTTAGTTCTTCTTCTTCCCCATCTTTCTTTGCACTCTTGCAAGCCTTTTCGTGAAGAATAGACCTTGGTTTCAAGATTGAAGATGAAGGGCGTTAATACCTATGTTGGTCCTTATCCAACTTTATCAAATGGGTTCAACTCGTTTCACCTCAAATGGGTTCAACTCGTTTCACCTCAAATGGGTTCAACTCGTTTCACCTCAAATGGGTTCAACTCGTTTCACCTCAAATGGGTTCAACTCGTTTCACCTCTAATGGGTCACACTCGTTTCAATCCAAACGGGTTCACACTCGTTTCAACTGAAATGGGTCACACTCGTTTCAATCCAAACGGGTTCACACTCGTTTCAATTCAAATGGGTCACACTCGTTTCAACTGAAATGGGCCACACTCATTTCAATCCAAACGGGTTCACACTCGTTTCAATCCAAATGGGTTCACACTCATTTCAACTGAAATGGGTCACACTCGTTTCAATCCAAACGGGTTCACACTCGTTTCAACTGAAATGGGTCACACTCGTTTCAATCGAAATGGGTTACACCCATTTCAACCCAAATGGGTCACACTCGTTTCAACCTAAATGGGTTCAATTAAAGGATACCTTGTTTTATGTAAACTCTAATGACATGATAGTGGTGAATTGGTTTATGTTAATCAACAAGGACTTAAACCAACCCTATCTAGAGTGATGTAATCACCTTTCATTAGGAAGAAGAGAGAGAAAGTACCATTTATGGTTAAAACTCAAATAAAGTACCTTCAATGTATATGAATATGTAGGATTAGGGTATGATCCACTTATGAGAGATCATGAAAACCCTAATTAAGATAATTGATGAGTCTTAACCTAATTTGAAAGTATCAATAATGATGATGTTTCTCATTCATGAGTAATGTGAATAGTAAACCCTAATTCTAGGGTAATCATGAGTAATGTGAATAGTAAACCCTAATTCTAGGGTAATCATGAGTAATGTGAATAGTAAATCCTAATTCTAGGGTAATCATGAGTAATGTGAATAGTAAACCCTAATTCTAGGGTAATCATGAGTAATGTGAATAGTAAACCCTAATTCTAGGGTAATCATGAGTAATGTGAATAGTAAGCCCTAATTTTAGGGTAATCATGAGTAATGTGAATAGTAAACCCTAGTTCATGGTAATATGTAGAAATAAACAATAAACCCTAAACTCATGTTATTCCTTTAAGCATGAATTGTATTATCAAAGATATGAGATGAGGAATTATTATTCCCAATCATAATGAAAGGGGTGAATAACCCTAAATGATGTAAACAAGGGAATCTTACCCTTTGTAAGGACATAAAAGTATAACCTTTGAATTGAAGGGTTAATTCTGTCTTATTGACTGCTGATCTGATTATGAATTTTGATTATTATCAATTGATTTAATCATGCAGGTTCCTATAAGAAAATAATCATATCCAGGTAAGGATCATGACATCATGTTCATTGAAAGCATGTCAATAGCTTATGAACAGAAATAACTATGTTGCCTAAATGCAAGTGGTATCATATGAAACTGATATGCCTTAAGGGCCATGAATGACATCGAGGTCATGCTAATAGATGACTTGATGCTGACATGACATTTGATAGCAAGTGTTATGATGATATAAGGGTGTGGACACCTATGTTCCTGAATTATAGTGATAAGATGATTAAGAACTGAAATCCATCTGATAACTGATATGAGTAATACCTGTTACATTTAGTATTCTTCTGTTATAGCCATGTTTAGTACTTGAATGTTTGGAAACATGTATGATGCTAAAAGAATATTGAAATGTACCTAATAACCAAGTTTAATCATATCATGTAGAGCCCTGATCATAGATCCATCATTGTCAGACTTTAAATGATGGTGAAATAGGTTTTCCTAAGGGAACTCCTGGATCACATACTTTAGAGTATGTGGGGGAATATGGATGTGTATATCCTTACATCCTAGTGTAGGAGTTGATGTGGATGTATCTTAATCCATCAACCCTTCACTATATGTTTATACCGGGATGATGTAACACTATTCTTCCAAGGGAATCTTTTATACCGCATCGATGAGAGATAAACATGAAATCTTTCGATAGCGAAGAGAGTGCAGAATGCCACTGTGACTCTAATAGCAAAGTACCAGAATACCCTGGGGAGCTATATTAGTAGGGACACTAGATGTCCTGCATGTTTATCCTCATTCTGACTGAGGTAGTTGAAGGTCATGAGAATCTGGCTCTTTCGATGACCTAGTATGATACCGATGCGACTTACTAGTGATCGGTTGGAGAATGAGCGGTATACCTCATCTCCACAGGGCATAATGATGTTTGTAAAACATAATCAACCGCGTAGCATAACTGCTTAGGTTGAACTACGAGGAACATTGATTGATATTACATTGCTTATTTTTAATATCATGTTCAAGCATTAGTATACGTGTTCTTCATATTCCTTAAATAAAGATGAGTATTTGTTATCAAGCCTACTGTGAGTAACCTAAATTACCTGCTCATGATATCCCTTTGATTGCTTTTAACAAAGTTTCTGGCGGAGAGTTATAACTCTCGCTGGGACAATTATTTAAAATTGTCTCACCCCGTAGATTTCTACCTTTAGGCGGACGTCGAGGTCGAAGGAACCGATCTGCAGGTGGATAGCAGCAACAACAGCAAATTTAGGAGCAGCAGTGACTTCAGGTGGAAACACTGTGCTGTCTAGTCTTGTAGTCAGAATAGTCTTATGTCGTCTCTGTACACTCAGGTCCTAGGAGTTTGTTGATCTGAGAATTTTGAAATCTTGAGATTTTGTATCATGACGTATATAATCACTCGATAAGTGATTTATCAGAGATGTAAACAGTTCATCTTACTTTTATAAAAGGAGTTTCAGGTTTTTAAGATCTCATTTTTGAAAAGTTTTAATTTCTTGGGATTTTCGTATTCCGTTGTTCATCGAATCGCTTCCGTTATGTTTATCTTGTGTTTTGGAGATCAGAGCCCACAATTAGTGGTATCAGAGCTCTAGGTTCATTGAGTCTACAGAGACATAGGACTTAGAGTGTCAAGTCTATCCTTAGTACTTCCTTCTTATCTAATAGAGTCTTCTGCTCCTCAGGAGAAGAAGATAATTAAGGATGTCTGGACCACAGGAGGAGTACGAGGCAGAAAGTAGTGTTGCTGCACCTCAAGAAGGTGCAAGGAACCTAGAAATAGAGCAACCTGTGCCGGAGCCACCTTTGGAGCCACCTCAGTTTGACCCAGCTGAAATGGGAAACCCAGCGGTTCAGACCATGTTTGGGCCATTTATGACTGCCATGACACATATCACTGACAGGATGCCCATGCCTGCACCTGTCCAGTCTGAGGGTCAAGGTATCAGTAAAACGTTCGAGCGACTTCGTCGGGTCGGAGCAACTGAATATTTTGGAATAGCTGACCATGCTGATGCTGATCTGTGGTTAACTGAGTTGGAGAAAGCTTTCAGAATCCTTAACATCCCCGAAGGAGAGAAGGTTAGACATGCTGTCTATCTTGTCAAAGGTAGTGCTGGTCACTGGTGGACCATGGAAGAGTAGAAGAGGCCTGGAATAGAGATCTCATGGGAAGACTTTCGTCGGGAATTTGTCCGCAGATATTTTCCAAAGACCTTCCTGGACGAGAAGATCTATCATTTTGAGAGACTGAGACAGGGTATGATGAACATTAGCGAGTATGAGGCTAAGTTCATGGAGTTGTTGCTATTCTGTCCGCATATGGCTACCACAGATGAAGAAAGGATTAGGAGGTTTGAGAAGGGTTTAAATGCTGACATGTCTACTCCTGTGTCTGCACTAGAAAACCGGGAGAGATTCTCTACCTTTGTTAAGTCAGTCCGAAGGATAGAGAGATCCGTAGTTGAGAAAAGACAAACCCAAAAGAAATATCCACAGTTCCAGGGATCTTCATCTAGAGACTTTAAGAAGCCTAGATTCTCTGCACTTACACCTCCATCACCCAGATCTAGTTCTCAGACTCAGTGGTCCCAAAGTAGAGGTAGAGGACGAGGTTTACCGCCACGAGAGACTCACAGTTCAGCAACAATATCAGTCATAGGACCGCCAAGACCACAACAACTGGAGAGAAGTTGCTATAACTGTGGGAAGGTGGGACATCTGATGAAGGACTGTAGGTCTAGGCCTGTCAGTGTGACACAGCCTCTGAGGTAGGATCAACAGGGATCACAGAGAAGGTAGTCTCAAGGAGCAGCTAGAGGACGTGGGCAAGCGTCTCAGGCTGGATCGTCAGCACCAACTCAACCTCAGGCGACAACAAGGTTCTATGCTATGAACCCACCAGAAGCAGTAGTCAATCCACGGGTTGTGGCATGTCAGATGGAACTTTTATATTCTGATATGTCTAAATCCTGTGTGGTATCTGTTTTTATTGACCCGGGTGCTACACACTCCTTTGTCACTCAAAGAGTGATTCGTAACTGTAATATGACAGTGAGACATAGGGCATACAGCTTGTTGCTTGAAACTCCGTTGAGAGGATCTGCTATTTTGCAAGAGGTATGCTCTCCCTGCATCCTCTTCTTTTCTGATCATCGCATTCAAGTGGATCTTATACCACTTGATATGCAAGGATTTGATATAATCCTGGGGATGGATACCTTGGAAAGGTATAGAGTTGTCTTGGGTTGTGAATCCAAGAAGGCTGTGTTTGCTGATAAGAGCAACACATGGATCTTTCAAGGAGAGAGAAATATTCTACCCACCTGTCTTGTGTCTGCTATGGTTGCTGATAAGCTGATGAGGCAAGGATGTTATGCATTCTTGGCCCATGTGATAGATACCACCATGAAGAGTCCTAACCTTGCTGAAGTTCCTATAGTCAGGGAATTTGAAGATGTATTTCCTGAAGAACTTCCAGGTATGCCACCACCTCGAGAAATTGATTTTGAAATCAATTTGATCCCAGATACCCAACCTATAGCACAAACACCGTATAGGATGGCACCTGCTGAGATGGCAGAACTCAAGAAACAACTTCAAGAGTTGCTTGAGAAAGGTTTTATCCGACCAAGTACTTCACCTTGGGGTGCTCCGGTCTTGTTTGTTAAAAAGAAGGATGGATCAATGCGGTTGTGCATCGATTACAGACAACTAAATAAAGTAACGATAAAGAATAAGTACCCTCTGCCTAGAATTGATGATCTTTTTGACCAGTTGCGTGGTGCAACCGTCTTTTCGAAGATAGACTTGAGGTCAGGATATCATCAACTTCGTATTAAGGACAGTGACATACCCAAGTGTGCTTTCAGGACAAGGTATGGTCACTATGAGTTCACAGTTATGTCGTTCGGACTAACTAATGCACCAGCTGCATTTATGGAACTCATGAATAGAATTTTCCGACCTTTCCTCGATCAGTGTGTTGTTGTCTTTATAGATGACATCCTGATCTATAGTAGAGATGCTCAGCAGCATGAACAACATCTTTGTCAGGCTCTAACTTTGCTAAGACAACATAAGCTATACGCCAAGTTTAGCAAGTGTGAGTTCTGGATGCCGGAGGTATCTTTTCTTGGACATGTGATATCTGCCTCGGGAATTCGTGTTGACCCTAAAAAGGTAGAATCTGTTCTACAGTGGGAACAACCGAAAACCCCGACGGAGATTCGTAGTTTCTTAGGGTTGGCTGGCTATTATCGAAGGTTCATTAAAAACTTCAGTTCTATAGCCCTACCCTTGACGAAGTTGACCCGGAAAGATGTTCCTTTTGCCTGGAGTGATAAGTGTCAACAGTCTTTTCAGCTGTTGAAAGAGAGGTTGACAAGTGCACATGTTCTTGTGCTACCTGAGCAAGGAAAAGGATATGTAATCTTTTGTGATGCCTCCAAGAATGGACTTGGATGTGTGTTGATGCAGGATAAACAAGTGATTTCTTTTGCTTCCCGACAGCTTAAGAAACATGAGGAGAATTATTCGACACATGATTTAGAATTAGCTGCTGTGGTTCATGCCTTGAAAATCTGGAGACATTATCTTTACGGAGAAACCTTCCAGATTTTCACAGACCATAAGAACCTTAAGTATATCTTCTCTCAGCATGACCTTAACATGAGGCAACGTCGTTGGATGGAGTTAATCAAGGATTATGATTGTACAATAGATTACCATCCATGAAAGGCCAATGTAGTTGCAGATGCTTTGAGTAGGAAATCAGCAACATCATCCTCTGATAGGGCACAATTAAACTCTTTAGTATGCCCTAGGAGAAATATGCTTATCTCCTTAAGGCAAGACAATGTACATATGAAGGTGTCATGGATTGCCGGGTTGTTGGCTGAGATGCATATCAAACCCACCCTAAGAGAGCAGATTAGGGAGGCACACCAAGTTGATGTTGCAGTTCAGCAGATCAGATTTGAGTATGGTGATGAGAAGCGAGAAGGTTTTCATGAATCAGATGATCAAGTAGCATGCTATCATGGGAGGATGATAGTACCAGATGTAGATAACCTGAGGAAGTTAGTCCTGGAGGAAGCTCATTCTTCAATGTATGCTATGCATCCAGGAAGCACCAAAATGTATCGAAACTTGAAAGATATGTATTGGTGGCCTAGGATGAAGAAGGACGTAGCTGAGTTTGTTATGAGGTGTCCGGTGTGTCAGCAAGTTAAAGCTAAACACCAGAAGCCTGCAGGAACAATGCAACCTTTACCCATACCACAGTGGAAGTGGGATCATGTAACCATGGACTTTGTTGTTGGTCTACCTAGAACAAACAAAGGACATGATTCCATTTGGGTAATTGTGGATAGGTTGACTAAGACAGCGCATTTCTTACCTGTCAAAACAACCTATTCTGTTGAAAGGTTATCCCAGTTATATGTTCAAGAGATAGTGCGTTTGCACGGAGTTCCTGTCACAATAGTTTCTGACTGAGGTCCTCAGTTCACAAGTCGTTTTTGGGAACAACTACATAGGGCACTAGGCACCCAGTTAAGGTTTAGTACAACCTTTCATCCACAGACGGATGGACAGTCAGAAAGGACTATACAGACATTAGAAGATCTGTTGAGAGCATGTGTTCTCCAGTTCACAGGAAGTTGGGATCTGCACCTAAGCTTGATAGAGTTTGCCTATAACAATAGCTATCAACATAGTATTGATATGGCACCTTATGAAGCCTTATATGGCAGACGTTGTAGATCACCCTTATGCTGGTATGAGACTGGTGAACATCAATTGTTAGGTCCTGATCTTATGCAACAGACTATGAAAAACATTAAAGTAATACAACAACAGATTAAGACTTCTCAAGATAGGAAAAAATCTTATGCTGACAAGCGTCGTAGACCGTTGGAGTTCCAGGTTGGAGACAGAGTGTATCTCAAGGTCTCGCCTTGGAAAGGAGTCCTTCACTTTGGAAGGAAAGGGAAGTTAGCTCCTAGATTTATAGGGCCTTGTCCAATCATTGAACGGGTTGGAAAGGTAGCCTATAGACTAGAGTTACCACCAGAATTACAAAAACTACACCATGTGTTTCACATTTCTATGCTAAGAAAATGTCATTCCGATACCGAGTCAGTTCTACAACCTATGGAAGTAGAATTGAATGAAGATATAACTTATGAGGAAGGACCTGTGTCAATCCTTGATAACAGAATTAAAAAGCTAAAGAAGAAAGAGATAAGTCTTGTAAAAGTTCTCTGGAATCACCGTGGTATTGAAGAAGCCACTTGGGAACTAGAAGAAGAGATGAGAAGGAAATATCCTACTCTTTTCTCTTAATATGTTTTATCGATTTCGAGGACGAAATCCTTGTAAGGGGTGGATAATTTGTAACATCCCTGACCTGGGTTATGAATTAACCCTAGGTGTTTTGCCTAAGATATGTAATTAAATCCTTGTGATTATCTTTTGGCATGTAATTAAGTTCCTAAGGAACATACATTTTCATTTCTGTCCTTTTTAAACAATGATTGTAGTATTGTTTGGTAATACAGGGACCTATGTGCAAATTACCCAATTAGAGGGGTTAACTTGCAAATTACATAGTTTAAGATGTTCCTCTAATAAAGAGACATCATATGAAGGAATATGATGAGGTATGATGGATTTCCCAAGTCTGGGCACCAAGGTGCAGCTTGTGGAGCAATCCTTGTGCTTAAACCCTAATTTTGGTGTAAAGTGCAATTTACCCAAAATGTGGGGTGCAACTTGTGCTATATACCTTCTAGTATATCTTTTATGACTCTTTACATCAATTAGAGAAGAAATGATGAGAGGGGCGCTTCAATTAAATAATTGGATAAGAAGGATGACATTTGTAGTGAAAATACTTAGTATGAGAAAGAAGACCCTTCATATATGTACCTTAGTATGCATGTTGGTTTTATCTACCCTTAGATCTTGAGTTTTGATGAGCTTTGCATAAGATTACCATGCTTGGACGTGACTTAGAAAGAAGAAGGGACTTAGATGAGAAATCTATGTTTTAGAGGTCCTTATGGTGGAAAATAACCTAAAGTATATAAGCCTAGTTCCTTGTATAAACAACCAAACGAATTCTCTTCACTTCCTCACTTCTCATCTTTCTCAACCGACCAAGGCAAAGCTCTGGAGCTCAGGAAAATGACCAACCTATTCTAAGGTAAGAAAGCACCATCTTTTAGCTTGAATTCATGGGGGAAATCCTTATATAAGGTTGGTTTCATGGTTAATTCACTTAGCTTTCTCTTCCTAGCCGATCCTTCCCAACCTTTCTTGAAGAAACAACCTTGGATGACCTGTGGAGCTCAAGCCACCATTAAAGTTTCGAAGCTTGGAAGCTTGGAGCTCTAGGAACAACGTTTGAGGCGGGTTTTATAACTCTACACCTTGCTTTGTTATACATACTTTTATTCTTGCAAATAATAGTTAGTTCTTCTTCTTCCCCATCTTTCTTTGCACTCTTGCAAGCCTTTTCGTGAAGAATAGACCTTGGTTTCAATATTGAAGATGAAGGGTGTTAATACCTATGTTGGTCCTTATCCAACTTTATCAACTCGTTTCACCTCAAACGGGTTCAACTCGTTTCACCTCAAATGGGTTCAACTCGTTTCACCTCAAATGGGTTCAACTCGTTTCACCTCAAATGGGTTCAACTCGTTTCACCTCTAATGGGTCACACTCATTTCAATCCAAACGGGTTCACACTCGTTTCAACTGAAATGGGTCACACTCGTTTCAATCCAAACGGGTTCACACTCGTTTCAATTCAAATGGGTCACACTCGTTTCAACTGAAATGGGTCACACTCGTTTCAATCTAAACGGGTTCACACTCGTTTCAATCCAAACGGGTTCACACTCGTTTCAATTAAAATGGGTCACACTCGTTTCATTCCAAATGGGTTCACACTCGTTTCAACTAAAATGGGTCACACTCGTTTCAATCCAAATGGGTTACACTCGTTTCAACCCAAATGGGTCACACTCGTTTCAACCTAAATGGGTTCAATTAAAGGATACCTTGTTTTATGTAAACTCTAATGACATGATAGTGGTGAATTGGTTTATGTTAATCAACAAGGACTTAAACCAACCCTACCTAGAGTGATGTAATCACCTTTCATTAGGAAGGAGAGAGAAAGTACCATTTATGGTTAAAACTCAAATAAAGTACCTTCAATGTATATGGATATGCAGGATTAGGGTATGATCCACTTATGAGAGATCATGAAAACCCTAATTAAGATAATTGATGAGTCTTAACCTAATTTGAAAGTATCAATAATGATGATGTTTCTCATTCATGAGTAATGTGAATAGTAAACCCTAATTCTAGGGTAATCATGAGTAATGTGAATAGTAAACCCTAATTCTAGGGTAATCATGAGTAATGTGAATAGTAAACCCTAATTCTAGGGTAATCATGAGTAATGTGAATAGTAAATCCTAATTCTAGGGTAATCATGAGTAATGTGAATAGTAAACCCTGATTCTAGGGTAATCATGAGTAATGTGAATAGTAAACCCTAATTCTAGGGTAATCATGAGTAATGTGAATAGTAAACCCTAATTCTAGGGTAATCATGAGTAATGTGAATAGTAAGCCCTAATTTTAGGGTAATCATGAGTAATGTGAATAGTAAACCCTAGTTCATGGTAATATGTAGAAATGAACAATAAACCCTAAACTCATGTTATTCCTTTAAGCATGAATTGTATTATCAAATATATGAGATGAGGAATTATTATTCCCAATCATAATGAAAGGGGTGAATAACCCTAAATGATGTAAACAAGGGAATCTTACCCTTTGTAAGGACATAAAAGTATAACCTTTGAATTGAAGGGTTAATTCTGTCTTATTGACTGCTGATCTGATTATGAATTTTGATTATTATCAATTGATTTAATCATGCAAGTTCCTATAAGAAAATAATCATATCCAGGTAAGGATCATGACATCATGTTCATTGAAAGCATGTCAATAGCTTATGAACAGAAATAACTATGTTGCCTAAATGCAAGTGGTATCATATGAAACTGATATGCCTTAAGGGCCATGAATGACATCCAGGTCATGCTAATAGATGACTTGATGCTGACATGACATTTGATAGCAAGTGTTATGATGATATAAGGGTGTGAACACCTATGTTCCTGAATTATAGTGATAAGATGATTAAGAACTAACATCCATCTGATAACTGATATGAGTAATACCTGTTACATTTAGTATTCTTCTGTTATAGCCATGTTTAGTACTTGCATGTTTGGAAACATGTATGATGCTAAAAGAATACTGAAATGTACCTAATAACCAAGTTTAATCATATCATGTAGAGCCCTGATCATAGATCCATCATTGTCAGACTTTAAATGATGGTGAAATAGGTTTTCCTAAGGGAACTCCTGGATCAAATACTTTAGAGTATGTGGGGGAATATGGATGTGTATATCCTTACATCCTAGTGTAGGAGTTGATGTGGATGTATCTTAATCCATCAACCCTTCACTATATGTTTATACCGGGATGATGTAACACTATTCTTCCAAGGGAATCTTTTATACCGCATCGATGAGAGATAAACATGAAATCTTTCGATAGCGAAGAGAGTGCAGAATGCCACTGTGACTCTAATAGCGAAGTACCAGAATACCCTGGGGAGCTATATTAGCAGGGACACTAGATGTCCTGCATGTTTATCCTCATTCTGACTGAGGTAGTTGAAGGTCATGAGAATCTGACTCTTTCGATGACCTAGTATGATACCGATGCGACTTACTAGTAATCGGTTGGAGCATGAGCGGTATACCTCATCTCCGCAGGGCATAATGATGTTTGTAAAACATAATCAACCGCGTAGCATAACTGCTTAGGTTGAACTATGAGGAACATTGATTGATATTACATTGCTTATTTTTAATATCATGTTCAAGCATTAGTATACGTGTTCTTCATATTCCTTAAATAAAGATGAGTATTTGTTATCAAGCCTGCTGTGAGTAACCTAAATTACCTGCTCATGATATCCCTTTAATTGCTTTTAACAAAGTTTCTGGCGGAGAGTTATAACTCTCGCTGGGACAATTATTTAAAATTGTCTCACCCCGTAGATTTCTACCTTTAGGTGGATGTCGAGGTTGAAGGAACCGATCTGCAGGTGGACAGCAGCAACAACAGCAAATTCAGGAGCAGCAGTGACTTCAGGTGGAAACACTGTGTTGTCTTGTCTTGTAGTCAGAATAGTCTTATGTCGTCTCTGTACACTCAGGTCCTAGGAGTTTGTTGATCTGAGAATTTTGAAATCTTGAGATTTTGTATCATGACGTATATAATCACTCGAGAAGTGATTTATCAGAGATGTAAACAGTTCATCTTACTTTTATAAAAGGAGTTTCAGGTTTTTAAGATCTCGTTTTCGAAAAGTTTTAATTTCTCGGGATTTTCATATTCCGCTGTTAATCGAATCGCTTCCGCTATGTTTATCTTGTGTTTTGGAGATCAGAGCCCACAGAGTTCATTCCAAGGTTACTCATTCATTATATGCTTGGTTCTAGCCTAGTTGAGAGTGCTGCACCCCTTTGATCCCCTTTCTCTCTCTACTTTCAATTTAAATCTATGGATATGAGTGAGTTAGGATATGTTGTAAGAGAGCTAATCCTTGTATCCATGTAAAGCTCTCCACCTCCATCTTCCTACCCCCTTTCCTTATTGAAGAAAAGGCTTGAATATCTTCTCTGAGTGAAGGAGAAGGAGTTGTTGTTCTTCAAGGTTGAAGAAAGCATGGTGATCCAGATCTCCGAGTGAAGGAGATAGGCAAGACAGACGTTCAAGAAGGATAGGTAATTCCTGGAAGGCAAAAGACTTGAAGATGGAGTGGGTAAGTCCTTGTTGAAGGATGAAGACTCCTTGCTCAAGTGGGTATGTTCCTTCGGTAGGTTGAAGATCCTTGCTTGAGGTATTAAGTCCTTTGATGAATGTGGTTTTATCTTGTAATCTTATGAATGAATATAAGAGCATAAAGATTGCAAAGTCCTAGAGACTAACCACCTGTAGGTAGTGGATTGACTCACTTCTAGTTTGAAGTATGGAACCACTCTAAACTACTTTGTCCAAGTGTATGCTATCCTTTTCTCTCATCCTTTCTATTCTTGTTAGTTAGGTCTTAAAATTGGTTGTATGCTTAAGCTTTTGCACTTAATATAATTTTAAGGTCTAATCTATTTTGTGAGATTTGTGAAGCTCTATTCACCCCCACCCCCCCTTTAGAGCCCTTGATCCAACAAGTGGTATCAGAGCAGGTATTCTTCAAGCTACTTCCACAAGTAGGAGAAGATGATTTAGCACTTGGATCTCTCAACTAAGAGGAAAACTTCTCCATGCGACCTCTAGTCTCCGACAACACCAAATTCCTCTATTGGAAGAGAAGAATGTACTTCTACCTCCAAGGAGTAAGCTACGAGATGCGGAAGGTGGAACACCTAAAGTATGAATATACAAAGGGGGAAATCTCCACATGGACGGAAGCCCAAATGAAGCAAGCTCAGCTCAATGTCAAGGTCGTGAGAATCATCTATGCAGCCTTCACCTCATCTGAGTTCAACCGGATCTTCTCATGGGACACCGCACATGAGATTTGAAACAAGCTATGTGTCACCTATGAGGGAATGAAGCAAGTAAAGGAAGCAAAGATCTACATGCTTGGTGGTCTCCTTGAGAGCTTCAAGATAGGCAAGAATGAAAGAGTGACGACCATGTACACAAGGATTAATGTCATCATCAATGGATTGGAAGCTCTTGGGAGTGTGATGGACAAAGGCAAAATCAACTCAAAGATCTTGAGATCTCTTCCAAAGAGATGGGAGCCCAAGGTGACCTCCATTGAAGAAGTGTACAAGCTTAGTTAATTGTCAACCGAGGAGCTGGTTGGCAACCTTCAAGCTCATGAGCCAAGGCTTGACAAGCAAGAAGAAGAAGAAAAGAGAGAAGAGAAAGAGTCTAAGAAGATCTGCCTTGAAAGCTCAAATTGAAGAGATGGTTTGGCAGCAACAACTTGCACTCAAGTCCCCTACTCCTTCCTCAAGTGAAGATGAAGGCCCAAATGAGCATGAAGCTAACTACTCCAAGGGCAAGCACTTCAAAGGGAAGTCTTCTTCATCTACTCCTAGGTGCTATGAATGTGGCCAAAAAGGCCATTACAAGAGTGACTGCCCCAAGGCCAATAAGTGCCACCACAAGAGCAGCCACAAGAAGGATAAGGAGTATAAGAAGGAAGACAAATACAAGAGAAAGGAAAAGAAAGAAGATGCAAGGATGCAACTCATGCATCTTGGGAGGAGTCTTCCTCAAGTTCTTCTAGCTCCAAAGATGGAGAATGGCACCTTTCTCTCATGGCCTCTACAAGTGATGATGTAGGTGAGGTAAGTGAGGTAAGTGAAGTTAATTTGTATGAGTTGTCTAAAGAAACTCTTATTGATATGCTTAATGCTTGCAGGTCATCTTTTACTAAATGCAAAGCTAAAAGGAAAATGTTAGGAAAGACAATAGATGATCTTTATGCTAAGATTGAGATTCTAGATCAAAATGAAAAGCTACATCTTGATAGTATTGATACTTTGCAAGGGAAATTTCTTGATCTTGAGATCTAATACAATGGAGTTGAAGTTGAGAATGGTGTCTACCTTAAGACCATTGCTACTCTTAAGGAAGAGAACCAAAATGCCAAGATGAGATTAATGTTCTTAAAACTGAAAATGTAGAACTTAACCTCATTGATGAAGCTAGGAAGCAAGAAACTTATGCTTATCAAAGAGAAATTCAATTGCTTAAATATGAAAATGCTAAGTTGCTTGCTCAAGTAAATGATCTATACTATAGACCTATCTTGCAAAGTAATGAGGTAGCTATCACTGCTCTAGAACATGATTCTTTTCATACTAAAGCCCTCTGTTTAGAGGCCGACCTATTGCATGCTAGAGATGATCTTGATAGATTATCTTCTACTGTCATTAATCTTAGTGATGATAATGTTAAATTAAGAGCTTCTTTGCAAAAGTTTCTTACGAGAAAGAAATCCCTTAATGCTGTCCTAGAACACTCTACCAAAAAAATTGGTACTAGTGGTTTAAGATATGATGGGATTACTCCTAAGGGTAAGAACAAGAACAAGAGTAAGGGTAAGAAGAAGAGTGTGGAACCTACTTTCTTCCATGGAGAGACTTCTGGCTCTAAGAACCCAATGGTATGTGCTCATTGTAAATGTGATGATCATTATTCTACTTATTGTCCTTACAAGCCAAAGGGGACCGACCCAAAGATGAAGTGGGATCCCAAAGTTTGAGTTGGGCACTGACATCCTTCTTTCATGTAGGTAAAAAGAAGGTGGATTGTTGATAGTGGCTACTCAAAGCATATGACAGGTGAAATCAACCATTTCAACAAATTCATAAAGAAGAAAGGAGGATCGGTGACCTTCGAGGACAACAAAAAGGGTAAGGTAATATGTGAGGGTGATGTAGGGAATGAGCTAAGTATTAAAAATGTTTTGCTTGTTGATGGTCTACATCACAATTTGATTAGTGTAAGCCAACTTTGTGATAATGGTTATCTTGTTCTATTTATTTCTTTAGAATGTTTGCTTCTAGATTCCCTCACTTACAATGTTATATTTAAGGGAACTAGAAATGGTAATCTATATGTTATTGTGCTTGATGCTCTAAAGCCCGTACTTGATAGATGCTTAGTTGTGGATAAAAATGATATATCTCTTTGGCATCACTGGTTGGGTCATGTGAATATGCATCAAATGAAGAAATTGAACAAAAAGGAATTGGTTAGGGGACTTCCTAAATTGGATTTTGAAAAGGATGAGGAATGCCAACCTTACACACAAGCAAAGAAAACTAAGTCCTCCTTCAAATCCAAAGGAGTCCTTAGTACCAAAAGAGCTCTTGAGCTTCTTCATATTGATCTATTCGTACCTATGAGAACTCAAATGCTTTGTGGTTCCAAGTATTGTCTTGTGATTGTCGATGATTTCTCTCTCTATACTTGGACATCTTTCTCGTTTCTAAAAGTGATACTCTAGATGTTTTATCGAGCTTTTGGAAATGATTTGAAAATGAAGCTTCTTGCTGGATTGTTTCTATCTATAGTGACCATGTGGGAGAGTTTGAAAATGATCTTTTTGAGTGCCTTTGTGAAAAATCTGGTTACTCGCACAATTTCTTTTCTCCTCGCACACCTCAACAAAATGGGGTACTAGAGAGAAAGAATAGGTTGCTACATGAGATGGCTAGGACCATGCTTCTAGAGTATGACACTCCAAAGAATTTTTGGGCTGAAGCCATTAGCACCTCATGTTTTGTGCATAATTGAGTTTTTACGCATCCATCTTTAAAGAAAACCTCCTATGAGTTATGGCATGGTAGAAAGACATCCATTGACTTCTTTCACATTTTTGGATGTCCTTGTTTTGTTTTGAACACATAATTCTCTTGACAAGTTTGATCTGAAATCGTACAAGGCTTTCTTCAAAGGCTATAGCACTACAAGCAGGGCTTATAGAGTTTTCAATATTGAACTGTCTAAAATTGAAGAGTCCATTAATGTAAAGTTTATTGAATCTAACCCTGCTATTGGAAAGAATATTGTTGATAATGATGTTGCAGATGAATTGATTCCAATCTTAAAGGACCTCAACATCGACAACAAAGGTAAGCAGGTGGTTGAAGCATAAGATGAAGAGAAGAAGGATCCCACTCCTCGCTTTGCAAAGAATCATCCCAAAGAGCTAATCATTGGTAATCCATTTAAGAGGGTGAAGACACAAGCTTCCTATAATAAAGAACAAGCATACAATGCCTTCATCTCATAGTTGGAGCCAAAGAACATCAAGGAAGCTCTTGGAGATGACGAGTGGATCCTAGCCATGCAGGAGGAACTAGAGCAGTTCGAGAAGAACCAAGTGTGGACTCTAGTGCCAAGACCAAGTGACAGAAAAATCATTGGCACCAAGTGGGTCTACCGCAACAAGCTTGACAAAAATGGCAAGGTGGTAAGGAACAAAGTAAGGTTAGTGGCTCAAGGCTATAATCAATAGGAAGGTATTGATTTTGATGAAACTTATGCTCATGTTGCTAGAATTGAATATATTAGAATGCTACTTGCTTTTTCTAGTTATAAGAATTTCTTGCTATATCAAATGGATGTTAAAAGTATGTTTTTGAATGGTACAATCGAGGAGGAAGTATTTGTTGCTCAACCTCCATACTTTGAAAATGACAAGCTACCTAACCATGTTTATCTGCTACAAAAAGCTCTCTATGGACTCAAACAAGCACCTTGAGCTTGGTATGAGAAATTAAAGAACTTTTTGTTAGACAATGGCTATGTCATGGGCAAAGTTGATTCTGCTTTATTTTTAAAACAAACTTCTAGCAATTTCCTTATCATTCAAATTTATGTTGATGATATCATATTTGTCGAAACTAATCTTAATCTTTATAAGGAGTTTAGTTCTCTTATGCAGAGTGAGTTTGATATGAGCATGATGGGTGAGCTTACTTTCTTCCTCGACTTCCAAATCAAGCAAAATCAAGATGGAAACTTCATCCACCAAGGCAAGTACACCAGTGAGCTACTCAAATGGTTTGGAATGGAGAACATGAAGTCGATGGACACACCCATGTCCAACACCGCCAAACTTGATAGAGATGAAGAAGGTGAGAAGGTACATGAGAAGCTCTATAGATGTATGATTGGAAGTTTACTTTACTTAACTTCCTCTAGACCTGACATAATGTTCAGTGTTGGCTTGTGTGCTCGCTTTCAATCAAGCCCTAGGAAATAACATCTTATTGCTGTTAAGAGGATTCTGATGTACTTAGCCATAACCCAAAACTTTGGACTATGGTACCCTAAGTCAAGGGACTTTACTCTTATAGCATATAGTGATGATGATTACACATGCTGTTTGATTGATAGAAAGTGCACAAGTGGCACTTGCTTCCTCCTAGGACCGTGCTTGGTATCTTGGTTTTCTAAGAAACAGAGCACTGTGGCATTATCGACTACTGAGGCTGAGTACATTGCAGCCGGAAGTTGTTGTGCCCAGGTCCTATGGGTGAAGCAAATGCTCCAAGACTTTAACATTTATTTTGATGCTTCTCCTATGTATTGTAATAATACTAGTGCAATCAATAGATCTTATAATCCTATATTGCATAGTAGAGATAAAAATATAGAGATTCATGATCATTTTCTTCATGATCACATTGCCAAAAAGGATATTTATATCACGCATGTGGACACAGAAAATCAGTTGGCGGACATTTTCACCAAAACTCTAGCTAGAGAGCAATTTAACTTCATTAGATCTAACTTTCTCATAATTACTTTAGATGATATTGACATGTTGTCTAGCTAGTTGCTTTTATTCTATATGTCTTGCTCATGCTTAAATCACCTTGCTTGCCTAAAATTGCTAAAATTTGTTTGTTGTCATGCTTAGTTTCGCTTTTTTTTGGGCATTTCTCGAATTTTGGGTTTTATCGCTAAATAGTACTCAACGATGAGTGATATGTGCCTAAGTATGTTCAACATACATAATATACTTGAACAATAAATTTAATTAGCTTCAAATGGATAGAAATGAAGTTTGATGGTTTTAGATCAGGTTGACCATCAATAGAGTTTCCCGCAGGACAAACTCGACCGATCCATGGCCGAGAGCTATTCTAAAATGGACTAATCGATCGAGTTTTTGACTCTCAGAACTTGACCGATAAACGGGCTAAAGCCAACTTAAGTTGAGTTTGACCATCTATTATCCCTCTCAACTAGAGAATAGCCAACCAATTCCCCTTCTTCTAGCCCTAAGCTCTTAACCCAAACCCTTACCTTCCCTATCCTAGCCCTTTTCCGACCTAGATAGGCTGCCTTAGACCTTCCCTCTTGCTCTTCCTTTGTGTGTGGATGGTTTTAGTGGTTTGCTTTGTGCGTTTTCTCTCATCTTCTACTTCTTTTCTCCTCCATGGCTTATCATAGAAGAAAGAGACCCACCCCTAGCAATGCTCCATCATCCTCTTCGTCATCTCACTTGGTTCCTTTTGATGAAACCTCCTTTGTCTCAATAGAGGCTGTAAATAGGTATAAGAACCTTCTTCCTAGGAGTTTTTTCCATTTAGAGCCTTGTTTGAGCCTAGACCTAGGCGTCAAGCCGTCATTGACCAAGTGGAAAAGTTGTTATCTGTTCATCACCTATCAACCCTGACTGTCGAGCGTGACTGCTTTCATAATTCTATGACAAGCACAAATGCATTTCACGAATTCTATGCAAACTTGCATTGGAATTATGACACCCTTGTACCCCCTCGCCAAATACTCAAGTGATCCTTACATCCATGATCGCTGGGAAGAGATTCCAAATCTCTAAAGATATCCTAAATGTGTTCTTTTCAGGAGACGATGAGAATGACACCTGGCGTAAGGATTATGGGGAGTATTTTGACCTTTTGGATCATGAGGGTTTCTACAAGAAGAATGAGATCACTCTTCCTAATATCCATCGCTACCTGAAGAAACCTAATGTTCCTTACGAGAAGAAGAATACCCTACCCTCCTCCTCCCTCGATCTTAGAAAGTGTATATTAGCCCTAGTGGTCAACTACAACATCCATCCAAAGAAAAATAAAATAGATATTGCAGAGAACACTGCGGTCATAATGTATTGCATTCTAGAGAATGTCATAGTCAAATGGTCAAGATACATTCTCCACCATATGACCAGTTTTGACTCTGGTAAGAACACCCGTGGCACCCATCCACCTTATCCAGCCCTGATATGTGGTCGGTTTCAATTCACCACTAAGAAATCACTCTTCTCTGACTTCCACTACAAACTTGCCAGGAAGGGTGTGTGTATTAGTGAGGCCACAATTTAGAAGTTCGTGCCTGTCTTTGCCTCCACCACACCCAGTGCTTCACCCTCATCCTATGCCTCTGCTGCCCCTGCCTCTACCTCTACCCGAGCTCCACCTCCTTAGCCACCTCGACGTGACCATGCCTCATTTTGTGTATCCAATGAAACCCTCATGGGATACATGATGCACCAACAGGCATATAACCTCCAAGTTCAGGAGCACCTACACCAGGATTTATGTTCAATCATGTCAAACATGAATTTATCCTGTGCATACCCATACCCCTCATACCAGCCTTTCCCTGGTAGTGATTATGCTTCCTATGCATATCATCATTACTACCCTACCCTCGAGCCTTCTACTGCTTCTCCCACACCCTCTGCTATTGGTGGTCCTACTACCATCTACCTACTGTTTCCTGCTGGCCCCTTGGCCACTATGCTTGCCAGTCTTGTCAATTATGCTCATTCCTTCCCTTAGGCCAATGAGCTCTATGCTCTTGGTATGACTTGGGATGAGAAGAATGCTCTTGGCCCAGTCGTGGTTTTGGTCCTTCTGTGGACGAGGAGATGCCTGACCAGGATGATGCTGAGACTGTTGCTGCTGATGACGATGGTGGTGATGGTGAGGATGCTTCTGATGATGCTGATGGCTCTGGTGGTGATTCCGGTGATGAAGACACTACTACTACACCTTTAGATGGAGATGAGGACTACGAGCCTAGAGCTGATGATGATGATGATTCTATGGACATAGATAGTCTAGATGTCTAGTTGTTTCTTAGTTTTTAGTCTAATTTGCTAATCATATATATCTTTCTAGGCTATTTTGTATTAGAAACATCTAGGCACATTATCTAAGATGTACTATTTTATCTTTAGTTTTCATCGCTTCTTGTTTGTAGCTGCTTTTAATGAGAACATGTCTATAAGTTGTAATCTATGTTATGTGCACTCTTTCTCTTTAATCAATTATATCCTATGTGTTGGTGCCATATTTCCACCATATTTTGATTATGACTTAGCTTGTGTGTTTCTCTCGTCTCCGGTTGATATATGATATGAGATTGCATGTTTGAATATCTGCTTGATTGTGTTTGGAGGAGATCTATTTATCTGCTCTTCTACCCCCTCACTTTTTGATAATGTCAAAAGGGGGAGAGAACTTCAATGTCTTGAAATCAATCATATTGTTGTTCTTTGTCATACTGCTGCTTATTTCTTATGAGATCCTTTTCTTGTTCATTATATGCTTTATCATGTGACCTGCAAATGACCATATAGTACATGCATGCTATAATTGCTTTGTGTATATAGACTAACTATGCAGGTTAAAATAAGCATAGATTGAGGGGGAGCAATTCACATTGTTCAAATCTTGAATCCCTCTAATTCAGAAGGCAAAGGTATAATCTCTATATCCTTTTCAATATGTTTGAGGAATGGTTTGTCATTGTCAAAAAGGAGGAGAATGTTGACCTAGAGGTTATACATTGTCCATATTTTGATAATGACTTAACAATTCCATTCATATGTATCTAATATGTGTATTAAAGATTGATTTCAAGTTTTAGGTACATGAAAAGGATCAAATTGCACAAGCCCTAGCTTGTCAAAGTTCAAGTCAAAAGCAATGCAAGTGTGCTAATTAGGAAATCCATGTAAATGACCTTAGAAGAATTTTGTAATCACTTGTATTGATGATATGACTTGTAACTAAGATGAAAAAATTATGTGGGACACTTAGTACCAAGTTTCAATCACTTTTTAAGCACTTTAGAAAACCGATCACAGGTTGTTGATCGGTCGAGTTACAATCTCGACCGATCCATTGGATCAATTTTCTAGAGAGTGCATCGATCGAGTTGTGCATTCGCAGAACTTCACCGATCAGGTTACTAACCAAATGCTATTTTTATTGGTCGTTCGAGTTTCCTAGGACAAACTTGATCAATGGTTTGAAAATTGGATTTGTGTTTTAGCGAATCGGTTGAGTTACCTTTATTGAATCTCGACCAAATGTACTATATGGAAAATGTAGAAAAAGTGATTATAACCGTTGGTGACTTGTTTGGATGAAAATAGATTCGTTACCTTGTGCAAAAATGGCTATAATTCAGCCCTAAGTGTTCCCCAACTCAAAGGGGCACCCCAACTATAAATAGGACCACTTGAAGTTCATTCCAAGGTTGCTCATTCACTATATGCTTGGTTCTAGCCTAGTTGAGAGTACTGCACCCCTTTGAGCCCCTTTCTCTCTCTAATTTAAATTCAAATCCTTGGATATGAGTGAGTTAGGATCTGTTGTAAGAGAGCTAATCCTTATATCCATGTAAAGATCTCCACCTCCATCTTCCTACCCCCTTTCCTTATTGAAGAAAAGGCTTGAAGATCTTCTCTGAGTGAAAGAGAAGGTGTTGCTATTCTTCAAGGTTGAAGAAAGCATGGTGATCTAGATATCCGAGTGAAGGAGATAGGCAAGGCAGACGTTCAAGAAGGATAGGTAATTCCTGGAAGGCAAAAGACTTGAAGATAGAGTGGGTAAGTCCTTGTTGAAGGCTGAAGACTCCTTGCTCAAGTGGGTAAGTTCCTTCGGTTGGTTGAAGATCCTTGATTGAGGTATTAAGTCCTTGGATGAATGTGGATTTGTCTTGTAATCTTATGAATGAATATAAGAGCATCAAGATTGCAAAGTCCTAGGGACTAACCATGTAATGACCCCGCCTCCCGGTAACCCCCAATTTAGGGAAACCCGAAGGTCAGAGCCGTTATTCAATTAACATGATCAAAGGTTCGACAAATAATCAATAATAATTATGATATTCTACTAACTAATAGGAATTTGGTATAAAATTAAAACTTTACTTACCTCTGAAAACTTTGGAAATCTATCTATCCAGAGATTGAATTATTCTATCTAATCCCCCTTGCACTTTATTTCTTATTACCACAATGTGTCACTTTACTGTTTGTTCTTTAAATTGTTGTTCCTAAAACGCCGACAAACAAAACATCGGTCAGTATATCGTAATATACTAGTATGTGGGAACAACAAAAAACTTGCAAATATGACTAACAATTTAATAATCACAATCGAATTAATTAATAAGCCAAATTGCACTTTTCAGTATGACATTCTCCACCGCTTTTGCCCTAACCCTGGCATACCCACCTTAGGGTTCCCTTTGCCAATGACTTAAGGCCACCTTCTCAATCCCGAGCTTGGTGCCTGGGGGTCACCCCTCATGGTGCCCACTAGTCATGCAATATCATAGGCCACCTTCTCATTCCCGAGCTTGGTGCCTAGGGTTACCACTCAAGGTGTCCATTGGTCTACCCATCTGGGCCTGACCTTTGACATCATCCATCAGGGTGGCATGTAGGTGCGAGAATACATACCTCTATTATTAATGTGATAATCACAGTGACTTTATAGTTTGCAAGTATGAACATCCAATAGATAATTTTCATTCAATGCGATTAACCATCCGGAAAATCCGCGGGAAACTAAGGCGGTTATTCATAATTAACCACATACCTGATTTGACAATTTGAACAGAAATATCCATGCAAATAAGAATCCAAGCAAGCAAGCATTTTCAAAAAGATCCTGAAATAATTATACAATTTCCTTTTATTACTCATGTCATTAAGATATATTAAATCTAGCTCGCTTCCTAGGATTTCTAGTCCACTTTTAGGGTTTCCATTGTAATTAGGGTTTCCCTTCATTTTAAACCCTAATTGATCACAAACCCTAATTATTTCCACATATAATCCTCAATTTTAGATTAAAGGCTTAATTAACCATTAATTAAGTTCATTAAGCCTCTTTTACATTAAATCTATTATTTTTATCCCTTTAATCCATGACAAGATCATTATACGCATTTATCATCAATTCAAAGTTCATTATAGTCTAATTCGCATATGAACTTGATTTACCATTAATCCCACCTTTTATTCATGAGAAAACCCTAATGACTACATTTAGGGTATTTATCCACAAATTAGGAACTTTAATGCTCAAAATAGCATATTCCAACTTTAATCATGAAATTAATCAATTAAAGCCATTAATGGTCGAATTAATCAACATTAGGGTTTCAAGGCCCATTAAAGTATATTCATGCACATGAACTTTCAAATTAACTAATTATATGCAAAGTTCATCCTTTGTCTTCCTAATGTTCCTTTTTTATCATTAACAGGCTAATATCCACTTTAATCAGTTATTAAACCCTTCTAATCACTTTAATCATATCAAAATAGGGTTCTTTAAACGTTATTACATCTAAAGCTAATAACCTCCATTACTTTTCGAATTGAAATCAGAATTAGGCTTTAAATATATTTTATTTAGATTCCTCTCGATTTTCTGAGCAAAATTCATGTATAATGCACATCTATCCGAGCTACGGTTAATGAGATACGAATTTTGCAAATTAACTTACTTTGGGCCAATCAGAATCTGCCACGTCACTTCCTCCATGCAATGTTGTCCGATTAGGAATTAGAATTGAATGACTCTTTTACCCCTGCCTAAGTGGCCGGCTCTTCATACCCGGGAGGGGTACAACCATCCAATGCCCACGGAGTCGTCTTCCACCTCCAGATTGCGCCCAGCAGCCGCCCTAGCTACCCTTGTGCGGCTCCTCCCTCCCTCTACTGACCTCGACGGCCACCAGGGAGGTGGTCGTTGCCTCTGTTGCCCCCTGGCGCACGCGAGGTGCCCCCAATATGTGGCAAAAATGGTCGTTCCTGAGTGAGATCCGCCCACGTTTGCTGCTGCGATTCATGCAGATCTGCAGTCCTTCGGCAAGAGCTACTCAACGACAAGGGCGGAGGTAAGGTAGCTGATCCATCTTGGGGTGGATGTGGAAGCCTGCTACCTCCATCAAGACCGCAACACCACCCTTCCTTGCTCCGGGGATGGTACTACCCACCCGTTAGGGTTTTTGCTTGCAAGAAACGAGAAGAAGGGAGAGATGAGTGCGTGGGTTCTTTCTAGACTTGGCCCTAGGTCATACCCCTTATATAGGGGAGGGTAGATGGACCCTATGATGCTCATCCATGAGATTCAGGTCTTCATTCTAAAAGGAAACCAATTCCTTCAATGAAAAGAAACCTTCTCTCTCTTTTCTTTATCTTTTTGATATTCCTTTTTCTTTAAATATTAGGATTTCGAAAAACTTTTCCCTTATTTCTTTATTCTTAGCTTTTAATCCATTAGCCACGAAGTTTCTATTTTCTTTTAATAGAATTTACTTCCTTTTTAACAAAACCATATAATTCATTAATAATGAATCACATTATCCTCTTATTTTGCAATTTTGGTATTTTCTCTTTATTTCCTCTTTATTGGGACTCCTTGGATCCCAAGAAGCTCTAGTATTTCGAAATCCTTTTTATTAGATACTTATTATCCTTAAATGCATCAATATGCATTAATTCGCATTATCTTGTTTATTTCTCATTAAAATATTTCTTTTTGAGGATTCCTCTTTATTTCTCTTTTATTTTCCTCATTAGTATTCCTTTTATCATTAGGAATCCTTAGAATACGAAATTCCACTAAGGATTACTCAATTATACCTCTTTTCACTTATTTTCCACGTTTTAACATTATTTTCAATTTCTTTCTTACTAAAGAATTACTTAATTAATCTTTTCTTTTCTTATTGCACTCTTTATGAAACTTTGGACTCCTTGGAACCCAAGGAACCCAAGAGGTATGAAATTCATTCTTGGATTACATTCCTTTGCCTTCTAGAGGTTTCTACCTCATCTCTCTTTTCTCAACAACTCAATTATTCATTAATTAATTGAATTTCCTTGTTATTGGGTCCAATAGCCAATAAAGCCCACAAATCAAACAACAAGGCTATTTTAAAGGAAATCCATTTATTCACAACAAATTATATCATTATTTATCCAAATATCTTTAATATGAGAAATTACATTTCTCACCAAAGGAACCCAAAATTTGGGGTTGTAACATCCTTCCCCTCTTATGAGAATTTTGCCCTCAAAATTCCATCAAGCAAGCAAACAAATAGGATAAGTCTTCTTATGTCCATCAGGGCTCCCATGTGGCTTCACCCTTTCCATGGTGTTTCCCAAGAACCTGCATTGTCTCATTTTCTTCCATCTGAGTTCTTTCTTACCTTGGTAGATCATACCCTCATAGGTGACTCAGGACTTTTCAGCCTTTCAAAAGCTGAATAGGTTCAGGGCACATCACCTGGCTTGGGTACCTCACACAATGCTCTAGATCGGACTCATGCAACACATCATTTTATCTTGAGGGGTAAGGTTAAACACAACCATCTCCACCAATCCATCTCAAATGGACCCATATATCGGGGATTCAACTTTCTCAGCTATAGCTTAGAGGGGTCGGATTTTCACGTCACATATTCTCTCACAGTGAACTGCATGTCAGTCTGCTTTGCATCAGCTCATGACTCATGTCACCACTAGCTCTCTCTCAGCCATTGCACGATCAAAGCGACTTCATCTGCACACACTGTGGTTCTTTTCTGACGTTCGCAAGGCCTCCTTCACCAACATCATCTTAATGAAGTGGTGACCGACACAACCTCTCCATAAGACTTCTTGCATCCCGATAATGGCTATGGTGGTTAACATCACATCTTAAGAACTGTCTCTATGTATCACCCTAAATGAGCACACCTACTCTCATCAAACCCTCTAGTCTGGATTGTATCGTTCATTAGTATGGGGTGATAAACTGTACGATCATCGAGTTCTTCATGTATCCACTTCCGCCTCATGGAAGTGAACCTTGGTCATACCTAAGAACTTTTGAACTCGCATCATGGTGTAGTTGAACTATCTTTCTCTCTTAAGTAGTTCAACTAAATTTGTCCTGTGACAGTACTCTTCCTTTCCCATGTCATCTAGGTAAGGCGATCTACCATAACCCATATTGCATCTGGACCTTCTTGGACAAGGGGAGACTTACCCCAACATTCATAGTGGATGAACTCCATTCCCTCTCAGGGATTCTTTATCCTCTATGTCAATGCACTGGGTTACTGGTGTTCGTCCTTCACCCCTGGCTTGCATGGCCACATGCTACATGCAACTTCGTATTAAGCATTCAAAATACTACTATCACTTACTATCTTTGTAGTATCACAGTGTATGGTGATCTTAAAACCATGATCTCCTATATGTCATGATTCCTCAAGATCGATACCTCAGAAATCCAAAACCACTCTCAATAGGGTTTCATCACTTTTCTTTCCAAAGAAGTACATTTAAGGTTTGACAACCATCCTTACATTATATAACGGACTAGGCCGGCTAACCAAACAACCATTAACTTGTTCAACATATCTTATTACATCTATGTGTTAGCAAAAACTCATCTTCTTTCCAAACATAGGGTTAGTCGAATAATCTCAACCTCTTCTAGGTAGCTATATCTCAACTAGAGCATTCATTACCACTTCACCGACTTAGGTGTCAGGTAATGTTGAAGACATACACCTCCACATATTCCACTTATCATCTCATCTCAAACTCTAAGTTTGTCTTCATCAAGAAACTGTGAGCTCATCCTCATGGTAATTCAACTCAACTTTGCATAACTTGCAAATTCCACATAGCTCATGATAAAACATCCTCACAAGATGATTTCCTTAATACTCTTAGTGTTTGTAAACCATCCGTGTATCATTCACTCCACAAAGGTATGTTATCATTTCTATCCTTATACCTTGTAGCAACGTTCCAACTTCCATCATCTTTTATCCTTGGTGTAAGGCATGCATATTGTCCTATCTCTCACTCCCATAACAAAAGGAAATAAACATTTGGCTGCAGTCCAAATACAGAGTTCTTCCTATTCCAAGAGTAGAGATGGTACATCCCACCTTGCTAGTACACCTTCAAATCTAAGTTGAAACGTGCCACATATGTCTCAACATCACACTCATATTGATATCAAAGTTACTTCCATGGAGAACTGGTCTCAACCCTACTTGGTCTAAACACAATCCTTGGTCGTCTCCTCTAGGTCTATAGGGTGCCGACACTTTTGGGGTCATCCCTGTTCCCTTATGCATCCAGAGAGTGCCCTACTCATCTGCCTTTTGGGTCCCATGAGTTCATGAAGGTGATCAATCTCCTAACCCATGGCCCTCAGACAATGATAGTTGTTACCTCCCGACCCTATGGTCATGTGCAACTAGGGAATTAGGAAACTCCTTCTTCCATCGGTCTTATCCCTACCTGACCCCTAGGATAGACTTAGGATTCCATTATAGTACATGTCCAACTTAGAACCTTACCCAAGCCTTCATCATATCTCTCTGCATTCTCGACTGACTTTCATCCCTTCAGAGGGTCATGGCACCCTGCCTACCTTGGTCAGGCCCCATACTGGTTACCTCCATGGTAACACATCCACATGCACTTAGAGATGGTTATCTATGGGTCTACAGGCTCATTCTCATACCATGTACTTTTCACTTAGCTTCTCAAGATCCTTATGAGACCTCTTTAGGTCTCCACAAACCCACAAACTGGTACACACCTTACCAAAGGGTCCCTCTCCCAGGATGGGAGGAAACTACAACTCTTGACAACAAGGTCACAAACATCCTTAGGGTTTATATTCACATGAGCATGCTTAACCCAGCAGCTACTAGGGCACAAGTAGACCACCTATTAAACCATGATAGGTCATACTTGTTCTCTTTCCTCAACATTAGACCAACTTAGGCGTGAAGGGTTCATCAAACATACCCTTAACTGAAGGGGTTTCCTGTACCTCTACACATGAGGAGTACCATGCTCGAAACTATAGAGACTCAAATCTCATCAGGAGCATCAGATACACTGCTTCCCCTCCTAGGCCTAGGAACCCTAGGTTCTCCTTTGGATATCCAACTGCATGTTCAAACTCTTAACCACGAGTCAAAAATGTTCAAGGTATGTCACATACTCCCATGATCCTTTTATATGAGAAACACCCCAGAGTTGAGTCCTCCTCAAGGACAACCAACTAGGTATAAAGCCTCCTCAGGGTCTAAAGCACTCTTTATCTCATCCAATAGGTAACCACTTATACCATGGGTACTAGAAGCATCGTCCTCTCTCTAGGGTTTGGTTCCTCTAAAGGAAACCAAGATATCATCAGCCTCCAGGAATCAAGCATAAGGCAACCCCCTATCATCCACGTAGGCCGCATCATCCTCCACTCCCCACTGTTCCTCACATCTCGGGGTTTTAGGTTTCCAACCTTCTTGCTTGGTTCCTTCTTTCTAAAGCTAACTCCACATCCAGTCATACTACTAGAGGTCATCTCTTCATGAAGGATCAAGCTCACAGGCATACCTCTACGTAGGTGAAGCCTATGCTCAAACTTAGGTTTGCTCAATATCATTCATAGCCCTTTATGCTTATTCCATGATCCCTTAACCCGAGTTTCATCAAGCTATACCCTACTTTCCTAAGCCCATAGGGTAACTATAGGTTCTCTTCTAACCTCATCCATGAAGGAGCTATCCTTCACTCTAGCATGCACGACCCTCTCCAGGGTTGGTCGCCAAAGGTACTAGGTCATCTACCCTTTTATGGCATCCCAAAGGCATGTCCAACCAAACACTCGGTCAACCATGACATCTAACTCATCATGTCATCTCTCTCTCTAACCTTCACTTAGGGTTAGGGTTAACATCATCCTCAAAGGATGTGCTAGGTATCTACTTTTAATGGAGGTCTCTACCTCCAAGACTAACTCTCTCTACTCATCCTCCTGCCAAGGAGGTCTATCCTCATGTCTCTTCTGAGGGCAATGACAACTCGTGTCATACGATCTAAGCATGTATCTATTCTTCAGTTTACGCATAATCTATTAAGCTTATGTCCATGACATCTTATTTACATGCTTTTCATTAATTTGGTGGAGGATTCCTTAGTCCTTATTAACCTTACCCATACCTCAAGAGGGTGAGGAGAAGAGAGAAAACCACATACCTGATTTGACAATTTGAACAGAAATATCCATGCAAATAAGAATCCAAGCAAGCAAGCATTTTCAACAAGATCCTGAAATAATTATACAATTTCCTTTTATTACTCATGTCATTAAGATCTGTTAAATCTAGCTCGCTTCCTAGGATTTCTAGTCCACTTTTAGGGTTTCCATTGTAATTAGGGTTTCCCTTCATTTTAAACCCTAATTGATCACAAACCCTAATTATTTCCACATCTAATCCTCAATTTTAGATTAAAGGCTTAATTAACCATTAATTAAGTTCATTAAGCCTCTTTTACATTAAAGCTATTATTTTTATCCCTTTAATCCATGACAAGATCATTATACACATTTATCATCAATTCAAAGTTCATTATAGTCTAATTCGCATATGAACTTGATTTACCATTAATCCCACCTTTTATTCATGAGAAAACCCTAATTACTACATTTAGGGTATTTATATATAAATTAGGAACTTTAATGCTCAAAATAGCATATTCCAACTTTAATCATGAAATTAATCAATTAAAGACATTAATGGTCGAATTAATCAACATTAGGGTTTCAAGGCCCATTAAAGTATATTCATGCACATGAACTTTCAAATTAACTAATTATATGTAAAGTTAATCCTTTTTCTTCCTAATGTTCCTTTTTATCATTAACAGGCTAATATCCACTTTAATCAGCTATTAAGCTCTTCTAATCACTTTAATCATATCAAAATAGGGTTCTTTAAACATTATTACATCTAAAGCTAATAACCTCCATTACTTTTCGAATTGAAATCAGAATTAGGCTTTAAATATATTTTATTTAGATTCCTCTCGATTTTCTGAGCAAAATTCATGTATAATGCACATCTATCTGAGCTACGGTTAATGAGATACGAATTTTGCAAATTAACTTACTTTGGGCCAATCAGAATCTGCCACGTCGCTTCCTCCATGCAATGTTGTCCGATTAGGAATTAGAATTGAATGACTCTTTTATCCCTGCCTAAGTGGCCGACTCTTCATACCCGAGAGGGGTACAACCGTCCAATGCCCACAGAGTCATCTTCCACCTCCAGATTGCGTCCAACAGCCACCCTAGCTGCCCTTGCACGGCTCCTCCCTCCCTCTACTGACCTCGACGGCCACCAAGGAGGTGGTCGTTGCCTCTGCTGCCCCCTGGCGCACGCGAGGTACCCCCAAACTGTGGCAGAAACGGTCGTTCCTGAGCGAGATCCGCCCACGTTTGCTGTTGCGATTCATGTAGATCTGCAGTCCTTCGGCAAGAGCTACTCAACGACAAGGGCAGAGGTAAGGTAGCCGATCCATCTTGGGGTGGACGTGGAAGCCTGCTGCCTCCATCTAGACCGCAACACCACCCTTCCTTACTCCGGGGATGGTACTACCCACCCATTAAGGTTTTTGCATGCAAGAAATGAGAAGAAGGGAGAGATGAGTGCGTGGGTTCTTTCTGGACTCGGCCCTAGGTCGTACCCCTTATATAGGGGAGGGTAGATGGACCCTATGATGCTCATACACGAGATTCAAGTCTTCATTCTAAAAGGAGACCAATTCCTTCAATGAAAAGAAACCTTCTCTCTCTTTTCTTTATCTTTTTGATATTCCTTTTTCTTTAAATATTAGGATTTCGAAAACCTTTTCCCTTATTTCTTTATTCTTAGCTTTTAATCCATTAGCCACAAAGTTTCTATTTTCTTTTAATAGAATTTACTTCCTTTTTAACAAAACCACATAATTCATTAATGATGCATCACATTATCCTCTTATTTTGCAATTTTGATATTTTCTCTTTCTTTCCTCTTTATTGGGACTCCTTGGATCCCAAGAAACTCTAGTATTTCGAAATCCTTTTTATTAGATACTTATTATCCTTAAATGCATCAATATGCATTAATTCACATTATCTTATTTATTTCTCATTAAAATATTTCTTTTTGAGGATTCCTCTTTATTTCTCTTTTATTTTCCTCATTAGTATTCCTTTTATTATTAGGAATCCTTGGAATACGAAATTCCACTAAGGATTACTCAATTATACCTCTTTTCACTTATTTTCCACGTTTTAACATTATTTTCAATTTCTTTCTTACTAAAGAATTACTTAATTAATCTTTTCTTTTCTTATTGCACTCTTTATGCAACTTTGGACTCCTTGGAACCCAAGGAACCCAAGAGGCACGAAATTCATTCTTGGATTACATTCCTTTGCCTTCTAGAGGTTTTTACCTCATCTCTCTTTTCTCAACAACTCAATTATTCATTAATTAATTGAATTTCCTTGTTATTGGGTCCAATAGCCAATAAAGTCCACAAATCAAACAACAAGGCTATTTTAAATGAAATCCATTTATTAACAAAAAATTATATAATTATTTATCCAAATATCTTTAATATGAGAAATTACATTTCTCACCAAAGGAACCCAAAATTTGGGGTTGTAACAAACCACCTCTAGGTGGTGGACTGACTCACTTCTAGTTTGAAGTGTGGAACCACTCTAAACAACTTTGTCCAAGTGTATGCTATCCTTGTCTCTCATCCTTGCTATGCTTTTTAGTTAGGTCTTCAAATTGGCTGTATGCTTAAGCTTTTTCACTTAATATAATTTGAAGGTCTAATATGTTTTGTGAGATTTGTGAAGCTCTATTCACCCCCACTCTAGAGCCCTTGATCTAACAACCTCTAGATATGACTTCCTGAGTCACAAAAGAATGTGTAGCACAAGGGTCAATCAAAACTATAATAGGTATAAAAATGGATGTAGCTAAACAAATCTCCCATGTTACAACATGTAGAGAAACTACTCCCTCCTATTGGGTCAAAGAATAAGCACATAATATCACCTATACCTACCTCAACCTCATCCTCTTCCCTGATGTATTGTGGCTCCATGAGTGCTGGAACCTATCTGTGATGCATACTCTTTTCTTGAGCTCTGTAGTGTCTTCGGTTTCTATACTCTAGTCATTGATTGTTGTTGAGTTCTCTGTTAAAAATCCCTGACAGAATGTCCTTCTGGACCGCATGCTAAACAACCCTTAAAACCAAACCTGAAACATGGATCTCTATGGATCCTACCACAATATAAACACTATGATGGCCTTGAGAAAAAGCTCCACCGATGTGGTCATGTCATAGTTCCTATACTCTATGTACTTTGTGGTGCTGGTTCCCTAACTGCAAAATTAATAGTACCCCTACCATATGGAATCTGCGGCAGTGCACTAGATGATGCATCTGGCCTCCTAGAAGGATAGGTAGGTGTCCTAGTCATCCTCGGTTATGCACTAGGACCTATCCTACTCAACTCACCACGTACCCTCTAGAGGGTCTCAAAGTCCCTCCTCTTCTAGATGACATGCTCCACATGCCTTTCTACATCAACAAAAACATGAAAATCTATCTTGGATTCTATCACTGCTATACTCTCATGTAAATCTTTGTTCAAACCTTGCTCAAAACTCCCAATCTTATCCTCATATATGACATATAGTTGATGAAAAAACCTAAGCAAATATGAAAATAGTAACTCATATTCAAATACTATCATTTGTCTCTACCTCAAAGTCTCAAAATGATGGATCTTGTCACATATGTATGTGTCAGCATAGTAAGACTCAAACCTCTTCCTAAATTCATCCCATGTCAGAATTTGGTAAGCCAAGTGTGTCTATTCCATGCTCCACCAATGATGTGCACTGCCTTTTAGAAAGTAAGTAGCATGGTTCACCTTCTCTACATCAGATACATGAGCTATTTCAAACACTTTTTCAGTTTCATATAGACAAGCATCCACTTAACCAGGATCAATAGTACCATAGAAGTCACATGCACCCATCTTTAACCCTCTCATAAGACCTGCTAATATCACACAATGGATCACAAACACTTGGAGTGATGGAGGGACTGCCCTTGTTACTGCATGAGGCATCACCTACACTAGTCTCTATGCCATAACATAGATAAATTCAATGGTAGATAAGGTAGTCATTCCATAATGTTGATCCATTACTTCAATAGGAGGATCTTCCTACCATGGTTCAGACCTACCAGTCATGATATGAAAGAAAAGATAATATGCCATATATCATTAAAATGTGAAGGACCCAATAAGACTCATAGACTCATCCAATGTCCCTCTACATAGGCACTAATGAAAACCTAGGCTCTAATTCCACAATTTGTGGGACCCCACCCATAAGACCTCACACTGTCTTCCAAACTACCCACACTAATCCTCACATTAAGAAATAAATCTTGGAATCAAAACATTGGATTATATGAAATACACAAATAACATATTATTTATTTTCATATTTATTATAAGCAATTAAAGTAATATTCAGTTTCACCAGATTATATATAAGCAAACCATAGAGGTAAGCATTATTTAAGATAAAATTAGAGTACAACATAAAGTAGAAAGTTATACTATTACTTTCACATAAGAGACCTAGACCAAGATAAAGTACATAACTACATGCACGCACCCGCCCAGAACTCCCTAGTACAGGGACAACCTATACATTGAGAATTTTCCACACCAGATGGTGAAGAAAAGGTCACCAACAATGATAAAATTATGAGTGAACTAAAGCTTAATCAATATCTATAAAATTTTAAAACACCACTTATCAACACACTGAGTGAGTGAATTATGTTAAATACAAAACTAGCATTGAACTAGTCATTTTTAAACTGATCAGAATAAATGTATTTTAGATTAATGCAAATTGTTACAAATATAATGTAGGTACTTGAAGATATAAACTTCATAGAGTGAACATGAAACAAAAAATAGAACTAATGTGTAATTTTAAATAGATAATCTAATATTATAATTCAGCTTGTCAATATTCATGTTAGACTTGCCCTAAAATTACTTGATATGTATCTGATCAAGTAACAAAAATACCGCCAGGTTGTCATGTCAACAATCCATTGTCTACATCTTAGGATTAATAAAAAATCCTATGATAAGCAACAAACTCTGGTTTGCCTTTGAGTAATAAAACATTGACTAGGTAAGAGCATAAATCTTCTCTACCGTACATACCTCATCTCAAGTATATGAGATATGTTTAATGACATAAATGTCAAAGATAGGGCATCATGTATGATATACTAAACAAAGATATCCCTACTAACCCCTTTCACATCAAGATCACAATGTCCATAATAGTGTTTAAAATACAATTCATTTCATTTACTTAACAATGGAGAATTTAGGTTAACATCTCATCTTGGAATCTTTCCTAAATTCTGGTGATCTAGCCTTCAAAGTATACAATCAAAATCCAAAATTCCTTTTCATAATACAAGGACTATTAGAGGGAATTCTCTTTCATTTTGAACTTAGGGGAAAACCACAATGTTCAGGGCTCCTATCTACACGAGTTAGGTTATAATGGATATTAAGTGCATTTTGCCCACTTTAAGGAAAATATAAGGAAATTATATCAAATATGTGAGATTTTGCATTCTAACCCTAGAATACGAGGATTAGGGTTTTAAATATACATTGTTTTTCAATTTGGATTATAGATATCATATATATCTATTTCCATCATATAAATTCAAATGAACCAATCAACACAAGAATTCACATATTATGCATAATGCTCCATATTTAACCAATGTGCGACGTTTGCAATGTGCAGATAATAAGAATGTAAAAACTAAATTTAAGAAATTTCTATTCATCATTATCAAGAAAATCTAGAATCCACTTTATTTTTTACAAGTATCAAGACAAGAATCATATCCAAGATCAAGAAAGCAAAATAGTCCTAACAATGTTGGAGTTGCTTGATTTCCACCAATTGTAGTTTAATGAGTATATTTAATGTATAATTCAATATGAGTTTTACATGAACCTACATCACTCACCTCAAGTATAAAGCACCTGAAATTCATAGCCCAACCACTGCTAATCTTAAATCAAATTCTCGCTTCAAGAAATTAGAATCTTCTTGCTCCTATTTGCTCAAGAACCTAGAAGAAGAAGAAAAGAAGAAAAAGAATGAAAGAAGAGATTGATTTTGGGTTCTTTTGATACAAATAAGTGGAGAAAGAGTTATATACATAGGAGAGAATAAAAGCAAATAAACCTAGAAAAGTTTGATGATCAATATAGAATTTACCAACCTTGGAAAGAGAAAACCCTAGAATCTAAAATTTCAACTTCAGATTCTCCAAACCCTAGAATCTCCTCCTCTATTAGAAATCTAAAGCTATGAAGTGAAGGATGGAAATGGGAGGTGCTTGTCTCGCAATAGTGTCCCATATAATCATTAATGTGCTTGGAATAATTAATTGGAAACATTTTTTAATGATTTTATTTTTTTGAGAAAATTTGGTCGACTAAGTTTGTCTTAGGGAAACTCAGCTGACACAAGCTTCTTTTGTGACAAAAAACTTCACAAATTTGGAAAATTTATTATGTTGTATGGAATTAATATACCACCTACAATTAAAACTTTATATCAATTAGATAAGGCAATAAGTTACAAAAAAAAATGAAATACTACACTACTATACTTCAACCTACATAGCATGGCCGACTGGGTTTGTCCTAGGAAAACTTGATCAACCAACAGGTTTCAAGAAACTGTTTAAATTCTCAATTTTTTTCACTATCACTCCTACTTGAGTTTTCCAATACATATCCAAAAGTCATGGTAATATGAGTCAAACACAAAATCACCAAAGTTGTTTACTAGACTGTTATATTTAACCAAATTTATCATCATATTTTCTATATGTCAATTTCACGCGACTAAGGTTTTAAAATTTTAAACATACAAACCTAATCATTCACAAAAATGATCTAACAAACAAAGGTTTAGGATTTAAATTAACATTCAACCTAATTAGGAGAAGATTAATTAATAACTGATGATGCTTAGGAAAACTCAACTAGGATTAATATAATTTTAGGAATGGGTCCTTACAAATCTCCCCTCCTATTAGAGTTTCATCCCAAAACTCTAGAAATGGTAGGAATGGCATCTCAGCATCTCATCCTAAAGTTCCCATGTTTCATCTTCAACTCCATGATGTATCCATAGGACCTTTACCATAGGTATCTCACGTCCACACAGTCTTTTGATCTTCCCACCCATAATATAAACTGGGCCTTCCTGATAGGTCATGTCCTCTACTAACTGTACATCAGATAGATAAAAGATCTTACCAGTATCAGGTTGAAACTTTCTTAGCATAGATACATATAATACATCATGTTGCTTCTCTAACTCAGTAAAGTCTATAAGATACTTTTCCAACCCATTGTAGAATAGGGTTTGGTCCCATATATCTAGGAGCTAACTCACCCTGCTTCTCGAACCTGAGAACAAATTTTTGAGGAGAAAATTTTAGATATACTAGATCCTATACTTGAAATTTGAGAAGTCTCCACATGCGATCCAGTCTATCATGTGAATCTTTCAATTGTTGGTGTATTATAGAGATCTTTTTGGATCTCAGGTCCTAACATCTATCTCTCACCAGTCTCATGCCAACATACTAGAGTCTACACTGACTTCCATAAAGAGCTTCTTAAGGTGTCATTCCAATACTAGATTGGTAACCATTATTATATACAATTTGATCATGATAACATGCTAGTCACAACTACTAAGGAACTATAGAACACATTCCCTAAGTATATCTTCTAGGGTTTATATTGTCCTGTATGATTGTCCATCGGTCTGGGGATGAAAAGTGATATTGAACTGCAAATGAGTTCCCATTGCTTCATGCAGTATATCTTAAAACCTAGAAGTAAAATGTACACCTCTATCTAATATAGTAGAAAGTGGAATTCTGTATAAGCAAATTATCTCATCAAAATATATCTGAGATAGTCATTCAACAAAAAAAGTTGTCTTAACATATGGAATCATGTCCCTTAGAAGAACGAGGTAAGATGATTAAAAAAATCCATAGTAACATGATCCCATTTCCACTCTAGTATAGGAAAAGGCTACAAATACCTAGCGGGTATTTGATGTTCTTCCTTTAATTTCTAACATACATCTATCTTGGAACAAATTCAACTACATATCTCTTCATTCAGGCCACCAATATAATTCATAGAGATTTTTATACATTTTGGAACTACCTAGATGCATCATGATGCGGCCCTATTTTTGGTCTTCATCTTGTTTCATATTTCATTTCAATCACATCTATACCTGTTAGATTACATGTTAATTCTCCTAATATGCATATTTGTCTCAAATGCACTTATGGACATTATTTGCATGTTTTTAAGGCATTTGGACCATGCTTGGATGGAAGAGAGAGAGAGGAGTGATCTTAGGGTTTCTCTACCCTTGGAGAGACCTAAAGTGAAGCCATAGGATCCCTCAACCTACCCCTAGTGGAAAAAGCTCCATTGAAGAAAAGATGTCCAAGAATGAACCAAGTATAAGATCAAAGTGCTGACACAGAGACCAAGACAACCATGGTGCAACCTAACGACTGTGCTAGCTCACTCAAAGACAACAGAGTCAAGTCAAGAAAGTGTAGAGTTCAGAACAGCTGTGCCACCAAGAATGGTCAACCACAGAACGACCATTCCACCTTGCATGACCGTGTTGCAACAGAACCAGAATGGCCATGGAGTAGAGGACGAGTAGCCAAATTCAAGCCACCAGGGCTGTGCTACCCATGCCCTACCACAATCGTGGTGACCACCACGTCCTTGCTACCTCATGTACAAACTTGACCAAGTTACTGTGATTTTTCCCCATTTCTCACCATGATCATTCCACTCCACCATGATCATTCTCACTTCACTCCACCAAGGCCGTGGTGACCAGCACAGCTGTGCTACTCACAACCCTAGCTGATATTTGCACTACATTACCCATAGTGTCCCTACTTAACCATAGACCCCTATATAAACCTTGGGGGAGGCTAGAGCTAAAAGGAGTCGAATCGTGGCGACCCCTAACTACCTCCTATCACTCCATTTTTTACCCTTAGCTATTTCCACTCATTTCCACCTCCATTTCACTCCATTTCTCCATTACCCCAACAACCCCCCCCCCCCCCCATTTCCAAGCCTTTCATCCACTTCCCACCATAATTCCACATCATTCCACCCAAGAAGAAGGTCGACCTTACAGGATTTGGAGAGGAGGATTCACTCATCTACTCAGATCTCCATGGATTATCCTACCTCTTTCTCCTTTCTTTTTTTTATTTTGCATTTCTATGAGTAGCTAGGCCCCTTAGGTGTGCTGTTTGGGGCCAAAAATTCTACTTTGCTACCCTGTTGGTGGGAAATGGTATGTAAACATTGTAATTTCATTTGCTAATGATTATGTTCTATCTCTATCTCACTCTTCATGAATTGCTTGTTGGTTTGTGCTTGAAATCACCTAGGAATTTTGGGAAATTGCTTATATGTGTAAATTTTGGGATTTGCTCCTAGGTCCGATTCATGGATCCCTAACTAGCCACACATCTTCCTACATGATAATAAATTCCTCTAACCCTAGTTGAGAGATATAAGTAGCTAGATTATATGAATTTAGTGTTCTTAGCATGGAGCTTTCTCAAGGCTAGAATGTGGGTGATGGGAGGCCTAAAACCTCGCTTCCACTCCCATTACTAATCTCATCCCCTAATCATTTTAAGATCATATATCCTAGAAACCTAGGCTTGTTTAGATGCTAATTGAATTACACCTAAACCCTAACCCAATTGAGACTCACAAGGGTAGTAGGGGGTGTTAGGGATTAGTTCCCCTATACACAACCTAACATATTCATGGACATTTAGTAGTTTAGGATAATTCATTAGACTCTAGCTTGTTGTATGGTTTGATAATCTAAATGAAAGCATAATGTTCGCATATCACCCCAACCTAAATGAAAAGTGCACCCCCAAACAACCCACACATCCCTTTATTGCTTTGAAGCCCTTATTGCCTTCTTGCTTAGCTAGTGTTAGCCTAGTTAGATCTTTACTTTCTTAGTTAGCTTCTTGTCTTGTTCTTGCTTTTTTCTTGATATCTTAGGTCTTTAATTTCTCTTTTGCCTTGTTTGATAGCTTAGTGTACTTTAGATCTCTTCTTGACTGCCTTAGCATAGCTTGCTCTTTTCCCCTGCTTGCCTTGTCTTTTCTTGTTCATTAGAATTAACTATTTAGGGTTAACTTAGATTTTGATCTTGTTTGTTCTCCTTTAATTGCTTTCTTGTTCAACCTTTAGTGTAATCAAAAAATCACATGTAAACCCTTCAACCCTAGACTCCATAGTAGGAACCTTGCCTAAAACTAACCTAGATATGGTGCCTTCTTTTCTCCTTGTGGATCGACCCTATACTTTCCGCCCTCCTATATTATGACGCGACCCCGTGCACTTGCAGGTGTAGTATTTTTAGTAGAAGTAGATGTGTAGGCTTAGGCCATTATATATGTTGAAAGTTAATCCACCCATGTGTTGTTTTCTCATGGAGTTGTATCTATTTAAATTCCAGTTGAGTAGTGTGTAACACCATTGGCAGAAATGCACCAAGGTTTCTGGCGTTGTTGTCGGGGACAGAAAGTATCATAGCTACCGAGTAGTTGCGGTGTTGACACTCCCCTTTGGCACCGTATTTTGCCAGTTTATTTTGTTGCATTTGAGAAACACACCAAGCTTTTTGGCACCATTGCCAGTGAGAAAGGTGCTTGGCCTTGCTAGTTAGTTTTGCTTTGATCTTTTCCTACTGCCCTCATCATTTCTATTATATATTCTTTATTCTTTGTATTCTTCGTGAATACTAGTTTTCTAAATGTCTTTCTTTTGTTTGGTTGTGCCTTGTGCATGTGACAAGCCACTCATGGAAGACAAGAAGGAAGGCCAAAATGTACCTCACAAACCACTTCAAGATTACTTCATGCCTAGAAATTACAAATCACCAATTACTAGTAGAGTTGATCCAATGCCAAGGGAGAACTTCTCGATCCCTCCAGGTCTTCTTGGGGTCCTACCCATCTTCTATGAACTAGAGAGTGAGAACCCATACAAGCACTTGGATTCATTTCTTGAAGTATGCTCCACCTTCAGGATGTCGATGGCCAGTGATGACACAATCCGACTGACCTTGTTTTCATTCTCCCTCAAAGACAAAGACAAAGATTGGTATGATTCAAGGAGGGACATCATGAGTTGGGAAGAGATGAAGAATGCTTTCTTGAGGCAATTATACTCTATAGAAAGGTTGACACAAATGCGTCTTACCATAGTGATTTTTAGTCAAATGGGCAATCAACAGCTTCATGATGCTTGGGAGAGATTTAAGAAGATGTTGACATAGAGCCCACACCATTAGATCCATTTTTGGTAGATAGTTCCATCATTCTACTTCGGTCTACCTCTAAAAGATCAAGGTACAATAGACTCTTCTTGTGGAGGAGTTTTCATGGCTAGGCCACCTAAGGAGATATGGCCATTGTATGAGCAGCTGGAAGAAGGTTTAAGAATTCGATCTTTTAGCATGATGAATGATGGTGGCCATGCCTTTGGTGTGACATCTCTGACTCATAATGACTCAAGCCTGAAAGTGATAAAAATTGTTGGTGAAATGGGGAGCTTCATGAAGAATCAAGTGACAAATGTTTCTTGCCACTCGGTCAATTCTATTGAGTTCTATGGTGAAGAAAAGAAGACACCTCACTCCTATAGCTACCAACCACAAAGTGTAAGATATAACTCAAGGTTTGAGGAAGAAGTTCTCTATAGGTTGAAAAACTTTGATGACAAACATGCACATGGGAGTAGTAAGGCAGGGAAGCCAATTGTAGCTCGACGCTGAGCCAAACATAGCCTGTGACTCCACCTCTACACCGCCTTGTCACAGACCACGCCCAACCGCCCTCGCTCAGACGCCCCCCTCAACTGATCTCCCACAGTCACCAGTCAACGCAAGAATGAGAAAGCCAATAGATGCTGAAAAACCACCCAATCTAGAGCATCATCTCAAGGCCCAACATACCATTTCTCAGCCCAATTTGGTAGAAATCCCTCTAAAAATCCCCTCTATGCTCAAAACTTCAATATTATGTAACTCACTCATCTTTTATCCAAATATCAAAGTATTGCATATCAATTTGATTAGAAAAACACCACTTTTCTCATGGTGCTATCTATTGTTCCTGGATTCCTTCATACCTCTCCTAATTTACTGATTAAATAACACTCTCACCTATAATGACTTAGAGGTTGTGTTTTTGTGCAATAAATGATATATCTTGACATATAAATAACACTAATCTAAGACTCCCCCTCTTTGTACTTGTTATATCATAGGTCATCCTTGAGGGAATTTCCCATCAAGTATCTTGTGCTAGGTTCACCACTTTGACCCACCTTACAAGGTACACTATTATCCTCCTTGATCTATTAAAATTTCTATGACTTGGTTGTTACCTATATATGTAGAGTCTAAGCTTGGCTATGATTACTTGGTTGAAATAATGACTCATATGGTACCTTGTTTTAACATTTTGTTATATTATAAGTTCTTCAAAACCATCCAATAATAACTTAGAGATACCATTATATAAAACCTTGTGCCTTTCCAAAATTTATGGGGTTTAGGTACAAGGCTATGTGCTCCTCCTTCAGATGTCAATAGAGGGGAACAACACATCTTGAAATAGGGACAATCCAATGGCAATGGTCATTTGGGCCCCTCATGGTTGGAACATGGGTAATTGTTGGCTTGATGCCTCAATTAACCCTATGGACGCTTCCTATTGGAAGTAGTCACATGAATACAAGGCCTTATGATGATATGATGAAGTATAATGGTTTAATGCACTTGAAACATGCCTTTGAAAACTTATTTTGGTGTTTTAAATGTTGGTTGTCTTTTATTATTTTACTTATTGCTCTATTGCCAAGCTTATATTATGTTAATGTGTTAGACTTGCTAGCTTCAATTTTCAAGTGTACCCTTACACCCACATTCAAATTGTGTCCTATTTTTTTCCTATTAGTTAACCAAAAGTGAATCCAACAACATGAAGTATCTTTACCAACGAAGGACATCACCTTATCATGGGGCATTAGTAGTAATTAAAGGGGTTTATATATCCCATTATGTAATAGTTTAGTTTTTCAAAACTTGTCTATCTTTTGTTGTTGCATGGATCTATGTTGTACTTAAAAACTGTGGTTCTATTTATGATGTTGAACTCTAGTTTTCTCTATCTATATATGCCTATGTGTGCTCTCATGCTCTTTCATGGACGGGCACCTAAAACATATTGCCACTAACTTTGCAGTTAGTGTGGGTAGGGTGAGGGTAAAAAATAGCAATGTGACACTATCCCTATACTAGGTAGTTTTGGGTGGGTGGGTGTGCATGTAGTGATGTACTTTATCTTGATCTAGTCCACTTATATGAATGTAATAGTATAACTTTCTACTTCATATTGTACTCAAATTTTATCTGGAACAATGCTTACATCTTGGGTTTTCATATATATATATGATTAGATGAAAATGAGTATAACTTTTATTGCTTGTGTCAGATACAAAAATAGAAAAAGAAGTTAGTTGTGTTTTTTATATAATCAAATGTTTTGATCCCAAAATTTATTTGTTATTGTGAGTATTGGTGTGGGTTGTTCGGATGATAGTGTGGGGTCTCGAAGGTTGGGTCCCACAAATTAAGGTGTCAGAGGCTAGGTTTTTATTAGCTCCTATGTACATGGACACTGGATGAGTCTATGAGTCTTATTGGGTCCTCACATTATCTAATGATATAAGGCATATTCTCTTTTGTTTCAAATCATGGATGGCAGAGGTGAAGTATAGGCAGAGAGTCAGTATGTGGTACCTCCATTAGCTGGTGCTAGGTCTGAACCAGGGAAAGAAGAGCCTCCTATTGAAGTCATAGATCAACATCATGCAGTGACTACCTTATCTACCACTCATCCTCTATAACTTAAGGCACAAAAACTAGTATCACCGATTGTTCTTGCAGCAATAGGGGTAATCCCTCCATCACCTCCAAGTGTTCCTAATCCATTGTTTGATGTTAGCAGGTCTTATGAGAGGCTGAGGAAGATGGGTGTCTATGACTTCTATAGCACTATTGATCTTGGAAAAGTAGATGCTTGACTATATAAAATTCTATAAGTGTTTAAAATAGCTCATGTATTTGGTGCATAGAAGGTGAACAATGCTACTTATCTTCTAAGAAGTAGTGCAAGCCATTGGTGGAGCATGAAAAAAACACACTTGGCTGAGCAGAGTCTCATGTGAGCTGAATTTAGGAAGAGGTTTGAGTCTTGCTTCTATCTTGCCATATACATACATGACAAGATCTGTCTATTTGAGACTCTAAGATAGAGATTGACGACAGTGATGAAATATGAGTTTCTATTTATGGATTTTCTTAGGTTTTTTCCTCAACTATATGTCACTGATTCAGATAAGATCAAGCATTTTGATCAAGGTTTGAATATGATCTATAGAAGAGTATAACAGTGATCAAATCCAGAATAAATTTTTAAGTTTTTGTTGATGCAGTCAGACATTTGATCATGTCAAACCGAATGGGAGGGAGGTTGAGACCCACAATAGGGAAGGTGGTGACTCTAGTAGGCAAGGTCCTAGTGCACATTTGAGGATGATTAGGCCACCTACCTATCCTTCTATGAGGCCACATGCGCTAGCTAGTGTACCACCATGAATTCCAAATGATAGGGGTACTACTAATTTTGCAGCTAAGGGACCAACACCACTGAGGACATAGAGTACAGGAACTATGAAAGTGTTGGGTTTTAGAGGAGGCAGAGAAGCCGCAGAAACAAAAATTTTCTCCCCAAAACCCAGAACAAAAGGAATCGCGTCAATGTCTATACAATAGGAAAGATGGTTTGTGGATGCATACCTTGTCCCGAGGCTTGCTCGGCGATAGTAGCTCGCGCCTTGTGCGGTCTTCACCTCTGGTCTTGGACGGTGTCTGTGCAGCTCCTGGTCACACCGGGACTGAAGACTCCTGGTCTCACCGGACTATCGGGATTGACAGTTGTCCTCCGAGCGACAGAGGTCTCCCGCCTCTACAGTCGTCCACACGGACTGCCTGGAACTCCGATCTCCTTGTCCCACAAGGAATCAGAAGGATTCACACCCTCCTATTGGCGTACTAGTCGCCAACACATTCTCCTGCTGCCAGTCGCAACTGCAGTTGTCTTTCCCTTGCTGTGCCTCCCTTTTCGGGTAGCACTTGCTTGGGATCTCTCAGTTACCAAAACCAGAGAGAACGACAACTTTACAGAGCAAATGGTTGCACTGAGTTGTACTTTGAGAAGCCCCCAATACCCCTATATATAGGCGGGTCATGGGACAGGGTTCTCTATCCCGGGCAATATGGGACTAAAGCAGGAGTAGAAGGGTTTGAGATTTTCCACAAAAACAACCAACTCGCAACCTGAACCGATCGTTTCACAACTGAAATGGTCGGTTGGGGATCTGAGCCGGTCGGTTGACACCTCAACCGATCGGTTGGGACCCATGAACCGGTCGATTCACTTCTGAACCGGTCGGTTCGTGGTCCTGATCAGTTCCCGATTGACTTTCTTTCTTTTATTTCTAATTGGTATCGAATACCAATCCTTGTTCCAATCAAATTGGGCAAGTGAAACGAAAGGAAAATTCTCACCAATCTTACTTTCCCAACTTGCCCGGTTGTAACAGTTGAACCGATCATTTCAACACTTGAAGCAATCATTCACCCTGTCCATGAGCTGATCTACTCACCACCTGAGCCGATCGGTTCACCAAGATGAGTCGATCGGTTCATCACATGAGCCGATCGGTTGGGAGTACAGACTGTACAGAATCAGTCAATTGTGGTTTCAATCAATCTGATACTCTGATCAATCAGTCCAACACCTTGAACACTATGATACTGATCTATCAATTGATTGAGTGTTTAATTGAACTACTAAACTCCTTTAGTAATCAATCTAAACATTGTTTGTGGACAAAACTCCTCTTCCAGGTTAAATCCTATGTGTGTGACCCTGCATGTCCATTTCACGTTGGCAGTGAAAGTCCATAACATTTATGACTTCACAAGAAAAGAGCGGTGCCTAGTCACACATCAGTGCTACCCAAGTGAAATAGAAAGTTGGAGAACAACTTTCAATCCTACAATCCGTGAATGGTGTTACAGTGAATGTATAATTCCTTTGTCACTGATATCCTGAATGAACTCGAGGCATGGAACAGTCATCCTGTCAACATTCATTCATTTCCTTGATCTCAGAGAAGACTGGGTGAGATGTGTGTGACATCAATATCACATATTGATTCACACGTGCATGTGCATGCCTTTCTCAATCCTACTCATCAACTGGCCAAGGACATCAAACTCCCTCAGGAGGGACAAATCCCATATCTATCACTCACCCCTCAAAAGCCCCATGTGTCAAAGCCACCCAATCATCACCTTTATAACAACCCATGTTTCAGGACTGCGTTTTATGATGTCAAAGTGTACCCAATGACATGTGTTGAGTGTAGTGATTTCAGGTCTAAGAATCACACTCACCACCATCACTGTGAGAGATGACTGTGACTACCAAGTCATGGTTCCATGTGTCACTCTCACGGTGGGTCTGTCTGGTACCTTGTTCTCTAACAAGTACCTATGTGCTTGGTTTGATATCACTATATCATGACTAATGAGATTCTGTCATCAACCAACACACAATCTAGTCTTTAGTGTTATTGATGTCTATGGTTATTTCCACAATAACAACCGACTAGGGACTAAACAAGAATGCATACTCTTAACATCCATATGATCTCATATTTTAGGTCATGAACCTAAAAGCATACGTCATTGATTAAAACCATTCTTTAGACATCTATCATGTTACACCATCATCTCAGAAATAGTTTAAACATATAGATAGGAAATTGCCTTTATTATTATTCAAATCATTTACAAAGTATCCCATTACAATCATCATATGACTTGCTCTATGGGAATACATACCAACAGAAAGGACCACATAGGTTGAGCTTTCACTCAGCATCGTGAAAGTATATAGGTTGTGGTAGGATCCATAAAGGACCATCTTGGGGGCCTGATTTCAATGGTTGTTTTGCATTTGGTCAAAAAGGACATCCTGTCAGGCATTGTCTACAAAGAACTAAGCAACATTCAATGATTAAAGTACAAAGACCAACAACAACATAGAGTTCAAGTAGAGCATATGCCTCACGTGTAGGTTCCAACACTTAGGAAGCAACAATTATTAGGTTAGAGGATAAGGTCAAGGTAGGCAGCAGGCAACAACCCCTTCTTATGCTTTGACCTAGAAGAAGGGAGTAGTTCCTCCACATGTTGTGACATGTTAGATTTTTTAGTTGTATCCATTAGTATACTTGTTATTGTTTTGATTGACCTTGGTGATACACATTATTTTGTGACTTGGGATGTCAAAGCTAGAGGTCAGCTTTCTGTTGATGAGCTACCTTATGATTTCTTGTTAGAGATACCTACTATACATCCTATAGTTGTGAGAGAGGTTGGTCCTAGATGTGTTCTAAGCTTCAATGGACAATGCATCCAAGTGGACTTATTACCACTTGAATTTCACAACTTTGATATAATTCTAGGCAAGAATTTCTTAGAGCAATATGAAGTGAACCTAGATTGCTTTACCAAGGAAGTCATCTTCTCTTATGGAGATCTTTCTTGGATCTTTCAAGTGGACAAGAAAGTACTACCTACATGTTTAATATCTTGTATAGATGTTGCAAAGATGATGAGGAAGGGATGTACATGTTATCTTGTACATATGATGGATACTAGGGTTGAGAACCCTACCTTATCTAATATACCCACAGTAAAAAAAGTACAATAATTTTTTTCCTAATGAACTGTCAAGTTGAACTCTATTTAGAGAGATTGATTATGATATCAATCTAACTCTAGGTACTCATCCTATTGCACAAGAACCATATTGCATGGCTCTAGCTGAATTGAGATAGATAAAGAAGCAAGTGTAAGAATTGCTAGATAAGGGATTTATTCAACCTAGCACATCACAAACTGGGAGCACAAGTGCTATTTTTGAAGAATAAGGATGGAAGAATGTGTTTGTGTATTGATTATAAGAAAATAAAAAAATTAACTATTGAGAATAAACATCATTTTCCTAGGATTGATGATCTGTTTTATCAATTCAAAGGGGAAATATTGTTTTCTAAGATTGATTTGTGATCAGGTTATCATCGGCTAAGGATCAAGGTTGAATATGTTCCTAAGACAACTTTCAAGACCAGATATGTCCACCATGATTTCTTGGTTATGTCATCTAGACTAACCAATGCACCATAAGATTTTATAAACCTCAGGAATCAAGTATTTCATTAGTACCTTGATCGGTTCATTATTGTTTTCATTGATGATATCTTGATATATTCGATGAATAGAGAGTAGCATGAAGGGAATTATGATTGGATTTTCACTTTATGAGACAAAATAAGCTTTATTCTAAGTTTAGTAAATGTGAGTTATGATTATCTGAGGTGGAATTTCTAGGCCATGTGATTTTTGATGAAGGGATTTGTGTAGATCCCAAGAAAATAGAATGTGTACCCCAATGGGACTAGCCAAAACACCCACTTAATTGAGGAGTTATCTTGGTTTAGTAGGATATTACATAAGGTTTATACAATACTTCAACATTATTCTCATGCCTTTGACTCGTTTTACGAGGAAAATTCCAATTCATATGGACAAATTAGTGAGCATAGCTTTCAACAATTCAAGAAGCTATTCACATATGCCTTAGTCCTAACTCTTCCTGAGATAGGGAAAGGTTATGTTTTATATTTTGATGCTTCTAAGAAGGTTTTAGAATTTGTTCTTATGTAGGATGATAAAATAGTGGCATATGCTTCTAGACTGTTAAAGAAGCATGAAGAAAACTACCCTATGCATGACCTAGAACTTGCAGCAGTAGTCTTAGCATTGAAGACTTGGTGACATTATCTATGTGGAGAGCCTTGCTAGGTATATATTGATCATAAGATACTAAAATACACCTTCACACAAAAATATCTAAATATGAGGCCATGTAGATAGGTTGAATTGATTAAGGACTGCCATTGCACCATTGATTATCATACAAGAAAGGCAAATGTGGTGGCAGAAGTATTGAGTAGAAAGTCATCATCTTCTATGCCTTCTATTGAGATGAATTCCATGGCATGCATTTGAAGGATCATGCTTTTATGTTTGAGGCAGATGAATGTGCATATGGATTAGACATATTTAGGTGGTCTTTGGACACAATTCCAATGAAAACCTATGTTGGGGCAACCAATTCAAAAAATGCAAGGCACCAATCCATAGATTCAGACTTTGATAAAAGAGATGCATAAAGGGAAGGGGGAAGGATTCCACTTCACTAATGAATATATTTTATGTATTTAGGGAATTCTATATGTCCCAAAATAGGAATACCTGAGAAAGATTGTGCTTGAGGAAGCACATTCTTCTATTTATATGATGTGATGTATTTCTGCCAATGGTGTAACACACTACTCAATTGGAATTTGAATAGATGCAACTCCACAAGCAAACAACACATGGGTGGATTGACTTTCAAAATTTATAATGACCTAAACCTACACACCTACTTATAAAAAAAACACTACACTCACAAGCGCACAGGGTCGTGTCATAGTAGAGGAGGGAGGCAAGTAGAGGGTCGATCCACTGGGAGAAAAGGGGGCACTAGAGCTAGGTTAGTTTTGGGCTAGGTTCCTACTATGGAGTCTAGGGTTGAAGGGTTTAAAGGTGATTTGTTGATTAAACTAAGGGTTGAACAAGAAAGAAATTAAAGGAGAACAAACAAAATCAAAACCTAAGTTAACCCCAGACAATTAATTCTAATGAACAAGAAAAGACAAGGCAAGCAGGGGAAAGAGCAACCTATGCTAAGTCAGGAAAGAAGAGATCTACAGTATGCTAATCTATCAAGCAAGGAAAAAGAGAAATGACCTAAGATATCAAGAACAAATCAAGAACAAAGCAAGAACAAGGCAAGAAGCTAACTAAGCAAGTAAAGAGCTAACTAGGCTAACACTAGCTAAGCAAGAAGGCAATAAGGGTTTTTAATCAATAAAGGAATTTGTGGACTGTTTGGGGGATGCACTTGTCAATAGGTTGGGGGTGATATGTGAACATTATGCTTTCATTTAGATTATCAAACCAAACAACAAGCTATAGTCTAATGAATTATCCTAAACTATTAATTGGCCATGGATATGCTATGTTGTGTATCGGGGAACTAGTTCCTAACACCCCCTACTACCCTTGCGAGGCTCAATTGTGTTAGGGTTTAGGTGTAATTCAATTAGCATCTAAACAAGCCTAGGTTTCTAGGTTAGATGATCTTAGGGTGATTAGGGGCTGAGATTAGTAATGGGAGTGGAAGTGAGTTTTAGGCCTCCCATCACCCATGTTCTAGCCTTGAGAAAGCTCCATGCTAAGAATGCTAAATTCATCTAATCTAAATACTTAGATATATCAACTAGGGTTAGGGGAATTGATTAGCATGTAGGAAGATGGGTATCTAGCTAGGGACCTAGTAATTGGACCTAGGAGAAAATCTCCAAATTCACGCATACAAGCAATTTCCCTAAATTCCTAGGTGATTTCAAGCACAAACCAACAAGCAATTCATGAATAGTGAGATAGAGATAGAACATCATCATTAGTAAATGAAATTACAATTTTTACATATCATTTCCCCCCAACATGGTATCAAAGTAACATTGTTGGCCCCAAACAGTCCATCTAAGGGACCTAGGTACTCATAGAAATGCAAAATACAAAAAGAAAGGAGAAAGAGGTAGAATAAGCCATTGAGATCAGTGTAGATGAGTGAATCCTCCTCTCCTGCTACTACAAGGTCGACCTCCTCCTTCTTCTTAGCTGGAATGATGTGGAATGATGGTGGGAAGTGGATGAAAGGCTTGGAAATGGGGGGTTTTGTGGTGGAAATGGAGAAATGGAGTGACATGGAGGTGGGAATGAGTGGAAATGGATAAGGGGAGAAAATGGAGTGATAGTATAGGGGTTTAGGGTTAAGCAGGGGCAATATGGGTAAAGCAGTGCAAAAATATGCTAGGGTTATGAGTAGCATAGTCGTATTGGTCATTACGGCCATGGTGGAGTGGGGTGAGAATGGTCGTGGTGGAGTGGAATGATCGTGGTGAGAAATGGAAAAAATCACATTAACTTTGTCAAGTTTGTACATGAGGTAGCATAGCCGTGGTGGGGCAAGGATAGCATGGTCGTGGTGGTCACCACGGCCATGGTGGCTTGAATTTGGCTATATGTTCTCTTCTCCAAAGTCATTCTAGGTTTGATGCAACACGGTCGTGCAAGGTGGCATGGTCGTTCTGTGGTCTCATGACATGGCCATTCTTGGTGGCATGATCATTCTGATCTCTACACTTTCTTGACTTGACTTTGTTGTCTTTGAGTGAGCTAGCACGGTCGTTCTGTTGCACCACGGTCGTGCTGGTCTCTGTGTCAGCACTTTGAGCTTGTAGTTAGTTCATTCTTGGACATCTTTGCTTCAATGGAGCTTTGGCAACTAGGGGTAGGTTGAGGGAGCCTCAGACTTCCCTTTAGGCCTCTACAAGGGTAGAGAAACCCTAGGATCACTCCTTCTCTCTCTCTTCCATCCAAACATGGACCAAATACCTAAAAAACATGCAAATAATATCCATAAGTGCACTTTACACAAATATGCATATTAGGGGAAATAACATGTAATCTAACAAGTATAGATGTGATTGAAATGAAATATGACACAAGATGATGTCCTAAAATAGGGCTGCATCACCACCCCAAACTTAAAACATACTTGTTTGAAGTGTTCTCCAACTCAATCTATCTACAATTTTTCACAATCAAGAAAATGACAAATGCAATGCAATAGGTGAATATTGACTAAATGGGCTCAAAGATGACTAAGTACATGCATTCGACCTCTCTCCTATCCTCTTTCACAAACCAATCATGATTAGAGCACTAAGCCTGCAAACTTCAAATATAGAGCATAGAAAACACAATCAATCTATATAGCTGTCATATCACTCTGAATAAACCGTTTCATGGTAGCAAAGGTAAAAAATGACTAGTTTTTCTATTTTACATTCATGCATTCAATTTCATATGTCCATTCACACTAAGTAACTGACATGTCTACGAAAAATGTCAAAATGAGCTAGGTTTGATATTTCCTAGCTCCAATGGCATGTAAAGGGAAGAAATGGTTGTAGTAAGAATTTGGAATGCTTTTAGACACTCATCTTTACTCTCCACATAGCTTCTATATCACCATACACCCCAAATTTGGAGTGCACATATAGTTGTCATATCACCATACACCCCCATCCACACTATCCACACCATATTGCTCTTTTCTTTATTTAGATGCTCTTAAATAGGAGAATCTTTTATTTTCCTTTTATAATTTTTTTTCTTTTTCTTTTATTTTCCCTTGGTGTGGATAGGGCGTATGGTGATGAGAGTGAAGCGGGGAGATACAGATGTGGCCACCCCAAACTTTTAGAGGTGGCCACAACTGAATATGTGCACTTTGACATCCTTTCATGAGACGAAGAGGTAAGAAAATGGTAGAAGAAGAGTGAGTCAAAGAGGGGTTACTAATATGGAATTCAACATGAGATATAATGAATGAAAGTTACTCCAACAATATCATCAAGCAATGACACACTACATGAATGAGAAATATTGAAACCACATTTCTATCATGAGATTCTACAGAACTCTAAGCGTATGCGACTTCCTTCAATCACAATTCAACCAAACAATTTACAAGCATAAGAGAGGTGGTTCACATGTAAAAAAAGTCAAGATTGAGGCCATATATCAATAAACCATGATAATTCACTTGAATTTGTCGAAGGTCATCATTTTAAATCCAAAAAGTAGAGATTGGGTCAAGATAAACTTTTAGGCAAGAAATTCTAAAATTGGGCTAAATTGGCCAAAACGGTTCCAAATTGCAAAAAGGGTGAAAAGAGAAAAAGAGCATACCTCACTACCACCCCAAACTTTTAAATCATGATGTCCTCAGCATGACACTAAAGTATAGGAGTGATAGAGTAGATGATCACTATTGTGTCTTTGATGGTGGTCCTCCCTGTGGTCTGACTGTGGAGGTGGGTAAGAATCCTAATATATAGATAGTGCACCCCACCAGTCTTCCCCCCACTGGGGGTTCCTATGTGCCTGGGCATGCTGAAAGTGATACATGTGGTTGATCTGATAGTGCATTTGCTGGTGATCCAACCACATTGCATCATGTGTGCATTAATAACCTTCATGTGCCCTCAGTATCCTGCCATGTGTGCTCTGAATGCCCTCTAGTTATTCATGTATAGTCGACATGTCGTATGCATTCACTGAAGGCAGTTGTGGCTTCTGTGATGTCTCTGCCTCACGTCGCCTCACCCTATGTATCTCTCTCTTCTCAATTGTCCTCCTCTCAGTAGCTTCCTCTGACTCTCCAAGTCCTTCAGGAAGATCTCTGGGTTGTTTCTTCCATGTGTCTCTAGTATGCACCTCTTCCCATGTAACATCCCTGACCTGGGTTAAGCTTTAACCCTAGATGTTTTGTTTAAGAAAGATAATTATATGCTTGCTCTAATATTTTTAAAAGTAATTAAGGCTCAAGAGGAACTTATGTTTCAATTTTAGTCCTTTTGAATAATGTTGAAACAATGTTTTACCTATTTTGGACTAAAGTGCAAATTACCCAAGTTGAGGGGTTAAATTGCAAATATTACATGATAAAATGTTCCTCAAGTGTTGAAGCATCAGAAGAATGAGAATGATGTTGAGGTTTGGCTTCCATAACCCTGAGCACCAAGAAAGAGCTTATTAAGCAATGTTTGTGCATTAAAACTTAGTTTTGGTGTAATGTGCAATTTACCCAAAACCTAGGGTTCAATATGAAAATTACCACTTCTAGAGAGTCCCTAATGTTTCTTGGTATCAATTAGAGACAAGAAAATTAGAGGGGCATCTCATTTGAATCTCTTTTGAGGAGAGATAATCTTGATAATAAAATAATCAAGATTTAAGCATAATTGAAACCCTAATTTAATTTGTAGCAAAATAAATATATCAATTGAAATGTCCATTAATTAAAAACGCTGTAGTTGAAATCCTATAATGCAAGGACTTCCAAATTCCTTGAGTTGCACCGAAATATCCTAACTAGGTGAAGAAATCCACTTGCATTTGTTAATTAAAAAGAATTGTCCACTAAAAATGGATAATAGTATTATAATGATTAAGGTGCTTAAAGTGGTTACTTTTAATTCAAGGATAAACGAGAGGTTTTTGAAGGCAAGGAATATGGCTTCGAAGGCAAGGAAGTGGAGGGGGGCATGTGGCAAGAATATGGATGGATTTTCTTCTACTTTCTCTCTCCTAGAAAATCAATCACATATTCAATTTTCTCCTTATTTGAAAGGCCATTTTGCAAACCACTTTATTTCTTTGCTTGGGCCGAAGACTAAGGAGCTTAGTAGAAAGAGGAGAAAGTGCCCCAACCTATAGGTAAGCTCCATAGTCATCTTCAACCTTGAATTCATGGTGGAAATTGAATTTCAACACTCATTCTCTTCTTTTCTCCATTCAATGTTCAACCTTGATCATCCTTTGCATCCAAAGAGTTGAGAACGGACCTTGGATAGTTGAGGAAGCTTCATTCACCATTAAAGACATAAAGCTTGAAGCTTGGATTCAACTTTGAAGGCGGGTTATATAACTTGAACCCTTAACTGTTATTATTGAATTCAACTCTTCATTTCATGTTGATCATTTCTTTCTTCTTGAAATTCCTTTTGGATATTTGATGAAATCACCATATGTATGGTAGTATATTTTTAAGGTATGAAGCTTTATGATGATGACCTCATCTTAGCACAAACCTCAATAAAAATTATGAGCAAACGATTTCACCTTTTTGGTGACCAAACGGTCTCAAGACCGTTTGAGGTCAAACGGTCTCAAGACTGATTGAGACCAAATAGTCTCAAGACCGTTTGAGTTCAAGTGGTGTCATGGTTTGATGGAGATCCAATGGTTACAATTGATCTAGTCCCAAAGGTTTCAACATTTGATGGTTCCTTGATTGCAAACACTAGATCGATTGAGGAACAAAACCTTAATTTAGGGTTAAACGGTTCAAGCTGATTTGACCAAACGATCTTAGACCATTTGAGGACCAATTGGTCTCAGACTATTTGAGGGCCATTTGGTATCAAACCGATTCGGGTTAATTAATATTTTAAGATCAAACGATCTCAAACCATTTAGAGTTGATCAATCTTTAAGACCGTTTGAAGGTCAATTATTTTCAAGACCGTTTGATGGTCTAACGGTCTCAAACCATTTGAAGAATTAGGACAAGACCATTTAGGGTCTAACGGTCTTCAGATCATTTAAGGATGTTGACCTCAAGACCATTTGGAGGTCAAGCACCTCAAGACCGTTTGGAGGTATAAAAGGTTCAAGACCGTTTGGAGATTCAATTGAACCAAGACCATTTAAGGTCTAACGGTCTTCATACCATTTGAAAGTCAAAGTATTTCATGACCGTTTGAGGGTCTAATACCTCAAGACCGTTTGAAGGTCTAATTGATTCAAACCATGTAAGTACTATTAACCCTATAAGTGTTTGAAGAGTAACTCAAGGTCAAATTCAATGGAAGTACCTCTAAGAACTTAGGTGATTAGTGTAATTAGAGTGATCATCACTTGATACCTATGAAAGTAATAAATCCAAGACACCATGATAAACATAGGTGTATGTAATTAGTGAAAGGTTAAATCAACTTAATAAGGCATGATGGTGATATGTGTTCCTAGCATATGGAATAATGATAAGTATGATTTAATACTTAAATAATGCTATGTGCTCCAAGATATGTGGAAGCACTGATTTAGGATTTGGATTAATGAGATAATCATGAAATCCTAATACAGGGTGATGCTATGTGAAACCCTAATATAGGGTGATGTTGTGTGAAACCCTAATATTGGGTGAGGTTATGTGAAACCCTAATATATGGTGATGTTATGTGAAACCCTAATGCAGTGATGTGATGTGAAGCTCTAATCCAGGGTGATTCTATGTAATGTTATATGAAACCCTAACCTTAATATGGGGTGAAGGTATGTGAAACCCTAATTTTGGGTAAATGTGCATGAAACCCTAATCTTTGGCAATATGATGATAAAACATAACCCTATTTTGGGTAATGGGATGAGTATCCCTAATTGACATGAATTGGGAAACTCTAACCCTAATAAGGGAGTAGTGATGTTATCTTTGTATTTCATATTGTTGATATGTAATTGATATGGTTGTTATAAAGTATACTAACCATGCATGTATCATGAGGTGATGAGCATAACCATGTATGAGCTATGATGTTAATGGGCCTTGTAAGCCATTAATTTAATTATTGCCTAGTGAGAGGTGACAAGAAGTTGAATATGCCTGGTGAGATATGTGAGATGCTTGTGTAAACAAGTATCTTGAATACCTTGGTTAGATGACACTACTACAGAAATGGCTTATAACGTCACTTTTAAAGGCGTCGGTTATATATATACACCGACACCTAAAACCTAAAGTGTTAGTTTAATTAAATAACTGACATATATTTGTGAAGGGCGACCAAACACGGGTATCACTTTTATTCAGTGTCGGTTCCCTAATAATAAATGGACGCCTAAAATTAACCACCAAATCCAAAATTTCCTATGAAAAAAATTACCTCCAAAATTTAACATATGGCTTCGGTTATTAATTTTTAAACTGATGACGAAAGGTTATTCGCGAGACAAAAATTGGGCACATTTTGGTCGTCAGTTTTACTACAATAACCGACGCTTATGGGTTTTCCAGCGTTGTTCCCGGGAAAATTTTCACACCCTTTGAGTGTCGGTTTGCGACAGAAATCGACGACTATGGTCATAAATCGAGAACAATTTTTTTAATCGACATATGTAGATAGACGTCGGTTTTTTTGTAGTAAAAATCGACAACTATCATTGAGAATAGGTGTCAGTGTGTTTGTAGAACTGACATCTTTAGTTTTATGTGTCAGTTTTTTTGATTAACCGACGCCTATGGTGCAGTTAATAGCCCCGCGAAACAAAACTTTTCCCCATTGTCTCTGTTTCATTGCTAGGTCTGGCGATTGTCGAGTGGTGCTCCCTGCCACTGTTGCTCCCGCCGTCGTTGCCCCAGTGGCCGTTGCCCCCACCGCCGTTGCTCCCCTGCGCTGCCACCACTCGTTGTAGCTGCTCCTCTCCTCGCTGACAGTACCTCCTGGTCGCCCGCTCACCGCCTCCTGGTCACCCGCTCATCGTCCCTGCCTGCTCGCCGCCACCGCCCTCTCTCCGGCTTGCAGCTCCGACCACCAGATCAGTGCACCTGGTACCCTTCTTCCTCCTCTTCTAGCTTAGACAATAGGGTTTCTCTGGTTTGCTCCTTGCTCCTGCTCCTGGCCCCCTACCCCTCTTCCTGCTTCTTCCTCCTCCTCTCATTTTTAATTGAGTTGTACATGCATCAAAATTGTTCCTACTTCATATAAGCTCTGTATGTATGTACTTCTGCACCCATTTACATCTTTATGTATGAACTGCTGCACCTACATTACATATTTATCATTTGTACATACATTGCTGCTCTGCTATGAACTCAACCACTAATATTTACTGATACATTATACTTGTACCTATACATACATTCATACCTTAGTTTTTCTTGTATTGTTATGCTTTCAACTAATGTATTATCTATGTAGATGTACTTTGTATTTTGCAATATATATAACGGTATAATGTACATATCATATACTGCTTACTACTGTATAATGCATATTCTATACTATGTAGCATGTACCTCTAAAGCATAACGTATTACATATATCATGTACTGCCTGCTACTATATATTCATATACTATGTAGTATGTACCACTAGTGTATATATATCATCTATGGGCTACTTCTGTATATATTTAATTTAATATATTACTAGTTACTAGATTGAGTATGTTATAATTGAGTTTATCATCTATGTAGTATGTACCACTAGTGTATATATCATCTATGTAGTATGTACCACTAGTGTATATATATCATCTATGGGCTACTTCTGTATATTACTTTATTTATCAATTGATCTATATTTATTTATCTACTATTTGTATTTATTTATGTACTGTTTCAGGAATTAATTGATCATCTACTGCTACCCTCCGTCTCCCTACCCATCACCTGCTCACCTGCCTGCTTGCCTGCCTACTCGCCTACCCTCCATCTCGCCCTCTCTCCCTACTGACGCCTGACTAGGCTCAAATAGAGGTAAACATCCCCCAAAACCCTATTTTATTACACTACTTGATCTTTAATCACATAGACTTAATCAACATTGCTACTTGTATGATCCTAGTGATTAAAAGCACTCTTTCCTGGTCCCTCGGTAACTAATGTTCCCTTGAGATAAGTGTTAATTGATCTAGCTTGCTTACTTTCCTTGTAATGCCATCTTTTATGTGCTATGACCCACTAGTCACCTTTAGAGTATTAAAATGATGCAACTTGTACACTTGTTAAATTTGAATCTATAAATCCTATGAAATGATATCACCCCACAAAATCAGTAGTCACTATTATGTCTTGTACACTCTAGAATCAAGATCTAATACTCTTATGCTATTTTAACACCATGAGACCTTTTTTTCTCATTCTAGTGGATTATTATGACCTATGATGACCTAACATGAAACCATGCTCTTAATGATATGATTTTGTTGGCCTAGAAACCTGTCCAAGATTTACTCATTAGGAGTAAATTTTGGATAGTCCCCAATTTGGGACTGTTCTTGAACACCTAATCTCACTTAGGATGTAAGTGTATAATGTGTATTGGGTTTTCAAGGAAATTTCAGTAGCATTTCCCCATTTTTTCTCTAAGTACATATGTACTTGGAGAACAGCAGGGAAATGATGCCAAAATTTTCTTGAAAACCCAATACACATTATACACTTACTAGTGAGATTAGGTGTTCAAGAATGGGATAGGTGGTACACATTTATTATATATAAGAATGACAACACATGTATTTGTTAACCCTAGACCCTAATCTTGTTGTAATATATAGCTTTTTTTCTCTTTGATCATAGAATGGATAGATCATGGATGTCCATTCGCAATCACTGAACCCCAGAGTTTATATCTGGTCTTGACCAGTTTATTAGATTTTCCGAGGAACATAGGAAACAACCTGGAGATAGGTTCTACTATCCATTAGTGTTACTTTACAATGTGAAATTTATAATTTGAATGTGAACTTTCAGATGGCTGAGCATTCCCATGATGACTGTGCTGATGATCTCCGTGAGGGTGAGGACATGATTGCGCCGCCTGACAATGTTAGTTAATTTTAATTATGAATATATCCCTGAGGTTTCTATCTATATGTTCATTTATAATTATATCATGTAAGTGTGTTTTTTTATCAAATTTTAGGCTGGTGATGTACCCCCTGAAGTTGTTACAGCACTTGATGAGCAACAAAAGAAAATTGAGAAAGTAAGGGGCATCACAATGATGAACAAATTAATACATCAAAGGGGCAATGGACCCAAATTGGTTGTGGGTTTTGATCAGGTGGGAAATCCATATGGAGTGAACCGTAACTCATTTGTGTCATATCTTGGGGTTCTTACTCGCATCCATTGCAGTCCTATCCTAGAATCATGGCATAAAGTTCCTAAGGGGAAGAAAGACCACATATGGAAGGAACTATGTGTGAGCTAATTATTATTTGTAATTCTATTTGTGTAGATTACTAATTTTTAGGATACTAGTTAATAGCAATTCTATTTAATTTGCAGAGCATATTTGATCTGGATGTAAAGCTGCATCGTAAATGTGTGATACAATGTTGTGGGAGGATCCTAAGGAACTATAGGACCAATCTCACCCGGGATTACATACGCGATGCAGATAATAGGTTCTTGATTGATTCCAATTATAGACATTGATCAGTATTTCACTAACTCTACACTAATAATTTTTGTTTGTATTCTATTTGAAAAATAAATATAGGAAGAAGGAAGCCACACATCAATGGAACTACTTGGACCCCAAAGACTGGGAGGAGTTTGTTACCCAAAGAAAAATAGATGAATTTAAGGTATTAAGTGCCACTCCCAATTTAATTAATATACATTTTTATGTATTCACCTATTCAAGATTAACCTTTAGTGTTACTAACCAAATCAATGTGCTAACTAACTAGGCTATCAGTGATGCTCAACGAGCAAGGCATGCACTGAATGTGCACGACCACACAATGGGTCTAAGAGGATATGCAGGCGTTCACCAAAGACTACAGGTTGAGTCTACTCAGCCTACTACTACTTAGGAGACTGCAGAGTCCTCTACTGCTGCTCCCGCACCTCTGCCTCACCATGCTATGTGGATAGCTGGGAGGCAAAACAAGAAGGGAGAGATACCGAAGCCCGCAACCACTGAGGCAGCTGCAAAAATGGTAAAAATCAACTCTTCGAGCAATCTATCGATATTGATTATTGTTATGTTTACTTACAAATTTTTGTTGATGGTGATTAGCGGGAGCTGTACGAGCAGAGGAAGGAAGGCAAGTTCATCCCTCAGGGCACAAGGGATGAACTGACAGTTGCTCTGGGTAACCCAGAGCATCCTAGACGTATAAGGGGTGCAGGCAATGGTGTGGGCATCAAAGCGTTCTTTGGGCCATCCCAGCGCAAACATGTCCCAAAAGCGGGACTTTTACAAGCTAAGGTAACTTATTCTTATTTTAGAACGTTATTGTGAAAGGGAATTCAATAATCAGAAACTAACATTTCTTTTATCCATGTATAGGTAGATTCCTTAATTAATAGGAGAGTCGAGGAAGTACTTGATAAAAGACTCCATGAAGCAATGAACAAGTGGTAGGCGTCTCAGACTGCCACTCAGACAGTACCTGTGGCGGACTTCTCTTCTCCTACTACTCATACTGTAGAGGTTGGGAGTAATCCTATAGAACCACAACCTAGCACATCCTATGTAAGTATTTTTATGGCATATATAATAGCTAGTTTGTTCAAGATGATATATTTGTGTATATATGCATATAACATTCTTTACGTAAATTTGTAGGGGTTGAAGCCATGCCGACTAAAAAGTGAAGGATATATCGTTGCAGAGGCATCGACTTACCCACCCCTTAAAGGGTGCATGTTTCATGGGAGTCCAGTACCAGATGGCATGGTACGTGTGAGCTCGATACATATACTTGCTGGCTGGACGAATCTTGCACTGCCTCATGCACACCCAGATGTTGAAACACTTGGTGAGGCAGTAGGCGGAGTGATAATGTGGCCCGAAGCAGATGTCCTCTATACTGATATTGTATGATAAATTTTCATTACTTTAATTTGTTAGTGTGTATATATATATGAGTCAATTGATATGAAATTATATATACAGGTCAAAAAGATGAGACCCGCTACATCTCAGCCTCCACCTCCTCGACTACCAAGTTGGCTTCTAGGGGACCTACACACCTCGATAGGTCCTAATTGTAGGAGTGTGGCAGTATAGATCGGCGAACATAATCCAAATTTCTCTATAAATGTTACTATTCTGGAGAATGATGCAGGTAAATCATATGATAACAATCTATTTATACAAATTTAAAATACGTATTAATGAATACGTAATAGAAGTTTTGGATACGTATTAATGTAGGTCAAACATTTGGAAACAACACATTTATACAAGATATTTTGGAGTTGTTTAGTTATGAATGGCTGAACACATCTATGATAGAGCTGTTGATATGGTGAGATTAATGCATACAAAAATCTGGTTTATACATCTATATACCTTGTTTTATATACATCAATCTGGTTTCTTATATATTAATGCATACATAATACATGTTTTGCAGCCAGTTACATAAGACATGTACAGATTTTGGGTTTTCCCATGTGGGATTTTAGATTCCATCTTTGATTAGTGTTGTAAATACAAACCCGTATTCAGTTACTTCATACTGCTGTGATGCTTTTGAATATTTTGGTAAAAATAATAAGACGGCGATAATAGCTCCATTCAATGTCGAGTAAGTTTACTTTTCTTGTAATTTGGAATTAAGCAAATTACATTTTTATTGCGGATATTGAATTATTAATTTTCTACTTTCTTACCTGTAGTGCTAAGCATTCAGAGTTATTAGTTATTGTCCCCAAGACATTCACCGTCTATTATCTAGATCCTGCGGGGAGTGAGTTGGATGTATTATATGGACATGCAATTAAAAGGCCATTATTCTCGTGAGAAATATTTTATGTTTTTATATCTGTTAACATCTGTTACTGCATTAATATTTAATTATGCAATTTAATGTGTTACATTAACATATATAGGGCTTTACAAGAGTACAAAAAAGTTGGAGGAAAGGTCCCCAAGAAAAACAATCTAACACTCATTTGGGAGAATGTGAAAATAATTTCCTAACTCCAATGTATATATTATTTATGTGAACTGTGCTTATTTGTATTTTTGAATATTTTGTATGTTTCAATTTATAGTGTGCTACACAAGACAACGGTTGGGCATGTGCCTACTATGTGATGCGATTTATGGACCTAATCATCAAACATGCCGTATTGGAGATCGATAACATACAAAAGGTATTATACATAGTCTCGTTAGATAATATGAAATATATGATAAATCTTATTATATATTATTATAATTATGTATATACGTCATTCTCTTTGTAGGTCTTTAAAACCGAGGACTTCAACACTGGTGCAAAGCATTTCGATGTACATGCTCCCTATACGAGAGATGAATTAGATGTCGTAAGAGAAGATTGGGCAAAAGCCCTGCAAAGAGTGGGAATTTGTCAATATGATTTTGCTGACAATGATGACAATGATGAAAATGATGAATAAAGAATAACTTTGTTCTCATAATTAATTTTGTGTGAATGTGAATGAATTTTTATGAATTGTCATATGTGTGTGAAAATCATCAATACATGAATATTTCTACATGTGTCTGAATGTGAAAAGAGATGAAATAAATGGAACTGCAGGTTGCTACTGGTTTCTACATTCGTGTGGTGAAAAATAATATGAATTAAATGTTCTTATACATGAGTGTGAATCACATATATATAATATTGTCCATCATGTTAATTTTGCAGGTTTGTGGCCTGTTGTTGGATGATATCAATGGATGTCGTAAAACTTGTAGTTCATAACTGAACTGTAGGTTTCTCATCCTACGACCAGCCACAGTAGGTCTACAGAATGATAGAAAAAAAAACAAAAAATAGGCGTCGCATATTTGTATAAAACTGACGACATATGGTTACAGTGTCGGTTGCCATACTAGTAACCGACGTCGATTTCCCTAATGAGGCCAAACACCACGGTTGTGCTAGCCAGCACGGCCGTGGCAGCGGACCAAACATAAAATCGGCATCGGTTATTTGTATAAAACCGACGACATACGGTTACAGTGTCGGTTACCCTACTAGTAACCGACGTCGATTTCCTTAATGAGTCCAGACACCACGGCCATGCTGGTCAGAACAGCTATGGCAGTGGGGTGATATGGAATTAGTTATCACTAATAAATCGACGCCGATAATGCCCCATATGGTGCCCTTTCAATGGCGCGAAGGTATATGGCGTCGGTTTTTAAGCTAATAACTGACACCGATACCCCCCTGCTGGCGTGTTTTCGGTGGCGTGTAAAGGGTTGTGGCATCGATTTGAGAAACGACGCATAACGGTTGGACTTTTAACGGTGCCCACATAGGTGTCACTTAAAAACCAACACTAAATGCCTTAAATAACCAACACTAAAGGTTGGTTATGTACTAGTGTGACCTAGAGGTATTAGTTACCTGATAAGTGGTAACCTTGTTCAATGATGAATTAAGGGTTTGAATACCCAGATCCAGTAACCATGATGATGACATTGTGGAGGGATGTGAATTCCGAGTAATGAGATTAGGGATTGAGATCCCCATGTTCTATAAAGATTTGACAAGCACTTGATAAAAGCATTACATGTTTCTTTGTAGCATTTGTTATAATAATTCCTATTTGAAATCTTGATTGATGCTAAAAGAATATGGTAATGTACTTAACTAATCAAGTGGAATATTATCATGTAGAGCCCTGGCCATAGATCCATCATCGTCAGTAGTTGGTGATGGTGAAACATGTTTTCCTATGGGAATTCCTGGAATGCATATTTTTGAATATGTGGGGGTAATGGGCGAATATATGCTTACGCCTCATAGGAATGACTGCGGGCCATATCCTATGCACAATAATGGTTATGGACCATATCCCAATAAGAGTATGGCTATGGGCCATAACTCCATAATACCAGGCATTGGCTACGGGCTATATACTAAAGAGAGTATATGCTACATGCTATAACTCTATAGCGAAGTTGCCAATATACCTTGGAAAGCTATTTAGCAGAGACACTCGATGTCCTGCATATGGTCTCGTACTGACTGAGACAGATGAGGTGATGGATTCTAGCTCTTCCATTGACCTATGTATGGAACTAGTGCTTTACGTAATCGTGGTCGGTTGGAGCATGAACGATATACTTCATCTCCTTAGGGCATATGTATGATTGTAAAATGTAATCAACCATGTAGCATATTTGCTTAAGAATGAAACACAAAAATCATTGGTTGATGTTACAATGCTTATTGTATCCTAAATGGATAGATATTATACACGTTCTTCATATTCCTAATTAAACTGAATAGATGATTATTGCTTTATCATTTGTAGCTGTAATGCCTTAAAAGATGATATTGCTCTATTTTGCTTAATAATGATTAAATCCTGCTGTTTAATAAAGATTCCTCTGTTCAATTTTATTACTGTTTACCCGTAATAATAGTGTTTCTGGTGGAGAGTTATATCTCTCACTGGGACAATTTCAATTGTCTCTCCCCCGTGGGATCCAACATTTTTAGGTGGACGGGGACGAGGAGGTAGAAACCCTACAGCAGGAGAAGGACGACAACACTAGGGACAACAGTGACATCTTAGGTGGAGATACTAACTGTTGTGTCTTGTAGATATGAGTCCTATGTGTCGTCTCTGTACTCTCAGGTCCTAGGAATTAGTAGTTAGTATTTTTAATGAATCGATCAGATATTTTGGCTTAATGCCTCGTTGTTCTTATGCTACCAGTGTATAGTTTTAACAGAGCAGTTGATGTTTGTAATCCTCGAGAAGGGATGGTACATGATATGTACTTATGAACCAGGATATAAATAAAATACATTGGTTCTTGATAAAAGAGTTTTCTTGTATTTGGATCTCTTTGTAAATGGTTTTAATTTTTAGTGATTTTCAATAATCCGCTGTTAATGATTGCTTCTGCTTAGTTAATGACATTTTGTTCGAACTGTTCATGACAATTAGTGGTATCAAAGCTTAAGGTTCGCTGAGTCTACAAAGACATAGGATTAAGGTTGTTGAGTCTGTTCTAGTGTCTTTCAGTTTATCTGATAGTGACTTCTACTCTTAGGAGAAGAAGTAAAGCTTGAAGATGGCTGGATCACACGAAGAACATGCTGCTGAAAGCAGTGTTGCTGCACCAGGAGGAGGTGCAAGGGATCAGGATAGGGAAGAACCAGTACCTGAACACTCCCAGTTTAACTAAGATACACTGGAAAACCCAACTTTCCATACTCTATTTGGGCAGTTTATGGTAACAATGATACATATGGCGGACAGGATGCCACCACCTGCACCTAGGGCACCATCTCACAATGAGGGACATGGAGCTGGTAAGACTTTTGAACGGCTTCGCCGGGTAGGAGCCACTGATTATGCTGGTACAACTGACCCAATAGACGCAGACATGTGGCTGACTGAGCTAGAAAAGGCCTTTAGAATTCCTAACATCCCAGAAGCTGAGAAGGTTAGACATGTGGTGTACCTATTTAAAGGGAGTGCTGGTCATTGGTGGGCTATAGAAGAAGGCAAAAGGCCAGGTGTTGAAGTTGGATGGGAAGAGTTCTGACGAGAGTTTGTTAGTAGATATTTTCCCAAGACATATATGGATGAGAAAATCTCTCAATTTGAGCAGATAAGGCAAGGACCAATGAACATTAGTGAGTATGAAGCTAAGTTCATGGAGCTTCTATAGTTTTGTCTGCATATGGCTTCTACAGATGAGGAGAGGATTTGGCGTTTTGAGAAGGGTTTGAACACTGATTTAACCACACCAGTATCTGCTCTAGAGAATAGAGAGAGGTTTGCCACCTTTTTGGAGTCAGTTAGGAGGATAGAAAGGTCTGTGACTGAGAAATGTCAGGCCAACAGTAAGAAGGTCTATACCTAGTTCCAAGGATAGAGGTCTAAGAGTTTTAATAAACCAAGGTTTTCTGCACCAACACCACCACCAAGGTTCAATACCCAGACGCGGTGGACGTCAAGTAAGGGTAGGGACCGTATTTTTCCTCCAAATAGAGCCCCCAATACATCATCAACATCAGTGACAGGACCTTTTAGACCATATCAAGAGAATAGAACATGTCACCAGTGTAGACAGGTAGGACATCTAGCAAGGGATTGTCCAGCTAGAAACACAATGGTAACCCAACCACTGAGGCAGAGTCAACAAGGTCATAAGAGGAAATAGTTTTCTAGTGGCACTCGAGGACATGGACAGACATCCCAAGCTGGCTCATCCACATCCAACAATAGGGCAAGTGGTCGACAACCAACACCGACAAGATTCTATGCAATGAATCAGCTTGAGGTAGTGGTTAATCCACGAGTTGTGACAGGTCAGATGGAATTATTTCATTCTGATATGTCTTCATCCTGCTTTGTATATGTTTTGATTGATTCGGGTGCTACACATTCCTTTGTCACTTGGGAAGTGATTCATGACTGCAATATGTCTGTCAGTCATAGAGCAGATAATCTATTATTAGAAACTCCATTAGTTGGATCTGTAGTGTTGTGGGAGGTATGTTCTCCCTGTGTTCTTTCTTTTTCTGAACATAGCATTCGGGTGGATCTTATACCACTTGAGATGCACGGGTTTGATATAATCCTTGGGATGGACACCCTAGAAAAGTATAAGGTTGTTTTGGATTGTGGTTCTAAGTAGGCTATGTTCACAGACAATGGTGATACATGGATCTTTCAGGGAGATAGAAAGATTCTTCCAACCTATCTTTTATCAACTATGGTAGCTGAGAAGTTGATGAGACAAGGATGCTTTGCATTCTTGGCACATGTGGTAGACACCACAATGGAGAGCCCTAATCTTTCTAAAGTTCTAATAGTTAGGGAGTTTGAAGATGTGTTCCTCTAGCCTGAGAGATTGATTTTGAGATTAATCTAATCCTAGGAATGCAACCAATAGCACAAACACCGTATAGAATGACACCTGCTGAGATGGCAGACCTCAAGAAACAGTTGGAGGAGTTGCTTGAGAAATTTTTTATCTGAACGAGTACTTCACCATGGGGTGCTCTAGTTCTTTTCGTTAAAAAGAAAGATGGGTCTATGCAATTATGAATCGACTATAGACAGTTGAATAAAGTAACCATAAAGAACAAGTATCCTCTGCCAAGGATCAATGACCTATTTGATCAGTTGTGTGGTGCAACTATCTTTTCTAAGATAGATCTGAGGTTGGGATATCATCAGTTGCGTATCAAGGAGAGTGACATACCTAAGTCTGCATTTAGAACAAGGTATGGTCACTATGATTTCATAGTTATTTCATTTGGACTAACTAATGCACCAACTGCATTCATGGAACTCATGAATATAATCTTCCGACCTTTTCTTGATCAGTTCATAGTAGTCTTCATAGATGACATCTTGATATACAGTAGAGATGCTCAACAACATGAGCAACACCTCTGTCAGGCTTTAACTTTGCTAAGAGAACATAAGTTGTATGCTAAGTTTATCAAATGCGAGTTTTGGTTACGAGAAGTTTCTTTTCTAGGACACGTAATATCTGCCTCAGGTATCTGTGTTAATCCTAAGAAGGTAGAATCTGTCCTGCAATGGGAATAGCCAAAGATACTGACGGAGATACGTAGTTTCCTAGGACTGGCAGGCTATTATAGGAGGTTCATTAAGAACTTCAGTTCTATAGCTTTACCCCTAACCAAGTTGACCAAGAAGGAGGTTCCTTTTGTCTGGAATGACAAGTGTCAACATTCTTTCCAACTATTGAAAGAAAGGTTAACAAGTGCACCTGTGCTGGTGTTACCTGAGCAAGGGAAGGGGTACATAGTTTTCTGTGATGCATCTAAGAATGGTCTAGGATATGTGTTGATGCAGGATAATCAAGTGATTTCTTTTGCCTCTCCATAGCTTAAAAACACAAGGAGAATTATCCGACACATGATCTAGAGCTAGCTATTGTGGTCCATGCTTTGAAGATTTGGAGACATTATCTCTATGGAGAAACATTCCAGATTTTCACAGACCATAAGAATCTAAAATATATCTTCTCACAACATTAGTTGAACATGAGACAATGCCACTGGATGGATTTAATCAAGGATTATGATTGTACAATTGATTATCATCCAGGGAAGGCTAATGTAGTGGTAAGTAGGAAATCATCATCACTAGCCTTAGATAAAGCACAGTTGAACTCCTTAGTGTGCTTTAAAAGAGATATGCTTATCTCCTTGAGGAAAAACAATATACAGCTTAAGGTATCGTTGTTAGCCGGGCTGTTAGCTGAGATGCAAGTGAAACCTACTCTGAGATAGTAGATTAAAGAAGCACAACAAGCTGATACTATGATTCAACAGATCAAGTCAGAGTATGGTAGTGAGAAATGAGAAGGTTTTCATGAATCAGCTGATGAGGTAGTTTGTTACCATGGTAGGATGGTAGTACCTGATGCCAATGACTTGAGGAAGTTAGTCATGGAGGAAGCTCACTCATCTATGTATGCAATGCATACAGGGAGCACCAAAATGTATCATAATTTGAAGGATATGTATTGGTGGCCCGGTTTGAAGAAAGACGTAGCTGAGTTTGTTATGCATTGTCCAGTATGTCAGCAGGTTAAAGTTGAACATCAAAAGCCCACAGGAACAATGCAACCTTTACCTATATCGCAGTGGAAATGGGATCATGTGACCATGGACTTTGTGGTTGGTTTGCCTAGAACAACCAAAGGTCATGATTCCATATGGGTGATAGTTGATAGGTTGACTAAGACAACATATTTTGTTCCTGTCAAAACAACGTACACTGTTGAGAAGCTTGCACGAATCTATATAGATGAGATAGTGTGTTTACATGGGGTTCCAACTACAATTGTTTCTGATAGAGTTCCCCAGTTCACGAGTCATTTTTGGGAATGACTACATAAAGCTTTGGGTATGTAGTTTAGGTTTAGTACTGCCTTTCACCCACAGACAGATGGACAATCTGAGAGGACCATACAAACCTTGGAGGATTTGCTTAGGGCATGTGTCCTTCAGTTTGTAGGAAGTTGGGATCTACACCTGAGCTTGATAGAATTTGCTTACAATAATAGCTATCAACACAGTATTGATATGGCACCATATGAAGCATTATATGGTAGACGTTTTAGATCTAGTTGAAATCCTATAATGCAAGTGCCCATTAATTAAAAAGGATGTAGTTGAAATCCTATAATGCAAGGACATACCATTTCTGAGTCCAAGTAACGGGCGGTAAGTGAGAGAAAGATCCAACCTCTCTCTAGAAACATCCCCTAGGTCTCATCTTCCCCGCCCCGATGATCCTCTGACATCGCTCCCCCGCCCTACATGGTTAGCGCTCCAGTGGGTTGGGCTTCATGGAGCTCGTTCTTCTCCCCCCAGTCTGTTGTGCTCTGCCTAGATTTTCTCCGATCCTACCCACCCTGGTGAGCCCAAATCTAGCGAGCCCCAGCCATCGCTCCACCGCCCTTCACAGTTAAGTGCTTATGGGGGTCAGACTGCATCGAGTACAGTCTTCCCCCCTGTCCGTTGAGCTCCACCCTTGTTTCCTCAGAGTGGATAGAGTGATCATATCAGGTAAACTAAAAAGGATTTCCACATCCTCCCCTCCCTCTTCGCCCAACGGGTTACCACCTGTCTGGTACGCTAGGCGGCGGCGTAAAGGTACATCCTCCCCTCCCACTTTACTCCTCTATCCTCTTCACTCCTCAACCATTTATCCAGGAGTTTGGATCACTCTCGAGACACCTAAAAAAAGACAACATATAGAACATTTAACCTTAACATCTAAATTTCCCCATCAATAGCGGTTGGGGCTCTTTCTCTCTCTGTTTTTCCCAAGACGTTCTCATGCTATAAAACATCCCTTTCCGCAAATCTCTCTAGCTACCAACCTTTCTGCCGGCTCTCGTTTCCCCTCTCTGTGCCTTAACTGCAGTCACTTCGGGCTCGATTCACTGCTTCCCAAAGAATATCAAATTCAAAATTTACTCACCTGCTCTCTCTTCCAAGACCACATCAAGAGAATGGGAGGCCTACTCACCATGGACACATGCATAAACAAGACTCGACTATCAACAAAAGGCAAAACAAAAATCTTCAGGTGTTCCCTAAAATAGAAAACAACCTCAGCATTAGACGACAACACAAGGGTTCCATCTACACCTCCAGAAATGGACTCACACTTCACCTATATGGAGTATCCACTCTCAAACCCTTCATACTCCACATTTGTCCCCCTACCCAAAGCATGGATCTATCACAAGTTCAATCTGACACCAGGGTCCTGCATGATAAACATAGGTCACCGTTCCTTCCCAGTGTTAGTCACTTGGTCTTCCCAGGCTGATCACCACTGGAAAAACAAAGCATCAAACCTTATCATCTACGAGGGTTGGGACCTGTTGATCTCTGACCTCAAGCTCAAGCCAGAATGGACTATCTTCATCAAGCTGATTGGAAACCGTACATTCCTGGCTTGGGTTAGGGATTTCAATGCTGATACACCACATGAGCTAGCACACCTCTATAAAAAACATGATCAAGAGAGCTCAACTTCATCAAACTCGGCAGATCAGCTCTTCGTTCGGGATGTCCATCAACCCCTGATAGGAACAAAGGCTTGGCCCATCTCAATCTCCTCTTGCTTAGAGGAAGAAGATGAAGCAAACACAACATCAACACCACATCAAACTAGTTCCATCACAGCCATGTACCATCTTTTTTCTCCCCAAAAGCAAAAAAAGACTACAAATCTCACACTCACAACACTCCATAAAACCCTAAACCCCCGATCTTCCACTGCGGATGATATCATCCCAAAAGACCCTTTTCTCCTAAACCACACTTTTCCTATTTTAGGACAGGAAAAATCCACACACCTCATCAACAAACACTTATAGGAAAACCCCACCGCCCAAACCTGGAAAATAGCCCCTCCCAAAAAACCTTTTCGGGCCCTCCACTGCTTTTTTTGCAATAGTAAACACCATTAAGCTTCTAGATGCCCCTCCCGCTTTACTTGCTTCAGATGCCACCAAGTAGGCCACACCAAAAGAAACTATAAATCTTATCCCCCCTAGTAAAACACAGACCTCATGTAGACCCTGAGTGTTTTTTCCCTAGGCACCTTTCTGAAAAAGGTACGACTCTTAGAGAAAACCAACAAGTACCAAGAAAAAGAGATACAGGCTTTAGATGCCCCAACCATCCCTCTCCCTCTCCTCCACTCACAATAAACACCTTTGCATGCCTTGCAAACCTCCCGCCCAAGCATGCAGACACGCCCAAAACCCAGCATCGGCATATAAACACCACATTTGTGCCATATTCAAAACCCTACCACAAGACACCAAACCACTTAGCTTCACCACCAAAACCCCATTCTTCCAGCACAACTTCTCGGTTCCACCATACCCAACACCAACACCAACCCTACACCAACAGCCATGAAAACCCCAAAACACTTTGAATATGTGATCACCCTTGACCTACCCGCAAATTCCATGAGGCTGCTCAAAGTCCTCACACTTAGGGGCATCCTTATCTCCATTGAAAACAACATAGACAACAACCTGATAAATGTCCTAGATGTCACCCACGCTCTAGCCCTCCACATCCTAGGAGAGACAATCCTAAAACCTAAGATATTTTCTCCAACCCAGCTGATATACATAGTTCATGAAGGAACAAAAATCAACCATCTATTCAACTAGAGTCTCACTATACCATGTGGATCTAGCTTCATTACATCCAGATTGTCAAAATGGATAGTTGACCTTGGGGCTTTCCCAGCCCCTGTGGGCGGCTCAGACTAGGTTGCCATCACCAACCTCCCTCCACAGCTCTGGGAAGTTGAAATCTTCAGAGGCATAGCCCACTCCATCGGGGCTACTCTTCAATACATCAGCCCAGAAACCCTACATCCGACCCAATACATAAAAGCCTTTTGCCTTTTTGCAGTCAAAGTTGCTATTTCCTTACCACCTTCCATCAATATTAGGATTGGAGAATCTATCTATAACATCAAACTGTCTACCGAACATCCTTCGGAAAATAGAACAACCTTCTCTGTTCTTTCAAATCATCCACCTTCATGGTTCTGTCCAAACAAAGATAGAAACACACAAAATCTTACCCGCCTTTCAGGTGATAGACACCTCATTTGGGAAAGAAAAAACTCAAACACCACCTCCTCTGATAACACAAACTTTCTCTCAAGCAGAAAAAGAACCAGAACCCCCACTCCCCCCATTAAGGGTAACAACTCTCCACCATCTAGCGCCATTTTTCCTTCCCCAACTCCTACCAAGACAAAAAACATACCATGCTAAAGGATGTCAGCTCTTCGCAGAGTCCTCATCTGAAGATCTCAGGGCAAAGACAAGGAGGCAACAAAACCCAGAAGCTTATGATGCAAGGCCCTAAAGAGGCGAATAAGAAACTCATCATCAACAGACTGGATTCAGGTACATCCACAAACACTTCACCCAGTTCATCCTACGCAAAATCTTCTATTCTTGATACATCTTCCCCACTTTTAACAAAGTCTATAAACAGTGACATAGATAACATAGAGGACCTTGCATCATGGTCAAACATCACTAGCTTCACAAAATTTGCTAAAAATATAGGAATACAACTTGAAGATGAGGACAAGGCACATAAAGCTCTAGACGACATTGAACTCTTTATGGGTTGGACAAACAAAAGGGAATTGGAAACTACTGAAGAATTTTTTGACCTTCTCAATATTGACTAGCCTAATTTTTAAAACCTTCCTTCTCTTTGCTAAACAAATCCTCCAAATATGTGATTTTCTTCTTGGAACGACTATGGGGCTACAAACCTAAATAGACGCAAGGAAATTTTCTCACAGATATACAAAAATAAAATTGACCTGATCACAATACAACAGACTAAATCTAGTCTCTCCCCTTTTGCTCTCAAAACCATAGGAGGTAATAGAATCACTATTTGGTTCCAATTCTTCCCTTCTGGCTTCAAAGGAGGTCTCTTAGTTGGGTACAACAATCTTACCTTCTCCACCATAAACTCCACCACTCTAGACTACTCCATAACCATCGCCTTTAAAAACACATCTGATGGTTTTTTTTGGAACTTCACTGCGGTTTATGGAGAACCTGGACAAAATAAATCAACCTTCTTATCTGAACTAAAATCACTTATGACTAATTTCCATATGACTCCCAAGATTATCAGTGGATACCTCAATTTGGTAACCCAAAACTCTGATAGATCAAACCCCATAAATTCTACACAACCCATGTCAGCAGGTCACAAACTCTTTTGCAAACTCCTCACAAAGCATGCATTAATTGAATTAAAACCATAAAATGCATCCTTTACATGGTCAGGAAATCAAACTTTTGCCAAGATTGACCATTTCATCTACTCCACTCCATGGGAAGAAAAACATCCACTCTCCATGGTTCACATCTCTCACAGAGCCATCTCTGATCATTTCCCACTTATTCTCGATACAACAACCGAATCATGGGGTAAGTGACCTTTCAAATTTGAAAATTTTTGGCTCTCCACAAACAACTTTACCACCAGCTGTATAGAGCATTGGAAATTGGCCAACTCCCAGACCACAAACCTAGGACTCCACATTCTCCAAAACACAAAAAAAAATCAAAATACACATAAAAAACTGGAAACACACAAACCCAAACAAGGTCTCTGAAACCCTAAAAAACCTAGAAGAACAATTCCTCTTTGTGGACAAGGACCCTACAGCTGACCTAGCTCTTGTCCTTTCTATCAAAGCTGACCTTGAATTCACCAAAAAGTGTTTTGATACTAGATGGAGACAAAGGGCAAAACTGCATGGGCTAAAGAAGGGGACAAAAACACAAAGTTCTTTCACAAAATCTGTAAAAAAAATCACCAAAAAAACTCTATCTCATACCTTATGATAAACGATAGGATCACAACCCACATACAAACTATCACAAACCACATTACAGACCATTTCAAAAAAATCTTCAACAACAACCACCATCCCTCCTGCCTAAATGACCTGAATTGGACTATGATCTGCCCTACAAACATTGAAAATCCTCTAGACCTTATAAAGCCTTTCTCCCCATAGGAATTGGACACAGCCATTAAATACTAGGATTAAAAAAATCACCTGGACCTGATGGTTTAAATGTAGAATTCTATCTTGCAAACTGGAATCACTACAAAATCAACTTCCTGGCTTTGCTTAAGACTTTCTACGAAAGTGAAAACCCCCACAACATCATCAAGCACCTAAACAAAACTTTCATCACTCTAATAAAAAAAACCAAACAACCTGACCTTATCTCCCAGTACAGACCCATCAACCTAATCAACACATCATACAAAATCTTAGCCAAAACTCTAGCAAATAGAATAAAACCACACATGAACAAAATCATTCCCCTCAATCAAAACGCCTTTCTCAAAGGTAGAAGCATACAAGATGCTTACTTGATGGTAAACAAAACTATACATCTCTGTCACAAAAATAGAACACCTTTGCTATCCATCAAGTTGGACTTTTAAAAAGCCTTTGACTTTGTAAACTAGAACTGTTTAACAAAAACTCTTGCTGACTTTGGATTTCCACACAACTGGGTCAGCTGGATCGATGCTTGCATATCCAAAAACCACTTTTCAACAATCATAAATGGAGTTCCATGTGGTTATTTTCATAATTCAAATGGGCTCAGACAAGGTGACCCCCTCTCCCCTTATTTGTTCATTATAATTACAACCATCCTCTCTCGCATGATACAACTAGGAAAAATCAGTGGTCTCATTAACTCACCAGAGGAATGCAAAGAGAACATTATACAATTTTCCGATGATACCATAATCCTCTCCTCCCCAGAGGATGCCTCTTTACTCAATATCTTCATAATCCTAGGCATTTTCTCCTACATGTCGGGACTTAAAATAAATCTCCAAAAATCGTCCATTTTTGGGGTACACCTCGAACAATCTATCTTGGAAAGATACAAAGATCTCCTTGGATGTAAGATTGATGACTTCCCCATTCAATACTTAGGTCTCCCCATTACCACCCATAACATCACAAATGCTACCTAGTCCCCCATCATAGACAAAATAAACAAAAAACTCTCAACTTGGACAAATACCTTTCTAAATCTCTTGGGAAGGCTTACTCTTCTAAATAGTGTCATCACTCCTATCACCACACACTACCTGAGTTGTATACCCCTTCCATCCAAAACTAAATTACTCCTTGACAAATTGAGAAGGAAATTCCTCTGGAACAACTATCATCCCTCCATAAAATCTAGAAAGCACTGCCATCTTGTAAATTGGGACACTATTGCTGCCCCTATAGACCAAGGTGGCTGGGGCATAGTAAACATTGAGACCCATGCTTTCTGCCTCATAACAAAAATTATCAATAATTTGGTTAAAAATAAGACAAAAATCTAGACAAGCCTCGTCAATTGCAAATACTATCAAAAATCCCCTCCCTGGCACAAAGTACCAAAAAAATCAGCCTCACCCCTTTGGAAATACATAAACAAAAACATCCAAAAAATAACCCAACACATCAACACTCCTCCACACTCTCACCTAGAAATCTCCTTATGGAACGATCCCTAGTATGGAAAAAATTATGTTCTAAAACTACACACAAATTGGACCATTCCGAACAATCTCCTCAAGATCAACATTCTCAAAGCACTTAGCCTTCTAACCAGCAACAGGACAAACACTATAAAAAGATGCATTCTCACACATCTCAAACCAGATGACCTCTGTGCTTTAAAGTAGACACTTGAAAATAATTCCTCAAACAATATCACTTGGTGATGGGGAAACTCTTACTCTGTTAAAAAATCTTACACTCACCTATCTTACAGAGGTCTATCCCCTCCTACTAAAAAAATATGGAAACAAAAATGGCAGCAAAAACATAAAACCTTTCTTTGGCGGCTCATTCACAACAAACTGCTTACTGGACAAAACCTATCTAGGAGGGGCTTCATTGGTCCATCCAGATGCCCTCTATGCAAATATGACACTGACTCAGTAGAACACATTTTCTTTAAGTGTAACTTCTCACTAAACATCTTCTCACACTTCAAACAAAATTACCAGTTAGATCTCCAATCAACAATCTTTCCCCTACATATTACACCAAACAGACAATACAACTCCTTCATGGGAAATGATATTTTCATCATCATTAGCTGGAACCTTTGTCTTGAGAGAAACAACCGATTCTTCAACAACACTCCAAAACTGAGGCAAAATATCATCTCAAAAATAGATGCAGACCTTCACTTGCTCACCATGTGTAGGTAAATAGGATCTAGATGGAAATGAGGACTCTGAAGAAGGTGAATCTGAAGCCTGTTTTCTCTGTGACCTGAAGGCTATGGTGGACGATGAAACGAGTGTTAGTTTGCTGCAACAACATCAGTGATTTTTTCTGTTCCAATAGCTGCATTTTCTCTGAAAAAATTTTGGATTAATTTTACAAGAGGCGTGTTTAGGGGTGCCTCCCCCTTAAACTTTTAGCATCACTTTCATCTCCCAACAGAACAGTACTTATGTATTTCAACCTGTATGACTCGTCAAAGCAGGTGTTTGCTTGCTTTGTTTATTTAATATATGCTATGACCTTTATCAAAAAATAATGCAAGGACATCCAAATGCCTTGAGTTGCACCGAAATATCCTAAGTAGGTGAAGAAATCCACTTGCATTTGTTAATTAAAAAGAATTGTCCACGAAAAATGGATAATAGTATTATAATGATTAAGATGCTAAAAGTGGTTGCTTTTAATTCAAGGATAAACGAGAGGTTTTTGAAGGCAAGGAAGATGGCTTCTAAGGCAAGGAAGTGGAGGGGGGCATGTGGCAAGAAAATGGATGGATTTTCTTCTACTTTCTCTCTCCTAGAAAATCTATCACATATATTCAATTTTCTCCTTATTTGAAAGGCCATTTTGCAAACCACTTACTTTCTTTGCTTGGGCCGAAGACTAAGGAGCTTAGGAGCAAGAGGATAACATGCCCCAGACTGTAGGTAAGCTCCATAGTCATCTTCAACCTTGAATTCATGGTGGAAATTAAATTTCAACACTCATTCTCTTCTTTTCTCCATTCAATGTTCAACCTTGATCATCCTTTGCATCCAAAGAGTTGAGAACGGACCTTCGATAGTTGAGAAAGCTTCATTCACCATTAAAGGTGTGAATCTTGAAGCTTGGATTCAACTTTGAAGGTGGGTTATATATCTTGAACCCTTAAATGTTATTATTGAATTCAACTCTTCATTTCATGTTGATCATTTCTTTCTTCTTGAAATTCCTTTTGGATAATTGATGAAATCACCATATGTATGGCAGTAGATTTCGAAGGTCTGAAGCTTGATGATGATGACCTCATCTAATCACACACCTCAATAAAAATTATGAGCAAACAGTTTCACCTTTTTGGTGACCAAACGGTCTCAAGACCGTTTGGTGGCCAAACGGTCTCAAGACCGTTTGAGGTCAAACAGTATCAAGACCGATTGAGACCAAATGGTCTCAAGACCGTTTGAGGTCAAATGGTGTCATGGTTTGATGGAGATCCAATGGTTACAATTGATATAGTCCCAAAGGTTTCAACATTTGATGGTTCCTTGATTGCAAACCCTAGATCGATTGTGGAACAAAATCCTAATTTAGGGTATAACAGTTTCAAGCTGATTTGACCAAACAGTCTTAGACTGTTTGAGGACCATTCTGTCTCAGACCATTTGAGGGCCATTTGGTCTCAAACGGATTGAGGTTAATTAATATTTTAAGATCAAACGGTCTCAAACTATTTAGAGTTGATCAATCTTTAAGATCATTTGAAGGTCAATTATTTTCAAGACCGTTTGATGGTCTAACAATCTCAAACCATTTGAAGAATTTGTACAAGACCATTTAGGGTCTAACGATCTTCAGTCCGTTTAAGGATGTTGACCTCAAGACAATTTGGAGGTCAAGCACCTCAAGACCGTTTGGAGGTATAAAAGGTTCAAGACCGTTTGGAGATTCAATTAAACCAAGACCGTTTAAGGTCTAACGGTCTTCAGACTATTTGAAGGTCAAAGTATTTCAAGACCGTTTGAGGGTCTAGTACCTCAAGACCGTTTGAAGGTCGAATTGATTCAAACCATGTAAGTACTATTAACCCTATAAGTGGTTGAAGAGTAACTCAAGGTCAAATTCAATGGAAGTACCTCTAAGAACTTAGGTGATTAGTGTAATTAGAGTGATCATCACTTGATGACTATGAAAGTAATAAATCAAATACACCATGATAAACATAGGTGTATGTAATTAGTGAAAGTTAAATCAACTTAATAAGGCATGATGGTGATATGTGTTCCTAGCATATGGAATAATGATAAGTATGATTTAATACTTAAATAATGCTATGTGCTCCAAGATATGTGGAAGCACTGATTTAGGATTTGGATTAATGAGATAATCATGAAACCCTAATACATGGTGATGCTATGTGAAACCCTAATATAGGGTGATGTTGTGTGAAACCCTAATATAGGGTGAGGTTATGTGAAACCCTAATACATTTTGATGTTGTGTGAAACCCTAATATAGGGTGATGTTGTGTGAAACCCTAATATAGGGTGAGGTTATGTGAAACCCTAATATATTTTGATGTTATGTGAAACCCTAATGCAGTGATGTGATGTGAAACTCTAATCCAGGGTGATGCTATGTAATGCTATATGAAACCCTAACCCTAATATAGGGTGAAGGTATGTGAAACCCTAATTTTGGGTAATAGTGAATGAAACCCTAATTTTGGGCAATATGATGATAAACCATAACCCTAATTTTGGGTAATGGGATGAGTATCCCTAATTGACATGAATTGGGAAACTCTAACCCTAATAAGGGAATAGTAATGTTATCTTTGTATTGCATATTGTTGATATGTAATTGATATGGTTGTTATCAAGTATACTAACCATGCAGGTATCATGAGGTGATGAGCATAACTAGGTATGAGCTATGATGTTAATGGGCCTTGTGAGCCATTAATTTAATTGTTGCCTAGTGAGAGGTGACAAGAAGTTGAATATGCCTGGTGAGCTATGTGAGATGCTTGTATAAACAAGTATCATGAATATCTTGGTCAGATGACCTAGAGGTATTAGTTACCTGATAAGTGGTAACCTTGCTCAATGATGAATTAAGGGTTTGAATACCCAGATCCAGTAACCATGATGATGACATTGTGGAGGGATGTGAATTCCCAGTAATGAGATCAAGGGTTGAGATCCCCATGTTCTATAAAGATTTGACAAGCACTTGATAAAAGCATTACATGTTTCTTTATAGCATTTGTTATAATAATTCCTATTTGAAATCTTGATTGATGTTAAAAGAATATGGTAATGTACTTAACTAATCAAGTGGAATATTATCATGTAGAGCCCTGGCCATAGATCCATCATCGTCAGTAGTTGGTGATGGTGAAACATGTTTTCCTATGGGAATTCCTGGAATGCATATTTTTGAATATGTGGGGGTAATGGGCGAATATATCCTTACGCTTCATAGGAATGACTGTGGGCCATATCCTATGCATAGGAATGGTTATGGACCATATCCCAATAAGAGTATGGCTATGGGCCATAACTCCATAACACCACGCATTGGCTACGGGCCTTATCCTAAAGAGAGTATATGCTACAGGCTATAACTCTATAGCGAAGTTTCCAGTATACCCTAGAAAGCTATTTAGCAGAGACACTCGATGTCCTGCATATGGTCTCATACTGACCGAGACAGATGAGGTGATGGAGTCTGGCTCTTCCATTGACCTATGTATGGAACCGACGCATTACGTAATCATGGTCGGTTGGAGCATGGACGGTATACTTCATCTCCTCTGGGCATATGTATGATTGTAAACTGTAATCAGCCATGCAGCGTATTTGCTTAAAAATGAAACAGGAAATCATTGGTTGATGTTACAATGCTTATTATATCCTAAATGGATAGATATTATACATGTTCTTCATATTCCTAATTAAACTGAATAGATGATTATTGCTTTATCATTTGTAGTTGTAATGCCTTAAAAGATGATATTGCTCTATTCTGCTCAATAATGATTAAATCTTGTTGTTTAATAAATATTCCTCTGTTCAATTTTATTACTGTATACCCACAATAATAATGTTTCTGGCAGAGAGATATCTCTCACTGGGACAATTTCAATTGTCTCACCCCTGTGGGATCCAACATTTTTAGGTGGACGAGGACGAGGAGGTAGAAACCCTACAGCATGAGAAGGATAGCAACACCAGGGACAACAGTGACATCTCAGGTGGAGATACTGATTGTCTTGTCTTGTAGATATGAGTCCTATGTGTCGTCTCTGTACTCTCAGGTCCTAGGAGTTAGTAGTTAGTATTTTTAATAAATTGATATGAGATTTTAGCTTAATGCCTCGAGGTTCTTATGCTACCAGTGTATAGTTTTAACAGAGCAGTTGATGCGTGTAATCCTCGGGAAGGGATAGTACAGGATATGTAGTTATGAACCAGGTTGTAAATAAAATACATTGGTTCTTGATAAAAGAGTTTTCCTATGTTTGGATCTCTTTGTAAATGGTTTTAATTTTTAGTAATTTTCAGTAATCCGCTATTAATGATCACTTTTTCTTAGTTAATGACATTTTGTTTGAACGGTTCACGACATACCACCTCCTCAAGATATCCAAAATAAATCTGGAGATGGACCAAACATGTCTAGGAGAGGTGTGGCATGCTATGGGAGCTCTAGTGAAATTCCTACATAAGGGGGTTCACCTGGTAGAATATCTTGTGATCAATCACCAAAATAAGGGATGAGCGAGTCAAGTAGTGCAGGTCTACGAGCTTCCCTCCTTCTACCTTGGTGTATCCAGATACATCATGCTCCAGGTCTAGAGCAATTGAGGTCACAATCCTTCCCATAATAAAAGGATCCTTGCTCTTAGACGGGATTTTCTTCATTTAATCGATGATGAGCGACCTCAAATTTACATGCTTTCCCTGCACCATCCATCCCAACACAAAGAGGTCTTTCTTGGTACAACTACTTTAATTCTCATTCCAGGCGAAGATGGTGTTTGCCAAGACCTTCTGAATGTATCTTAAGATGGGATTGTGAATCAGGCTTGTCTTTGATTTTCCCACCGCAAAGTTGCATTTCCATGTAAGCCTCTTTCACATGGATATATAGTTTATACTAGTTTCTCTATGTATCCTCCCTTGATCAAGTAATTCTGCTGCCTCAGGGGTGGGAACAAAAATGCCATTGAGAAAATATGTAGTGATGAGGTAAGTGTCATTCCCCAAACTGACACTAATGGCGTCATGTGATACTTTCTCTAAGGTTACAAAGAATTGTTGCATAAGCTCAATATAACTCTCCTGGACTATGGTCAATACCTCAAATAACACAACGGGTTCCAACATATCCTGAAAAAAAATCAAATATTCCCAAAGTCTTCATCATTTCCTAGCAAGCGTAGTGAGTGGCAATCAATCGTCATGTCAAGCACTCAGGGTGCTTTGGCTTCTTCACCTTCTTGATCTTTCCCTTGGGTGTTTCCTCATGATGTGCCTCAGGTACATCCTCTTGATATGCATCTGGCATTGATTCATCTTCATCATCTATAAGCAGTCATCGTTAGGCTCGAGGTTGAGGCTATGGCTACAGTTTTGTGGAGTCGAAGGTCGTGCTGTTGAAACTAATGGCCAAGCTGAGGAAATTGAGGGTCGGGCTACAGTCCCTCCTCCTCTATGCAATATCGTGGATTCCTCCATCATAGAGTCCACAGTTGCCTCTATATGCGGTGATTCTCCTTGTGAACCAGAGGCTATCGATGGTGGTGGAAGAGCTAGGGATATCGACAGAGCTGAAGAGGATGCATTCTTGGGCCATCGTCCGTAGGAAATGACCTCCTTGGTCTTAGCCACAACTTTCTTAGACATTTGGTTCATCTTTAATTTAAATTGGTGGAGAAATGTGGGGTTTTAGGTATTTTCATAGTTCTACATAGGTGGGGCGGAATGGAGAGAAAGTGGAGAAATTGGTGGGTGAAATTGGGTGAAAATGATGAACGGAGGTAGGGAAAATGGTAGGGAGATGGATTGGGATGGATTGGGTGTCATTTTAGGATGAATAAGGGGTGGAATGGGGCTGGTACAGTTTTGCAGATCTGCTCTCACGTGCGGAATGACCATTCTATTTGCGCAAAGGTGAATAAGCAAGTGAAGAAAAAAATTGGAAATTGTTGACTTAAGTACTGGATCGGGATGTAGCATGGTCATGTTGCATGGCATGACCATGGTATCTCACCTGCTACATGGTCATGGCACTCCACACGACCATTATGACTAGGTAGCTACATGGTCGTGCTGCCTTGCACGGCCATGCTGCGTCTGTTCCTCAATTCTTCAATTTCTCTGTTGATTTGGGCATACCACCACAGCCATTCCATGGCACAACGACTGTGATGACTACTGTGGCAGTTCATTTCAACTTGAATCTCATCAAAATATCAAATCTTTGGTCCAAAATGATTTTTCTAAATTCTATGTCTAAATTTCATCCTATTTTCCTCATTTCAACCTATTTTCACCTGCACATCTTAAAACTAAACAAAAACTATTAAAACAAATGTGTGTATGTGTTTTCTTGGAAAAGTGTAAAAATAACCAAAAGTATCAAAAATTAAAGGTTGGGTAAAAAATCATAAACCTATGTGGGTTGCCTCCCACAAGCGCTGAGTTTCATGCCTTCAGTTGGGCTTATTGGTGACTCTTCAATCATTCATCCATTTGGCATCTGCATGTGCCCATTCTTGCAATAAATGCATCTCTCATTTTCACTTGACATGTTCTCCTCATCCCTTTGATCACCAAATCTATCCTCAAGTTTTTCATCCAGATCTCCTCCTCTCAAATGATCAATACAACTCTTAAAGTGATCATGTCCAATATCCTCATCTCGAACTCGCTAGTTTGCAGACATGTATATGTTGATCTTTATCTTCATGTCCATAAAAGAGACTATCATTATGCCACTGCAAACATGTATCTTGGCATCAGCTGTAGATAAGAATGGTCTTCCCAAGATGATGGGAATCTTCCTATCATCTGTCTTCATGTCAAGAACAATGAAATCCACCGGGAACATTGCACCTCTTTCCTTGTCAATCATCACCAAAACATCATCCACTCATCCTCTAGGCATGTTGATGGAACGGTCTACCAGTTAGAGAGTGCAGTGCACCAGTTTCAACTTGATTAGGCTCAACTCAACATAGACACTATATGGCATCAAATTCACACTAGATCCCAAATCAAGTAGGGAGTTATCTATGTGATGTCCCCCAATGTAGCTAGGTATGAGCGGGGCTCTTGGGTCTTTCCTCTTCATGAGAAGTGAGTGTTGGAGGATTGAGCTCACTTATTTAGTCAACTTGACTCTCTTTTGTATTCTCCCTATTGACCTTCTCTTCACACTGCATAAGTTCTTAAGAAACTTGGCATATGATGGGATTTTCTTGATAGCATCCAACAATGGAATGTTGACCTTTAGTTGGTGAAACACCTCAAGAATGTCACATTGTAATTTTCTCGCATTACTTCTGGTGGCTCATCTAATGCTTCAATGAATGGTGGCTCACCTTCTTTTGCCTTACTTGCATCAACATGGTATGGAACACTAGGGATTGTGGGATCTACAAATGGAGCGTGAGGTAGGGCACATGGTATCCTAAAATCAATAAGAGGTATCACAAAACCATCTTCAGCAATCTCAATCACAGTATCACCAATTTGTTGCCTTTGCTTTGCTATATCAACCTTTCTTTGACCTGGGGGCTGATCAAGAGATTTCCCACTCCTTAGAACTGTCATAGAACTTCCTTACTCATGGTGGATAGGGGGAGCTAGTTGTGGTTGTAGATGAGGTGGAGGTGGTACTTGGTATTGAAATTGAGGTGGAGGGGAGAATTGAGGTTGGAAACTAAATTTTTGAGAAAGTTGTGGTGATGGATGGGAGGAGGAGTGTAAGGCCTTGGATGGCCTTGGCAGTGGTATATGGGATGCACTTGCATGGGAGGTGGATTGTAGAAAACTTGTGAAGAAGGCATTGGTCCACTTGCTTCATTGAAACTCAAGATGGGTTTTGAAGACAATTTTTCTTCTTGGAGAGCAAGTGTAACATCCCAGGATTTGAGGCCTTGGATAACATGATCTTAAAAGGAATAATTGGACTACCCATATCACCAAGGTGTACCTCCTTTTCCGGGAGCCCATCACTAAGAACTCCATAGTTAAGTGTGCTCAGCTTGGAGTAGTATTGGGATGGGTGACCTGTCAGGAAGTTGACCCTAGCATGCGTGTGAGTGAGGAAAAAGCATGTAGTTAAGGCTAGTGGTGGTCTGTGGGGACATTCACCATTCCAAAAACTCTACTAGAGCCTTGGGAAGTGGGCCCAGGCGTTACAAATGGTATCAGAGCTAATTCCCCTCCATTAGGTGGGGCCCACATGGGCATGGCATGCCAATCTTGAACTGTGCGGTCCAGGCATGTAGGAAAGGGTTGTCCATGGTTGATGTAGCCACCCTTGTGCTAGTATTCCGTGATCGGGAGCTGGGTGTCCATGGGCCATTGTGGGTCTGCACTGAAATGGGGAAGAGATTATGAGGCCTTATAGTTGAGTCTTGACGAGGACGTCAAGAGTCGAAGTGGGGGAGATTGTAACATCTAAGGATTTGAGGCCTTGGATAACATGATCTTAAAAGGAATAATTGGACTACCCATATCACCAAGGTGCACCTCCTTTTCCGAGATCCCATCACTAAGAACTCCATAGTTAAGCGTGCTCAGCTTGGAGTAGTACTGGGATGGGTGACCTGTCCGGAAGTTGACCCTGGCATGCGTGTGAGTGAGGAAAAAGTGCGTAGTTAAGGCTAGTGGTGGTCTGTGGGGACATTCACCATTCCAAAAACTCTACTAGAGCTTTGGGAAGTGGGCCCGGGCATTACAACAAGTATGGAAGATTTTTGTTCTGTCCTCTCCTCAAGCCTTGTCACATTCATTGATGGGGGGTTGAGTATGAGGCATCATAAGGCATAACACCAGTCTTGCTTGCTTTCTTGACAGCCAACAATAATGCTGACGTCAGAATGTGGGTGGCGACCCAGCCACCATTGAATTGGTCCTGGATCTGTGGCACAAGAAGATCCAAAGGCCACTGTCAGGTTCGAGTTGATCAAGAGCAGGGGAAAGGAAGAGATGGAGAAAAAATAGAGGGAGGGCGCACCTCTCACATGGGCCAAACATGCTAGGCCATAGGAAATGGCCGACCCATGGCCAGAAAAAAAAAGGAAAAAGAAGAAAAAAGAGTAGGGGAAATAAAGGGTCATAAAACCGACATTATGGATCTGTTTTGATAAAGAAAACATGAGTTGGAATCATGAGATGGATCTCTACAAGATAGGAGTGACAATAGGGTGATTTCATATTTAGAGATAAGATCAAATAAAATTAGAAGAATGGTGATGAGTGTTAGGGTTGTTAACTAGATTTTGAGTGAAATTAGGTATCGTATGTGCATTCAAAGTTCATCAACTATGCATCCAAATGTATCGAGCTACAAAAATGAAGGAAATATATGTACATAGAACAAGGTAAGGTTTTGAAGGTACCTACAAGAAGAATGAGAAAATCAAGTCCATTATAGATAGCCTATACATATAACTTACAACAAGAAGAGAATTCTCCACTTCAGATGGTAAAGATAAGATCACTACAGAAGAGAAATTCCTAGATGACCTGAATCTGAATAAATACTTATAAAACTTTAAACCCCATCACTTATCAACACATTGAGTGAGTGGAACTGGTACATGAAAAAGTTAGCAATGAATTAATCATTTTGAAACTAATCAGACATAAATATATTTTAGATTAATTCAAACAATTAATATATCATGCAGGTAATTGCAGATATAAACTACATAGGAGTGAACATGAAACAACATACATAACTAAAATGTAATTGGAGATAGATAATAAAATCTAATATCTCGACATGTCAAGATTCATTGTTAGGTTTTTCGTGAAATTACTTAATCTATAACAAATTAATTAAAAGTTGTAACAACAAGTTAAGTGTCAATGATTCACTATCACATCTTATAGTTAACTAGAAACCTTAGGATAATCAACAAACGCTGGTCTACCTCAGAGTTACCAAACACTAACTAGGTAAGAGCATAAAGCATCTCTACCTTACAAACATCATCTCAAGTACATGAGATGGGTTTAATGACATAAATGTCAAAGACATGACATCATGTATAAGAAACTAAGCAAACCTATCCCTACTGATCCCTTTCACATCAAGATCACTATTTTCATAATAGTGTTTCGAATACGATTCATTTCATTCATCTTGAAATCTTTCCTAAATTCTTGTGACCTAGCCTTCAAGCTCTAGAATCACTCTCCATCATTCCTTTTCATAAACCAAGGACTATTAGAAGGAATTCTATTTCATTTTCCCAATGCAAACCTTGGGGAGAAACACCATGTTTAGGGTTCCTACTAGATGAGTTAGGTTATAATGGATATTAAGTTCATTTACTAACTTTAAATAAAATATAAGTCAGTCATATGAAATATATATGATTTCACGTTATAACCCTAGAATGTGTGGATTAAGGTTTCAATGATACATTATGTTTCAATTTAGATTGTAGATACCCTTTATATCTATTTCCATCATATAAATTCAAATGAACCAATCACAACTCAAGAGTTCACATATTTTGCACAATACTCCATATATAACAATTACTCATCATTTGCAATGTATTAAGAATGTGAAAACAAAATTTAAGAAATTTATATCACTCATGATCAAGAATATCTAACATCCACTTGATTCTTTTGCAAGGATCAAGATAAGAATCATATCAAAGACCAAGAAAGAAAAATAGTCTTATACAATGTTGAAGTTGCTCAATTTACACAAATTGTAGTTTAATGAGTAGATTTAATGGTATAATTCAATGAGTTTTCAAATGAACATACACCGATCTCCTTAGGTGTGAAGCACCTAAAATTCGTAGCCTAGATATTGTTAATCTTGAATCACGTTCTCACTTCAAGAAATCAGAATTTGCTTGCTCCTATTTGCTCAAGAACCTAGAAGAAGAAGAAAAGAATAAAAAGAATGAAAGATGACATGATTTGGTATCTTTTGATCCAAATCAGTGGAGTCACAATTTCTTTACATAGGAGAGAATAAAATGAAAAAATCCTAGCAAATATTGATGATCTATATAGAATTTACCAACCTTGGAAAGAGAAAATCCTAGAATCTGAAATTTCAACTTTAAATCCTTCAAACCCTAGAATCTCATCCTCTCTCAAGAAATTCGAAGCTATAAACTGTAGGATGGAAAAGGGAGGTTATTGGGTCGTAATAGTGTCCTATATACTCATTAAGATGCTTGGAATGATTAATTATATTTTTTTAGTCCTTTTTATATTTCTAGAAAATTTGGTAGACTGAGTTTGTCCTGGGAAAACTCAGACGACACAAGCACAAAAACTCTTCAAAATTTCTAAAAGCTTATTATTGTTTTTCCAAAATTAAGTATACAACATATAGTTGAAATTTCAACTCATTTGGATAAGACAATAAGTACTAAAAATTAAGTAGTACACTGTTACACTTCAACTTGCATAACATGGTTAGCTAAGATTGTCCTGAGAAAACTTGGCCGATGAAAAGGTTTATGAGAATCTCAAAATTTTGAGATTTTTTACTGACACCCCTACTTTAGTTCTTCAATACATATCTGAAAATTAGGATAATACAAGTGACATACAAAATAATATAAATCTTTTACTAGACTATTATACTTGACAAAAAATTTATGATCATATTTTCTATATGATGATTTCATGCGACTAGGGTTTTAAATTTATAACCCAACAAACCTAATCATTCACACAGATAATCTAACAAACAATTTTTAGGATTTCAATTAATATTCAACCTAGTTATTAACAACTTAAATCAATAACTGATGATGATTAGGAAGATTCAACTAGGATTTAATGTAATTTAGAAATGAGTCCTTACATTGTGTCTCACCAACACAGAAGTGCACATTTTGAAATGATTTTATGGGAACTCCTCTATATTTATGATGTAATACATTGTTAGGTAAAATTCAATGTGACTTCCTTCTTATTCCATCTACTTGTTCTTCTCTACCCTTGTTTGTGTGATAGGAATGTCAATTTTTTGTAGGCTCGACTTGGGTCCTAATTGTTTCTGTTGCTCCTCGTGTTCCATTTAAATTTTCTACAAATAATTTTGGATGTCACTCATGTCTCTAGCATGTTGGGATTCATTGGTTCTCTTTTAACTTCTTATTTCTTATTTGAGTAATGAATGTCGTGGAACAGTTGTGTTGATGAACTTCATTTTCTGTACATGTTTGAGGCATCCTCCTTGGGTTCCTGAAGACCAATTTTGAGTGTAAGTCTGAAGCAAATTCCTCTCAATGCCTCCTCATTTCCGTATCCTGCTCATGAGTAGTCGCTTCTCCTACACTTTCTATTTGGTTATAGCATGCACTGAATAAGAAATATTTTTTTGCATGTTTAACCATGACACAGTTCATGAAAATGTATGATATGTTCTTATGCTATAGCAAGTATTTCTTTCTAGATATGGATATTGTTGGTTCAAGTGGCTTTCCCATTTTAATCAGCCACCATTCTTGCAAATTGATCCCTTCTTTAAATAATCATGTTAAGGTCTGCCTTAATAGTTCTTCCTATCTGAATTCCCACTATTGTTAGGAACTTATCATGGTACATATGTATGGTCAAATTAGGTATATGAATATAGAAGAAAACTTTTTCCCAAATGATTACTATCAGGTGTAAGAAGAGGGGCCCATCTCCAAACTGATAGATACAAACCAAATAAAGGCCATGGTCCTATCTTGAGTGCCTTGAGATAGTCTTCTTGCATTTGCAATTGAACTGGATATGTAATAGTCATTATCTAGATGAATTAGGTTAAAGAAACATGGAAATCATGAGTCTTATTTTGTCTTTTATAGTAACACACCAAATTTCCCTATAGATTAACTTGATGATGATGGTAAATTTTCAAGGTTCAAGGAGTCCATCTATTGCCTCCTCCCTTAATATGCTGACATTCCTTCTACAAAACTAATTAAAATATGTCCAACATTCAAGGTAGCTCTCAGTTCTAAATCCCCAAACTGGCCTTGCTACTTTGGGTTATAAACTATGTCCTTGTAGGACACTTAGGTTATAGGGATTCATCTTGCAGTGTGATTTGTTGGGTTATTCTGAGTGCATCCACAGTTGTCCATCTTTGCCCATGCTTGTTGTTGCTGGTTAATATTGTAAGGACCCTGACCTTCATTTTGGACTTACCCTATTTTCTTTGCCTAAACCTTGTGTTTAGATGCTTTCTAATCACCTCAAATGGTGATTAGGGTTTGTTCGTGCTTTGTTGAGAGTTGGAGGTGCAACTTGCAAATAACCCAAGCTTTAGGGTTGATGTGCAAGTTTAACACCTTGAGAGATTTTTCTCTCTCTCCTTGCATCCTCTAGGGTTGAGAGGATGGGTTGGGCTCATTGTTTGAGTAGCTTTGGGCTTTGTTTTGCCTTGTTGAGCCTTGTTTGGGCTTTGCCTTGCTTTTTTGGGCCTTGTGTCGGGCAAGCCCTAGGTGTATCGACCAAGCTTGAGTATGTCAACCTTGGTGTGTCGGTCATGGTGTATCGGCCAAGGAGAGTGTTGGTGGGTGTGTCAGTTTGCCATGCTGGGCGACACACACCCCTCCACCTAGCATCGTTTGTGTCACCCCCTTGTGGACACTTGGTGCTTGTTGCTTGCATGTGGCCAAAGCTTTGGACATGTGGTGGTGGGCGAGATAGTAGGTGGCTTTGCCCCATGGACAAGTGTCCCTGGGTTGGGCAACATCTTGCCTTAGTCTCCCCTTCACCCTCTTCTATATATGGCTCTCCTTTCTCTTATGTAGGATCCCTTCAGTTCCTTAGTTGCTTCCATTTTTCCTTGGTGGATGATACCTCCCCTTGGTGAGCTTGGTGTCCGATACACTTGGTAGAGCTAGTTTGGTGGCCGATCTCCTTGGTGGAGTCTTCTTCTTACTCTAGTGGTGGCCGAACCCTAGAGTGTGTCTTGCTTCTTTTCTTATGGTGAGCATCTCCCCCTCTTTCCTTGGCACCTTCTTCTCCTTCTTGCTTGTTCTTCGGCCATGGTGGTTATAAGCTTTACTTTTCTTCTTAAGGTGGCCAAAGGTGGTGTTTGGAGCTTGGAAGCTTGGTTCTAGGAGCTTGGAGCTTGCTTGAGGTGGGTTAAATAACTCCTAACCCTAGATATACTACTTCCTTTTCATGTTGCATGTTTATATGTCATCTTGATCAGCCATGCATCTTGTTAGATATGTTTCTTGCCCTAGTATGTACCCTTTTATCTTGTTATATATATAGTGGCCATGTTGTTGATGTGTTCTTAGACCTTGTGGCCGAACCTTTGAGTTTAGGGTTCCTTGGGCAAAACCCCTTTCTCTCCCTTTTGGTTTTGAGAAGTGAGTTCAAGCTCTAGTGGTGTAGGAAAAACCCCTCTCTCTTAGTTGTTGAGAGGTGAGTCTATGCTCTAGTTTCTTGGGCAATACCCTTCTCTCACCATGGATTTGAGAGGTGAGCCTTGGTTGGAATCTTTTTCGTTATGATGACGATCCACCTTGCTGCCCCATATGTGATGGAGGTTGTGCAAAACCCCTCTCTTGTGGTTGTTGAGAGGTGAGCCAACTCTGTTGATCTATTAGAGTTTGAGTGATGGTGATCTTGAGGTTGATGATGACTAAACCGATATGATCCTTGTGCCTTGCACGGTACCCTTTTGTGGTGCTTTGCACGATACCCCTCTTCTAGGGTTTTGTCTTGGGTGATATGATAAGTTGGGTTCTATTGACCTTGTTGCCCGATATGACCCCTTCACCATGCTAGTGTTGTTGGGCGATATGCCTTGTTACCCAAGAAGGTTTTGAATCATGGATGTCCCTTTAACCGACATGGCGCTTGGTAGATATCTCTACTTTGTGTCTTGGGCGACAGGGGTTGGTTTTGATGTTGCCCGATATGAGCCTTGGATAGGGAAACCCTAGATGGGCACCATAGTGTTGGCCAATATGGTTGAGCTTAACCTAGTTGAACAATAGGTTACCTCGGGTGCCATGGTGTCATTTGAGATATGACAGCAGTGTGCGTGTTGGGCGTTATGATTTTGACCTTGTGTACCATGATCTTAGGCGACATGGCCTTGGGCGTTATGATGATGGTGGCTGCCTGACATGAAACTCTAACCCTAATGGGTGATAGGGTCTTGACCTTTAGTGCTGGTTTTGCTACCCGACACATATTTTCTCTTAGGTGCATGATATACCTTTCATATAGCTACATGACACATCTCTTGGATCAGGTTGCACGACACACATCAGGTCTAGTTGCCCGATATCCCTTGTGCATGGATGCACTCCTTGCTTGGCCAATATGTGTGGCTAAGTACCTAGCCGTTAGGCTTTTGGTGAGGAATGTGATCCTGCCTGATACCCCTTTGAATGAGGGATGCGCTGCCCGCCACACCTATAGTGAGGGTAGGTGTTATCTTTGGTAAGGGTTGCACCTAGCTCAGAAACCCTAGTTTTGGTGAGTCGTCATCTTGTAATCGCACCTCTGTTGATGATGCATTATGAATGATAGGTTGTGACCAATGATATGTTTGATACCTAAAGTTGGTGCTGAGTAAGATGATAAGATACATGTTTATGTTCATAAGATAAAGGCATAATGGATGCTTGTGGTTTGATTACAATAATGTAATTTATCTACAGATACAGCTTGTGCTTCATGTAGTTATAATCATGGATGTTGATCCAATCATGTACTTTCAACTCTAATAGAACGATATTCATAAAGATCTATGTTTGGTGATTCAGTAATCTCGCTTGATATACATACTAACCATGCATGTGAATCAAATGAATTCATAGCCAGGTAAGAGCTATGAGGTATATGTGTTTTGAATAACACTGAATGATGATAATCCTTGTTGATAAGATCACATGTATCACGAGTATGATGTGAATGGTCTGTTGACCCGATAAAGGATGAGTGCCTAGATGAGGTGTTATCCTCTGATGTTGAGATAAGGGATTGCTATCCCATGGTGATGATGTAAGCCTTGAGAGGCAGTGGCATTCTGTGATGAGGGATTGAGATCCCATGGTAATAATGTAACTCAATGATGTTTATGTTTTACAACTTGGTTGCCTCAAAAATCCACTTAAAATATACTAACTAATTAGAGTGGAACATATCATGTAGTTGCACTGGCCATAGATCCATCATCGTCAGTAGTTGGTGATGGGGAAATGGGTTCTGCTGTGGGTTAACCCGGAATCACATATTGTTGAATATGTGTGGTTGCTCCTAGCCAAAAATAGGAGGTTTAGAGTGCAGCTTCGGTTGTAGACTCCAGAGCGCGGTTTCAGGCCCATGGCTCAATATGAAAGAGCATGGTGAACATGCACATGGCTCAGGATGCGTGATAAGAGCATGGTGAACAGGCCCATGGCTCAATGATTATGGAGCACGGTGAACAGGCCTATGGCTCAGATCACTAGTGACAATACCTGTACCAAGGTGGGCTAGGCAGAGGGTTTCCTGACCCTATGTGGTTGCGGCCACCTAAGCATGAGATTGTGGTCCTGTTTGTTGAGCACTCGTACATTGACCATGAGGTGATGAGGTCATGGAGTCCGGCTCTTCCATTAACCTTGTATGGCGACCGTTTGGGCTTCGCAGCCGATGGTTGGATTTGAGCGGTATGGCTCACTTCCTCAGGGCATGATAATATGTAATCCAGCTGAATAATATATACTGCTTAGGGAAAAATTGTTGGTATGTATGCCCTGAGAGCCAATCATGGGATGCTTGGTGGGATACATTAAGATTGATTTGATTAACATCAAAGGCAAGCTTCCAATTCATTCTGGTTCAGTCATATGAGATAGTGATAGAACAGATTGAATGTCTAGAGAATGACAATACTCAATGACGTATGCCTTCAGGTTCATGACCTGAACGATGAGATCATACGGATGCTAAGAGTTTGTACATTCTTGTTATGTCCCTAGTCGGATGTCATTGGGGAAGGTAGATAGACAACAATGACACACAAGACTAGATTGTGGTGTTGGTTGATGACAGAATCTCATTAGTCATGATATAGAGATATCAAACCAAACACATAGGTACTTGTTAGAGAACAAGTGTACCGGACAGACCCACCGTGAGTTTGACACATGGAACCATAAGATGGTAGTCACAGTCAGTACTCACAGTGATGGTGGTGAGTGTGATTCTTAGACCTGAAATCACTGCACTCAACACATGTCGTTGGGCACACTTTGACATCATCAAACACAGTCCTGAAACATGGGTTGTTATAAAGGTGATGATTGGGTGGCTTTGACACATGGGGCTTTTGAGGGGTGAGTGATAGATATGGGATTTGTCCCTCCTGAGGGAGTTTGATATCCAAGGCCACTTGATGAGTAGGATTGAGATAGGTGTGCGCACGCATGTGTGAATCAGTATGTGATATTGATGTCATACATATCTCGTTCAATCTGCTCTGAGATCAAGAAAGTGAATGAACGTTGACAGGATGATTGTTCCATGCCTTGAGTTCATTCGGGATATCAGTGACAAAGGAATTATACATTCACTGTAACACCATTCATGGATTGTAGGATGAAAGTTGTTCTCCAACTTTCTACTTTCACTTGGGTAGCAATGATGTGTGACTAGGCACCGCTCTTTGCTTGTGAATTCATAAGTGTTATGGACTTTCACTGCCAACGTGAAATGGACCTGCAGGGTCACACACATAGGATTTAACCTGGAAGAGGAGTTTTGTCCACAAAGCAATGTTTAGATTGATTACTAAAGGAGTTTAGTAGTTCAATTAAATACTCAATCAGTTGATGGCTCAATATCGTATGGTTCAAGGTGTTGGACGCATTGATTGGAGTATCGGATTGATTGAAATCGCAATTGACTGATTTTGCCCAACCTGTACTCCCAACCGATCGGCTCATGTGATGAACCGATCGGCTGAGGTTGTTGAACCAGTCGGCTGGAGTGTCCAGGCCGATCGGCTCATGCCCAGGTTGAAACGACCGGTTCAAGGGTTGAACCGATCGGCTCAACTGGTGCAACTGACCAGTTGGGAAAGTCATGTCGGCAAGAATTTTCCTTTGGTTTCAAATTGCCCAATTCGATTGGGAATAACATTGGTATTCGATACCAATTGGGAACGATACAAGGAAAGTCTTTTTGAGCCGGATTAGGACCATGAACCGATCGGTTCAGGGAACCAACCGTTCGGTTGGAGTGCCCCAAACGATCGACTCAGGTCCAACCGATCGGCTCGATGGCCGAACCGATCGGTTCAGTTGTGAACCGATCATTTCAAGTTGCGAACCGGTTGCTTTTTGTGGAAAATTCTCGAACCCTTCTACTCCTGCTTTAGTCCCGTATTGCCGTGCACAGAGAACCCTGTCCCATGACCCGCCTATATATATAGGGGTATTGGGGGCTTCTCAAAGTACAACTCAATGCAAGCCGGTTGCTTTGCGAAGTTGTCGTTCTCTCTGGTTTTGGTAACCGTGAGAGATCCCGAGCAAGTGCTTCCCGCAAAAGGGAGGTGCAGCAAGGGAAGGACAACTGCAGTTGCAACTGGTAACAGGAGAGTGTGTTGGTGACTAGTACGTCAACAGGAGGGTGCGACTCCTTCCACTTCCTTGTGGGACAAGGAGAGTGGAGTTCCAGGTGGTCTGTGTGGACTACTACAGAGGTGGGAGGACACTGCCGCTCAGGAGGACAACTGTCATCCGAAAGTCCGGTAGGAGGAGGAGTCCTCAGTCCCGATGCGACCAGGAGCTACACAGACACCGTCCAAGACCGGAGTTGAAGACCGCGCATTGTGCGAGGTATTGTCGCCGAGCAAGCCTCGGGACAAGGTATGATTCCACAAACCATCCTTTCCTATTATATAGACGTTGACGCGTTTCCTCGGTATGGGTTTGGGGAGAAAATTTTTGTTTCCTCTGCCTTCTCTCTATCCCCTAAAACCCAACAAGTGGTATCAGAGCCACGTCAACTGCTCTATATTTTAGGAATATCGATATGATCGATTTTGGTTTGTTGCCTTTATTTATTTGCATGTGATGCGAATAATATCGGCTTTATGCATGTCCAATCCTAAATCCACAAATCCCTAATTACATATATGATATGTATTATTAATGCACTCGATATGCGTCGCCCTTAAACGAGTTTTGTGGTGGATGTGTGTAGCGTGATTATGGCCTATAAACCCCTATCTATGTGTGGTTGTTTGTGGTTGCTTGCATCTCGGTCTGCGCACCGATCTTCCCTCTCTTATTCCTGATGTAACTCGAAATAATTCGAGATTCTTTCCTACCTTTGATCCCCCCGAATGTAACTCGGGGTTTTCCCTTTTTACAGCAATGTAATAAATAGGATAGATTTTATTTCCTGTTATGTCGAAGACCGGCGAACATCAAGACGACAGCTGAAACGATCGGTTCAAGGCATGAACCGATCGTTTGGGGCACTCCAACCGATCGGTTGATGACCAGTTCGAGGAACGAGACGAGCGGGTGGCGGACATGACGAGATGCATGATGACCAGGCGAACCGATCGGTTGGAGGAGCCAACCGATCGGCTGGTGGCACCCAGACAACCGGCTGGAGAGTAAAGATCATTCATGTGATGAGTTGATCAACTCGGATGGCAAGGCACAGAGTTCATCTTGTACAGGTTGCATGTGATGTAGACCTAGATGACCGTGATTCCTCTTGGCTCGAGGAATCACATTAGGATGGCCATAATCATCGCTTTTTATCGTTTGTGCATGTTTTCTGTGGGATATAGCATGTATATGATACGTACTATGTATTGTGGTGATTGGATATGTATATGTATATAAAACCAAATCCCTCATTAAAATATTAAGTTTTAGATGCCTTCCAAATGTGACACACGTGAAAAACTTATTCGACCAAGTGTGGGCACGCCCTAGCGTGGTGCACCGTCTACCTCGTGGAAGCGTGAAGGATGAATGTGTGGGTCTGCCCTAGCAGGGTGCATGTTCATCGTGTTTGCTTTGGGTCGGACTTAACAAGGTGATCTAGATGGGATCTAGTACCTTGAGGCATGGAGATGATCATTGCAAGGAGTTGTATATGACATCTTATCAAGAGTTGCATATGATGCAATTGGCAAAAGTTGCCTACCTGAGAGATCTATGTTGTGGGTGACAGCCCTAGCTGGTCCATGGCTTAGAGGATTTCAGGATCTTGCCCACTAGAAGGTTGTACGCTGCAATCTTCTGAATTGATGGTGAGGGATATCAATTTGAAGTAAAATAGTGGGAGCGATAATTAATTAAAGGCCTAATTATATCGTCAAACTTTCAAATCAATCAAATAAGTCAAAAATGAGTTTTGGACTAAAATTGCATATATTTCCTTTTTGTTAATATAAATGGTTAATCAACAAATCACTTTATTTGCGATCGGTCTTTGAGACCAACAAATTAAATGGGAATAATTCCACAACTGGTTAGGATGATGAGAAGTGTTCTCAATCAAAGAGCAAAAGCTTTAAGTCCTAGTATACCAGAACCAGATGAACTCGATCCCACCACATCAATGGCTGAAAATATGCTTATGGAAGCATACTGAGGATGACATTGATGAGGAGTGCTTGATGTTGTGTTCTCTGAACTATGAGTTGCAGAGACAACATGAGACATATGATGTCTCCAAGACACTGTCCTAGTATGTCATGACAGAAGGAGATCCAGTAAGGTATTCACACACTCAATGTGATTGGGTATATGAAAAACCTGACTAAGAAGGATTCCCTCTTAGCCAAGAGTTGGCTATTGGTATGATACTGCACATGTTGCGAGAATCATACAATTCATGATAAGCTACAACATGAACAACTTTGACAAGCGTTGACAGAGTTGTTAGACATGTTAAGGATAGTAGAGGCAAAGATGAAGAAAGACAAACCATAATCTTTGATGTGATCAAAGAAAAGGTAAGTCTTAAGGGCAAGGACAAGGGCAAAGCAAAGAAGTGTTCTGATGCTAGCCAGAAATCCAAGCCGTCTTCAGCCTCAAGGCACATGGGGAAAGGGTGTATGAGGGATTGCCCTCTATATCTGGAAGAACAAAAGAAGATGAAGGAGGGGATGGAGATCTCCACCTAAGGTATCATGAAATGAACCACTTCTTTATCCGAGGTATATGATACCAAGATATGGATATGTCATATATGATATGCAATATCCGCAAAGAAGTGATGGCCTTTGTGAAAGGATCAAGAAAGAAGTACCCATCATTGGAGCAAGTGTTGCGGCCATATATAGGGGTATCTTTCAGTTTATTTCAGCCAAAAGGGCATGAAATAGAGTTGAGAACTGCTATTTCATATATTGCCAATAGATAGAAACACTTTATTATTGCATATTGTATGACAATGATGGCAATTAATAAAGTTGATGTTTCAATCTTAAAGATATGATCTTTGTGGCAATGCCTTGTTTATCTTGTGATACATGGTATGCATAAGATAAAATGATACCTAAAGTTATTGATAACTCAAACAATCAAATTAGCATCAATCATGAGAAATTCATTTCTAGTTTCCATATGATGGATAAATCTAGACTCTTTTGGTTAGAGAACCAGTAAGAGACATGAATCTCTTGTACATGATTAATCAATCTTCACTAATGGTAGTGGGAGAATGATTATCCTATTAGGTATAATACATGTGATGTATTTACATACCTATTGGGACAAATGCTAATACTTCAAATGGTGTTTAGAGAAATACCAATATGAATATCTTGAAGTGTTTAAGATTATCATAGATGAAGTACAAATTTGGTAAAGTATTAATTCTTGATGAGATCAAAGAATAAAATACTTGGACCAAATGTTTGAGATCCTTATGAGTGATTATGATAGTGTATCATAGTGAACTCATGATTAAGGCATGGTGATGTCTAAATCAAGAAGGAATCATACTCTAAGGAGTTAGAGAATGATTATCGAATAACTGAATTCTTATTAATAAAAGAATACCCCACACTAATAAAGGAAATTAAGAATCACAAGGGTTGTGAATTCTTATATTCTTGACAGATACACCTCAATTATCTATGTGATGAGTTGTTCATATGATGAGTCAACTATCTAGATGAATATGAGGAATCAGATTTTGAGTTATGGTATAAAACCATTACATCCTAAATGACATCTGTGTGAACCATAAGGTATGACCTTGATGGTAGCACTCATTGGATCATATCCATAAGTGCAAATAAGTCTTAAGTGTTAAGACACATGGATAACATTTTGAGAAGGATGATGCTTGTTAATTGCAACTTAATGACTAAGACATTTGTCATATGGATACTAAAACCGCATTCCTTTGAGGAATAAAATCAGGATGTGTACGTGACACAACCTATAAGGTTTATGAATCCATTAATGCAAATGAAGTCTATAAGTTACAATGGACTAATCAATGTGATTGATTGAGTACAAGAAACTCAAAATTGGATCTTTACTTTGATGATATAGTCAAAGGGTTTGACTGATATGTCAAAGATAAGGAAGGGATCTGTGATTTAGTGGGAGCGTATTTACATTCCACATATTGATGTGAAATGGAAATGTTCTAGAATGGAAATCCAAAAGTGGAAATTATCTTTAAGGAAGATAGAGATGTTTCCTATGTGATAGGAATAGAGATCTATAGAGATAGTTCTCGAAAAACCTCTTGACCTGAAAAGAGAGAGCATACATTGGCAATCTGTACTGAAGTGTTCAGTATGCACAGATTCAGTGGGAGAAAACTTGTCCATGTTATATGGATATTAGTATCCCAAGGCCAAGTGTCCAATTCTTATGAAGAATGGGAACACTAAGAATAGATCTGGATCTATCATGTATGTAATCATCCCATTGTCTTGCATGTATGACATGGCAAGAATAAAATGCATTCATCATCTTGTATGTAGGACATGGCAATATGATGTGCTCATCCTGATAACTCGTATGTAGGACATGACGAGTGGATGTCTGTCTACTTCCAGTAAGGGTTACTGGAATACCATAAGAACTTGATAAGTACTTGGGAAGTACTAGTTCTATGAAGATAAGGAAGAGTTCGATGTAAAGAGTTAAATTGATGCGAACTTCCGAAAAGACAGAGAATAAATCGCAAAATATACATAGGATGTATAAAAGTGAAAGTTTGTTAATAATTGGAAGTGTTCCAATAAAACCATTTAAAAAGGAAATGCCGAGTATCTGTGTTTTAGCGAACATCAGTGGATACTATATGGATCTGATAGTTCATGAGATGAACTTATATTCCACTCATTGATGACAAGTCTGGAATCCTTGATCATACAATGTGGCTAAATGTTAGCAAAGGAATACTAGATCGCATATTACGGCAACTCCATCTCATACGTGTGACGTACAGCGAAGAGATGAGAGATATGCAATTTATACTGACTTTGGCAAGGTGTTGCCATTACTCACTATGTTGGCACTAGAGCACAGTAACATGTGGGACATGTTTGAATATCACTATCAATATGATTCAAGAGTGATTGGCTCGCAGTGCAAGTGGGAGTCTGTTGGTATGTATGCCCTGAGAGCCAATCATGGGATGATTGGTGGGATACATTAAGATTGATTTGATTAACATCAAAGGCAAGCTTCCAATTCATTCTGGTTCAGTCATATGAGATAGTGATAGAACAGATTGTATGTCTAGAGAATGACAGTACTCAATGACGTATGCCTTCAGGTTCATGACCTGAACGATGAGATCATACGGCTGCTAAGAGTTTGTACATTCTTGTTATGTCCCTAGTCGGATGTCATTGTGGAAGGTAGATAGACAACAATGACACACAAGACTAGATTGTGGTGTTGGTTGATGACAGAATCTCATTAGTCATGATATAGAGATATCAAACCAAACACATAGGTACTTGTTAGAGAACAAGTGTACCGGACAGACCCACCGTGAGTTTGACACATGGAACCATAAGATGGTAGTCACAGTCAGTACTCACAGTGATGGTGGTGAGTGTGATTCTTAGACCTGAAATCACTGCACTCAACACATGTCATTGGGCACACTTTGACATCATCAAACGCAGTCCTGAAACATGGGTTGTTATAAAGGTGATGATTGGGTGGCTTTGACACATGGGGCTTTTGAGGGGTGAGTGATAGATATGGGATTTGTCCCTCCTGAGGGAGTTTGATATCCAAGGCCACTTGATGAGTAGGATTGAGATAGGTGTGCGCACGCATGTGTGAATCAGTATGTGATATTGATGTCATACATATCTCGTTCAATCTGCTCTGAGATCAAGAAAGTGAATGAACGTTGACAGGATGACTGTTCCATGCCTTGAGTTCATTCGGGATATCAGTGACAAAGGAATTATACATTCACTGTAACACCATTCACAGATTGTAGGATGAAAGTTGTTCTCAAACTTTCTACTTTCACTTGGGTAGCAATGATGTGTGACTAGGCACCGCTCTTTGCTTGTGAAATCATAAGTGTTATGGACTTTCACTGCCAACGTGAAATGGACCTGCAGGGTCACACACATAGGATTTAACCTGGAAGAGGAGTTTTGTCCACAAAGCAATGTTTAGATTGATTACTAAAGGAGTTTAGTAGTTCAATTAAACACTCAATCAGTTGATGGCTCAATATCGTATGGTTCAAGGTGTTGGACGCATTGATTGGAGTATCGGATTGATTGAAATCGCAATTGAATGATTTTGCCCAACCTGTGCTCCCAACCGATCGGCTCATGTGATGAACCGGTCGGCTGAGGTTGCTGAACCGGTCGGCTGGAGTGTCCAGGCCGATCGGCTCATGCCCAGGTTGAAACGACCGGTTCAAGGGTTGAACCGATCGGCTCAACTGGTGCAACTGACCAGTTGGGAAAGTCATGTCGGCAAGAATTTTCCTTTGGTTTCAAATTGCCCAATTCGATTGGGAATAACATTGGTATTCGATACCAATTGGGAACGAAACAAGGAAAGTCTTTTTGAGCCGGATTAGGACCATGAACCGATCGGTTCAGGGAACCAACCGTTCGGTTGGAGTGCCCCAAACGATCGACTCAGGTCCAACCGATCGGCTCAATGGCCAAACCGATCGGTTCAGTTGTGAACCGATCATTTCAAGTTGCGAACCGGTTGCTTTTTGTGGAAAATTCTCGAACCCTTCTACTCCTGCTTTAGTCCCGTATTGCCAGGCACAGAGAACCCTGTCCCATGACCCGCCTATATATATAGGGGTATTGGGGGCTTCTCAAAGTACAACTCAATGCAAGCCGGTTGCTTTGTGAAGTTGTCGTTCTCTCTGGTTTTGGTAACCGTGAGAGATCCCGAGCAAGTGCTTCCCGCAAAAGGGAGGTGCAGCAAGGGAAGGACAACTGCAGTTGCAACTGGTAGCAGGAGAGTGTGTTGGCGACTAGTATGTCAATAGGAGGGTGCGACTCCTTTCACTTCCTTGTGGGACAAGGAGAGTGGAGTTCCAGGTGGTCCGTGTGGACTACTACAGAGGCGGGAGGACACTGCCGCTCAGGAGGACAACTGTCATCCGACAGTCTGGTAGGAGGAGGAGGAGTCAGTCCCGGTGCGACCAGGAGCTGCACAGACACCGTCCAAGACTGGAGTTGAAGACCGCGCATTGCGCGAGGTATTGTCGCCGAGCAAGCCTCGGGACAAGGTATGATTCCACAAACCATCCTTTCCTATTATATAGACGTTGACGCGTTTCCTCGGTATGGGTTTGGGGAGAAAATTTTTGTTTCCGCTGCCTTCTCTGTCTCCCCTAAAACCCAACAAGTGGTATCAGAGCCACGTCAACTGCTCTATATTTTAGGAATATCGATATGATCGATTTTGGTTTGTCGCCTTTATTTATTTGCATGCGATGCGAATAATATCGGCTTTATGCATGTCCAATCCTAAATCCACAAATCCCTAATTACATATATGATATGTATTATTAATGCACTCGATACGCGTCGCCCTTAAACGAGTTTTGTGGTGGATGTGTGTAGCGTGATTATGGCCTATAAACCCCTATCTGTGTGTGGTTGTTTGTGGTTACTTGCATCTCGGTCTGCGCACCGATCTTCCCTCTCTTATTCCTGATGTAACTCGAAATAATTCGAGATTCTTTCCTACCTTTGCTCCCCTCGAATGTAACTCGGGGTTTTCCCTTTTTACAGCAATGTAATAAATAGGATAGATTTTATTTCCTGTTATGTCGAAGACCGGTGAACATCAAGACGACAGCTGAAACGATCGGTTCAAGGCATGAATCGATCGTTTGGGGCACTCCAACAGATCAGTTGATGACCGGTTCGAGGAACGAGATGAGCGGGTGGCGGACATGACGAGATGCACGACGACCAGGCGAACTGATCGGTTGGAGGAGCCAACCGATCGGCTGGTGGCACCCAGACGACCGGCTGGAGAGTAAAGATCATTCATGTGATGAGTTGATCAACTCGGATGGCAAGGCACAAAGTTCATCTTGTACAGGTTGCATGTGATGTAGACCTAGATGACTGTGATTCCTCTTGGCTCGAGGAATCACATTAGGATGGCCATAATCATCGCTTTTTATCATTTGTGCATGTTTTCTGTGGGATATAGCATGTATATGATACGTACTATGGATTGTGGTGATTGGATATGTATATGTATATAAAACCAAATCCCTCATTAAAATATTAAGTTTTAGATGCCTTCCAAATGCGACACATGTGAAAAACTTGTTCGACCAAGTGTGGGCACGCCCTAGCGTGGTGCACCGTCTACCTCGTGGAATCGTGAAGGATGAATGTGTGGGTCTGCCCTAGCAGGGTGCATGTTCATCGTGTTTGCTTTGGGTCAGACTTAACAAGGTGATCTAGATGGGATCTAGTACCTTGAGGCATGGAGATGATCATTGCAAGGAGTTGTATATGACATCTTATCAAGAGTTGCATATGATGCAGTTGGCAAAAGTTGCCTACCTGAGAGATCTATGTTGTGGGTGACAGCCCTAGCTGGTCCATGGCTTAGAGGATTTCAGGATCTTGCCCACTAGAAGGTTGTACGCTGCAATCTTCTGAATTGATGGTGAGGGCTATCAATTTGAAGTAAAATAGTGGGAGCGATAATTAATTAAAGGCCTAATTATATCGTCAAATTTTCAAATCAATCAAATAAGTCAAAAATGAGTTTTGGACTAAAATTGCATATATTTCCTTTTTGTTAATATAAATGGTTAATCAACAAATCACTTTATTTGCGATCGGTCTTTGAGACCAACAAATTAAATGGGAATAATTCCACGACTGGTTAGGATGATGAGAAGTGTTCTCAATCAAAGAGCAAAAGCTCTAAGTCCTAGTATACCAGAACCAGATGAACTCGATCCCACCACATCAATGGCTGAAAATATGCTTATGGAAGAAAACTGAGGATGACATTGATGAGGAGTGCTTGATGTTGTGTTCTCTGAACTATGAGTTGCAGAGACAACATGAGACATATGATGTCTCCAAGACACTGTCCTAGTTTGTTATGACAGAAGGAGATCCAGTAAGGTATTCACACACTCAATGTGATTGGGTATATGAAAAACCTGACTAAGAAGGATTCCCTCTTAGCCAAGAGTTGGCTATTGGTATGATACTGCACATGTTGCGAGAATCATACAATTCATGATAAGCTACAACATGAACAACTTTGACAAGCGTTGACAGAGTTGTTAGACATGTTAAGGATAGTAGAGGCAAAGATGAAGAAAGACAAACCATAATCTTTGATGTGATCAAAGAAAAGGTAAGTCTTAAGGGCAAGGACAAGGGCAAAGCAAAGAAGTGTTCTGATGCTAGCCAGAAATCCAAGTCGTCTTCAGTCTCAAGGCACATGGGGAAAGGGTGTATGAGGGATTGCCCTCTATATCTGGAAGAACAAAAGAAGATGAAGGAGGGGATGGAGATCTCCACCTAAGGTATCATGAAATGAACCACTTCTTTATCCGAGGTATATGATACCAAGATATGGATATGTCATATATGATATGCAATATCCGCAAAGAAGTGATGGCCTTTGTGAAAGGACCAAGAAAGAAGTACCCATCATTGGAGCAAGTGTTGCGGCCATAGATAGGGGTATCTTTCAGTTTATTTCAGCCAAAAGGGCATGAAATAGAGTTGAGAACTGCTATTTCATATATTGCCAATAGATAGAAACACTTTATTATTGCATATTGTATGAAAATGATGGCAATTAATAAAGTTGATGTTTCAATCTTAAAGATATGATCTTTGTGGCAATGCCTTGTTTATCTTGTGATACATGGTATGCATAAGATAAAATGATACCTAAAGTTATTGATAACTCAAACAATCAAATTAGCATCAATCATGAGAAATTCATTTCTAGTTTCCATATGATGGATAAATCTAGACTCTTTTGGTTAGAGAACCAGTAAGAGACATGAATCTCTTGTACATGATTAATCAATCTTCACTAATGGTAGTGGGAGAATGATTATCCTATTAGGTATAATACATGTGATGTATTTACATACCTATTGGGACAAATGCTAATACTTCAAATGGTGTTTAGAGAAATACCAATATGAATATCTTGAAGTGTTCAAGATTATCATAGATGAAGTACAAATTTGGTAAAGTATTAATTCTTGATGAGATCAAAGAATAAAATACTTGGACCAAATGTTTGAGATCCTTATGAGTGATTATGATAGTGTATCATAGTGAACTCATGATTAAGGCATGGTGATGTCTAAATCAAGAAGGAATCATACTCTAAGGAGTTAGAGAATGATTATCGAATAACTGAATTCTTATTAATAAAAGAATACCCCACACTAATAAAGGAAATTAAGAATCACAAGGGTTGTGAATTCTTATATTCTTGACAGATACACCTCAATTATCTATGTGATGAGTTGTTCATATGATGAGTCAACTATCTAGATGAATATGAGGAATCAGATTTTGAGTTATGGTATAAAACCATTACATCCTAAATGACATCTGTGTGAACCATAAGGTATGACCTTGATGGTAGCACTCATTGGATCATATCCATAAGTGCAAATAAGTCTTAAGTGTTAAGACACATGGATAACATTTTGAGAAGGATGATGCTTGTTAATTGCAACTTAATGACTAAGACATTTGGCATATGGATACTAAAACCACATTCCTTTGAGGAATAAAATCAGGATGTGTACGTGACACAGCCTATAAGGTTTATGAATCCATTAATGCAAATGAAGTCTATAAGTTACAATGGACTAATCAATCTGATTGATTGAGTACAAGAAACTCAAAATTGGATCTTTACTTTGATGATATAGTCAAAGGGTTTGACTGATATGTCAAAGATAAGGAAGGGATCTGTGATTTAGTGGGAGCGTATTTACATTCCACATATTGATGTGAAATGGAAATGTTCTAGAATGGAAATCCAAAAGTGGAAATTATCTTTAAGGAAGATAGAGATGTTTCCTATGTGATAGGAATAGAGATCTATAGATATAGTTCTCGAAAAACCTCTTGACCTGAAAAGAGAGAGCATACATTGGCAATCTGTACTGAAGTGTTCAGTATGCACAGATTCAGTGGGAGAAAACTTGTCCATGTTATATGGATATTAGTATCCCAAGGCCAAGTGTCCAATTCTTATGAAGAATGGGAACACTAAGAATAGATCTGGATCTATCATGTATGTAATCATCCCATTGTCTTGCATGTATGACATGGCAAGAATAAAATGCATTCATCATCTTGTATGTAGGACATGGCAATATGATGTGCTCATCCTGATAACTCGTATGTAGGACATGACGAGTGGATGTCTGTCTACTTCCAGTAAGGGTTACTGGAATACCATAAGAACTTGATAAGTACTTGGGAAGTACTAGTTCTATGAAGATAAGGAAGAGTTCGATGTAAAGAGTTAAATTGATGCGAACTTCCGAAAAGACAGAGAATAAATCGCAAAATATACATAGGATGTATAAAAGTGAAAGTTTGTTAATAATTGGAAGTGTTCCAATAAAACCATTTAAAAAGGAAATGCCGAGTATCTGTGTGTTAGCGAACATCAGTGGATACTATATGGATCTGATAGTTCATGAGATGAACTTATATTCCACTCATTGATGACAAGTCTGGAATCCTTGATCATACAATGTGGCTAAATGTTAGCAAAGGAATACTAGATCGCATATTACGACAACTCCATCTCATACGTGTGACGTACAGCGAAGATATGAGAGATATGCAATTTATACTGACTTTGGCAAGGTGTTGCCATTACTCACTATGTTGGCACTAGAGCACAGTAACATATGGGACATGTTTGAATATCACTATGAATATGATTCAAGAGTGATTGGCTCGCAGTGCAAGTGGGAGTCTGTTGGTATGTATGCCCTGAGAGCCAATCATGGGATGATTGGTGGGATACATTAAGATTGATTTGATTAACATCAAAGGCAAGCTTCAAATTCATTCTAGTTCAGTCATATGAGATAGTGATAGAACAGATTGAATGTCTAGAGAATGACAATACTCAATGACGTATGCCTTCAGGTTCATGACCTGAACGATGAGATCATACGGATGCTAAGAGTTTATACATTCTTGTTATGTCCCTAGTCGGATGTCATTGTGGAAGGTAGATAGACAGCAATGACACACAAGACTAGATTGTGGTGTTGGTTGATGACAGAATCTCATTAGTCATGATATAGAGATATCAAACCAAACACATAGGTACTTGTTAGAGAACAAGTGTACCGGACAGACCCACCGTGAGTTTGACACATGGAACCATAAGATGGTAGTCACAGTCAGTACTCACAGTGATGGTGGTGAGTGTGATTCTTAGACCTGAAATCACTGCACTCAACACATGTCATTGGGCACACTTTGACATCATCAAACGCAGTCCTGAAACATGGGTTGTTATAAAGGTGATGATTGGGTGGCTTTGACACATGGGGCTTTTGAGGGGTGAGTGATAGATATGGGATTTTTCCCTCCTGAGGGAGTTTGATATCCAAGGCCACTTGATGAGTAGGATTGAGATAGGTGTGTGCACGCATGTGTGAATCAGTATGTGATATTGATGTCATACATATCTCGTTCAATCTGCTCTGAGATCAAGAAAGTGAATGAACGTTGACAGGATGACTGTTCCATGCCTTGAGTTCATTCGGGATATCAGTGACAAAGGAATTATACATTCACTGTAACACCATTCACGGATTGTAGGATGAAAGTTGTTCTCAAACTTTCTACTTTCACTTGGGTAGCAATGATGTGTGACTAGGCACCGCTCTTTGCTTGTGAAGTCATAAGTGTTATGGACTTTCACTGCCAACGTGAAATGGACCTGCAGGGTCACACACATAGGATTTAACCTGGAAGAGGAGTTTTGTCCACAAAGCAATGTTTAGATTGATTACTAAAGGAGTTTAGTAGTTCAATTAAACACTCAATCAGTCGATGGCTCAATATCATATGGTTCAAGGTGTTAGACGCATTGATTGGAGTATCGGATTGATTGAAATCGCAATTGACTGATTTTGCCCAACCTGTGCTCCCAACCGATCGGCTCATGTGATGAACCGGTCGGCTGAGGTTGCTGAACCGGTCGGCTGGAGTGTCCAGGCCGATCGGCTCATGCCCAGGTTGAAACGACCGGTTCAAGGGTTGAACCGATCGGCTCAACTGGTGCAACCGACCAGTTGGGAAAGTCATGTCGGCAAGAATTTTCCTTTGGTTTCAAATTGCCCAATTCGATTGGGAATAACATTGGTATTCGATACCAATTGGGAACGAAACAAGGAAAGTCTTTTTGAGCCGGATTAGGACCATGAACCGATCGGTTCAGGGAACCAACCGTTCGGTTGGAGTGCCCCAAACGATCGACTCAGGTCCAACCGATCGGCTCAATGGCCGAACCGATCGGTTCAGTTGTGAACCGATCATTTCAAGTTGCGAACCGGTTGCTTTTTGTGGAAAATTCTCGAACCCTTCTACTCCTGGTTTAGTCCCATATTGCCGGGAACAGAGAACCATGTCCCATGACCCGCCTATATAAATAGGGGTATTGGGGGCTTCTCAAAGTACAACTCAATGCAAGCTGGTTGCTTTGTGAAGTTGTCGTTCTCTCTGGTTTTGGTAACCGTGAGAGATCCCGAGCAAGTGCTTCCCGCAAAAGGGAGGTGCAGCAAGGGAAGGACAACTGCAGTTGCAACTGGTAGCAGGAGAGTGTGTTGGCGACTAGTACGTCAATAGGAGGGTGCGACTCCTTCCACTTCCTTGTGGGACAAGGAGAGTGGAGTTCCAGGTGGTCCATGTGGACTACTACAGAGGCGGGAGGACACTGCCGCTCAGGAGGACAACTGTCATCTGACAGTCCGGTAGGAGGAGGAGTCGTCAGTCCCGGTGCGACCATGAGCTGCACAGACACCGTCCAAGACCGGAGTTGAAGACCGCGCATTGCACGAGGTATTGTCTCCGAGCAAGCCTCGGGACAAGGTATGATTCCACAAAGCATCATTTCCTATTATATAGACGTTGACGCGTTTCCTCAGTATGGGTTTGGGGAGAAAATTTTTGTTTCCGCTGCCTTCTCTGTCTCCCCTAAAACCCAACAAAAACACAGAACATTGATTGCGGCCTTGCTTGTATAGTTGATCTAGTTATACCTTGCAATTATTTGTACGTTCCTTATGTTTTGTGATAAGTTCTTTGAAAGCTTGTCTTGTCAATCATGTTCCATAAAGAAATATCTAGTTATATGCCTCCTAGATATCTTGGTAAGCTAGTTCTGTTCAGTATGTTGTATATATGAGCTGCTTATATCAGTTACCTATTTGATCTGTTCTAGCTCTCCTTTGAGGTTTTATAGTTTCAGCGGGGAGTTATGTTTCTCGCTGGGACTGTGTGTCTTACCCCATTGGTTTACAACCTTTTAAGGTGATTGTGCTAGACGTGGTGGTGGTCGTGAGGTTGCATCCGAGCAACAAGAAGAACAGTAGGAGGCAAGAGATGGATATGTTGTTGTTTTGGTTGTTTTGTAGTAGAGTCCTAGAGTAATCCCTATACACTCAGGTCCTTGGAGGTGTTTTGATGATGTTTCATGATGTATAGCTGATGTAGCTTTGTATATCCTGATGGTGGCCTGAAGTGGCACGTTATGTATGTATAAATAGCTAGTGAACTATGGTGCTGACTGGACAACTGGTTCCTATAGGCTGTGGACAAATATCAAGGCTTGTAAATATTTATATAACATGTTTTCTTGCAGGATGAGGATCTGAATGTAATGGTTTCTTTGTTATCTGCTTTTCGCAATCGGTTTTAACTAACCCGTGTTTTCGGTAATATGTGGTTTATGGAAGTTCCACACATTTTCGCATGGAATCTCATTGTCTGTGTGATAGCGGGATGTCACAATAATTTTTGGTATCAGAGCCCTAGGTTCGATGAGTCTACAAGGATCTAGGACTAGGGTTGTGTCTGTTCTTGTGAGTATTCTAGATTTTTTTATAATAACATTCTTCCCTCAACAGAAGATAAATGTGGCAACACATCCCACTATCACACAGATAGCAAGGTGTCACGCGAAAACGTACAGAAATCACTATAACCACAGATCACCAAAACACGGGTTAATTAAAACTGATTGCGAAAAATGGATAAACTGTGAAACTATTACATTCAAGTCCTCGTCTTGCAAGAAAACATGTTATATATACAAGCCTTGATACATGTCCACAACTTAGAGCCACAGCTGTCTTATCATCACATGAGTTCATCACATGTTATATATACATAAAGGCCCACATCCGGCCAGCAATAGGATATACAAAGGATCAACAACCATACATCGTGAAACAACGTCAATACGCTCCCAAGGACCCGAGAGTACAGTGTTGAATCTAGACTCTACTACAAAACACCAAAATAGCAGCATATCCATCTCTTGCCTTGTACTGCTCGTCTAGCTGCTCGGCCGCAACACCGCGACCACCACCACGTCTAGCTCGACCACCTGAAAACCAGCAGAGTGAGACAATTGCACATTGTCCCAGCGAGAAACATAACTCCCCTCCAGAACTATAAAACCAGAGGGATAAAGAAATAGCAATAGATAAACAGTAAAACATAGAATAGTAACAGTCTCTATAGCAATGCTTATTCATTCTATCAAGCTTACCAGGTTGCACGAGAGGCATCTCACCAATTACCTCTTTATGGATCATGATCGACAAGATAAGAATTATAAGGTCTTACCACATATGAAGAACATATAAGTGACTGCAAGATGTAACAGGAGTAACGACAAGCAAGGCCTCAACCAATGTTTTGTGTTTTTCCTTAGACAGTAAATACTATATGGCTGAATTACATATTCTTATGCCCTGAGGAAGTGAACCGTACCATTCAAATACAACCTTCGGCTATGAAGCCCATTGCCGGTGCCATACAAGGTCAATGGAAGAGCCGGACTCCATGACCTTCCCCCTCGTAGTCAGTGTATGAGAACAACACAAGCAGGACCGCAGTCTCATGCTTAAGTGGCCTCAACCACAGGGTCAGCTCCATAGGCTACCCATACTCTAGCCCACCTCGGTACAGGTCTCGGCGTTAGTATAACTGAGCCACAGGCCAGTTCACCGTGCTCTGAGCCATGAACACATTCATTCTCTTCATATCACATATCCGGAGCAATGGGCCTATTCACCATGCTCTATACACATGTCCAAGCCTACAACCGAAGTTACACTCTTACCTCCTCACTTTAGGCTAGGAGAAACCTCGCATACTCAACAATATGCACTCTGGGTTAACCCATAGGAGAACCCGTTTCACCATCACCATCTCCTGACGATGATGGATCTATGGCCAGGTCAACTACATGATTTATTCCACTGTGATTAATTAGTATCTTTTATATGGATTGCAAGATTCAACCAAGTTATATAACATGTAAACTATAACAGGAAATAAACAACATAAAGCTCGACATTATACTTGTATTGTAATCACATCAACCTGATCCATCACAAGGATCCAACCTCACATGTTATCACTTGTCCTCTTGCCAAGCACCCAGATCCATCTCAAGGATCATCACATACCATGGGATCTCAATCCCTCATCATATATTGCCACTGCCTCTCAAGGCTTACATCATCATCCTGGGATAGAAATCCCCAATACTTTAGTCGATTATATCATACAAGTTGTCTTATCATCAAGAGTAACTACCAAAACAATGTTACTCATTATATATATATACCTCATAGCCTTTTACTTGGCTATGCATCACCTGCATGGTTAGTGTATACAATAATTATCTTAAGAGAAAGACCATGCCATCAACATAGAGTGACGTTAAGGATTCTATATCAATCATGCATTAACTGATGATCATGTGCATGATGCACATCATTAAGCAAACCATACTATATGCTTATCATTATCTCAACTTACTGTCAATAATCCAGATGGTCATGTTCATGTATAAATACAGGGAGTTACATAAGCAAGCGTTACCATAACCATTGCCATTTAGTAAAATGACATATATATATGTGAGCAGAACCCTCACTAGAAGCACTAAGAACCCTTACTAAAAACTATATCGGGCAGCATGCCCTCATCTATCATTCATCACATAACAGCCAGCAACAAGAAACGCTGCGTCAGGGTGCCGTGCACAGCGTTGGGCGACATGGGATGTTAGGAACAACGCGGCGTCGTGTACAAAGATGACGGCCAAGGTCTGCCGTGTAGCCAGGTCTGTTGGGCGACATGATATCGCGCGACGCCCGTCAGGGTTGTCGGCCGACACACCCATAGCACCAATGTGACGCCCGTCACAGAGCTAACCAACAGCGTCCATCTCACAACACCACGAACTAACCACATCTAAGTCAGGTGTGTGTGTGTGCAAAGTATTCCACAGGAAGGCAACGCTCAAGGGTGCAGCTCAATCAACCAACTCAGGCCTATCGGCCGTCCCAAGGTAGAGTGGTGGTGTGACGCCCATCACAGAGACCAGGGTGTCGTCCACCACCATCACAACATGTGTCGTTCAAGGTGTAAGGTTAAGAGGGCTGTCGGGCAGCACCTCCCCAACTCATAACGACCAAGGTACAGCTCACAAGATCATCTTCCACCTCAAGCACACGGACACCTGAAACCCTAGAAAGAGTCAAGAAGATGGCTCACCTCTCAACTTAAACGAGAGAGGGGTCTTGCACATCTCTTGCCACCAAACGGCCAACACAAGGACAACCCTAGAAAAGATCACCACTAGCACGAAGCTCACCCTTCAAGTCCAAGGTGAGAGGAGGGTGTTGCTTAAGCTACTAGAGCTCAAGCTCACTCCTCAAGACCTAGGAGAAAAGAGAGTGTTGCTTACCAAGAACCCTAGAACACAAGTTCGGCCAACATGAAGACTAAGCAAGAAAGCAAAGCTAGCAACGTATAAGAACATGAAAGGAGGTAGTAGAGTTAGGGTTAGGAGTTATGCAACATGCCTTAAGCAAGCTCCAAGCTCCAAGCACCAAAGAAGAAGAAGACTCTAAGGTAGATCGGCCACCAAGAAAGCTCCTCCAAGGGTGTCGTCCACCAAGCTTCCAAGGGGAAGGGTATCGTGCACACAAAGGTGGAGAAGAAACTAAGGAACCAAAGGAACTCCTAGCAAAGGAAAGGACACGCCTATATAGAAGGAAAGGGAGGAGAAAACAAGGTAGGATATGGCAAGGTGTCGCCCACTTAGGGACACTTGTCCTAGTGCACGAGCCACTACTATAGCAAGCCTTAAACACATGTCCAAGGTCATTCCCACATGCAAGCATCATGCACCAAGTGTTCACTAGTGGTGACACAAACGAGGTCAAACTTGGTCAAAGGCTCTAGGGTGAAACACAACCAGTACCATGGGTGACACACCTCATGGGCGACACACCCCATGGGCGACACACTCTCCTCATAGCCGATACAAGGCTCATCTCAACCAAAGCAAGGCACCTCAAGGCCCTACAAGCTCAACCAAACCCAAAAGAACTCAAGTAATGAGCCCAAACCTTCCTCTGTACCCTAGAGGAAGCAAAGAGAGAGAGGAGCACCTCACAAGATAGCAAACTTGTCCACAAACCCTAGACTTGGGTTAATTGCAACTAGCACCTCCAACTCTCAACAAGGCACAACCAAACCCTAATCACCACTTAAAGATGATTAGCAAGCCACAAAGCATCAAGGTTAAGCAGAGCAAACAGGGTAAACCCTAAACGAAGGTCAGGGTTCTTACAAGATAACCCCCTTCAAGGGATTTCGTCCCCAAAATCCGAAGAGAAAAGCGAGGGATACTTCCTCCTCAACTCTTCCTCAAGCTCCCATGTGGCTTCCTCAACACCACAATGATGCCAAAGAACCTTCACAAGAACCAGGTCCTTCCTCTTCAGCTTCTTAACCCTTCTGTCAAGGATCGCCACAGGACCTTCCTCGTAGGTCACATCTTCATCAAGCTCAACTTCAACTGGTTGTATCACTATTTCTAAATCCAGATAGCTTTTCTTCAGCATACTGACATGGAACACTGGATGTAATCTGTGCAACTCTGGTGGCAACTCTAACTCGTAAGCTACTTTGCCAACACGTGCTATAACTGGGTAAGGCCCCATATATCTGGGTGCGAGCTTACCCTTCTGGCCAAACCGTAGCACACCTTTCCACGGCGAAACTTTAAGATACACTTTGTCTCCTACCTGGAACTCCAAAAGTCGTCAGCGATTGTCTGCGTAAGACTTCTGCCTGTCTTGTGCCACTTTCAACAGTTGCTGTATCACTTTGATCTTTTCTGACGTCTTCTGTACTAACTCAGGACCCAAAAGATGATACTCACCAGACTCATACCAACATAAAGGAGATCTACATTTCCTTCCATACAAAGCCTCATAAGGAGCCATGTCAATGCTCCGCTGATAACTGTTGTTGTAAGCAAACTCTATCACACTAAGATGTACATCCCAGTTGCCTAAAAACTGCAAAACACAAGCTCGAAGGAGATCTTCTAAAGTCTGAATAGTCCTTTCAGACTGTCCATCTGTCTGCGGGTGAAAGGCAGTACTGAACCTCAACTGCGTTCCCAACGCTTTGTGCAACTGTTCCCAGAAACAACTTGTGAACTAAGGACCTCTGTCAGAAATTATCGTTGCTGTCACACCATGCAAACGTACTATCTCATCCTCATATACTTGAGCGAGCTTCTCAACTGTATACGTCGTCTTTACTGGTATGAAATGGGCAGACTTCGTCAATCTGTCCACTGTCACCCAAATGGAATCATGATTCCTAGTTGTCCTGGGCAGACCAACTATGAAATCCATGGTTATATGATCTCATTTCCACTGCGGTATCAGCAAGGGTTGCAACGTACCTACTGGCTTCTGATGTTCAGCCTTCACTTGCTGACATACCGCGCATCTCGCCACGAACTCAGCTACATCTTTCTTCAAGCCGGTCCACCAATACAAGTCCTTCAGACTATGATACATCTTGGTGACACCTGGATGAATAGCATACATTGACGTGTGTGCTTCCTCGAGCACTAACCTCCTCAGATCATCTGCATCGGGAACCACCATCCTATCACGATAGCAAACTAGTCCATCCTCAGACTCATGAAACCCATCACACTTTTTACTGCCGAACTCGGATCTGATCAATTGTACCGCATCATCTGTTTGTTGTGCATCTTTAATCTACAGTCTCAACGTAGGCTTGACTTGCATCCGTGCTAAAAGTCTAGCTAACGAAGAAACTTCCATCTGTACATTCATCTATCGCAACGAAACAAGCATATCCCATCTATAGCATACCAGATAACTCAACTGTACATTCTTCAAAGAAAGAGAAGAAGGCTTTCGGCTAAGCGCATCAGCTACCACATTCGCATTACCAGGATGATACTCTTTAGTGCAGTCGTAATCATTGATCAACTCCATCCATTGACATTGTCGCATGTTCAACTCATGCTGTGAAAAGATGTACTTCAGATTCTTATGATCAGTAAAGATCTGACATACTCCCCCATACAGATAGTGTCTCCAAATCTTTAGCGCATGAACCACTTCCGCCAACTCCAAGTCATGAGTTGGATAGTTCTCCTCGTGTTTCTTAAGCTGTCGTGAAACAAAAGAAACTACATGATCCTCCTACATCAGCACACAACCTAAACCTTTCTTGGAAGCATCGCAGAAAACAACGTAGCCCTTTCCAGGCTCTGGCAGCACTAGCATTGGTGCACTGGTCAGCTTTTCCTTCAAACTTTGGAAAGCTTGCTGACATCGATCATCCCAGACAAAAGGTACATCCTTTCTTGTCAACTTCATCATTGGTAACGCAATCGTACTAAAATCCTTGATAAACCTCCAGTAGTAACCTGCTAAACCCAGGAAACTACAAACTTCTGTCGGCGTCTTTGGTTGCTCCCAATCCGCAACGGATTCCACCTTCTTCTGGTCCACTTTGACTCCTTCTGTAGATATCACATGACCCAAGAAAGTCACTTCTTCCAACCAGAACTCACACTTACTGAACATGGCATACAACTGATGTTGATGAAGAAGAGTCAACGCTCGTCGGAGATGTTGCTCATGCTCTTGCCTGTCCCGACTATAGATCAAAATGTCATCTATAAAGACTACGACAAACTGATCTAAGAATGGACGGAACACTCTGTTCATCAAATCCATGAAAGCAGCAGGTGCATTGGTTAGTCCAAATGGCATAACCACGAACTCGAAGTGACCATACCTCGTCCTAAAAGCAGACTTTGGTATGTCATCTGCCTTAATCCTCAACTGATGATATCCAGACCGTAGATCGAACTTCGAGAACACTATCGCACCACGCAACTAATCGAACAGATCATCTATCCTCGGTAACGGGTACTTGTTCTTGATTGTGACTTTGTTCAACTGCCGGTAATCTATACACAACCGCATCGATCCATCCTTTTTCTTGACGAACAACACTGGAGCACCCCAAGGCGACGTACTTGGTCGGATGAAACCTTTCTCCAACAACTCTTGCAACTGCTTCTTCAGCTCTGCCATCTCTACCGAAGCCATCCTATACGGTGTCTGTGCAATTGGATGCGTTCCTGGCACCAGATTGATCTCAAAGTCAATCTCTCGGGGTGGAGGAACACTAGGAAACTCATCCGGAAACATGTCGGCAAACTCTCAGACAACTGACACCTCTTTGAGACTAGGACCTTTCGCCTTGGTAGCCACAATGGTATCCACCACGTGAGCTAAGAACACCTCACATCCTTGCCGTAGCAACTTCTCTGCCACCATAGCTGATACCAAACACGTCGGAAGAATCTTCCTATCTCCCTGGAAGATCCACTTCTCTCCCGCATCATCAAACACAGCTTGCTTGGAACCACAATCCAAGATAACCTTATACTTCTCTAAGGTATCCATCCCAAGGATAACATCGAAACCATGCATATCAAGTGGTATAAGATCCACTTGTATACAGTGTCTCGAAAAAGACAAGGCACAAGAGGGACACTCCTCTAGAAGCATCGAAGAACCATCAAGAGGGGTTTCTAACAACAAGCTATCCTTCTTACAGCTAACAGGTAAATGACAGTTTTCAAGCATACTATAGGCGATAAAAGAGTGTGTGGCACCCGGGTCAACCAGAACAGATATAAAGCAAGGAGAAGACATATCAGAATGAAATAACTCCATCTGACCTGTCACCACTCGTGGGTTGACTATCGCCTCCGGCTGACTCATGGCATAGAATCGAGCTGTTGCTTGTTGTCCACGTCCTCTGCTTCCTTGAGCAGACGATCCCGCTTGCGACGCTTGACTGTGTCCTCGACCTCTGCTACCACTGGGCTGTTGTCTATATGACCCTTGTAGATTCTGCCTCGACTGTTGTGTCACTTCAACATCTCTATTCGGGCAATGCAACTTGAGATGTCCGGTCTGACCACAAAGATAGCATGCCCTATCTTCAAACCATGGCCTAGATGAACCTGTCACTGCCAATGAGGTTGTACTATGTTCCTTAGATGGTGAAGAAACATAATCTCTTCCCTTACTCGGAGACCACTGTGAAGGTACACCAGAACCTCTCATCACTGACGGTGATGAAAATTTGGGCTTCTTAAAGCCACCAAACCTCTGTCCCTAGAACTGAGCAGACCTCTTCTTAGACATGGATTCTCTTTTCTCCCTTACTGACCGCTCAATCCTCCGGACAGATTCCACAACTGTAGCAAACCGCTCTCTATTCTCCAACGCAGAAATAGGTGTTGTCAACTCAGAACTCAGACCCTTCTCGAAACGTCTGATTCGCTCCTCATCTGTCGCTGCCATATGAGGACAAAACCTCTATAGATCCATGAACTTGGCCTCATACTCAGTGATGTTCATCGTTCCTTGTCGTAGGCACTCAAACTGACTGATCTTCTCATCCAGATACATCTTCTAAAAGTATATTGTTGACGAACTCGCGCTGAAAAACTTCCCAACAGATCACCTCACCAGACCGCTTCTCCTCCTTGATGGTCCACCAGTGACCATCACTACCCTTCAGAAGGTAGACAGCGTGCTTTACTTTGTCTTCTTTGGGGATGTCGAGGATCCGAAAAGCCTTCTCAAGACTTGTCAGCCACAGATCTACATCCGCTGGATTAGCCGTTCCAGCATAATCCGAAGCTCCGACTCGGCGAAGCCGCTCAAAGGTCTTCCCAATACCTAATGCTTCTCCATGGGGAGTCTGTGCTCTCGGAGGAGGCACTGGCAATCGCTCAACTATGAGATTCATCATAGCCATCATCTGCCCCATAAGTTGTTGATAGGCAGGTTGTTCAAGAATGGCTGGGCTAGGTTGGGGGACCTCAAGAACCCGATCTCCATGTGCCTGTCCTTCAGCTAAAGCAACATCGCTGTTCTCAGCAGCATGTTCTTCATAGTTTCCAGACATCTTGACTTTTCTTCCGCTGAGGGCAGAAGACGATCGTAAGAAAATCTGGACAACTTACGAGAACAGACACAACCTAGTCCTAAATCCATGTAGACTCAGCGAACCTAGTACTCTGATACCAAAACTTGTGGCAACACATCCCACTATCACATAGATAGCGAGGTGTCATGTGAAAATGTGCGGAAATCACCATAACCACAGATCATCAAAACACGGGTTAATTAAAATCGATTGCGGAAAATGGATAAACTGTGAAACTATCACATTCAAGTCCTCATCTTGCAAGAAAACACGTTATATATACAAGCCTTAATACGTGTCCACAGCTTCGAGCCTTAGCTGTCTTGTCATCACATGAGTTCATCACCTGTTATATATACATAAAGGACCACATCCGGTCAGTAGTAGGATATACAAAGGATCAACATACATACATCGTGAAACAACGTCAAAACGCTCCCAAGGACCCGAGAGTACAGGGATGACTCTAGACTCTACTACAAAACACCAAAACAGCAGCATATCCATCTCTTGCCTTCTACTGCTCATCTAGCTGCTCGGCCGCAACACTGCGACCACCACCACGTCTAGCTCGACCACCTAAAAACCAGTGGAGTGAGACAATTGAACATTGTCCTAGCAAGAAACATAACTCCCCGCCAGAACTATAAAACCATAGGGATAAATTAACAGAAGTAGATAAATAGTAAAACGTAGAATAGTAACAGTCTCTATAGCAAGGCTTATTCATTCTACCAAGCTTACCAGGCTGCACGGGAGGCATCTCACCAATTACCTCTTTATGGATCATGATTGACAAGATAAGAATTATAAGGTCTTACCACATATGAAGAACATATAAGCAACTACAAGATATAACAGGAGTAACTACAAGCAAGACCTCAACCAATGTTCCGTGTTTTGCCTTAGACAGTAAATACTATATGGCTGAATTACGTATTCTTATGCCCTGAGGAAGTGAACCATACCGTTCAAATCCAACCTTTGGCTGTGAAGCCCATAGTCGGTTCCATACAAGGTCAATGGAAGAGCCAGACTCTACGACCTTCCCCCTCATAGTCAGTGTACGAGAACAACACAAGGAGGACCGCAGTCTCATGCTTAAGTGGCCTCAACCATAGGGTCATCTCCATAGGCTACCCATACTCTAGCCCGCCTCGGTACAGATCTCGGCGCTAGTATAACTGAGCCATGGGCCAGTTCACCGTGCTCTGAGCCATGAATGCATTCATGCTCTTCATATCACATATCCGGAGCCATGGGCCTGTTCACTATGCTCTATACACATGTCCGAGTCTACAATCGAAGTTGCACTCTTACCTCCTCACTTTAGGCTAGGAGAAACCTCGCATACTCAACAATATGCGCTCCAGGTTAACCCGTAGGAGAACCCGTTTCACCATCACCAGCTCCTGACGATGATGGATCTATGGCCAGGGCAACTACATGATTTATTCCACTGTGATTAATTAGTATCTTTTATATGGATTGCAAGATTCAACCAAGTTATATAACATGTAAACTATAACAGGAAATAAACAACATAAATCTTGACATTATACTTGTATTGTAATCACATCAACCTGATCCATCACAAGGATCCAACCTCACATGTTATCACTTGGCCTCTTGCCAAGCACCCAGATCCATCTCAAGGATCATCACATACTATGGGATCTCAATCCCTCATCATATATTGCCACTGCCTCTCAAGGCTTACACCACCATCCTAGGATAGCAATCCCCAATACTTTAGTCGATTATATCATACAAGTTGTCTTATCATCAAGAGTAACTACCAAAACAATGTTACTCATTATATATATATTCCTCATATCCTTTTACTTGGCTATGCATCACCTGCATGGTTAGTGTACACAATAATTATCTTAACAGAAAGACCATGCCATCAACATAGAGTGACATTAAGGATTCTATATAAATCATACATTAACTGATGATCATGTGCATGAGGCACATCATTAAGCAAACCAGACTATATGCTTATCATTATCTCAACTTACTGTCAATAATCTAGATGGTCATGTTCATGTATAAAGATAGGGAGTTACATTAGAAAGCGTTACCATAACCATTGCCATTTAGTAAAATGAGATATATATATATATGTGTGTGAGCAGAACCCTTACTAAAAACTGTATCGGGTAGCATGCCCTTATCTATCGTTCATCACATAACAGCTAGCAATAAGCAACGCTGCGTCAGGGTGCCGTGCACAGCGTTGGTCGACATGGGATGTCAGGCACAACGCGGCGTCATGTACAAAGATGACGGCCAAGGTCTGTCATGCAACCAGGTCTGTTGGGCGACAGGATATCATGTGACGCCCGTCAGGGCTGTCGCCGACACACCCATAGCACCATTGTGATGCTCGTCATAGAGCTAACCAGTAGCGTCCATCTCACAGCACCACGAACTAACCACATCTAAGTCAGGTGTGCGTGTGTGCAAATTATTCCACAGGAAGGCAACGCTCAAGGGTGCAGCTCAACCAACCAACTCAGGCCTATCGGCCGTCCCAAGTCAGAGTGGTGGTGTGACGCCCGTCACAGAGACCAGGGTATCGTCCACCACCATCACAACGGTTGTCGTTCAAGGTGTAAGGTCAAGAGGGTTGTCGGGCAGCACCTCCCGAACTCATAACGACCAAGGTACAACTCACAAGATCATCTTCCACCTCAAGTACAAGGACACTCGAAACCCTAGAAAGAGTCAAGAAGATGGCTCACCTCTCAACTTAAATGAGAGAGGGGTCTTGCACATCTCTTGCCACCAAACGGCCAACACAAGGACAACCCTAGAAAAGATCACCACTAGCACGAAGCTCACCCTTCAAGTCCAAGGTGAGAGGAGGGTGTTGCTTAAGCTACTAGAGCTCAAGCTCACTCCTCAAGACCTAGGAGGGAAGAAAGTGTTGCTTACAAAGAACCCTAGAACACAAGTTCGGCCAACATGAAGACTAAGCAAGAAAGCAAAGCTAGCAACGTATAAGAACATGAAAGGAGGTAGTATAGTTAGGGTTAGGAGTTATGCAACCCGTCTTAAGCAAGCTCCAAGCTCCAAGCACCAAAGAAGAAGAAGACTCCAAGGTAGATCGGCCACCAAGCAAGCTCCTCCATGGGTGTCATCCACCAAGCTGCCAAGGGGAAGGGTATCGTGCACACCAAGGTGGAGAAGAAACTAAGGAACCAAAGGAACTCCTAGCAAAGGAAAGGACACGCCTATATAGAAGGAAAGGGAGGAGAAAACAAGGTAAGATATGGCAAGGTGTCACCCACTTAGGGACACTTGTCCTAGTGCACGAGCCACTACTCTAGCAAGCCTTAAACACATGTCCAAGGTCATTGCCACATGCAAGCATCATGCACCAAGTGTTCACTAGTGGTGACACAAACGAGGTCAAACTTGGTCAAAGGCTCTAGGGCGACACACAACCAGCACCATGGGCGACACACCTCATGGGCGACACACCCCATGGGCTAACACTCTCCTCATAGCCGATACAAGGCTCATCTCAACCAAAGCAAGGCACCTCAAGGCCCAACAAGCTCAACGAAGCCCAATAGAACTCAAGCAACGAGCCCAAACCTTCCTATCTACCCTAGAGGAAGAAAAGAGAGAGAGGAGCACCTCACAAGATAGCAAACTTGCCCACAAACCCTAGACTTGGGTTAATTGCAAGTAGCACCTCCAAATCTCAACAAGGCACAACCAAACCCTAATCACCACTTAAAGGTGATTAGCAAGCCATAAAGCATCAAGGTTAAGCAGAGCAAACAGGGTAAACCCTAAACGAAGGTTAGGGTTCTTACAATAAAACTTAAAGATGTATGAAAACCATGAAGCTCATGCTGTCGAGAGTAGTGATGTTGCATCAGTTGATGGAGCAAGAGTGCAGGCACATGAAGATCGGGTGCATGAGGTCCCCCAACTTGACCCAGCCAGTTTTGAAAACCCTGCCTCGCAACAGATTATGGGGAAGTTGATGTCTACGATGAATCTCATGGTGGAAAGGTTTCCAGTGCCTCTACCAAGAGAACATGCTCCCCAGGGTAAAACATCGAGTATTGGGAAGACCTTTGAGTAGCTTCGCTGAGTCGGAGCTTCAGATTATGCTAGGACAGATGATCCAGCGGATGCAGATTTGTGGCTGACAAGTCTTGAGAAGGCCTTACGGATCCTTGACATCCCTGAAGCAGACAAAGTTAAGCTCGTTGCCTACCTTTTGAAGGGTAGTGCTGGCCAATAGTGGGCCATTATGGAGGAGAAGCGACCCAGTGAGGTGATCTGTTGGGATGTTTTCTGGCAGGAGTTCGTGAGCCTATACTTCCCGAAGATGTATCTGGATGAGAAGATCAACCAGTTTGAGCATCTGCGCCAAAGATCGATGAGCATCACCGAGTATGAAGCCAAGTTTATGGACATGCTGAGGTTTTGTCCTCACATGGTGATGACAGATGACGAGAGAATTAGACGGTTTGAGAAAGGTTTGAGCATTGAGTTGATAACACTTGCTGCTGCTTTGGAGAACCGGGAGCGTTTTGCCACATTTGTGGAGTCTATCCGAAGAATAGAATGGTCTGTTAAGGAGAAGAGAGAGTCCACAACCAAGAAAAGGCCTGCTCAGTTCCTGAGATAGATGTTTGGCTTCAAGAAGCCAAGGTTTTCAGCAACTTCTGTGATACAAGGTTCCAGTGTTCCGTCATAGTGGTCTCCGAGTAGGGGAAGAGGGCGTGGATTTTTGCCATCCAAAGCCCACAGTACAGCTTTAGTGGCAGTGATAGGGCCATATAGGCCACAACAGAGAGACCAATCATGTCATCTTTGTGGTCAGGTTGGGCATTTCAAGACAAATTGCCCAAAGAGAGATGTTGAAGTGACATAGTAGTCGAGGCAAAATCAACAAGGGTCAGATAGATAGCAGTATAGTGGTAAAAAAAGGCAAGGATGTGGTCAAGCGTCGCAAGCGGGATCGTTTGCCCAAAGAAGTAGAGGACGTGGACGACAACAAGAAATGACTCGATTCTATGCTATGAGTCAGCCGAAGGTGATAGTCAACCCGCGAGTTGTGGCAGGTCAGATGGAGTTATTTCATTCTGATTTGTCTTCTTCTTGATTTATATCTGTTCTGGTTGACCCGAATGCTACACACTCTTTTATTGCATGTAGTATTCTTGATAGCTATCTTTTACCCATTAGTTGTAAGAAGGATAGCTTGTTGTTAGAAACCCCTCTTGATGGTTTATTGATGCTTCGAGAAGTGTTTCCATCTTGTGTTCTATCTTTTTCGGGACATGAGATACAAGTGGATCTTATACCACTTGATATGCATGGATTCGATGTGATCCTTGGAATGGATACCCTAGAAAAGTATAAGGTTGTGTTGGACTATGGTTCCAAGCAAGCAGTATTTGATGACAATAGTGAGAAGTGGATCTTCCAAGGAGATAGAAAGATCCTTCTGACATGTTTAGTATCATCTATGGTGGCAGATAAGTTGTTGCGGCAAGGATGTAAGGCATTTTTAGCTCACGTTGTGGATACCAAGGCAAAAGGTCCTAGCCTTGAGGAGGTGCCTGTTATATGAGAGTTTGCGGATGTGCTTCCCGATGAGTTTCCCGGTGTTCCCCCACCTTGAGAGATTGACTTTGAGATCAATCTGGTGCCAAAAACACAACCTGTTGCTCAGACACCATACAAGATGGCTCCAGCTGAGATGGCAGAACTAAAGAAGTAGTTACAGGAGTTGCTGGATAAAGTTTTCATTAGACCGAGCACATCGTCGTGGGGTGCTCCAGTCCTGTTCATAAATAAGAAGGATGGATTGACGTGTTTGTGCATAGATTACCAGCAGTTGAACAAAGTTACAATCAAGAACAAGTACCCTTTGTCGAGGATAGATGATCTATTTGACCAGTTGTGTGGTGCTACAGTGTTCTCAAAGATCGATCTATGGTCTGGATATCATCAGTTAAGGATTAAGGAAGAGGACATACCAAAGTTAGATTTTAGGACAAGGTATGGTCACTTTGAATTCGTGGTTATGTTGTTTGGGCTAACCAACGTGCCTACTGCTTTTATGGATCTAATGAATAGGGTGTTCCATCAGTTTCTAGATCAGTTTGTTGTAGTTTTTATAGATGACATCTTGATCTATAGTCAGGACAGTCAAGAGCATGAACAACATATTCGACAAGCGTTGACTCTTCTTCGCCAACACCAGTTGTATGCCAAGTTTAGTAAGTGTGAGTTCTGGCTAAAAGAAGTAATTTTCTTGGGTCATGTGATATCTGCAAAAGGAGTTAGAGTGGACCCTAAGAAGGTGGAGTCAGTTGTAGACTAGGAGCAACCGAAGATGCCGACAGAAGTTTGTAGTTTTCTGGGTTTAGCAAGATACTACCGGAGGTTTATAAAGGATTTCAGTGCGATTGCGTTGTCATTGACGAAGTTGACCAGGAAAGATGTACCTTTCATTTGGGATGATCATTGTCAGTAAGCTTTCCAAAGTTTGAAGGAGAAGCTGACTAGTGCTTCAGTGTTGGTGCTGCCAGAGCCTGGGAAAGGCTATGTTGTTTTCTACGATGCTTCCAAGAAAGGCTTAGGATGTGTGTTGATGCAGGAAGATCATGTGGTTTCTTTTGCTTCACGACAACTTACGAAACATGAGGAGAATTATGCGACACATGATTTGGAGCTAGCAACGGTGGTCCATGCATTAAAGATTTAGAGACACTATCTTTATGGGGAAGTGTGTCAGATCTTTACAGATCATAAGAACTTGAAGTACATGTTCTCGCAGAGTGAGCTGAACATGTGACAACATCACTGGATGGAGCTGATCGATGATTATGATTGCACCATTGAGTATCATCCTGGTAAGGAGAGCATGGTAGCTGATGTGCTTAGTAGGAAGTCTTCTTCTCTTCCTATGAAGAAGGCACAATTGAGTTCCTTGGTATGCCATAGGTAGGATATGTTTGTCTCTTTGCAGTAGATGAATGTACAGTTGGAGGTCTCCTTATTGGTAGGACTGTTGGCACAGATGCAAGTAAATCCTACGTTGAGACAACAGATCAAAGATGCAAAGCAGGCAAATGCTTCTGTTCAGTTAATCAAATCATAATTTGGCAGTGAGAAGCGTGATGGGTTCCGTGAGTCCAAGGATGGATTAGTTTGCTATCATGGTAGGATGGTGGTCCCCGGTGTTGATAATTTGAGAAAGCTAGTGCTCGAGGAAGCACACACATTGATGTATGCCATGCATCCATGTGTCACCAAGATGTATCATAATCTGTAGGACCTGTATTGGTGGCCTGGCATTAAGAGAGATGTAGTCGAGTTTGTGGCAAGATGTACGATATGCTAGCAGGTTAAGGCTGAGCATCAGAAGCCGGCAGGTACGTGGCAACCCATGCCGATACCGCAATGGAAATGGGATCATATAACCATGGATTTCGTATGGTCTACCGAGGATAGTTAAGAATCATGATTCCATCTGGGTGATAGTGGACGGATTGACAAAGTCCGCTCATTTCATACCTGTGAAGACAACATATACAGCAGAGAAGCTTGCTCAAGTGTATGTGGATGAGATAGTGCATTTGCACGGTGTGCCCACAACGATAGTCTCTGTCAGAGGACCCCAGTTCATGAGTCATTTCTAGGAACAGTTGCACAATGTGTTGGGAACATAGTTGAGGTTTAGTATCGCTTTCCACCCACAGACAGATGGACAGTCTGAAAGGACTATTCAGACTTTGGATAATCTTCTCTGAGCTTGTGTTTTGCAGTTCCTAGGAAGTTGGGATGTTCATCTCAGTTTGATAGAATTCACCTACAACAATAGTTACCAACGGAGCATCGACATGGCTCCTTATGAGGCTTTATATGGCAGGAAGTGTAGATCTCCTTTATGTTGGTATGAGTCGGGCGAGTATCATCTTTTCGGTCCTGAGTTAGTGCAATAGACAATAGAGAAGATCAAAGTGATACAACAACAATTGAAAGTGGCACAGGATAGACAGAAGTCACATGTAGATAATCATCGATGACCTCTAGAGTTCCAGGTGGGAGACAAGGTGTATCTCAAAGTCTCACCATGGAAAGGTGTGCTGAGGTTTGGCCGGAAAGGAAAGTTGGCACTTAGGTATATGGGGCCATACCCGATAATAGCACGTGTTGCAAAGGTAGCATACAAGTTAGAACTACCGCCAGAGTTGCACAAGTTACATTTGGTGTTCCATGTCAGTATGCTAAAGAAAAGTCATCCAGACACAGGGACAATGATACATCTAGTTGAGGTTGAGCTTGATGAAGACATGACCTACGAGGAAGGTCCAGTGATGATTCTTGACAGAAGAGTAAAGAAGTTGAAAAGGAAGGACCTGGTGCTTGTGAAGGTTCTTTGACATCATTGTGGCATTGAGGAAGCCACATGAGAGCTCAAGGAAGAGACGAGAAGCAAGTATCCCTCGCTTTTCTCTTCAGGTTTCGGGGGAGAAATCCCTTTGTAGAGGGTTATGGCTTGTAAGGACCCTGACCTTCATTTTGGGCTTACCCTATTTGCTTTGCCTAAACCTTGTGTTTAGATGCTTGCTAATCACCTCAAATGGTGATTAGGGTTTGTTCGTGCTTTGTTGAGAGTTGGAGGTGCAACTTGCAAATAACCCAAGATTTAGGGTTGATGTGCAAGTTTGACACCTTGAGAGATGTTTCTCTCTCTCCTTGCATCCTCTAGGGTTGAGAGGATGGGTTGGGGTCATTGTTTGAGTAGCTTTGGGCTTTTTTTTTGCCTTGTTCTTGTTTGGGCTTTGCCTTGCTTTGTTGGGCCTTGTGTTGGGCAAGCCCTAGGTGTATCGGCCAAGCTTGAGTGTGTCGACCTTGGTGTGTCGGCCATGGTGTATCAGCCAAGGAGGGTGTTGGTGGGTGTGTCAGTTTGCCATGTTGGGTGACATACAACCCTCCACCTAGCATCATTTGTGTCACCCCCTTATGGACACTTGGTGCTTGTTGCTTGCATGTGGTAAAATATTTGGACATGTGGTGGTGGGGAAGATAGTAGGTGGCTTTGCCCCATGGACAAGTGTCCCTAGTTGGGTGACACCTTGCCTTAGTCTCCCCTTCACCCTCTTCTATATATGTCTCTCCTTTCTCTTTCTTAAGATCCCTTTAGTTCCTTAGTTTCTTCCCTTTTTCCTTAGTGGACGATGCCTCCCCTTGGTGAGCTTGGTGGCCGATACACTTGGTAGAGATAGCTTGGTGGCCGATCTCCTTGGTTGAGTCTTCCTCTTCCTCTAGTGGTGGCTAAACCCTAGAGTGTGTCTTGCTTCTCTTCTTGTGGTAAGCATCTCCCCCTCTTTCCTTGGCACCTTCTTCTCCTTCTTGCTTGTTCTTCGGCCATGGTGATATAAGATTTGCTTTTCTTCTTGAGGTGGCTGAAGGTGGTGTTTGGAGCTTGGAAGCTTGGTGCTAGGAGCTTGGAGCTTACTTGAGGCGGGTTACATAACTCCTAACCCTATCTATACTACTTCCTTTTCATGTTGCATGTTCATATGTCATCTTGATCGGCCATACACTTTGTTAGATATGTTTCTTGTCCTAGTATGTACCCTTTTATCTTGTTATATATATAGTGGCCATGTTTTTGATGTGTTCTTAGACCTTGTGGCCAAACCTTTGAGTTTAGGGTTCCTTGGGCAAAACCACTTTCTCTCCCTTTTTATTTTGAGAAGTGAGTTTGAGCTCGAGTGGTGTAGGCAAAACCCCTCTCTCTTAGTTGTTGAGAGGTGAGTCTATGCTCTAGTTGCTTGGGCAATACCCTTTTCTCACCATGGATTTGAGAGGTGAGCCTTGGTTGGAATCTTGGTCGTTATGATGATGATCCACCTTGCCGCCCCATATGTGATGGAGGTTGTGCAAAACCCCTCTCTCTTGGTTTTTGAGAGGTGAGCCAACTCTCTTGATCTATTAGGGTTTGAGTGATGGTGATCTTGAGGTTGATGATGACTAAACCGATATGATCCTTATGCCTTGCACGGTACCCTTTTTTGGTGCTTTGCATGATACCCCTCTTCTAGGGTTTTGTCTTGGGCGATATGATAAGTTGGCTTCTATTGACCTTGTTGCCCGATATGACCCCTTCACCATGTTAGTGTTATTGGGTGATATGCCTTGTTACCCAAGAAGGTTTTGAATCCTAGATGTCCCTTTGACCGACATGGTGCTTGGTAGATATCTCTGCTTTGTGTCTTGGGCGACATGGGTTGGTTTTGATGTTGCCCGATATGAGCCTTGGATAGGGAAACCCTAGATGGCGCTTAACCTAGTTGGACGATAGGTTACCTCGGGTGCCATGGTGTCATTTGAGAGATGACAACACTGTGCGTGTTGGGCGTTATGGTTTTGACCTTGTGCACCATGATCTTAGGCGACATGGCCTTGGGTGTTATGATGATGGTGGCTACCCGACATGAAACCCTAACCCTAATGGGCGATGGGGTCTTCACCGTTAGTGTTGGTTGTGCTGCCCGACACATCTTTACTCTTGGGTGCACGATATACCTTGCACATAGTTGCATGACACAACTCTTGGATCAGGTTGCATGACACACATCAGGTCTAGTTGCCCGATATCCCTTGTGCATGGATGCACTCCTTGGTTGGCCAATATGTGTGGCTAAGTGCCTAGCCGATAGGCTTTTGGTGAGGGATGTGATCCTGCCCGATACCCCTTTGGGTGAGGGATGTGATCCTGCCCGATACCCCTTTGGGTGAGGGATGTGCTGCCTGCCACACCTATAGTGAAGGTAGGTGTTATCTTTGGTAAGGGTTGCACCTAGCTCGGAAACCCTAGTTTTGGTGAGTCATTATCTTGTAACCGCACCTCTGTTGATGATGTGTTATGAATGATAGGTTGTGACCAATGATATGTTTGATACCTAAAGTTGGCGCTGAGTAAGATGATAAGATACAATGTTATGTTCATAAGATAAATGTATAATGGATGCTCGTAGTTTGATTACAATAATGTAATTTGTCTACAGATACAACTTGTGCTTCATGTAGTTATAATCATTGATGTTGATCCAATCATGTACTTTCAAATTTTAATAGCACGATAATCATAAAGATCTATGTTTGGTGATTCAGTTATCTCTCTTGATATACATACTAACCATTCAGGTGAACCAAATGAATTCATAGCCAGGTAAGAGCTATGAGGTATATGTGTTTTGAATAACACTGAATGATGATAATCCTTGTTGATAAGATAACATGTATCACTAGTATGATGTGAATGGTCTATTGACCTGATAAAGGCTGAGTGCTTAGATGAGGTGTAATCCTATGATGTTGAGACAAGGGATTGCTATCCCATGGTGATGATGTAAGCCTTGAGAGGCAGTGGCATTATGTGATGAGGGATTAAAATCCCATGGTAATAATGTAACTCAATGCTGTTTATGTTTTACAACTTGGTTGCCTCAACAATCCACTTAAAATATACTAATTAATTAGAGTGGAACATATCATGTAGTTGCCCTGGCCATAGATCCATCATCGTCAGTAGTTGGTGATGGTGAAACGGGTTCTCCTGTAGGTTAACCCGGAATCCCATATTGTTGAATATGTGTGGTTGCTCCTCGCCAAAAATAGGAGGATTAGAGTGCAACTTTGATTGTAGACTCTAGAGAGCGGTTTCAGGCCCGTAGCTCAATATGAAAGAGCATGGTGAACAGGCCCATGGCTCAGGATGTGTGATAAGAGCATGGTCAACAGGCCCATGGCTCAATGATTATGGAGCATGGTGAACATGCCCGTGGCTTAGATCACTAGCGCTGATACCCTGTACCAAGGTGAGCTTGGCAGAGGGTAGCCTGACCTTATGTGGATGTGGCCACCTAAGCATGAGACTACAGTCCTTCTTGTTGAGCACTCGTGCACTAACCATGAGGTGGTGAGGTGGTGGAGTCTGACTCTTCCATTGACCTTGTATGGCACCAGTTTGGGCTTCGCAGCTGATGGTTGGATTTGAGTGGTATGACTCACTTCCTTAGGGCATGATAATACAAAATCTAGCTGAATAATATATACTGCCTAGGGCAAAACACAGAACATTGATTGAGGCCTTGCTTGTATAGTTGATCTAGTTATACCTTGCAGTTATTTGTACGTTCCTTATGTTTTGTAATAAGTTCTTATAAAGCTTATCTTGTCAATCATGTTCCATAAAGAAATATCTGGTTATATGCCTCCTGGATATCTTGGTAAGCTAGTTCTGTTAAGTATTTCTTATATATGAGCTGCTAATATTAGTTACTTGCTTTATCTGTTCTAGCTCTCCTTTGAGGTTTAATAGTTTCGGCGGGGAGTTATATTTCTCGTTGGGACTGTGTGTCTCACCCCGTTGGTTTACAACCTTTTTGGGTGATCGTGCTAGACGTGGTGGTAGTCGTGAGGTTGCGGCCGAGCAATAAGAAGAACAGTAGGAGGCAAGAGATGGATATGTTGCTGTTTTGGTTGTTTTGTAGTAGAGTCCTAGTCATCCCTGTACACTCAGGTCCTTGGAGGTGTTTTGATGATGTTTCACGATGTATAACTGATGTAGCTTTGTATATCCTACTACTAGTCTGAAGTGGCTCGTTATGTATGTATAAATAGTTGGTGAACTCTGGTGTTGACATGACAGTTGGTTCCTATAGGCTGTGGAAAAATATCAAGGCTTGTAAATATTTATATAACATGTTTTCTTGTAGGATGAGGATCTGAATGTAATGGTTTCTTTGTTATCTGCTTTCCGTAATCGGTTTTAATTAACTCGTGTTTTCGGTGACATGTAGTTTATGGAAGTTCCAAACATTTTTGCATGGCATCTCATTGTCTATGTGATAGCGGGATGTCACAAATATTGTTCATGTTATGAGACTTGTAATCTAATGATTACAATGAGTCACTTCTGATGATGCATCATGAAAGGTCTCTACAACTACTTGTGTTCTTCATCCATGGCTCTGGGTGTAGTCAGACTGATTCCTACACTTTCCAAAAGTGTGTTGCACACCGTTGTTCTTCTATGGCCTACCACCCTAGGGTTTGTGGTTTCTTGATCTCCTCCCCACATAGATATGCATCCTTCCTTCTCTCTAAATCCTCTACTGTCAAAGTTGTATCCATCACACTCATATTCTGGGGGTCACTTCCTCTTCTTCCTCCACCTCCCTTGCGACCATCGCCCCTACTCCAAATCCTAACATAATCATGTTTCACTCTCCACTTCTTGTCTGTCACCCATACATATCATTCATCCCATCAACGTCTCCAATCATCTCATTTGAGAATGAAACTAACATCTATCAAGCATATTTATGACTCCCCATCATTGTCCAATGACATTGTTTTATTATGAGGTAGAATAGATTTTTGAAATAGTAAATTGTATAAAACTCATTATAACAAACTTTTCCTGGAAGATGATCATTTTCAGTTATTTAGCAAATTATTAATTATTTAGTTCAAGGTTTCCTTACCACTAAGTGGCTTGGTGTCTTAATGGATACCTAGATGTCTATGTGATTGACTTTATTTGCATTATCACACTATAAGACTCCTCTAAACAGTTTGGCATTGCTTCACTTCCAATTAAAATGCATATAAATGATTAAATGATAGACTCCATTTACATTATTATACTAGATAATGGACATGTTGGGAATAGGAAAAGGATCCGACCCATGTCCAATTGGATTTGGACTTGAGTAGGAGTTGGCATGTGCTACCAATCCTAATAAGAGTCAAATCTAAAAGGGAAAGAAGATGGTTTCCTATGTGCAACATGGTATTGGATTAGTAATTGGAGTAGGATTCCTAGTTGCAACCACATAATATGGAGGCCTATAAATAGAGGCCCTTAGGGAGGCCATTGAGATCATCCCACCGGTTGAGGTGTGATCCCTCCAGTTGCTTGTTGGTGCCTTCTATGGTAGAAGATCCAGAGAATAAGAACAACTGAGGATTTGTCTTGGTAAATAAGAGAGGGTCAACGAAGCTTTGAAGCAAAGTAGCGACTGATAGTCGGTGACACATTGGTTTCACTAACAGAGCAGCTCTCTTGGTTGATAAGAGAGGGCCAATGACTTTGCCTTGAAGCAAAGTAGAGGTTGCTGGTTACAGACATAGTGTTGCCATAGCAGCAACAGTCCAACCCAGTTAGCGGTTACAACGACATCAAGCAGTCTCTAGTAATGAAAATGGCCTCGTGAAGTGATCAAGTAAAAAGGATGTTTCATATACACTGGGTGTGATTCTCTTCTTTCTCATATTTTCTCGTGTGGGGAGGGCTACCTGGATTTAGGGGTAATTAAATCTGAGAAGTGTGATTGTAATATTAATTACATAGTTCTTATTGGCCGATATTGCCCCGTGGTTTTTCTCTCCTTGTCTTGGAGAGAGTTTTTCATGTTAAATCTGGTGTTTCTTCTTTGGGTTTATACGCTTGTCAGTAATGTTTTGCAATAAGTTTTCATTATGTTAGGGACTGTATCGGTACAACATCCCCAACAAGTGGTATCTGAGTGGAGGCTGCAAATACTGGTCTAGATGGGGAAGGATGAAGATGCAATGATGATAAAGTTGACAAGTACAAATTGGCAGATTTGGAAACCCAATATGGAGGATATTCTCTATTGCAAAGATCTATACGATCTGATAAAGGGACACAAACCAGAGAGTACATCTGATGCGGACTGGAAGAAATTAAACATGAAGACTATTGGAACAATTCAAAAGTAGCTCGACATTTCTCTGTTCTATCACATCTTAAAAGAGACCAATGCTAAAGGCTTGTGGGAAAAGCTCAAGAAGTTATATGAGTTGAAGACTGGCACAAATAAAGCTTTTTTTATTAGAAAGTTGGTGAACCTCCAGTACCGGAATGGTACAAGCATCGATGAGCATATGAATGAATTCTAGAGCCTTATAAATCAACTGGGTTCATGAAGATGGTTCTTGATGATGAACTCCAAGATCTTCTTATTTTGAGATCATTACCTGACAGTTAGGAGACACTCGTAGTGACAGTCAGCAATTCTACATAGGAAGGCAAGTAAACACTTGACCAGGTGAAGAACAGTCTACTAAATGAAGAGACTCGGCAATGAGCCGCAGGTGACAGATCAGAGGTGCACATCATAGAGAGAAGAGACATTGATAGAGTGAGAGATCGTGGCAGATCTAAGAGCTATAGTGAGTCCTAGAACCACGAGAAGTCTTGTGGTAGATCCAAGTCGAAGAGTAGTAGAGGGTGCTTGCATTGCTGCAAGCCATGTCATTTCAAAAGGGATTGTAAGGTTTAGAAAAAGAAACATGGGTCTGAAGCCAAAGACAAGCAAGATGACAACAAGAATGCTACAGTGAAAACCTCGAATGATAGGGATGATGACAACGATGTGGTCTTAACAGTCCAAGAACAATATTTGCATGTTGAGGATAATAATTCTGAGTGGGTGGTGGATATTGTAGCTTCGTATCATGCTTCACCTAGTCAGGAATTCTTCACTTCATACAGGAGGGGAGATTTCAAGAGGGTGAACATGGAAAATTCCAACTTCTCTAGAATTATCGGGATTGGAGACATTTGTGTTCAAATAAGTGTCAGTTGTACACTCACACTGAAGGATGTTCGTCACATTCTATATTTGCGACTAAGTCTGATATCTGGTTCATTCTTTGATAGAGAAGGTTTTCATCTGGATTTTAGTAGTGGGAAATGCAAGATCACCAAGGGGACTTTGGTTATTGTACGAGACAAATTGTGTCACACATTGTACAAAACCCAGCTTAAGGTGCTCAAAGGCAGTCATATATATGCAATTGAGGATCACCAGACAAATCCATGGCAAAGACGTCTAGGACACATGAGTGAGAAAGGATTGAAACTTTTATCAAAGTAGAGATTGATTCCTTGTGGCAAGGATATTGGTCTCAGTTCATGTGATGCATGTTAGAAAGGAAAGCATCAACGAGTTTTCTTTCAAGACAAGATTGAAGGTGAAGCGAGATGTTCTATAGTTGATTCATTTAGATGTCTAAGGCTCATTTGAGGTGGCTTCACTGGGTGGCAATAGATATTTTTTCATATTCATTGATAATAGATATTTTGTCATATTCATTGATGATGCATCTAGGAAGGTGTGGGCCTACTTGCTGAAGACCAAGGATCATGTCTTTTAGTATTTTTAGAAATTTCAAGCCATGGTGGAGTGGGAGACAGAGAAAAAGCTGAAGTGTCTCCGCACGGACAAAGGAGGAGAGTACACCTCCAGGGAGTTCCAGGATTGTGCGCAAAACGTAATACGACATGAAAGGACAGAGCCTGGGACACCACAACACAATGGTACAACTGAGAGAATGAACCGTACCATAGTGGAGAAAGTTAGATGCATGTTGAAGACTGCAAAGTTTTAAAGATATTTTGGGGATAGGAAGTGAGTACTTCTTGCTATCTAATTAATCGATCTCCATTAGTTCCTTTTGTTGGATCAATGGGCTCTAGAAGGGGGGGTTGAATAGAGCTTCACAAACTTCACAAAAGTGATTAGACCACCAAATTATATTAAGTGCAGAACTTAATTCAAAACAGCAATTTGATGTCCTAAACTAGCATACAAAGCAAGGATAAGAGACAAGGAAAGCATGCACTTGGACAGGTGGTTTAGAGTGGTTCCATGTCCTAAACTTAGGAGCAATGTCAGTCCACTACCTAGAGTTGGTTAGGCTCTAGGATTTGTAACTTGGTTCTCTTATATATATATCACACAATAAGATTACAAGCTACAACTACCAACCATCCAAGGACTTATATATCAAGCTAAGATCTTCTACCTCACCAAGGACTTACCCACCAAGCAAGTAGTCTTCAGCCTTCTTCAAAGGACTTACCTACTCTTGCTCTAGTCTTCGGCCTTGCAGGAATTACCCATCTTGCTTGAGATTTGCCTTGCACCTCTCCTTCACTTGGAGAGCTTTAGCACCTTCCTCCTTCACTCGGAGGCCTGGAGCAGCTAGCCTTCTTCTCCTTCACTTGGGGAAGAACAACAACCTTCTTCTCTTTCACTCGGAGAAGAAACTTCAATCAATCTTCATAGAGAATGGAGATGGGAGAAGTAGAAAGGAGAGCTTTACAAGATTACAAATGATAGCTCTCATACATGGGATCCTAACTCACTCATACTCACGAATTTGCTTTGAAGGTAGAGAGAGAAAGGGGCTCAAAGGATTAGAAACCACTCAACTAAGGCTAGGACCAAGCATATGTGAATGAGCAACCTTGGAATGAAGTCCAAGAGGTCCTATTTATAGTTGAGGGTGTCCCTTTGAGGTTGGGTGAGTTAAGTGGCACAAACTAGCCGTTTTACAACTTGCAACGGATCTATTTTGAGTCCCACCAACTCCTCCAACGGTTGGAATTGCTTTTTCTGCATTCCAGTACAGTTCGATCGGCCGAGTTTCATTAAAGGCAACTCGGCCGACACACTAGGCGACAAGTCTGAGAGGCAGACTGTCGGCCGAGTTTCCATGGGGAAACTCGACCGATCGGTCGACCTTCAGTCTTGACCAACCAGTGGATCGGCCGAGTTTCCTACCATTGAAACTCGACCGAACAGGGGTTGGCTGAGTTGGAAACTCGGCTGACAGCCCAGAAAATTCCAGAATATATGGATCGGCCGAGTTTGTAATTCGGCCGACAAAATCCCTGTTAAGGGTATTTTGGAATTTTCATAAACTGTACAAACGATGGATTTTTGAGTCCCAATCATTTTATCCATCTTAGATACAATGCAAAACATGATTATGAGTGATTACATAAAATGTTCTAAGCCTCTAAGGGCTATATTACAAAGCGGTTAAAAGTCACATGTTTTGCATGTGCCGGAAGAGTAGCTTTGGAGATAAAGGAGATTCTTTTCTTGTATCTGATATCTGCAATGATCTCAAATAGATTTGTTAGATACATATGAATGGAATGGTTAAGTCATTATCAAAATATGGGCAATGTGCGACACCTAGGTCAACATTCTCCCCCTTTTTGACAATGACAAACCATTCCTCAACATATTGAAAAGAATGTGAAAATTATACCTTTTCTTTAGGGAATTGCAAGGGGATGCAAATATGATCAATTTGTAGTGCTCCCCCTCAATTCATGCTTACTCGTTCCTGCATAGTTAGTTAACACACAAGCAGACATAGCATATATAGATACTATATGATTCTAAACAAGTCTAGATGCATTTCAGTTTATAGACAAGAAAAGAACCATACAAGCAATAAAAACAATATGATTGAGAGCTTTCTCCCCCTTTGTCATCTCAAAAAGGCAGGGGGGGTAGAAGAGCATAAAAGCAAGGTCTTCTCCAAACACTCAATCAACCAAAAACACAGAGAAACAGATAAAATATCAAGATAAAGCACTAAAGAAAAAACCTGTCATTCATCAAAATATGGAACACACTATAATATAAGCCATACCAAGTGTTTCCAAAACCAAACATAAGACAAAAACTACACGGACAAACGGAGTAGCAATAGTACAACTCAGATGATGTGCCTAATGTAAATAATACAATCATAGTCCAAAAATGAATATCATGGTCATCCGAGACTAAACTAGACACATCAACTCTAAGCTACACTAATCGATGTCAACATCATCAACGGCAACCTCCATGTCCTCGTCGGGCTGGTAGTCCTCATCTCCATCATCTGAAGGAGGAGCAGCAGCTGGTGTAGCCTCGTCTTCAGCATCGGCATCGTCATCGTCGTCTTCGGCATCTGTCGCAGTAGCCTCATCAGCGTCAGTCTCAGCATCGTCCTGGTCAGCCATATCCTCGTCTGGAGGACCAAAAGCACGCCCGGGCCACCTCGCACTCTGCTCGGCCCAAGACATGCCGAGAGCATGTAACTCATAGGCAACCTCAATAGGGGGAGCAGAAGAAGTGTACTGGGCCAGAAGCTCAGACATACGGCCACCTGGGAGCGCCAGAACCGGAGAAGAGTGAGTGTACCCACCTGCAGAGTGATCAGTGGAAGCAGAGGGTGGTGGAGGTGGGTAGAACTGACTATACGCATAAGAAGCGTAGTCGCCACCGGGGTAGGGCTCGTAGGTGGGGTAGGGCTGCGGGCAAGATAAAGACATGGATGACATGATGTGGCACAGATCCTGATGGTGATGTTGCTGGACCTGCATGTTGTAGGCTTGCTGATGCATGAGGTACCCCATGAGGGCCTCATTGGAGACATGGAAGTCAGCAAAAGCCGGCTGCGGAGGAGGTCGGAAAGATGGCTCAGGAGGTGGTGCAGCTGTGGAGGGTGGAGGAGGTGGTGCAGCAGATGATGATGGAGGTGGAGGTGGAGCAGAAGAAGATGATGCACCAGAGGTAGGGACACTCTTCTGAAGAGTGGTCTCACTGATATAAACCCCTTTACGATCGGGGCGGTAGAGAAAATCGGAAAAGAGAGATTTTCCAGTGGCATGCTGGAAAAGTCCACAAATTAGGGCAGGATATGGAAGATGCGTGCCCTTGGTGTTCTTTCCCGAGTCAAAACAAGTCATATGGTGAAGGATGTAACAAGCCCATTTGACTCCTTGGTTGTTCAAAAGCAGATACATCATCATAGCTGTGTTCTCAGCGATGTCCGTTTGGTTTTTCTTTGGATGGACATTGCAACTGAGAACGAACGCCAAAACACGGCGAGGAGAGGACAGGGCAGAAGATGGCAGAGTGCCCTTCTTTCTATAAGGAAAATCGGGTTGCTTGAGAAACTTATGAATATCGGTCAAGTCAACCTCGATGGTCTTATAGACGTCCTCGGGATACAAGAGATCAAGATAAGCAGGGTAATCGGTAATCCACGACGCCGTGCCAACATTGCCATTGAGATAGAGATTGAAAGATCGTTCAGTAATATGGAAAGGTTGGCCGGCAATCATAGACGTCAAAACGATTGATGTGTCCGAAGGGGGAACCAAAGAGTCGTAATTCCACCGCAAGTTAGCGTAGAATTGACGTACAGCTTTGGTGCTGTATTTTAGGTTATAAAAACGGGCATCCTCAATACTAAGAGCTTCAAGATGATGTGTGCGAAAGAGTTGACAAGCTTCGTAAAGGTCGGCATGATAGCTATGGGGCTGATAAAGAGCTCGAAAAGGAAAGGGAGAGCGAGGAAGGAGCTCTTTGTAGCGAGCAATAGCAGCATTGTCAACAAAAGAAAGATTATCAAACACCATATACCTAGGTGCAAGAGGCACCGCAGGAGCAGGGGCGGGAACGGCACGTTTCCGGCGTTGGGACCTCATAGGAGAGGAGAACGGAGAGAAAGGAGCCGATCCACGCGGAGAGAGAGAGCAGGCAGCACGCCAAGAGCAGCAAGAACACACGAACAGGTCGATTTGGGAAGAAAATCGGCCGGAGAGAGAGAGAGAGAAGCACCAGGGGAGGAAGGGTCGGGCTGGGCGACTAGGGTTCGGTCGACTTTGCTCTAGTTGAGAGGGAGCAAGTCGGCCGATTCCTATATATATTAAACCAGTCTGCCGCCGATCGGCCGAGTTCCAGGGAGAGGAAACTCGGCCGACAGAACACACAGGTGCCCTGTCCCCGACCGATCGGCCGAATTTCCAACTCGGCCGACAGAATCCCTGATGTGGGAAGAACCTAGATTCTAGTCCTAGCCTCAAATGACCTAAAGCAATTTTTCTGGTTGGACTAGATTGTATATTAAGCATATTTAGGCACATTCCCATCATCATAGGGTACTATTTGTCGATTAAAACCCGATTTGCGAGAAAAGCCCGAAGAAGAGATAGAAACAAGATAAATTTTATCAAAAACAAGCATTTTGAGCAAACAAAGCATTTATAAGCAAGAGCAACACACATAAGATGTAACCAACTAATTAGAGAGCAATTCAACATCATCAAGAGAGGTTATAAGCAATTTTGATCTAATAAAATTAAATTGTTCTCTAGCAAGTGGTTTAGTGAAAATGTCCGCCAACTGATTTTCCGTATCCACATGTGTGATATAAATATCCTTTTTGACAATGTGATCACGGAGAAAATGATGGCGAACTTCTATGTGTTTAGCTCTACTATGCAATATTGGATTATAAGAAAGATTTATTGCACTAGTATTATCACAGTAAATAGGAGAAGCATCAAAATGAATGTTAAAGTCTTGGAGCATTTGCTTCATCCATAGGACCTGGGCACAACAACTTCCGGCTGCAATGTATTCAGCTTCGGTAGTTGATAATGCCACTGTGCTCTGTTTCTTGGAGAACCAAGACACCAAGCATGGTCCCAAGAGGAAGCAAGTGCCACTTGTGCACTTTCTATCAATCAAGCAACCTGCGTAGTCAGCATCACTATACGCTACAAGAGTAAAGTCCCTTGACTTATGGTACCATAGTCCAAAATTTGGAGTTTTGGCTAAGTACCTCAAAATCCTCTTGACAGCAATAAGATGTGATTTCCTAGGGCTTGATTGAAAGCGGGCACACAAGCCAACACTAAACATTATATCAGGTCTAGAGGCAGTTAAGTAAAGTAAACTTCCGATCATACCTCTATAGAGCTTCTCATCTACCTTCTCACCTTCTTCATCCTTGTCAAGTTTTGCAGTGTTTGACATGGGTGTATCCATTGGCTTCATGTTCTCCATCCCAAAGCGTTTAAGAAGTTCAAGTGTGTATTTGCCTTGGTTGATGAAGTTACCCTCCTTGGTTTGTTTGATTTGGAAGCCTAGGAAGAAGGTCAGCTCACCCATCATACTCATCTCGAATTCACTCTGCATAAGAGAACCAAACTCTTTGCAAAGATCAAGGTCAGTTCCGCCAAATATAATATCATCAACATATATTTGAATTATGAGAAAATGGGTAGAAGTGTGCTTTAGAAACAAAGTACAATCAACTTTGCCCATGATATACCCGTTATCTAACAAAAAGTTCTTTAGTTTCTCATACCAAGCTCGAGGTGCTTGTTTGAGTCCGTAGAGAGCTTTTTGCAAGAAGTAGACATGATTGGGTAACTTATCATTTTCAAAGCCTGGAGGTTGAGCAACATATACTTCCTCCTCGATTGTACCATTTAAAAACGCACTTTTAACATCCATTTGATAAAGCAAGAAATTTTTATAACTAGCAAAGGCAAGTAGCATACGAATAGATTCTAATCTAGCAACAGGAGCATAGGTTTCATCAAAATCAATACCTTCTTGTTGATTGTAACCTTGTGCTACTAACCTTGCTTTGTTCCTTACCACTTTTCCTTGCTCATCAAGCTTGTTGCGGTAGACCCATTTGGTACCAATGATCTTTCTATCATTTGGTCTTGGCACTAAGGTCCACACACGGTTCTTCTCGAACTGCTCAAGCTCTTCTTGCATGGCAAGGATCCACTCATCATCGCCAAGGGCCTCTTTGATGTTCTTTGGCTCCAGTTGAGAGATGAAGGCACTGTCTGCTTGTTCTTTGTTGTGTGCAGCTCGTGTCCTCACTCTTTCAAACGGGTTGCCAATGATCAACTCCTTGGGGTGATTCTTTGCAAAGTGGGGAGTGGGATCCTTCCTTTCTTCTTCCTTTTCTTCTTCTTCAACCTGCTTGCCTTTGTCTTTGATGTTGAGCTCTTTTAAGATAGGAATGATTTCATCTGCAACATCATCATCACCCAAATGCTTGCCAATACCAGGGTTAGTTTCAATAAATTTAACATTTATAGATTCTTCTATTTTAGATAGTTCAATGTTAAACACTCTAAAAGCCCTGCTAGTAGTGCTATAGCCTAGGAAGAAAGCCTTGTAGGATTTCGGATCAAACTTGTCGAGAGAGTCCTTGGTGTTCAAAACAAAACATGGACATCCAAACACATGAAAGAAATCAATTGACGGCTTCCTACCACGCCATAGTTCATAGGGGGTTTTCTTAAAAGTCGGATGAGTGAAAACTCAGTTTTGCACAAAACATGAGGTGCTAACGGCTTCAGCCCAAAACTTCTTAGGAGTGTCATACTCAAGAAGCATGGTCCTAGCCATCTCTTGTAGCGATCTATTCTTCCTCTCAACAACTCCATTTTGTTGGGGTGTGCGAGGAGAAGAGAAATTGTGCGAATAACCCGATTTTTCACAAAAACGTTCAAAAAGATCATTTTCAAACTCTCCCCCATGATCACTACGGATGGAAACAACATGACAAGAAGCCTCGTTTTCAACTCGTTTACAAAAGCTCGAGAAAACATCGAGTGTGTCGCTTTTGGAAACAAGAAAGAAAGTCCAAGTAAATCTAGAAAAATCATCGACAATAACAAGACAATACTTGGAGCCGCGAAGCGTTTGTGTTCTCATAGGTCTGAAAAGATCAATATGAAGAAGCTCTAGAACTCTCTTGGTACTCATGACTCCTTTGGATTTGAAGGAGGATTTGGTTTGTTTCCCTTGAGTACAAGGTTGACATTCCTCATCCCTTTCAAAATCCAATTTGGGAAGTCCTCGGACCAAGTCCTTTTTGTTCAGTTTCTTCATTTGATGCAAGTTCACATGACCCAAACGTCGATGCCAAAGCGAAAGATCGTTTTTATCCACGACTAAGCATCTATTTAGTATGGGCTTTAAAGCATCAAGAACAATCACATATAGATTACCATTTCTAGTTCCCTTATATATGACATTATAGGACAGGGAATCTAGAAGCAAGCATTCTAATGAAGTAAAGAGCACAAGATAACCATTATCACATAATTGGCTAACACTGATTAAGTTGTGATGTAGGCCATCAACAAGCAAAACATTTTTAATGCACAAATCATTACCTACATCACCCTCACCTATAACCTTACCCTTTTTGTTGTCCCCAAAGGTTACCGATCCTCCTTTCTTCTTCACAAATTTGTTGAAATGGCTGATTTCTCCAGTCATGTGCTTAGAGCAGCCACTATCAACAATCCATTTCTTTGTGACCTGTAAGAAAAGAGGATGTCGGAACCCAACTCAAACTTTGGGGTCCGGGGTTAGCTTGGGGACCCATTTCATATTTGGGTTGGTCCCCTTAGGCTTGTAAGGACAATAGGTAGAATAATGATCATCACATTTGCAATGCATACATACCATGGGATTTTTAGAGCCGGAAGACTCTCCATTGAAAATTGGAGTTTCCACACTCTTTTTCTTACCCTTTTTCTTCTTCTTACCTTTTGGAGTAGTCGCATTGTATCCTAGACCACTAGTACCAACTTGAATGGTAGAGTGCTCTAGAACATCATTTAGAGACTTCTTACCCGAAAGAAACCTTTGCAAAGTAGATCTTAATTTAGCATTATCATCACTAAGATTTGTAATGGTAGTAGATAAACTAGCAAGATCTTCTCTAGCATGCAAAAGGTCGGCCTCAAGACAGAGGGCTTTAGTAAGAAGAGAGTCTTTTTCAAGAGTTAAGTTTGCAACTTCATTTCTAGGCAAGATAGGTCTAGAAGATAAATCATTTGTTTGTGCAAGAAGTTTAGCATTTTCAGATTTAAGGACTACAATTTCCCTTTGATAAGCATACACTTCATCTCTCCTAGCATCATCAATAAGCTTAAGTTCAACATTTTCAGTTTTTAGAACATCTAGCTCATCTAGGCAATTTTGGTTCTCTATCTTAAGATTTTCAATAGTTTTAAGATAAGTACCATTCTCAACCTCTACTCCATTGTATTGAAGTTCAAGGTCTAGAAATTGCCCTTGTAAAGAATCTATGCTATCAAGATGTAATTTCTCATTTTGATCTAGAATGTCAATCTTGGCATAGAGATCATCAACTATCTTTCCTAATCTTTTTCTTTTAGCTTTACATTTAGCAAAAGATGATTGACAATCATTAAGCATTTCAATGAGGGTTTCCTTAGATAAATCAAGTAAACTTTCGTCACTTACCTTACTTACCTCACTTACCTCAATTACTTCTTCACTAGTAGAAGCCATAAGTGCAAGGTGACATTCACCATCCTCGGAGCTTGAGGAACTTGAAGTAGAGGACTCCTCCCATGCCGCATGAGCTGCATCTTTGGGTCTTCTCTCCTTCTTGTTCTTCTTCTTGTACTTGGCTTCTCTTTTGTATTTGTCATCCTTCTTGTGGCTGCTCTTATGATAGCCCTTCTTGGCTTTTGGGCAGTCATTCTTGTAGTGGCCCTTTTGACCACACTCGTAGCATCTAGGAGTGGAGGATGATGGTTTGCCCTTGAAGTGTCTTCCTTTTGAGTAGTTGGCTTCATGATCATTTGCACCTTCATCTTCGCTTGAGGAAGGGCAGGGAGACTTCATGGCAAGTTGTTGTTGCCGCATCATTTCTTCAACTTGAGCTTTGAAGGCTGTGTCCTTCATCTTCTTGGACTCCTTCTCTTCTCTTTTCTCCTCTTCCTCTTGCTTGTCGAGCCTTGGTTCATGTGCTTGGAGATTACCAACCAGCTCCTCGGTTGACAACTCGCTCAGCTTGTAGACTTCTTCAATTGAAGTGACCTTTGGCTCCCATCTCTTTGGAAGAGATCTCAAGATCTTTGCATTGATGGTACCTCTATCCATGACACTTCCAAGGGCTGCAAGACTGTTCAAGATGACATTCAACCTTGTGTACATGTCCGCAACTCTTTCATTCTTCCCCATCTTGAAGTTCTCAAGTAGGCCGCCGAGCATATAGACCTTGGCCTCCTTGACTTGCTCCGTCCCTTCATAGGTGACACACAACTTATGCCAAATCTCATGCGCCGTGTCCCAAGAAGAGATGCGGTTGAACTCCGATGGTGAAAGGGCGGCGTAGATGATGCTCACAGCTTTAGCATTGAGTTGAGCACGCTTCATCTCATCTTCCGTCCACGTGGTGATGTTCCCCTTCGGCTCTTCATACTTGAGATGAACTATCTTCCACATCTCGTAGCTCACGCCTTGGATGTAGAATTGCATCCTTCTCTTCCAATATAGGAAGTTTGTGCCGTCAAAGACTGGGGGTCTCGTGGAGTAGCTTCCCTCAAGATTGAGTGACCCAAGAGCTGAATCGCCCATCTTCTCCTACTTGTTGAAGTAGCTTGGAGAAGACCTGCTCTGATACCACTTGTTGGATCAATGGGCTCTAGAAGGGGGGGGGGTTGAATAGAGCTTCACAAACTTCACAAAAGTGATTAGACCACCAAATTATATTAAGTGCAGAACTTAATTAAAAACAGCAATTTGATGTCCTAAACTAGCATACAAAGCAAGGATAAGAGACAAGGAAAGCATGCACTTGGACAGGTGGTTTAGAGTGGTTCCATGTCCTAAACTTAGGAGCAATGTCAGTCCACTACCTAGAGTTGGTTAGGCTCTAGGATTTGTAACTTGGTTCTCTTATATATATATCACACAATAAGATTACAAGCTACAACTACCAACCATCCAAGGACTTATATATCAAGCTAAGATCTTCTACCTCACCAAGGACTTACCCACCAAGCAAGTAGTCTTCAGCCTTCTTCAAAGGACTTACCTACTCTTGCTCTAGTCTTCGGCCTTGCAGGAATTACCCATCTTGCTTGAGCTTTGCCTTGCACCTCTCCTTCACTTGGAGAGCTTTAGCACCTTCCTCCTTCACTCGGAGGCCTGGAGCAGCTAGCCTTCTTCTCCTTCACTTGGGGAAGAACAGCAACCTTCTTCTCTTTCACTCGGAGAAGAAACTTCAATCAATCTTCATAGAGAATGGAGATGGGAGAAGTAGAAAGGAGAGCTTTACAAGATTACAAATGATAGCTCTCATACATGGGATCCTAACTCACTCATACTCACGAATTTGCTTTGAAGGTAGAGAGAGAAAGGGGCTCAAAGGATTAGAAACCACTCAACTAAGGCTAGGACCAAGCATATGTGAATGAGCAACCTTGGAATGAAGTCCAAGAGGTCCTATTTATAGTTGAGGGTGTCCCTTTGAGGTTGGGTGAGTTAAGTGGCACAAACTAGCCGTTTTACAACTTGCAACGGATCTATTTTGAGTCCCACCAACTCCTCCAACGGTTGGAATTGCTTTTTCTGCATTCCAGTACAGTTCGATCGGCCGAGTTTCATTAAAGGCAACTCGGCCGACACACTAGGCGACAAGTCTGAGAGGCAGACTGTCGGCCGAGTTTCCATGGGGAAACTCGACCGATCGGTCGACCTTCAGTCTTGACCAACCAGTGGATCGGCCGAGTTTCCTACCATTGAAACTCGACCGAACAGGGGTCGGCTGAGTTGGAAACTCGGCCGACAGCCCAGAAAATTCCAGAATATATGGATCGGCCGAGTTTGTAATTCGGCCGACAAAATCCCTGTTAAGGGTATTTTGGAATTTTCATAAACTGTACAAACGATGGATTTTTGAGTCCCAATCATTTTATCCATCTTAGATACAATGCAAAACATGATTATGAGTGATTACATAAAATGTTCTAAGCCTCTAAGGGCTATATTACAAAGCGGTTAAAAGTCACATGTTTTGCATGTGCCGGAAGAGTAGCTTTGGAGATAAAGGAGATTCTTTTCTTGTATCTGATATCTGCAATGATCTCAAATAGATTTGTTAGATACATATGAATGGAATGGTTAAGTCATTATCAAAATATGGGCAATGTGCGACACCTAGGTCAACACCTTTGGGTTTTGATATACCTGAAAAGATATGGACAGGCACGGATGCATCCTATGCTCATTTGTGAGTATTTGGGTGTAAGGCTTAAGCACATGCTCCAAAGGAAAAGAGGAAAAAGTTGGATGATAAAGCTGTGCCATGTATCTTTCTGGATATTGAGATCATTAGTTTGGCTACAGGTTATGGGATCCTATAAAAGGGACCATGAGCAGACAAAGAGATGTGACTTTCAGAGTTAGACAGTTACATATCCTAAGAGTGATGACGTAGAGGCTACAAGATCAGGTGATAGTTCTTTTGATGATGAGTATGATGATGCTTCGGCTTCTTCACAGGTGTAGTCTTCAAATGATGAAGAAGAGCAGCAAGATCACCCTGAGCAGCAGAGTGAGAGCACACAGAGTGTTCCTGCTTCAGACACACAATTGAGTGATTCAGATTCACAGTCAGAGACTTCTGGGCAGGGGGAGCAAGATCATCACTAGGAAGAGTCCTCAGAGCAACAGTTGAGGAGGTATGACAGAATTTGTCATCCTTCATCCAGATATCTGACATCTCAATATATTCTCCTTACTGGTAAAGGGGGAGCCAGATACATATCATGAGGCACAAACTCACAGAGATAGAGCATAGTGACATCGGGTGATGCAGGAGGAGATGTCTTCTTTGCAGAAGAATGATGTCTATGAGCTTGTAGAGCTTCCCAAGGGCCGAAAAGCACTAAAGAACAAGTGGGTCTACATGATGAAGAGAGATGACAACAACAAGGATCAAGCTTCTTATGAGGAGCTACATGGACATGGGGAGCATTGTCCGAGGGTTTCTGAACCTTAGTCCAAAAGGCCAAAAACAAGGTTTTCATCCAAGATGCCTCGACATACCGGTCAGGGGGAGCCAACAAAGTTCCAGGTATGGGCATGGAGAGAGAAGAGGCGCTGATATGATACTTCTTCTCAATTGCTTGGGAACAAAGTGAAGTCAAGATGAGACTTCAAGAAGACAGGTGAAAATGACAAGATGCTGACATGTCTGAGGAGAGTGGATCCATCACAGGTGGTGTTGAAGTTCACAAGCTATTCCAAATGATTGCTGAAGACAACGTCTCCCTCATGGGTCAGAGGGGGAGATTGTTGGGAATATGAAAAGGATCCGGCCCATGTTTAATTAGATTTGGACTTGAGTAGGAGTTGACTTGTGCTACCAATCCTGATAAGAGTCAAATCTAAAAGGGAAAGAAGATGATTTCTTATGTGCAACATGATAATAAGATTAGGAATTAGAGTATGATTCCTCGTTGCAACCACATACCCTGGAGGCCTATAAATAGATGTCCTTGGGGAGGCCATTGAGATCATCTCACCGGTTGAGGTGTGATCCCTTCAGTTGCTTGTTGGTGCCTTATGTGTTTCTTCTTTGATTTTATACCTTTGTTAGTAACGCTTTGACAATAAGTTTTCGTCACGTTAGAACCGTATCGGTACAACAACCCCAACATGCTATGTGTATCATCACAAAGCAACAAATGAAAAAAAAATGTAAATTTTGAACTTTGTAATTTCTTGTTATAGAGTTATGTATAATATTATGCATGATATTTTTGTATGCTACTTCATCTTCTACTCGCGTACTTCGGACGAACTTTCACCTAGTTGAGGAATAAGGTTTAAGCCTTTAAGGTCGACGCGCTCTCTTGCCGGTTTTGTTTAACTTATCCCGGTTGGCTTCCTCCCGACTTCTGGGCGAATTAATGACGGTAAGGACAGAGAGTCCCGCGGTTAATAATTGATGGGCGCCGTGTACAGGTAACTGTCAGCTGCCGTCGGGTTTGTGTGCGTTCAACACGTGTACGCGCTTCTTCCGCTGCGATTGAGCTGATCCAAAAACTTATATATATCGACAGTTCTCCCAAATTGCATAGCCAGAATCGGTCGATACCCACCAACAGAACCAACAAGTCCTCAGAATTCATCTTCCTTCGTCTCCCATACGCCAACTAGAATCCGAATTCATAATTCTACTCCGCCGGACATTTCCACTCGACCTGCTGCTGATGGCCGCCGCTGTGCTGAAGAACTTCTTCAAGAAGCTTCAAGGGGCAAGGAAGTTACCATCATCTTCATCCCCTGTCAAGTATCCGCTCAGTTCATCCCAATCATCTCGTGCCTCGTCCTCTTCGGACTCCACCTCCACCTCCACAACTGCTTCTGGTTGGCTCGAAGAAGATTTGTACAGAGTGTTCTCCAAGTACGACAGCATTGGCGACGGCAAAATCTGCGTTGAGGAGCTCGAAGCCATGGTCCGCGCTATGGGGAACATGACCAGGACAGACTCTGACGACCAGTACGTCGATTTCAAAGCGGAGGCCGCCGCGATGATGGAAGTGGCGGATTTGGACGGCGACGGCTACATAAGCTTCCACGAGTTCGTTGCCTGTATTTCACCAGAAAGACCTCTCGAATCAGATGCCAAAGACTGCTCAGACCGCAGCTCAGGCGAAGATGAGGAGGAAGAAGTTCTGAAGCTGGCGTTTGCAGTGTATGATCGCAACGGTGACGGCGTCATCACAGCAGAGGAGCTCCACCATGTGCTCCAGCGAGTTATGCCTGACGGCAAGGCCAAGACGCTGAACGACTGCAAAAAAATGATCAGGGCGGTGGATATGGATGGCGACGATGCTGTCTGCTTCTGGGAGTTCGCCTCTTTGATGAGACCGGCTGCAGTGACATGTTAAATGATTAAAGTTGGAAATTCTTGTCCTTCTCTTGACCCACCTCATATAGCACTAGTAGACTAGCGTCCGTTTAATTTGATCTTTCGAGTGAAGTCATTCCTTTAATAAATTTAATTGTAAAGGGGTTTGTTTACCAAAACCCGCGACACACACAAGACTGTTGACTTGTTTCAGTCCTCTTTTTATATTTTTAGAAACTTAACACACATTGATTTTCTTAACTCGTGTGTCGTATTGTGTAATGGTTTGCATACACTTATTGTATAAATTGTAAATAGAAGTTACATTTTGCATGATATGTCCGTTCAATAAAAACACAAAATATAAGTTTCTAACACACTGCGGCAGTTAGTTATTGTGTCACACACATACACGCGCGCGCACGCGCGCACACACACATGATGAAGCTAAAATACACTCGAGTGTACCAACGAGCTATACACCTCAATCATTTTTAGACATGATGATGTTTTTTAAATCTAAACCGTTGATCTTGTTAAGTAACTTAAGAACATACTATATAATAAATTTGAGCTCATTTGGATACATATATGTAATGCATCTAAAGGAGGTAAAAATCATACATTTCAAATTAGTTATGTATGTCAATTTTGTTGTCCTTGAGTGAGTGATTTACACTCATCCAAATGAGTTCAAAATCTTTATAGGATCTATTACTATTGTAACAATGAAGATCAATGGATTCGATTTTGTAAAAATATGGTCTAGATAGGCAAACACCATTGGGGTGTATGGTGTGATCTGTACACTCTAGTGTATTCTAGCCTAACTCTCTCTCTCTCTCTCTCTCTCTCTCTATATATATATATATATATATATATATATATATATATATATATATATATATATATATATATATATATATATATATATATATATATATATATATATATATATATATATATATATATATATGGTGGTGTGAGAGACTCAAACAACAAGGCGCAACGAGCTTGTTGCGGAGATGCGGAAGCATGAGATCGAGCAATCCAAATCGAATACATAGGATGAAGATCAACAACGAACGAGCAAGCAACCACAAAGGCGAAAGTGATTCAGAAAATTTCCAATGTGGGAGCCTAAATCAACTGGCATAGATCATATTTGTAACGACCGTCTCGCAAAAACAGGATTAACTAACTCCCAATACCTGGAATGATAACACAGGATTGGCTAACTCCCAATACCTGGAATGATAACACAGGATTGGCTAACTCCCAATACCTGGAATGATAACACAGGAATGGCTAACTCCCAATACCTAGAATGATAACACAGGATTGGCTAACTCCCATTACCTGGAATGATAACACAGGATTGGCTAACTCCCATTACCTGGAATGATAATACAGGATTGGCTAACTCCCAATACTTGGAATAATAACACAGGATTGGCTAACTCCCAATACCTGGAATGCACAGGATTGGCTAACTCCCAATACCTGGAATAATAACACAGGATTGGCTAACTCCCAATACCTGGAATGCACAGGATTGGCTAACTCCCAATACCTGGAATAATAACACAGGATTGGCTAACTCCCAATACCTGGAATGCACAGGATTGGCTAAACCCCAATACCTGGAATAGTTGCACAAGATTGACATAGATCAATACCTGGAATAGTTGCACAGGATGGACACAGATCGATACCTGGAATGGTTGTACAGGATTGACATAGATCAATACCTAGAATAGTTGCACATGATTGACACAGATCGATACCTGGAATGGTTGTACAGGATTGACATAGATCAATACCTGGAATGGATACACAGGAATAATATAAATCTAATGCTTGTACTAGTTGCACAGGATTGGTGTAATCCAATGCCTGGAATACTTATATAGGATTGGTATAGACCAATGCCTGAATAAGACATGATGATGTACACTCTCATGTCCATTATAACCAAAATCTATTTAGCAGATTGGCTAAGGCCAATAAGTTGAAACGAGAATGTCTCATGGGTGACATATCAAGATAATGAGTGTCACAAGAGAATGTCTCATGGGTGACATATCAAGATAATGAGTGTCACAAGAGAAGTTTGATATGATGGTATAATATGGAGGATAAATGATATACATGTTCTTCCTATTCCTTATTAAGAGAATGCTTTAAATTGCTTATCATCTGCCTAGTTTTATATCCTTAATTGCAATAATAATGTTTTGGCGGAGAGTTATATCTCTCGCTGGGGCAATTTACAATTGTCTCACCCCCGTGGGAAAACATTTTTAGGTATGCATGGAAGGCAAGGCAGGAAATCCCTAGAACAGAGATGAGCAGAAGCAACAGCAACAACAAGGACAACAATGAGATCTCAGGTGGAGATATTGTCTGTCAAGTCATATAGATAGTAGTCATATGTGTCGTCTCTGTACTCTCAGGTCCTAGGAGTTTTAAATGATTCAATCGGAGTTTTGGCTTAATGCCTCAAAGTTTTATACTGCCTGTGTATATTTGTTAACAGGGCAGTCAATGTTGTAATCCTTAAAAAGGAATTGTACAGGCTGTGTACTTGTGATCCAGGATGAAATGGAAACACTTTAGTTCTTGGTTAAAGATTTTTCCTATGAATGGATCTCTTTGCAAATGGTTTAATTTTTAGTGATTTTCAGTAATTACGCTGCAAATAATTCGCTTCCGCATTAGTTAATCCTGTTTTCGCGAGACGGTCGATTTCAATTAGGGTTTGCCCAATTGATTAGCCTTCAACTCATGACTCGTTTGGAATTAATCCATAAAATTTGGTGAGTCATTAACCAACATCATTAGGAACAGTAATCTCATACAGTCAACGCTTAGTCAACCATCTTATATGGTCTTGAGACCATTTGCCCAAAAAGTTCAATTAAATCAGATTGAAAATCAGCACTTAATCCAATTAGGTTTCCCTAATTGATTAGGCTTCAACTCACGATTCCTTTGGAGTTAATCCCTCAAATTTGGAGGGTTATTAATAAACATAATTATGAACAGGAATCCCATACGGTCAACACTTGGTCAACCATCTCAAATGGTCTTGAAACCGTTTTCTCAACCAGGTCAAGTTAATCAGAGATTTTGGGTTGATTAGCCCAAACGGTTTCAAGACCGTTTGGGGATCACCCAAACGGTCTCAAGATCATTTGGGGATCACCCCAAGACCGTTTGGAGGTCTGGGGTCAAGTATAGTTGACCAATTGAAGGTCCAAAGGTACTAATCATATTGCAATGTAGTGCTGATTTGTTGATCAACTCGATAGACCCATCCATGATGAATTTTCACTAGAGTCCAAAGGTTGGATGGGCAAACGGTCTCAAGACCGTTTGGAGCTCATCCAAACGGTCTCAAGACCGTTTGGTGGTCACCCAAGACCGTTTGGAGGTCTAGGGTTGAGTATGGTTAGGTGTTTGAAGGTCTAAAGGTACCAAGCTGTTAAACAATGTAATGCTCATTTGGTGATCAATCCAATGAACCAAACCCTAATTGGATTGCTTAGATTTGAGTGATATGATGGGAAAACGGTCTCAAGACCGTTTGGAGGTCATCCAAATGACCTCAAGACCGTTTGGGGTCAGGTCATACCCAATTTGGATGATGGTTCAATGGTTTCAAAGCAACTAGTCTTACATTGATTAGTGTTGTTGAATCATCGATTCCAAACCCTAATTCAATTGAATCAAACCCTAATTGATGATCAATTGAGGGTCAATTGAGAGTCAAATCAGTTTAAGGTTGACCTATTAAACTCAATTGAAGTATGAGGGTAGGTCCAATTGATGATTGGTTCCATGAATTCAATGATTGAAGGAATCAACATTGAAAACCCTAATTCAATTGGATACCTTATGTCATGGAGGTCCAATGTGATTGAATCTCTCGAGAATAGAGATGATGAATCATCCATTGATCCAATGATGATTAGTAATGATAATCAATGAAGGTACAAAGGTTGAAACCCTAATAGTACCTAAGTGATTAGTGCCAATTAAGGAATGAACCCTAATTGCTTATAAGAACAATGTCTTAGTACACTATGTTAACCATAGTTGTATATACTTGATTGAAGGGTTGATGTAACCTAATCAAGTTGATAGGATGATGGAAAGGAATTCATACATGAGTATTGATCATGTCATGAATAGGGTATGATCCTTAATAAAGAGATCATGTGAACCCTAATTGAGGTTGATTCCATGTAAACCCTAATTGAGGGTGATGCCATGAGAAACCCATGTTGGGATGAATAGTAAACCCTAATTGTAGGCAATATGATGAGAAAGCCTAATGAAGGATGATGTTATATGAAATCCTCACCCTAATGAAGTATGATAGTATGGGAAACCCTAATCCTAATAATGGAATGGTTACTAATATACTAATGGGGGAAATGCCTAAAGTGATTGATTGTGGATACCCTTATAGCAAGTAATGCTTTAACTTGAGATGAGTCCATATCATTAAAGATAGTTGGACCATTCTTATGTGTGACCTATGCACTTCATGGTAAGGGTGATAGGTTAATGGATTAAAGGATTAAGATGGGAAATACCTTAATCCAAGATAAGCTGATAACTTAAGGAAGTTGAAAGTGATGAGGAAAGTGATATATCAATATGTGATAAATATCACTTTTAGCATTACACGATTGATATAGTTCAATACCTGGAATAGTTGCACAGGATTAGCATAGTCTAATACCTAGAATGATAACACAGGATTGGCTAACTCCCAATACCTGGAATGATAACACAGGATTGGCTAACTCCCAATACCTGGAATGATAACACAGGATTGGCTAACTCCTAATACCTAGAATGATAACACAGGATTGGCTAACTCCCAATACCTGGAATAATAACACAGGATTGGCTAACTCCCTATACCTGGAATGCACAGGATTGGCTAACTCCCAATACCTGGAATAATAACACAGGATCGGCTAACTCCCAATACTTGGAATGTACAGGATTGACATAGATCAATACCTGGAATAATAACACAGGATTGGCTAACTCCCAATACCTGGAATGCACAGGATTGGCTAACTCCCAATACCTGGAATAATAACACAGGATTGGCTAACTCCCAATACCTGGAATGCACAGGATTGACATAGATCAATACCTGGAATAATAACACAGGATTGGCTAACTCCCAATACCTAGAATGCACAGGATTGGCTAAACCCCAATACCTGGAATAGTTGCACAGGATTGACATAGATCAATACCTGGAATAGTTGCACATGATGGACACAGATCGATACCTGGAATGGTTGTACAGGATTGACATAGATCAATACCTAGAATAGTTGCACAGGATTGACACAGATCGATACCTGGAATGGTTGTACAGGATTGACATAGATCAATACCTGGAATGGATACACAGGAATAATATAAATCTAATGCTTGTACTAGTTGCACAGGATTGGTGTAATCCAATGCCTGGAATACTTATATAGGATTGGTATAGACCAATGCCTGAATAAGACATGATGATGTACACTCTCATGTCCATTATAACCAAAATCTGTTTAGCAGATTGTCTATGGCCAATAAGTTGAAACGAGAATGTCTCATGGGTGACATATCAAGATAATGAGTGTCACAAGAGAATGTCTCATGGGTGACATATCAAGATAATGAGTGTCACAAGAGAATGTCTCATGGGTGACATATCAAGATAATGAGTGTCACAAGAGAAGTTTGATATGATGGTATAATATGGAGGATAAATGATATACATGTTCTTCCTATTCCTTATTAAGAGAATGCTTTAAATTGCTTATCATCTTCCTAGTTTTATATCCTTAATTGCAATAATAATGTTTTGGCGGAGAGTTATATCTCTCGCTGGGGAAATTTACAATTGTCTCACCCCCGTGGGAAAACATTTTTAGGTATGCATGGAAGGCAAGGCAGGAAATCCCTAGAACAGAGATGAGCAGAAGCAACAGCAACAACAAGGACAGCAATGAGATCTCAGGTGGAGATATTGTCTGTCAAGTTATATAGATAGTAGTCCTATGTGTCGTCTCTGTACTCTCAGGTCCTCGGAGTTTTAAATGATTCAATCGGAGTTTTGGCTTAATGCCTCAAAGTTTTATACTGCCTGTGTATATTTTATAACAGGGCAGTCAATGTTGTAATCCTTAAAAAGGAATTGTACAGGCTGTGTACTTGTGATCCAAGATGAAATGGAAACACTTTGGTTCTTGGTTAAAGAGTTTTCCTATGAATGGATCTCTTTGCAAATGGTTTTAATTTTTAGTGATTTTCAGTAATTACGCTGCAAATAATTCGCTTCCGCATTAGTTAATCCTGTTTTCGTGAGACGGTCGTTACAATATTATTGATAGAGAGATTATAGAGATGATGTTTACATAAGAGAGAAGAAGAATCCAATCCCCTTTTACACCTGAAAGACAACCTTGGAAGAAGACAGTTGCTTAGAGAGGATCTCCTGGAGGCGTGAAACCCTAAGTAAAGCCCTAGGCCCACCTATAGCTTTAGGTGTTTGAAAAATGATATCTCTTGATGTTTATTCATTCCTCTCATATTTGAGATGAGTTTGGGGGTCTATTTATAGGAATAGGACCCATATCCAAAGTTTGAAAGTGATTGAGTTATTTTCAGGCTGTGTTTACGATCCATAACATGAACTATATTTTTATTTTAGCAACATTTGCAGTCCAACACTGGACTATATACGGTCCAACTAGACCGTAACTGCAAATACAATCTAGGAAGACCATATATGGTCTGCAACGATGACTATAAATACACCTATAGGTGTCCAAAAATGCATCCTGAAGATGCCGAGGCTTGGTGTAGACGTTCGTTTCATGAAGGAAGCTTTTCTAGAGAGTTTAAGACACTCTCTCAACAAGCTCCACTCTGTCTTCAACTCAAAAATGATGGAAGTAGAAAAACACTTGCAATCTTCTCCAATATCAGAAACTGATTAAGAATATCATGTCCTCCACATGCCCTGCATGGGCAAAGCTCAGATAGAAAGAAGACCAGTTCATTTTGACCAAAGCTCAAACTTAGCTAACAAAATAGTCTTTGTCATCATGTTGGATGGATTCTCAGACGTACCAATTTTATTTATTTGATTCTTGCCTTTCATTTGTGACTTCTCCAGTGAAGTGGTACTTGAAATCTATGTGCTTTGTTCTCTTGTGGAACATTTGATCTTTGCTAAGATATATAGCAATTTGACTATCACAATGAACAATAACTTGTCCTTGAACCATGCATAACTAATTCATCAAGCCCTTAAGCCATAAAGCCTCCTTCATAGCTTCCATTTCCGCAATGTACTCTACTATAGTAGTAGCTAAAGAAATAGTACTTTGTAGAGTGGTTTTCCATCTAACAACTATAGATCCTACTGTGAACATGTAACCAGTGAGAGATCTCCTCTTATCTAAGTTGCATGTATAATCTGAGTCCACGTACCACATCGTGATCACTTGAGCTCCATGAAACTAAACAAGTATTTGAAGTGCCCTCCAAATACCTCAAAATCCACTTAATTGCTTGACAATGTGCCTTGCCAGGATAGGCCATGTAATGACTAACCGCACTGACTGCATAAGCGATGTCTAGTCTAGTGCAAACCATAACATACATGATTCTACCAATGGTAATGTAGTAAGGTACATGCACCATCTATTTCTCTTCTTCATCATATTGTGGAGACTACAAAGCCGATAACCTAAAGTGAGCGACCAATGGAGTTGAAACATGCTTCACATCTAACATGTGGAACATGTGAAGAACCTTCTTTATGTACTTCTCATGTGTCATGATAAGTCTTTGATCTTTCTGGTCCCTTTGAATCTCCATGCCAAGAATCTTCTTAGCATCACCTAGGTATTTCATATCAAAATATCCACTATAACATATCTCACCTTGGAAATCTCAAATGTGTGTTTTGAAGAGATCAACAGTCATCAACATATAGTTGTAGGTAAACAAGGAATTGTCATCCAACCCTTTTTAGTAGACACAAGTGTCATAACTACTCTTAGAAAATCCATTGTGTGTCATGAAAGAGTCAAATCTCCTAAACCATTATCTAGGAGATTGCTTCACCCCATAGAGTGACCTCTTGAGCAAGCACACATAGTTCTCTTTGTCTTCAAAACCATATAGTTGTTGCATGTATATCTTTTCTTCCAATTCACCTTGCAGAAAAGCTATCTTTACATCTAGCTGCTACAACTATAGGTCTTCAATGACTACCAAAGAAAGAAGCACCTATATGGAGCTATGCTTGACGATGGGCGAGAAGACTTCATTACAATTAATACCTCGAATTTGACTGTAGTCTTTTGCAACAAGATGTGTCTTGTATCCATCACCTTCTTTCTTCTTATAGACCCACTTACAGTTGACTACTTTCTTGCCTTTGTGAGCTCCCACCTTCTACCAAGTTTGATTATTGTGAAGAGATTCCATCTCTTACTTCATTGCAACATTCCACTATAGAGCATCATGACTGTGATTACATCTCAAAAATTGGTTGGCTCATCACCAATATCCACATCAATGGAATTGGAAAGGGCATAGGCTACCATGGACTTACTAAAGCCATAACGTTGGAGTGGTTTGATGTTCCATTTGCATTTACCTTTGGCTACACTATAAAAACTTTATGGAATCTCCTGTTTGTCTTTAATAGGCACTAAATCATCTGGCATAGAAGAGGGATCATGTTCATCAACCTGTGAGTCGACATATATTTTGTTCTCTACCAATTCTGAGGTATCCTGTCGAGAACTTGCATAAGAGGTATTTGTGTCTTGAATAGTAGACAACATGGAAGGCTCGTTTAAACTAACGTTGCGCTCTATCGAGAAACATGAAGAAGAAGGATCCTTGCACAAAAGATGGTATTCTTTCACCCCAGAAGCATAACTAAGGAATATGAATTTGATATCTCACAACAAAAAAATATGCATTTCATAGCTTTAAGTTCTAATATGCCAGTATCAGAATGTCAATTAGCATGACAACAGAATATTTGCATATTTGAATAATAAATAGGTTTACCAGACTAAGTTTCTTCATGAGTCCTAAAATTAATAGAAGATGAAGGAGAACAACTCACCAAATAACAATAGGTTTACAGAGCATCATGACCGTGACTGCATCTTGAAAATTGGTTGGTTCATCACCAATACCACATCAATAGTGTTGGAAAGGGCATAGACTACCATGGAGTCACCAAAGCCATAACGTTGGAGTGGTTTGATGTTCCATTTGCCTTTACCTTTGGCTGCACTATAGAAACTCTTTGGAATCTCCTGTTTGTCTTTAGTAGGAACTAAATCATCTGGCATAGAAGAGGGATCTTGTTCATCAACCTGTGAGTCGACATATTTTTTGTTCTCCATCTTTTGTGAGGCAACCTATTGAGAACTTGTAGAAGAGATATTTGTGTCTTAAATAATAGACACCATGGAAGGCTCATTTAAAGTAGCGTTGCACTCTATCAAGAAATGTGAAGAAGAAGTATCCGTGCACCAAAGATAGTATCCTTTCACCCTAGAAGCATAACTAAGGAATATGCATTTGATAGCTCACACCAAAAAAATATGCATTTCATAGATCTAGGTTCTAATTTTCTAGTACCAGAATGTGCATAAGCAGGACAACTGAATATTTGCATATTTGAATAATAAATAGGTTTATCAGAGCAATATTCTTCAAGAGTCTTGAAATTAATAGAAGATGACTGAGAACAACTCACCAAATAACAAGAGTTTGATATAGCTTCATCTAGAAAGATGTATCCAAGCCTACATTGAGAAGCATGCATCGAGCCTTTTCCAACAACATTTTGTTCTTCGTTTTGCTATACCGTTCTGCTGGGGAGTGTGACACACTGTATGATGTCTTTTGATCCCATGATCACTAAAAAATATTAAACTCCTTAGAATAGGCTCTAAGACATTATCAGTCTGAAAAGTCTTTATGATCTTGTCATTTGATTTTTAATAAGAGTTTTCCATTTCTTGAAAGTCAAGAATGTCTTGTCCCACTCTTGAGAAAATAAAGCCAAACCTTCCTTGTAAAATCATCAATGAAGGTTATCATGTATTTAGCATCACCTTTGGAAGGAACACGAGAAGGGCCCCATAGATCAGAGTGCACATAATCTATAACATCCTTGGAAGAATGAATTGTAGTGTCGAAGCTATTGAGTTTGGCCTTCCCCATAACACAATGCTTGAAGAAATCTATCTTTCCAATGCTTTTGCCACACAAAAACCTTCTCTTGCTTAGAAGCATCATCCCTTTCTTAGACATGTGTTCCAAACACATATGTCAGAGCCTTTTGGTGTTTTTGATGAACTTGCAACCATTGTAGAGCTTGAGATAGTGAAACCTTGTAAGATATACAATTCGTGTGAATTTCTCACTGCCTTCATGAGGATACGATCAACTTGAAGAACATTAGTAACTCAATTTTCACCAGAGAACTTGTAGACCTTACCTTCAAGTGTGTCCAATGAGATGAGATTCTTCTTCAACCTGACAACATGTCGAACATCCATTAATGTTATGACTTCACCATCAAACAACTTGATATTCATTGTGCCAACACCAATTGTCTTGCAAGTACGATCTTCACCCATAAGGATATCCACACCTTGATGTGATTCATAGGTAACGAAAAAATACTTGCACTCGGTCATGTGGCACGTGCATAATGAATCTAGAACCAAATCCTTCTTGTGGTCATATGACGACAATGAAGCAAGAACATATCCATCATCTTAAAAACCTTCATGAGCCACCTTTGCATGAGCTGCATCATCATTTGAATTCTCATTCTTTTGATTGGTTTTCAACTTCTAGCATTCATCCCAAGTATCACTTGTCTTATTGCACCTCTTTGATTGACATGATTTTTGACTTGTTCTTATTTTGCTTTGAACTTTCATGGTCTTTGTCACATGGATGCTCCCTTCCTCTAGAAGCCAAAGATTCACCTTCTACTTTTGATGAAGTAAGATCCTTCTCTAATTTCTTTCTTGATAGTTTGTGGTATGGGATGCAGATAAATTGGGAGCCTTGGTGGATCTATTATTAGACACATGGTTTTATTATGCTACTCTACTCCCTTGTAGTTCTTGTGGTATGAGACACTTGTACTAGGGGGTGTTGGAGATGAGTATAATACAATATGTCATCTCTAGATACATATAATCACAAGTATGTGCCAAGATATGACATAAAGAGTTAATTCTAGGAATCCATACATGCAGTCACTTGATGTTGACAGTACTAGATATCCATAAATAATGGTTTATAGTAGATTCTCTAGCATAAAGAATAAAATAATGAGCTTAGATCTTTCTTGAGGATACCTCAAAGATGCAATACTAAGACCACTTAGTGTATATGTTCATCTAGTAATGCATTGTTTAGGTTTTCTAGAAATGGTTGAGGAATGTGTGTAAGTATGGGGATCAATGATATATTCTCCTAAGAGTTTATTATTAATTAAAATGTAAGCTTTGGCATCTATAGGTATATTGAGTTATTGTTAATACATAAGAAGCCTAAACTTGAAAGAAAGGACATAATTTTTTCTTAAAGAGTATATCCTAATGATTTGAGTATGGATATTTAAGGTGTGTGAATGATTATGAAATCCTTAGGTAGTGGTCAAGTTAAGTCCAAACAAGATCATATTCTTTTCTTATGCAATATGTCTATATTTGTACATGGAACATGCTAACATTGTTAACCTTTAAAGTAAATGAATATAAGTTCTTTTAATTAAATGAATATGTTCCAATACATATTTAAAGTTTAAGACTAGACTAGAGAAGCATGTATATACATCATTATTCATGAACATAATGCTTATGTGGATCAAAATCCTAAAGTTTAAGTAAATGAAAAAAATAATATTTAAGACTCTACCATGGATTTCAACTATTGAGCTATGTGGTGAGAGACTCGATCTTTGTAACCATTGACATCATGTGGTGAGGATATGTAAACTCATGTTTAAGGTGGCTCTCATCATAGGATGGAGACCAACCTACTTATGTGCACCATGTTGTGTGTCAGATCAGATCAGTTCCATTGTAGATGTTGCTACATATGATTCATGTAATGATTAAGTAATGAGAAAATAGATCCTTAAATCTAGTTGGTCATGGTTAAAGATGTTTCATGATTTTGGTATTTTTAAGTGAAACTTTTTTTATTAAGAATGGTAACCAAGGACATACGAAACATTGTGATATCTTAGAGCCATACGTTTAAGGAGTAGATCTCATTCTTTTTAGTTATTAGTTTAAATGATTGGAGTAAAATTAAATCTTTTTTACTAGGTATGATGAAGATTAGGGAACCCACATTATGCGTGAATTTTGTTTCCAAGGAGAAACATTTGTCATAAGTTGAATCACAATATATCCTTTTTTTATAGTTTTTGAGGATGATTTGAATCATGTTATGCTTTGAGTTTAAGTTTGTAATGGGATAGTATGATGACAACTAGGAGTGCCCATAGTAATTGGGTGCAGGGAACTCTTGGGAGCAATGAGCACTTCGGTTCTAGTTTATGCAGATAAATCACTTTTGTGGACTCATAAATTGCAAGTAATAAGGTCATGCTAATGATAATATGTCATGATATTATGTATTATGCGTGTGGTTCAAGTCTTCAAGTAAGAACATTTCCCAATAGTCTTAAAGCACTTGCTTAGTTTTAAAGAGAACATTATGTGAATATAAGCATACTTCTTATACTTGTTTCAAGTTTCTGAGTGCATGTAGTATGGGATACATGCATTAGTGAAGTGTTAAGATAAGTATAATAAGCATGCTACTTTTAGACATACAATTAATGACATGTATTCAAAGGAGACATAAAGAAAAGGAGTATACTTTGAAAGCTTGAGGCATATTGTCACCCAACCTAACTAAATACATAGTAAGCACAAGAATGCATCCAAAGGATAGATATTTTGAAATAGATAAGTGACTTGGTTTTAGAGTGGAACCATGACCATTTCAAAATCTGTGCTGAAAAGAATCAAGTTAGGTTCCTTATTATGTTAGATGATGGAAATCGGAGATAGATCACAAGCTTCATTAGTAGGTTATGCTCATATTAGTCAGATTTAGAGTTTTAACCATGTGAAGGTTACACCCTGAGTGTGGTAGTAAACCTCAGAATAATACTATAGTTAATGCATATAGAATATGTAAAACCCTAAGGTGGGTAGCATATGGAAATTCTAAGGATGAAATTTAGTTAAGGTGGATAGAATTATAACATACCACACATTCATAACTAATTTTAACCTTTAATTTGGTTTTTATATTAAGAGTTAACTAATGAACCTAATAACCTAACCATGGTCAAATATGTAAATAAGTCCCTAAAAGATGTAATATGGTTCTCTAATGCACACATAATGCCTTAAATGAGTGTAATGGGTAATTGGGTGTAAATGAATATAAGTGAAGGTCTGATGTAGACGAAATAATATGATGATAATTGGATAAGTGGAGATAGATAATGTGTCGCCATCCAAGTCAATATTTAATTAGTAGACTTAATGAGTTGAATAAAAATAACATATTTTCATGCAAGATTACTTGATATGACTATGATCAAAGGACTGTGAGGACACTAGCACTTGAAATGATCAATCTTTAAAATAATGTTTTAATATAATGTTATGATATAATGAGATACATTAAGATAAAGTAGTTAGTCTCTAATTATATTAGGGCTCATAGAAGAAAGTTTCAAAAGTTAAATCTAAGTTTAGAAATGGATTCCTTGGGTCCTAATATGATTAGGTGTCAAGTTTCAACCTAATTGCATTTTTCTTCCTACCCAATTGGATTAAAGAGGATAATATGTAATCAAGCATTTTTGACATCAATCAAACTTTGTTCGAGTTGATTTTATCATCTTCACATGCCCGATCTTTTTAGAAATGTGGTGGTCATGTGCACAAACCACTCAAGCATAGTTACACATAGGGAGAAAGGTGGTTTGCAGAGAGTTGAGAAGTTTTGCCTTTTTGGATAGTGGTATTGGTAGGTGGTGAGTTGGCAGTGGTATTGCTGGGTAATTTTGGGGTGACATATGGGTGGTTTGGGGGAGAAAGATAGGGGAAACTGGCTTTCAGACGATGATGTGGCAAACATTAATTGAGTGGTTGGTGGATGTTATGTAATGAAGAAATAAATTTATTTTTATTATTACTTTTGAAGTGTGAAGAATTTTTGATGAAACAAAAATCATTGGATTCCTTATAAAAATGCATTTGAACAAGACTAATGTTGATATATTTTTGAGAAAAAAAATACAAAAACGGTACGTAGAGGTGATATGATGAGAGAGAAAATTGTTTTGTTTGTAATTTCTCAACTGTGATGAATTTTTGGATGAAATAAAAACCATTAGATTTGTGATAAGAAATATATTCAAGTAAGACTATTGTCGATATACTTTTGAGCAAAGAAATGAAAAGAAAATAGAAGGGAAGTGATGATGGAAGATTAGAGAAACGAGTAGAAAAGTGATGGAAGAAGAGAAGGGAAGTGAGAGAAGTATTGAGAGATGGGAAGTGAGAGAAGTAAATTTAGGATGTGAGAGAAGTAGGGACATATTCATGATAATTAGTCATGCATTCACTGATAAAAGTGTCCAAAATTTGTTAAATACATGTCTAAAAATAAAGTGCTTGAAAATGGTGAATATGCGCCCAAAATGGCTATAGGCACCTAAAGATGACTATATAGCACCCAAACATAATTAAAAGCGCCAAAAAATAGTGATATGCCCACAAATGGCTAAATGTGTCCAAAATTCAGATAAAAGCACCCAAAATCTCATGAAATGTGCCCAAAATTGATGAATACATGCCCAGAAACAAAGTTTTTGAAAAAGATGAACATGCACCCAGAAATTATTAAAAAGCATCTAAAATGGCTAAATAGCACCCAAAAATTTCTAAAAGCACCCAATAATCTCTAACAACACCATTTTATACTTCTGAGTGTCAATAAATCATTTCTGGGTGCCAATGAACCATCTTTAAGTGTCAATTAACCATTAGGCACCCATTTCATGTGTGGATATGATAAGAATGTGTTTGGTGATAAAAAAAAATTAATTGTCAAACAATCCTATTTGGGTGTCATTAAGTTGTTCTTGGGTGTCAATTAAGTTGTTATTGGGTGTGAAGTATCCTTACACACTATTTAATATGTACAACTATATTTGGGAGGCATTAAGTTGTTTTTGGGTGTCAAACAAATCTATTTGGGTGCCATTACATTATTTTTGGTTGTCGATTGCCCTTAGTCATGATCTAACCCAAAATATTTACTTGGGAAACATTTTTATAATTCTGGGTGTCAATAAACAATTTTTTGGTGTCAATGATCCATCTTTGGTGTCAATTAGCCATTTGTACGCGCCATTAAGTTCTTGTTGGGTGTGAAGTACCCTTACACCCTATTTAATAGGTACAATCATATTTGGGCACCATTAAGTTGTTCTTGGGTGTCGAACAAACCTATTTGGGTGCCATTATATTATTTTTAGTTTTCAAACAAGTTAATGATACCTAGAAAATGATGAACTTAATCAACTACCCATTAACACATAAAATGATGCCCAATGAATGCGTAACTTTGCCTGAAAATGGGTAATTGATATCCAAAACAAGATAATGGCACCCATTACTTAATGAACTTAATCAATGCCCAACAGAACATAAATTAATACCTAATGAATAGTAAGTGCGCCCAACCATGGGCAATTGAAACCTACTGCGTCTTATGTGCCCATTGTTTGTCTTTTGGCACCTATTTTTGTTATTGTGATACCCACTTTTTCCATTTTGTGCGTGGTCTTTATTCCCTACTTTCGCTCACTTACCTCCTCTCTTTCCTCACTTTTCCCCTCTTTTCTTTTTCTCTCTCTCAAAAAGAAATAGAAAACGCAGTGGGGTAGGTGGTGGGAGAGGTGGGGGTAGGTGGGGGCAGAGATGGCAAAGATGGCAGAAGATGGTAGCGGTTGTAGGTGGGGGGAACTAGTTTGACTGGGTGGTTTTGGTGCACGTAACCCACAAGTGAGACATGTGAGCATCACCAAATTTTACTCCTTTTTTGTGGGTACCCTAATGTTAGCGTGCCACACATCCCTATTTTGTTTGACTCCTTAGCGACTGCAACAATCACTAAGTCATCTTCAACCTTGAGTCCTTTCCCCCCTTGGAATCCTATAGAAACCATGATCCTCCTCCCTATTATCCTCTCTCTCCATGACCTATCAAACCTATATAGCACTCCCAATAAAATTAGGACACCCTAACGAGTATAAATAACCCTTAAACAAGCCTTGGGTCACCCTTTTCCCTATTTTCTTCTTCCTCTGGATGTGAGTTGCAAAGGGGGTAGCCGACCACAGTTTCGGCCAATGCTGTGAGAAGTGGGTTCGGGCCCTTATAAATCCTCCTTTACAACAAATTTTGGTTCAACTTTCCCAAGACCAATAACCCCAGAAACTCGATCTACCTCTGTGGTGATGTTAGCTTGTCCAGGATCCTCCAGACCACCAATGTTGAATTAGCCTTGTGGTAAATGCTCTTGCTCTAGTTCTTCCTATGATTGATATTCTTGGTTGACATATTTTGGTTTTGTACAGTCACCAAAATTTGACTAACTTTCTGGAGATGGTGGTCCTCACCGATCTAATTCAGTAGGTTTTCTCATGATGGCCTTGCCTCCCCTACCCTCAATACACCACCTTACAATTGTTTTAGGCATTGGGGTGCACTGTTTACCATTGTTTTAGCAGAGACAATTTCAAGACATGAGGTTCTATTGCTAGACATGGCAGAGTTGGGACATGGTCGATGTGTGCCCCTTTTTACCCAGCTTTTAAGCTTTGTGAAGCTTTATCCTTTGCCTGGACACTCGAAGTTTGAGTTGGCTCCTAGCCGATGACCTTTTTCCCCTTCCATGATAGGAAGGTAGCTTCTCCTCTACAAACCACTGTAGGGTCATGTGCATGGTTCATTTTGATCAGTGGCCCCCGAGGGATCATCTCTGATCATCTTCTAGGCAAGTATGGTCTATTGTCTCATATGATATCTGAATTTTGATGCTTCAGGGAGCAAATCAAGACATGGTGTGGTAGGGAAGATCCAAACACAATAATCACTAGTTTTCCCCCAAAAACTTTAATAGATATGTCACACTTCTTACGGTATATATTTTAGGGTATTTACTCGTGTTATTGATATCTTTCACTTGATGTTAATAATCACTGATTGGCTATGTCACACTATGTCACGCCTATAGTCAAGAATGAAGGGGCATTTAAGTTTTTCCATTTTTTGATTTATCTGATCCAATAAAATGATAAATGGTTTTATTTTGATTCTGATTGGCTGATACATGGAAATTCATATCTTTTGATTGACAGTTCCAATGTAGGCAAGTTATATATGATTCTTAATCTATTTTTGAGATCTAGCCTATGATCTTGGTTATGATTCCTAATTATGAACCGAGTTTATCAGATTTTAAAATTTTTCCTTATTAGGGTTTATAAGATGTTAATTAAGGTTATGGTTTATAATCATAGAGTAATTAGAGATTTGAGATTATGAGTTTAGGAGTGATTGTTCCTACTTGAATTATGTATGTGGTCCATGATTTGGGTTTCATAATATTGAATCATTCAGTTTGGATCACATTATCTTGTTTAAAGTTAATATTACATGTGATATCATGTGAACACATTAATGATTTAAGATGTACTTATTTTTATGCATATCTTGTTAAGATTTTTTTAAAACATGTTAGTTATCATGATCAAATCAGTTAATAAATACACGTCTTCATGTTTAGGACTAGTAATGCAGTCCTACAAATGAAAAGTTTATGGAAGGTTGGTTCCTCATGAGCCCCCTTTCACTTTAGAGGTTAATGCCCAAGCATGTTCACTTTCAGTGTGTTCACTGTTGTTTATATTTATTGGGTGAAATCCCAATCATGTACACTTTCAATGTGATCAGAATCCTGCACACCTCATGTGTGTCATTGAGATCAGATCAAATAAGGTTCATTTAGTAGTTTCCCTAATAAGAATTCTTAATCAAGTTGAGAATGTATCCTAAATACATAAATAATGTTTATGAATGTTCATATCATCTTTTAAGCTTTATGTTTGATCATATTATTACTGGAACCCAAACACTTTACAACAATTTTTCTAATGATTGGCTATGTGTGGATGCACATTGGTTATTTTTAGCATGGGGTAGCTCTCAGGATGTGGATGTACATAAAATTCAAGACCGGGCAGGGTGCCATCTATAATATTCAAGGAACTTTAACTAGTTCACCAATTATATAATGTATCATATTCCTTGTTTTAAGTTTTATGAGAAGAATATGTATGAGAATCAATGGATCTATATCATGTGTAAAGTTATTTTTATTATTGAATGAATGATATATGCTATTTGTGACATTCACTAAGTGTGATTTTGTTGGTCCATTCTTCCATATTTTTATACATGGATCACATTTGGGGGATGTTACAAATGGAACTTTGCCTATGAGAATAGCTTTGATTATATTAATTATAACAACACTAGTACCTATGATAACATCTCAAATATCGCTAAATTAAATTATTGTCATATAAATTAAAATATTTGTATTTATAAATATGACAAATATATTTATTATATTACAAAGCCATTAGTTATAGTTTCAAGAATAATTGAGTCATAAAAAGTGTAGTCAATTTGTTTTGACCCAAATATTTTGAATTTTACTAAAAAATAGCAAAGTGGTTCAAATAAACTAAGTTACTCTTTTGTAATATTTCTCAAGTGAGGAGATTGATCACATTTAGACACAAGAAATTTCGAGGAAGCCAAATTAGTAATAAAAACATGGTAATTAATCAAAATAAGTGAGTGAGACTTGGAGTAAAGGCCCAATTTTGTAAATAATCTTAAGTTAAGGAAACATTATAATTAATACCTAGAAATACATTTAGTACCCAAAGTTGAGTATGTTATAGTGCATGCCTTGGAATTAAATGCCTTGCGAGCAATAACATGAATTTCAACATTGGGATGATGGCAAGGACTTATAGTAGAGGAGTTACTCTATGATGAAAATGTATATACATAATTTGGGGAAAATGTGAAATGTCTTTATTTTGTCTCATATGTTTGATACACTTACCTATATATATATATATATATATATATATATATATATATATATATATATATATATATATATATATATATATATATGGAGATGCACTTCAAAATAATCTTGCAGATGCTATAACAGAAGTGTGGCAATGATTACTTATCCTTGAATTGAATATTTCTTTAAAGGAAATCTTATGTGTCAATCCCTAATACCTCTCACTGTCGAATAGTGATGACTAATCTTTTGGCTTGATTATGTCATATTTCTAAATGAGGATTATTAAAATCCCTAGACATGAGATAATTGCCTACCTTATGTGATCTTTATATGCATATTAATTACATATGATGGAATGTCTAATACATCATGTTGATGCCTTATATAGGGCTAGTGTTGAACATATATGACAAAAGGGACAAATGAGCAAGATGTGAGCCCAAAGGGAATCTCCTAGTGAGTATGGTGTTGATTTAAGGAATGTGGCATAATTAAGATTAGATGAGAATCCAAAGACATGTATTATATTGGTTTTTCATTGTATCTCTTTTTATTTAATGATGTATTATATACTACTTAGTATTGACCTACTTTTATACAACTTTGTCACAAAAAGAATAAGGAAAAAATCTTTAATGAGTCATACTAAGCAAGGTAATTATTAATGAATGAAGTGTATCAGAAAGACCAATTATTGGACGAAGTAATAAAGTGGAACCTTAAACTTGTAGTGTATGCCTTGTAATCATAGGATAAATATGGGAATCTTTAGAGAAACCCAAGGGTTATGAGAAGGTGCATGGAGTTGTATACTTTTGAGTATAAACCTAGACAGTTGATGTTTGTTTTCACTAAAGTCCTAATATATGGGATTAAGAGAGAAAGAATTTTCCCCCTTCTACCATGCCCGTGACGGAGGCCGAACGCTTGGGAGGGTGGTAAATCAAGGCAGAAACTAGGATTCAAACTCGGGTACCTTTGTTAGGGGACACCATGCTTGACCACTTGATATATGATATGTAGGGGTGTGGTTGAATTTGTTGCTAATATTATTTGTGTTTGTGACATGATGATAGGGGTTTTTATACCTTTGTGATAGGTTCCATGACATGGTAACTAGTATGGACCATATTTGTTTGAACTGACCTTTGCACATTCCAAGAGTAGTCCATCCTTTGAGAAACTACTCCTTTTCTCCTTTGCACATTTTGTGAGTAGTCCATACTTTGAGCAACTACTTCTTTTCTCCCCACAAAAATATTGGTGTGGTGTGATCCTTTGGTGATCAACAATCCAAGGATCTTTCTTAGTGGGTTTAGAAACTTTGTAATCAAAATCTTGTAATTTAGAGGGTAAAATTTCAAATTAGTCAGGGTAAGAGTATAGTATAACATATAGTCGAGTAGATTTTTAAATGTTAAAGGTAACCATGATATTCACATGATGTTTGTGTTGTTCACCTAAAAACTATAATTGATGATATTTTTTTAACTTAAGATGATTGAGATGTGTGAATAATGTTATAGTAATTTGAATGTGTTAAATCTTTTGCTAATGATACCATGTTATATAATATGGTAATAAGTGGAAGTTAGACTAAATAATAAATATCTTTCTTGCTTTGAATTATGCAATAAAATATGCTATCTATACATGTTTATATCTTGGTAGGAGTAATCCTCTATTTAGGACCTTTTCTGAGTCTAATGTGGTTCTTACATGGTGTTTTAGTATGCATGCTAGAACAATAGAAAGGGCATGGCGATCAATACGTAACAAGTGATAACATAGTTGTAACTAGAGTGTCCCTATACTATCACCTTCTTGTTTGTTGGGTGGGAAGTGTAATACATGTTGTATACTTATAATCTTAGTGTATATTTATGATTACAAGTTGTGAATTGTATTAGAATTCATATACAGTTGTATTTTCATGAATATAGATCTTTTTGAAAACTTTTATGATGAGATTAATAAAGAGGCCGTAGTTTATCCAAGTATCAAAATTTCTCTCATGATATAATTTTGGTAACAAGTAATAATATTTTATTTTTTGTCTTGTGAAGTTTTATGACATTCATTCATAAGTCGAATCGATATGGAGTTTGCTTTATACGTTTTCATTTTAGTTTTTTGGTTGAAAAATTTAATTTGGTTTTGTTTTGAGGATTGTACTAATGGTCATTTGGGGTTTTATCATTAGGATGGGTCCTCACACCTTTTGTGGTGGATCAACATATGACTCATTGGGAAATGCATCCTAGTATTCACATACTATTGGAACATCCTATAACTTAGGAGTTTTAGCTTTGAAATCCACTACATGAGCTAGGTAGAATGAATCCATGTCTCATCATCCTTTTTGTGATTATAGTATACATTAAACATGTAGGAAGAATCATCATATCTCATTGGAAAACCAAGAGGTTCCATCATCATAACGTTGATCTACCTCAGAACAAAATTCAATCTACAATTTCCACTTATATAAATAGTCCATCCCAAAGATGACATGAAAATCATAAATTTTAAATGGTACCTGATCTACTTGGATATGGTGCCCCAAAAAAATATAGGACATAATATGGGAAATGTCCATAAAAAATCATAATTTTAATAGGTAGACTATAAGATGGTATCACTTTTCTTATGATAATTGAGTGTATTCTACCTAGGTCTACTAATATTGAAGTGGAATACAATCTAGATAGATCAAAATGATAAAGCACTATTGGATTTGGTGTGACCCATGTTAAGATCACTCCTTTTGGTGGAGTCAATGAGTAGACTAGGTTGGTAGCCTATGGATAACCACTACATTTCTTATAGTTAGATCATATTGAGTGTTTCTTTTTTCTTGTCCTTTTCCCTAGTGTTGTATCTAGTATGGAGGTTGTCTCTATGCCACTTGCTGACTACTAAATCTATGAGGAAAATGCCCTTAATTGTTCATTTTTACCAATTAGTAGCAGTATCTTGTAGCACGAAAATTTAACATACTGAGGAGTGAAACTTCTATTGTATCCTTGGAAATCTAGTTAGTGATATAGATTTTATGCTCTATCCTCCAGTTGGTGGTAGATCTCATCCTTTTCCTCTACTAGGTGAATATGGTATTTGTCTCCTTGACTCTAGTGTGGTACGTCTCTATTGTGACTGATGTAGCTTCTCCTATTGTGGGATTGTATATATTCAACCAAACCAACTAACATGCATGGTGTATTTCTAACATGACATATTTTAAGAGTCATACTTTTATCTAACTATAGTACAATTCTAAATCCACACAATGGGTTCCATAAAGGTTGACTTTCCCCCTTATTTCCATTATAGAAATACTTTGATAAAGTTTTCCATTCAGTGGTTAATTGACATTTTATTTTTCCCTCATCTATAGTCTCCTATTGTGGAAAAAATATAAGTACATAAAAAGTTTGATTTGTACTCATTTATGGACATTGTTCTTTGCATTATGTTATTAAAACAAATGCTTCTTTCTGTTCAGATGAGATTGCAAGAAGTATCTATTTTTCAAATTCCTTTTTGAAACATGACCAGTTGGATCCCCGCCCCAGTTTGTTCTTATTCCTACATTCCTCCCTAGTGTCCAGGAATGCCATTGTGATTAGGTATCTCTAGGATACGAATTGCCTCTCCAACTATGTCAGCCATAAATTTGCATCAATCCAATCAATTATTCATGCATAGTTTGTGGTAGCTACCCTATTTTGATGGTGAAAAGTTGTTTGTGAGCCTTAGTAAGGATAGTTACGAGGTGACTATGTTAGAATTGGAGGGATAGGCATCCTATCTATTATTTTCTTAAAAGTGGAGATAAATTTCCCATGCATAGCCCAAATCATTGCATAAACACATATTGTGGGGTCCATGAGAGGGTTTATAGGCCACATCTCAGGAACCCTTTCTACATGTGCACGTCTTCAACTCCTCTTCTTGATCCTCATCAACCATCATTACATCTATAATGTATCAATCCTCTTCATGTCATTCTTTCATATATATTTCATCATAGGAATGGTTATGGATATGCAAACTCATAAAATGATAGAAAATCCTATGACCCTATAAATATGGTCAACCTAGGCTTTTATATCATCAAATGTCATAATTGAACCCAGGGTCATGTAGAAGCATGTCCTAATACTAGGGTCACTCATGAAAAGGCAACCAATTAAAACTAGATCCAATTTTATGCATTAAGGACAACCATCATTAAACAACTGTATCTGTTATATCTTCATGTTAAATTTGGATCATCATTACAAAGATTATTATGCTCATTGAATTCTTTGTTTTCATAATATCATCCATATGTAGTACATGATGTGGGTCAAAAGTCCTTAAGCATGTATTATACAAAAGAAGTAATACTACATGTTTAATACTTACAACATTAACACTAGGTAACAAAAAAATATAGATATGAATAGAAGGATTGAAACACTCTTACACTTGACCCAAATGTACATGTAGACCTCTAATATAGGACATTAATAATTCACATCTCATGTGATCTTTCCTTCTATTGTTGTTATGTTGCTAGAGACTCTCATCTATATTACAATGTGGAGATGGTTGAGACCCTAAAATTGATAAAAGAACGAACATGATGCAACAATCATAGGGAAACACAAGCCTTGCATAAAGATTGAAGTTTGCATTTTTATGTAATTTTACTAAACTGATATCAATTCACAAGCAATAACTGGATATTAGAGAAACACAACAATACTAAAATTTTGTTTATATAGGTTAGGTATATAACCCCTACATATATGTTTAGTTATTATTTATCATTTTTCCCTATTTAACTTGGATTATTCCACCCAACTTACATCAAATGGATAAATATCCACTTAACCCATTACATAAGATCTTAGGGCTACTGATCCCAATAACATGTCACCATACTTGTATATAATAGTATAGGGGCTCATCATCATGTCACCTACACAAATCTGATATCTTAACACATGTACTTAGCAACGAAACCTCCTATGTCTTTGTAAATAACATGGATGGATGGGTTTGTTAAAATTTAATAACTGAAGTCATTAGACTCATTGAATGCAATCTAACATCTCATTGCCTATTATTCATCATATCAACTAGAGTGTTGCATTAGATAAAGATACAAATTCATATACACTGAGAAATGAGTTATTTCACATAATTTGCATATTCACACATAATGAAAATTCTAAATATCCCATGAAGATTCAACAATATATGAGATTAGGAAAACTTCTCATGATCCATGGATCACTAGAACTAATCATGTTTCCCATCCTAGAACTCCAACCACTAGGGAAGTTATAAGATGTTCATGTCATATTAAACTAACATAATTTGATACTACTCTTGATATTTAATTCTAAGTAACTATACTTTAGTACGATAAGATAATTAATATAAAAAGTTAGTGGCATTTGAGTAAAATGGCATGATCAAAACACAACCCTAATTCAAAGTTGAGATATTGTACATGGCCATTTTCATTAGAACTTTCCAGTTCTCATGTAAGTGAATCATACTATATGCATGGTGTAAGAATATTATTTAGATCAATGATCTCATGCAGCTATCATATAAAAGTATTATGGTATGTTCCATTTAAATGTGTATATTTTGAGCTCACTTGGATGCAAGCATGCAATTATGTGGAAACTTGGTATTTCGAGATGAAAATAATATATAATATTTTAGCTAAATATTAGAACATCGATCTAACCTATTTCTACGAAACATCACTACATTTTGTAACAACCTTAAATTTTGAAATTGCTTGTTCTGTACCCCAATTGTACCTAAATTCCATTTTGAGAAGAAATAACATTACATTTTATGATTTCAAACAAAGCGCATCACATAGATTTATAGGAATTATATCACTTGTTGTATAAGATCAACTTTAATGTGGCTTAAGAATTTAAAGATCCAATCCTAGATTCCAAAGGTTTACCAATGTGGAGTGCTAACACCAAATCTACCAACAAGACTGCAATCCAGGTCAAAGAGAGGGAAAAGAGGAATCAAGAACTAGGATTTTTGCCAAGAACTGTGGGGGATTATGTCTATGATGATTTAAGTAGGGAAAGAGGAATTAGATGATAAAAATAAGAACTTACCAAGGATTAGTATGTGGATCACTAAGATATTGGATTCCTAGATTAAATCCACCAAGATCATAAATAGTCATCACTAAACTATAGCTCTCCATGGAATTTGAGCTTCTTAATTGTAGATAGATGGTGAACACAGTTTAGGGACTGTATCTAGTCTAATATAGGGCACAGTTTCAATCAATCACATTTAGGTACATATTAAATATTTTGTGTCAACATGGTGTTTATAGGCCAACGAAACCTTTAGTCAGACTGATTAGACTCTAAGTTGGTGGTGGATATAGGTTAGTAGCAACAACTGTATGTGTCTGAGTGCTATCCTCCACCTTCAGTACTAGTGTCTGGTAGTCTGTTTGACTAGATTAAGTTAACCAACCAACTACCTACTGGTAGACACTGATGTAGAACCAGATAGTTTCAACTAGCGACAGTGAAACTATTCATTTTCTCAACTCAGGGAGACTTGGTGGCCTAAATAACAAATTGGAGTGAGCCAAAATTTAATAAAGGTTCGCTAACGACCTCTATGGGTCCACTAGTGACCTTAAGGGTATTAAAACCCTACCTAAGGTCCAGATCTCAACAAAATTATCTCATCTCGTCAATGAAAGTTTAGGGATCTTGAGATTATTTCTCATTAGTATTTTCATTATAAAGGGTTAAAGTATAAGTGGAACCCTAATTTACATGAAATTGTGATTCCAAGTAGACAAATCATAAAAAAAAGTAGACAAACCGTACTTATTATAACCTAAGATATATTAAGCATGCAATTTTAAAATTTAGGAAAATAACCACTAAATGTGTGCTCACATGATTAAAAAATATCCAAAAATTTCACCTTTTCTTTTAACTTTCTATGAACTAATACACAACATAGTCTATGTTGCACATGTCCAATCCAAATAATGTAAGCCTTCTAGTTGTTTTCCCTCGATACTTCTGTTATCCACTTGATTTTTTATACAAACACAATAATGCAATTGTTCCTCTTCCCACACATCCATCCAACCATTATAATAAGTACATAGTGAAAACCTTATAAATTCACAAGTGGGAAATTGGTACCAAATAATGAAATGAAATAAATTATAGAACTACTATTTGCAACTATTTTATTACTAATGCATATGTTGAATCGTGTATTCATCAATTAATCATGTATGCTTGTTTTTGAAAAAACGATATGCATATTTTGGTTAGGTAGTTGTAGATATTAGATATAATATTTCTATCTAACAATCTTGATCTTTTAAAATATATCAAAACTCATAGAAATACACAAATTTGAACACTTCGTGTTTGAGACCCTGTTTAAACCCAGCATGATCTTTGATGAGTGATGTTTAGTATAAAAACCCTAAACTTTGGATCCAAGACCAAATCTGGTTTCACTTGTGCTTCAATGCTTCATCTCCATTCAATGCTTGGACCTTTAGGCAAATCCTTACATGTTTGTGCTACGTCTTTTATATTCGTCTCTTTCTGATTCGTTTCCTTAAGGAACTTTGTTATTCGAATTTTAGATATCCAATTCGTCTCTTTTTTATTTGTTTCCTTAAGAAACTTTATTATTAGAATTTTAGATATCCAAATAGTTGTTCCATGTACTTCAAGAGTTTCTTATTTTTAAAATTGATTTTACCATAATTTGTCAAAATTGAAGTTCCACTCTGAACTTACAAAATTGTTCCATAAAGGCCCTTAGTGAAGGCTGATAGACTGTTAAATAAAATGAAGGTGCATAACTCGACTTCTTTTATTACTTTACACGAGGTGGTCAAAATGATTTCAGGGGCGACAACGACTACTTATGTTTGAATTGTCGGCAACAACAATGTATATGTATGATTTTAAGATGGTGCGGGGCGGGAATCTTTAAGAGAAAGCAAACTGCATGCTTTTAGGTATGATATGGTATGAAATCAGAGTTTGCCACGTATGAAGAAAAATCTAAAATATCACTTATGTTCAAAGCGTCGTCGATTGACATTACAACAAAGAATCTGAAAGAATCAATCCCATATCTCTACAAGTACATATCGCAGAATTCAAGAAAACGACACCAAGCTGCTCAATCTATCCTTAACATTTAACAGGTAACTGCACCGCCTTTCATCAATGCGGCAAACTCCCGGAAGCAAACGGCGTCATCGCCGTCCCTGTCAACTGCCTTAATCATGTTCCTGCAGTCTGCCAACGGCTTTGAATTGCCGTCGGGCATAACACGCCGGAGCACGTCGTGGAGCTCCTCCGCTGTAATGACGCCGTCCCCGTTCCGATCGTACACTGCAAACGCCAGCTTCAGTAACTCATCCTCTTCATTTTCACTAGAGCTGCGGCCAAGGCAGTCCTTAAGGAACCTCGATATAAAACAGAACGAGAACCGTTGTACAACAGGAAAACTGTAGTGAAGTAGAAAAGTAATAGTTGTACAGCAGCAAAAGAACAGATGTATAGCTGGAAAGGAACAACAATATAGCAATAAAGAAATCGTGCTACAACAGCAAAGGAACCGATGAATTGCTTTCAAGTATTGTCTCTTCGTATCTCTTTATGTATCTCTTTGTCTTATGTGTCTCTCAAATGAGAATAGACGCCTCCTTATATGGAGTGCGTCTCAGCCGCCACGGTAACTGTCTGCACCTGTTGGTCTCTCCAACGTGCGTCTTTAACATCACGTTTAATGGTCGACTTAATGGGTAGTCAATATAGGTTTTATTGTTGTGTCTTAAATGTTGTCAACCGAACTCCAAACGACACAACATAGAAATCTAAACGTCGTTTCGGGACAAACAAAACAAAACAAAATATTTCATAAAAAAATAAATCTACGCACGTACCAAACCGAACTGAACCGGATCGGGTCGGGTGGGGCGAGGCAAGGCGAGCGAGCGAACAAACGAACGAACGAACGTGCACGCGTGTGTGTTTTATTTTATTCCGAGAAATACACAAGCCTAGCCAATGAGTCGTAAATTCCAATGCCATTGAGAGGTCCTGACCTCTTGGGGACCACTAGCACATATAAGGATTCCCCCACATATTCTATAATTCTTTTAGAAAATTCAATAAATAATAAAATTTGCGACATTACTCTGTTTTTCAGCATTGGTAGCTTGTGGCCTTGAACCATTGCCTAGAATGACTCACTTCAATCCGGAGAGACGTGGTGAACTATATCTTGAACCTGACTTCCTGATTCAGACCTTAGTAAATCAAACAACCATAGTGTGGGCATTAGAATGTGTGGGCTCTGATTTCCAAAGTCCGAGATGAACACATGAACTTCGAAGTAAACATAGCGGAAGCGATTCCTTTAGCAGCGGAATACCAAAAATCAGCGAAAAATAAAACTTTTTGAGATAAGACATTGAAACCATAAAAACTCCTTTCATAGATTCAAGATAAACTGTTTACATCTCTGATAATTACTTCTTGAGTAGTTATACACAACATGCTACAAAATCTCAAGAGACGAATCAAAACTCAAACCATGACTCCAAGGACCTGAGAGTACAGAGGACGCATAGGACTGACTATCTATCTATATAACTCAGCAGTCTGAATCTCCACCAGAGATTTACTGCTGCTCTGGGTGCTGCTGCTGCTGATACTAGTCACCTGGAGATTGGTCCCTTCGTCCTTGGCGACCACCTAAAAAGTTGAAATCTACGGGGTGAGACAATTTTAAATTATTGTCCCAGCGGGAGTTATAACTCTTCGCCAGAACATGATTATTACATAATAAGAGAATAACAGTACACAAAGAAGTCATATATATTTTAGAAATAGTTAGAACAATGTTTCACAGATTCTAAACTATTCCTCCTACTAGAAGTAAAGCATCTCTAAGATAAACCCACATATCACTTTTCTTTTAGAAATAAAAGGACATTTATAACATCTATTTATTATAAGTCCATCACCACACTGGCTCTCTTCAGGCTTATATCATATATCCATCACCTGGCATTATAATAAGGGATATCATGGCCTGTAGAAATACCCATTCCTACAAAGTGTTAGGATTCCAAATCCACAACATAACTGTATGATTAGTACACATGAAATCATACTTAACCATACTCAGGTGACACAAGGGTTATTTACATTCATCACCCAGAAGTCTGCAGTTAAGCCTTTCATAGGATTATCTTGTAATAGAACTTCACATAGTAACACTCTATATTAGGATCACATTTCATAATTTAACATAGGGATATCAATCCCTAAACATCTTATCACTAAGAATCCGGAAAGTGAGAGTCCAAACCCCTGGACTAATTATAACATTTATTACCAATAACATATTATTTTATCTGGTCATCTAAATAATATGACCTTTGATGATCATCAGCGCATATTACTCATGACTCATTCAACCTATCAAACTCATAAGTTATCACTTATCAGATAACATACATGTTCTTGAATATTAAACATTAGCATGGCAGCTAAGAAAGAAAGATACTAAATGGAACAAGTCTAACTTACATCAATTACCATTTCTCAATTTTCTCATCACAAGTCATCTGTTAAGCATGACCTTGATGGTACTCAAAGCTCTCACAGCCCATCAATCTCATAAGATGCCACTAACAAGGCACCAGGATATATCACTATTCATAAAGCTAACAACATGCTTTCAATGAATATAGCATCATTATCCATACCTGGATATGATCATCCTCATATAGGAACCTGCACGGTCAATTCAACTGATAACAGTAAATAACTCATTTAAAGAAGTTGTATCTCCCTACTCATACGAGAGCTAGGTTTCCCTGATTTTCATCAATTAGGGTTTACTATTCACAATACATGTCATCACCTTAGAATTAGGGTTTACTACTCACCTCATGATGAATTGATCTCATAACATCACCATGTATGAGAAACATCATCATTAAAGACCTCAGATAAGATTAAGATTCATCAATTATCATAATTAGGGTTTCCATGATTTCACATAGTGGATCATACCCTATTCGTGCACATTCATGTATATTGAAGGTATTTTACTTGAGTTTCCACCATAATTGGTACTTCCTCTCTCCTCTAACTAGTAGATGGTGATTACACCACTCTAGATTAGGTTGGGTTAAGTCATCATTGACTAACACAAGTCAACACATCACCATCATGTGATTAGGGTTTGATTAAAACAAGGTATCACTCAATTGAACCTCTCAAGGGCATTTTGGTAATTTACCCATTGATCATCATTATGGGTCAATTCATTAGTCACTTAGTCCCTTAATATCTTAAGTTACCATTAGGGTTTAGATTAGATCATCATTGAACCATTTACACCTTCAAGTGATTAAGTATAAACAACCTTGAAGGTCTCCAATTGGTTTCAACCTTCAACCTCCAACCCGTTTGAATTTTAAACGACCTTGAACTCGTTTAATCTCAAACGACCTTGAACCCATTTGTGCCTTAAATGAGTATCAACCCATTTGAGCCTAAATGAGTGTGGACCCGTTTGAGCTGAAACGGGTGTGACCCCATTTAAGCTTAAACGAGTCTGAACCCGTTTGAGCCTAAACGAGTGTGAACCCGTTTGAGTCTAAACGAGTGTCAACCCATTTGAGCCTAAATGAGTGTGGACCCGTTTGAGCTGAAACGGGTGTCAACCCATTTGAGCCTAAACGAGTGTGGACCCGTTTGAGCTGAAACTGGTGTGGTCAAGAAAGGTGATATAAAGGTTATGATAGAATAGGATATCCTATGTTGAAGCCTTCAATTGGCCCAAGCCATGTTAACCACTTACAAATTGATTCAATTAGGATGAGCCTCAAACAATTGGACACCAAATTGACCTTCAATTGGAAGTCAATTAGAGTTAAGTCTAACTCAATTAAGGTTTCCAATCGGCTAATCATCAATTTCAACAATGTGAATCAAATCAAGGTTGAACCTATCAATTGAACTCCAATTGGACCCAAACTTGGCCCAAACAGTCTTGAGATCGTTTGGATGACCTCCAAACGATCTTGAGACCGTTTGCCCAAAGTTTGACCAAAAACCAAGTCGGTTGGATTAGGGTTGAACTAGAATTAGGTCTAAAATCAGCATTTTTATCGATTCATCAACTTATTACAATTGGACCCTCAACCCATCAAATTACCTCAACTTTAGACCTTCAAACGGTCTTGAGCTGTGCCCAAACGGTCTTGAGATCGTTTGGAGGAACCCCCAAACGATCTTGAGACCGTTTGGGTCCTTCAACCCAAAACTCAACAAAATCTATATATGAAAACAGCAATTTCAGCCCGATTAGGGTTAGGATGTTGAAGTGCCTTCAACTCTCAATTGGTTAAGAATTTAACTTTGATTATTTGCAGGAATGAAATTCAACATATTATGAACAGGAATCTCAAACGGTCAATGCTTGGTCAACTCACTCAAACGGGTTGAACCCGTTTGCCCAAAAAGTTCAAGTTAATCAGTTTGGAAAAATCAGCACTTAATTCAATTCGATTGCCTAATTAATTGGCCTTCAACCTACGATTCCTTTGGAGTTAACCCCTCACATTTGGTGGGTCATTAGCCTACATGATTATGAACAGGAATCCCAAACGGTCAACGCTTGGTCAACGCCTTCAAACGGGTTGAACCCGTTTTCTCCAACCGACCTTGTGAACCCGTTTGCCCTTCAAACGGTTTGGTCAGAAGGGGGGGGACACAGGACCGTTTGATAAAGTAACTTTGGTAATCACACCCATCTTCTTCAACCTCTGTCAAGGTCGGTTATTCCACCGTTTTACTTGCAAAAGTGCAAGGAAGAAGGGAGGTAGAAGAAGAACTAAGTACTAGAATTGCAAGAACAAAACATGCATATAAAGTGTAGAGTTTAGAATTATAAAACCCGCCTTAAACAATGTTCTTGGAGCTCCAAGCTTCCAAGCTTCAAGCCTCTAATGGCGTCTTGAACTCCACAACTTGTTCAAGGGTGATTCCTCCAAAGAAAGGTAGGAATGGATGGCTAGAACAAGAAAACGAAGTGAGTTATCCACAAAACCAAGCTTGCATGATGAATTCACCCAAGAATCCGAGCTTGAAGATGGTTCTTCTCACTTAGAACTACTTGGTCGCCTCCCTGAGCTCTAGAGCTTGCCTTAGACGTTTTGAGAAAGAAGAGAAGTGAAGAGAAATGAAGGATCGTTCACTTGGTTTACAAGGAAAAGGGCTTATATACTTTAGGCCATTTTACACCATAAGGACCTCTAAAGCATGGGATTTTCATCTAAGTCCCTCCTTGCTTCTTAGGCACGTCCAATCCATCTAAACTTAAACCAAGTTCATCAAAGCTCAAGATTTAAGGGTAGAAAAGATCAACTTTCAACTAGGGTACACATATGAAGGTCTTCATACACATACATGGTGAATTTTATGCACAAAGATTACTTTTCTTATCTGATTATTTATTGATGCATCTCTTTCATCATTTCTACTCTAAATGATTCCAAGAGTCTTATAAGATGCTCTAGAAGGTGTACTTTACAAGTTTAATTTGGGTAAATTGCACTTTACTCCAAATTAGGGTTTTTAAGCACCAGGATCATTCCACAAGCTGCATCTGAATGCCCAAGCTTGAAAAATCCATCATGCCTCATCAGATTCACTCTTATGATGTTTCATCATCAAGGGTACATCTTAACCTGTGAACTCTGCAAGTTAAACCTCTTAACTGGATAATTGCACATAGGTCCCTGCATTGCAAAACAATACTACAACATTGTTCCTAGGGGACAGGAATGGAAACATATGTTCCTTAGGAACTTTTATTACCTGTTAAAAGATAATTACAAGTGTTTAATTACATATTTAGGAAAAACTTCTAGGGTTAGGTTATAACTCAGGTCAGGGATGTTACAAATTATAAACCCCTAACAAGGATTTCGTCCTCGAAATCCCAGGGAAAGGAAGAACGGATTGATCATCATGATGATATTATGGGTTTGTAATTCGTACAAAGTCCCTTTTGTTAATTACTTCTTATCATTGTTTATTCTTGTGTAAAGCATAAACCCCTAACATAAGGTGTCCATACTTTTTGAAAGGAAAAAACATAAAAGAACATTCTTCCAATATTACTCAAGAATGCTTACCATCAGAGGAACATACATACCTTAACACAGATATTTTACTCAGTATATTGTCTCAAAGGCTTCACTGAAGGAGTTCATTGAGTATACTTACTAAGTAGTTACTGAGGAAATTCACCGAGTATATTCACTAAGTTTGTTCACTAAGTATATTCACTAAGTTTTCACTGAATATATTCACTAAGTATTCACTGAGTATGTTCACTAAGTATATTCACTAAGTATTCACTGAGTATGTTCACTGAGTATATTCACTAAGTATTCACTGAGTATGTTCACTGAGTATATTCACTAAGTATTCAATGAGTATGATCACTGAGTATATTCACTAAGTATTCACTGAGTATGTTCACTGAGTATATTCACTAAGTATTCACTGAGTATATTCACTAAGTATTCACTGAGTATGTTCACTGAGTATATTCACTAAGTATTCACTGAGTATGTTCACTGAGTATATTCACTAAGTATTCACTGAGTATGATCACTGAGTATATTCACTAAGTATTCACTGAGTATGTTCACTGAGTATATTCACTAAGTATTCACTGAGTATGTTCACTGAGTATATTCACTAAGTATTCACTGAGTATGTTCACTGAGTATATTCACTAAGTATTCACTGAGTATGATCACTGAGTATATTCACTAAGTATTCACTGAGTATGTTCACTGAGTATATTCACTAAGTATTCACTGAGTATGTTCACTGAGTATATTCACTAAGTATTCACTGAGTATGTTCACTGAGTATATTCACTAAGTATTCACTGAGTATGTTCACTGAGTATATTCACTAAGTATTCACTGAGTATGATCATTGAGTATATTCACTAAGTATTCACTGAGTATGTTCACTGAGTATATTCACTAAGTATTCACTGAGTATGTTCACTGAGTATATTCACTAAGTATTCACTGAGTATGTTCACTGAGTATATTCACTAAGTATTCACTGAGTATGATCATTGAGTATATTCACTAAGTATTCACTGAGTATGTTCACTGAGTATATTCACTAAGTATTCACTGAGTATGTTCACTGAGTATATTCACTAAGCATGTTCACCAAGTATATTCACTTAAAAGATTCACTCAGCTTTTCTCATTTAATTCTCCCTATACTCTCTAGATTGTTTCAGAATAATTACCTGATCAGAGTAATCAAAAGATAACAATCTAGGAGTTTCATACTTGCCTTATCTACAATAACCATATACCTGGCTAGGGTATATGAGCATTGAGATTAGGTAGTATGTATTTTGCTTATCATCATATTCCTCATTCTTCATATCATTATAGACACAGAATTTACCATACTAGATTATTCTTCAGGTATCACATCTATATTTCATCCTTTTCATACATAGTTAAGGGAGATTATAAATTGTTTTAAAGAATACTGAGTAAGATACAAGTTCTTATCTCCCTTGTGTTCTTCAGGGACTTAGACAAGGAATTCAAAAGCAGCAAATTTACATATCTTTTACACCTAGAATCCTGATATGTAATATTAAAACAAAACTTATTTCATCTGACCTGTATGGGACGCTTGTCCACGTCCTCTATTATTATAGAGCCTCCCTTGTGAGCCTTGCAGACTCTATCCTTGGGGCTGAGTCATTATTGTATTCCTGTCTGGACAATCCCTTGCCAGGTGTCCCGACTGTCTACATAGGTAACAGATCCTGGGTGCAAAGTGTCTATACGATCCGGTTACCGATGCTGATGCTATGTCGGAGGGTCCTCTTGGAATACTACTATGATCCCTACATCCACTTGACACCCATTGTGTCTGGGTAGGAAATCCTGACAAAGCTGATGGTGTAGAAAATCTTGGTTTCTTAAAACTTTCAGGCCCTTGTTCTTGAGGCTGGGTGTACATCTTCTTACTACTTGTCTATTGTTTCATGGTTTCTGACCTCTCTATCCTTCTTACTGACTCTACAAAGGTGGCAAACCTTTCTCTATTCTCTAGAGCAGACACAGGAGTGGCTAGTTCAGAGTTCAAACCCTTTTCAAAACGTCGAATTCTTTCTTCATCGGTAACTGCCATTTGGGGACAAAACCGTAGTAACTCCATGAACTTAGCTTCATACTCACTAACGTTCATGTGTCCTTGTGTGATCTTCTCAAATTGAGAGATCTTCTCATCTAGATACGTCTTAGGGAAGTATCTATTGACAAATTCTCGTCGGAAAACCTCCCATCCTATTTCTTCGCCCGGTCTCTTATCCTCCTCTATCATCCACCAATTACCAGCACTCCCTTTTAGGAGGTATACCGCATGTTTTACCTTTTCAGCTTCAGGAATATCAAGGATCCTGAAATCCTTTTCCATCTCTGCCAACCATAGATCAGCATCTGCTGGGTCAGATGTACCAGCATAGTCTATGGCTCCCACCCGGCGAAGTCTCTCGAAAGTCTTGCCAGCTCCATAACCTTCTTGATGGGCTGGTACCCTAGGTGCAGATGGTGGCACCCTATCTGCTATGTGTGTTATAGCTGTCAGAAACTTATCAAATAAGGCATGGACAGTTGGGTTTTCTATCTCAGCTGGGTCAAACTGGGCTGGCTCCCTGGGTTGCTCAGGTAAGGGTTGCTCCATTTCTGGGTGCCTTGCACCTCCCTGTGGTGCAGCAACGCTACTTTCCGCCACGTACTCTTCATGTGGCTCAGACATCCTTATATATCTTCTCCTCTTGAGGAGCAGAAGGTTCTATTAGATAAGGAAGGAACACTAAGGATAGACTCGACATCCTAAGTCCTATGTCTCTGTAGACTCAGCGAACCAAGAGCTCTGATACCACTAATTGTGGGCTCTGATTTCCAAAGTCCGAGATGAACACATGAACTTCAAAGTAAACATAGTGGAAGCGATTCGTTTAGCAGCGGAATACCAAAAATCAGCGGAAAATAAAACTTTTTGAGATAAGACATTGAAACCATAAAAACTCCTTTCATAGATTCAAGATAAACTATTTACATCTCTGATAATTACTTCTTGAGTAGTTATACACAGCATGCTACAAAATCTCAAGAGACGAATCAAAACTCAAACCATGACTCCAAGGACCTGAGAGTACAGAGGACGCATAGGACTGACTATCTATCTATATAACTCAGCAGTCTGAATCTCCACCTGAGATTTACTGCTGCTCCGGGTGCTGCTGCTGCTGATACTGGTCACCTGGAGATTGGTCCCTTCGTCCTTGGCGACCACCTAAAAAGTTGAAATCTACGGGGTGAGACAATTTTAAATAATTGTCCCAGCGGGAGTTATAACTCTTCGCCAGAAACATGATTATTACATAATAAGAGAATAACAGTACACAAAGAAGTCATATATATTTTAGGAGTAGTTAGAACAATGTTTCACAGATTCTAAACTATTCCTCCTACTAGAAGTAAAGCATCTCTAAGATAAACCCACATATCACTTTTCTTTTAGAAATAAAAGGACATGTATAACATCTATTTATTATAAGTCCATCATCACCACACTGGCTCTCTTCAGGCTTATATCATATATCCATCACCTGGCATTATAATAAGGGATATCATGGCCTGTAGCCATACCCATTCCTACAAAGTGTTAGGATTCCAAATCCACAACATAACTGTATGATTAGTACACATGAAATCATACTTAACCATACTCAGGTGACACAAGGGTTATTTACATTCATCACCCATAAGTCTACAGTTAAGCCTTTCATAGGATTATCTTGTAATAGAACTTCACATAGTAACACTCTATATTAGGATCACATTTCATAATTTAACATAGGGATATCAATCCCTAAACATCTTATCACTAAGAATCCGGAAAGTGAGAGTTCAAACCCCTGGACTAATTATAACATTTATTACCAATAACATATTATTTTATCTGGTCATCTAAATAATATGACCTTTGATGATCATCAGCGCATATTACTCATGACTCATTCAACCTATCAAACTCATAAGTTATCACTTATCAGATAACATGCATGTTCTTGAATATTAAACATTAGCATGGCAGCTAAGAAAGAAGGATACTAAATGGAACAAGTCTAACTTACATCAATTACCATTTCTCAATTCTCTCATCACAAGTCATCTGTTAAGCATGACCTTGATGGTACTCATAGCTCTCACAACCCATAATTCTCATAAGATGCCACTAACAAGGCACCAGGATATATCACTATTCATAAAGCTAACAACATGCTTTCAATGAATATAGCATCATTATCCACACCTGGATATGATCATCCTCATATAGGAACCTGCATGGTCAATTCAACTAATAACAGTAAATAACTCATTTAAAGAAGTTGTATCTCCCTACTCATATGAGAGCTAGGTTTCCCTGATTTGCATCAATTAGGGTTTACTATTCACAATACATGTCATCACCCTAGAATTAGGGTTTACTACTCACATCATGATGAATTGATCTCATAACATCACCATGTATGAGAAACATCATCATTAAACACCTCAGATAAGATTAAGATTCATCAATTATCATAATTAGGGTTTCCATGATTTCACATAGTGGATCATACCCTATTCGTGCACATTCATGTATATTGAAGGTATTTTACTTGAGTTTCCACCATAATTGGTACTTCCTCTCTCCTCTAACTAGTATATGGTGATTACACCACTCTAGATTAGGTTGGGTTAAGTCCTCATTGACTAACACAAGTCAACACATCACCATCATGTGATTAGGGTTTGATTAAAACAAGGTATCACTCAATTGAACCTCTCAAGGGCATTTTGGTAATTTACCCATTGATCATCATTATGGGTCAATTCATTAGTCACTTAGTCCCTTAATATCTTAAGTTACCATTAGGGTTTAGATTAGATCATCATTGAACCATTTACACCTTCAAGTGATTAAGTATAAACAACCTTGAAGGTCTCCAATTGGTTTCAACCTTCAACCTCCAACCCGTTTGAATTTTAAACGACCTTGAACTCGTTTAATCTCAAACGACCTTGAACCCATTTGAGCCTGAAACGAGTATCAACCCAATTGAGCCTAAACGAGTGTGGACCCGTTTGAGCTGAAACGGGTGTGACCCCATTTAAGCTTAAACGAGTGTGAACCCGTTTGAGCCTAAACGAGTGTGAACCCGTTTGAGTCTAAACGAGTGTCAAACCATTTGAGCCTAAATGTGTGTGGACCCGTTTGATCTGAAACGGGTGTCAACCCATTTGAGCCTAAACGAGTGTGGACCCGTTTGAGCTGAAACGGGTGTGGTCAAGAAATGTGATATAAAGGTTATGATAGAATAGGATATCCTATGTTGAAGCCTTCAATTGGCCCAAGCCATGTGAACCACTTACAAATTGAGTCAATTAGGATGAGCCTCAAACAATTGGACACCAAATTGACCTTCAATTGGAAGCCGATTAGTGTTAAGTCTAACTCAATTAAGGTTTCCAATCGGCTAATCATCAATTTCAACAATGTGAATCAAATCAAGGTTGAACCTATCAATTGAACTCCAATTGGACCCAAACTTGGCCCAAACAGTCTTGAGATCGTTTAAATGACCTCCAAATGATCTTGAGACCGTTTGCCCAAAGTTTGACCAAAAACCAAGTCGGTTGGATTAGGGTTGAACTTGAATTAGGTCTAAAATCAGCATTTTTATCGATTCATCAACTTATTACAATTGGACCCTCAACCCATCAAATTACCTCAACTTTAGACCTTCAAACGGTCTTGAGTTGTGCCCAAGTGGTCTTGAGACCGTTTGGAGGAACCCCCAAACGATCTTGAGACCGTTTGGGTCCTTCAACCCAAAACTCAACAAATTCTATATATGAAAACAGCAATTTCAGCCCGATTAGGGTTAGGATGTTGAAGTGCCTTCAACTCTCAATTGGTTAAGAATTTAACTTTGATTCTTTTCAGGAATGAAATTCAACATATTATGAACAGGAATCGCAAACAGTCAATGCTTGGTCAACTCACTCAAACGGGTTGAACCCGTTTGCCCAAAAAGTTCAAGTTAATCAGTTTGGAAAAATCAGCACTTAATTCAATTCGATTGCCTAATTAATTGGCCTTAAACCTACGATTCCTTTGGAGTTAACCCCTCAAATATGGTGGGTCATTAGCCTACATGATTATGAACAGGAATCCCAAACGGTCAACACTTGGTCAACGCCCTCAAACGGGTTGAACCCGTTTGCTCCAACCGACCTTGTGAACCCGTTTGCCCTTCAAACGGTTTGGTCAGAGGGGGGGGGACACAAGACCGTTTGATAAAGTAACTTTGGTAATCACGCCGATCTTCTTCAACCTCCGTCAAGGTCGGTTATTCTACTGTTTTACTTGCAAAAGTGCAAGGAAGAAGGGAGGTAGAAGAAGAACTAAGTACTAGAATTGCAAGAACAAAACATGCATATAAAGTGTAGAGTTTAGAATTATAAAACCCACCTTAAATGATGTTCTTGGATCTCCAAGCTTCCAAGATTCAAGCCTCTAATGGTGTCTTGAACTCCACAACTTGGTCAAGGGTGATTCCTCCAAAGAAAGGTAGGAATGGATGGCTAGAACAAGAAAACTAAGTGAGTTATCCACAAAACCAAGCTCGCATGATGAATTCACCCAAGAATCCGAGCTTGAAGATGGTTCTTCTCACCTTAGAACTACTTGGTCGCCTCCCTAAGATCCAGAGCTTGCCTTAGACGTTTTGAGAAAGAAGAGATGTGAAGAGAAATGAAGGATCGTTCACTTGGTTTACAAGGAAAAGGGCTTATATACTTTAGGCCATTTTACACCATAAGGACCTCTAAAGCATGGGATTTTAATCTAAGTCCCTCCTTGCTTCTTAGGCACGTCCAAGCCATATAAACTTAAACCAAGTTCATCAAAGCTCAATATTTAAGGGTAGAAAAGATCAACTTTCAACTAGGGTACACATATGAAGGTCTTCATACACATACATGGTGAATTTTATGCACAAAGATTACTTTTCTTATCTGATTATTTATTGATGCATCTCTTTCATCATTTATACTCTAAATGATGCCAAGAGTCATATAAGATGCTCTAGAAGGTGTACTTTACAAGTTTAATTTGGGTAAATTGCACTTTACTCCAAATTAGGGTTTTTAAGCACCAGGATCATTCCACAAGCTGCATCTGAATGCCCAAGCTTGAAAAATCCATCATGCCTCATCAGATTCACTCTTATGATGTTTCATCATCAAGGGTACATCTTAACCTGTGAACTCTGCAAGTTAAACCTCTTAACTGGATAATTGCACATAGGTCCCTGCATTGCAAAACAATACTACAACATTGTTCCTAGGGGACAGGAATGGAAACATATGTTCCTTAGGAGCTTTTATTACATGTTAAAAGATAATTACAAGTGTTTAATTACATATTTAGGAAAAACTTCTAGGGTTAGGTTATAACTCAGGTCAGGGATGTTACAGAATGAGTTCGTATCGGTGTTGCACATAAATGACCTTCACATAATCTTATTTCATGAGTGTTCTAGCGAGTATGCCCAACTCACATAAACACCGGCTCTTGGGTTACACTAAAATAGTAGGGATCTCCAAGGGTATCATGTCTGGTGCATACCCTGTCAATAAATGGCCTTGAACCCATTCAGAGCAAAGCTCTTCCTATACTCAGACAGAGTCGAAGCACAAGCGCCATAGGGAGGGTCATGGAATAAAACTCCCGAGTGTGCTTCCACATAACACGACAGCTTAGTTGTCCCTTTGAACAATTCCTCATGGGATCTCCAGTTTTGGAAAGGTAGGGTTACCACTGCAATGTTTAATCTATGGGCAGAAGACCCATCCCCCTAGACAAACTGAGTACTAGCTTTCTAGCTAGACCCTTAGTAAGTGGATCAACAATATTCATTGCAGATTTCACATACTCTATAGATATGATCCCACGGGTGATGTGATCTCTCACATCTTCATATCTTAATCTCATAAAGAGCTTACCCATGTTGCCTTTAGATTGCTTAGCTTTGTCAATGGCTGCTTTATTATCACATAATATGCAAACAGGAGGAAATGGTTTAGAAGAAATCGACAAATCAATAAGTAAATTTCTAAGCCCTTCAGCTTGACAACAAGCTAAATCTAAAGCAATACATCAGCCTCCATGGTGGATCTAGCTCTCATAGTTTGTTTGGATGATTTCCAAGAAACTGCACCTCCTCCAAGTCAAAATACATACCCACTGGTAGATTTGGTTTCATCTGAATCTGCAATCCATTTAGCATCAGTATGCCCCTCTAATATTGGTGAAAAATCAGTATAGTGGAGACTATATTTTATTGTACCCTTAAGGTACTTAAACACTTTTACCAAAGCTTTCCAGTGGTCCGCATTAGGACAACTAGTGTACCTGCTTAACTTGCTTATAGCATAAGAAATATCGTGCCTAGTGCAATTTGCAAGGTACATTAAGCTTCCTATAACTTGAGCATATCTATGTTGATCCACAGGAGTACCCTTATGTGCAACAAGATGTAAACTAGCATCATAAGGTGTATTAACAGGAGTACAATCAAACATATCAAATATATGCAAGATTTTATCAACATAGTGAGTTTGATATGTACATAACCAGAAGTAGATCTACTCAACTTAATACCAAGTATTATATCAGCAAGTCCTAAATCTTTCATATCAAAATTGCTAGTAAGAAAAGATTTTGTTTCAGATATAATTTCAGAATTAGATCCAAATAACAATATATCAACTACATATAAACACATTATTATGCGGGCATCATCAACAGTTTTACAATAAATACAACGATCAGATTCATTCGCAATAAATCTGACAGATAAAACAATTTTATCAAACTTATCATTCCACTATTTAGGTGCTTGTTTCTGTCCATACAAGGACTTGACAAGTCTACAAACTTTGTGTTCTTGTCCAGGTGCTACAAAGCCTTCGGGCTGATCCATATAAATCTCTTCTTTAAGATTTCCATTCAAGAAGGTTGTCTTGACATCCATTTGATGGATTTCAAGCTTATGGATCGTGGCTAAAGCAACTAGGACATAGATGGAAGATATTTTAGTTACAGGTGCATATGTGTCAAAGTAATCAAATCGTTCCTTCTGACTAAATCCTTTGGCTACTAGTCTGGCCTTAAACTTATCAATGAAACCATCTGCCCTCATCTTCTTTCTAAACACCCATTTACATCCAATAGTCTTGCAGCCTGGTGGGAGTTCAGTAAGAATCCAAGTATGATTGCTCATAATTGATTCTATTTCATTATCAACAGCTTCCTTCCAAAAGCTAGAGTCTATGGATTTCATGGCATCCTCATAGGTATGCGGGTCTTCTTCTACTATGAAGGTGTAGAAGTTGGGATCATAGTTCTTATTAACTTTAGTCCTTTTACTTCTACCTAGATCACTCAGAGGTTCATCTACTGAGAGTTCATGTTCTACTTCATAAGAAGGTGGAACTACAAGAGGTTCAACATGAGAGGAAGATGAGGGATCTTCACTAATTTATCTTGGAACCTTTTCCTTAAGAGGAAAGATGGTTTCATAATAGACAACATCTACATGTCTAATCTCAAGTATAGAGTTATCCCTAATGTTTGAGATTTTGGATTTTATTACTAGGAATCTATTGGAATTACTATTTTCAACATACCCTATAAAGACAGTATCAATAGTTTTAGGTCCTAGTTTTCTCTTCTTATTCTCAGGGATCTTAACCTTGGCCAAACACCCCCACACTTTGAGGTATTTAAAGCATGATTTCTTGTTGAGCCAAAGTTCATAGGGTATTTTGTCAAGGTGTCTAAAAGGGATGCGGTTAAGAAGGTAGTTGGCTGTATGAAGAGCTTCCCCCCACAGTCTATGACTAAGTCCAGACTCGGCTAGCATTGAGTTGACCATGTCAATCAATGTTCTATTCTTCTTTTCAGAAACTCCATTAGATTGAGGATTATATGGGGCAGCGGTTTCATGAATAAGGCCAAGGTCCTCACAGAACTTAAGTTCATTAGAAGTGTACTCACCACCTATATCAGACATCACTCTCTTAATGTTCTTCTCTAGTTGTTTCTCTACTTGGGTTTTATAGATTCTGAATTTTTCTAATTGTTCATCTTTAATTTTCAGTAAGAAATTAAATAGAACAATACTTTGAAAAATCATCTATAAAGGTAACAAAGTATCTCATATTATCACGAGTAAGAATATGATTTAAATCACAAACATCAATATGAATTAACTCAAGCAAGGATGTATTACAATCTACCACTGATTTAAATGGCTTCTTAGGAAGCTTAGCTTGCACACAAACTTGGCATCTATTAGAAATATCAATATGCATCTTAGGAATCAGATCTAAGTGAATCATGTGTTTCATCATATTTTTATTAACATGACCAAGACGTGAATGCCAAACATCACTAGTTTCAGAAACTAAAACAATAGAAGATATTTCTTTACTAGAAGAAGCATTATATGAAATAGAAGATAGTTTAATCAAACTACTACAAGTGTATGAACGACCAATATAAGAACCGTTCTTAGAAATTACAACTCTATTGCCTTTACACAGTAAGGTATAACTAGAATGTTGTAAAACAACTTGACTAATCTAATTTCTATGCAAAGAATGTACATGTTGGACATCGTGCAATCTAAGAATATTCCCAGAAGTAAGCTTTATGTCCACACATCCAAAGCCAGAAATCGGGATGGTGGACGAATGATCTCCCCATATGATCACTCTGTCGATTTCGGCCTGATAGGTAGAAAAGAGGGATTGGTCAAAGAAAATATGGTAGGTGGCACCGGAATCTATGTACCACTCTGAAGATAAGTCAGCAAAAAGAATAGTAGGATTTTCTAACATTTCTACATAAAAGGAAGGAACCGCCTCCACAGTGATCATATTTGATTCAAGATTTTTAGGAGCTTGGACATTCTACTTCCTTTGACCTTTGTGAAATCTGCACACATTCGCTAAGTGCCCAGGTTTATCACACACAAAGCAGACACATTTTTCTCCTTGATCACTATTATTATTACTCTAATATTGGTGGTGCTTGCGGCCCTTAAAAGAAGGTTTAGATTTCATATGAAGATGGGATTGGTTGGGTTTCTTCTTAGTCTTATCACTCATAACCATGTTGACAGATGGTTTAGATTTCCTGTCTTGTTCCCTATGTCTATTCTCATTTTGTAGGGATTTGACTAAGGATGCCATGGACATGTTTCCTTGTCTATGCCTAAGGATCTTGGCGAAATCCTTCTAAGAGGGAGGGAGATTCTCTATGACGGCTGCTACTTGAACATTTTCATCAAGGTTATAACCTTTAGTCATGGATTTAGACACTAAATTTTGGTATTCTAGAATTTGAGCTGAGACAGATTTATCATCAACCATATTATATGTTAGCCATTCAACAAAGACATAACGCTCAAGACCAGTGTCTTCTAGACCAAATTTAGAATCTAAGGCAGTCCATAGTTCAAGAGTAGTTGGAATCCTATGATATATATCATATAGTTCATCGGATAAGGTTGATAGGATCCTACCATGACATAGGTAATCAGTCTCCTTTGAAGCAGGAGTGGGAACGACATGTTCAGGAACAACAGGTTCAGGATTGACTTCTCCAGTAAGGAGGTTAGCGGGTTGTGGTGGAGGCACAATAGGAACAAAGTCTTTGGGTGGTAAGATGATAGACACAAGTCCAAGAGATGTAAGCCAAAATCGTATTTTCTGTTGCCAACGATGGAAGTGCAAACCAGAAAAGTGTTCTGGACTAAGGGAGGCTACATCGTCAAGCGATAGCATAGTTTTAGAATCCATATTACTCAATCAGACAGTAAGATGTATATCGAATTAACAACTGTTTTAGGAACAAACTAGTTTGTCATGCAATTGTTTATACAATCTAAAACAGAGCAGTAAACATATTGAATCTGTCTTGAAAATGTTAGAAATTTTGAGTTGCTATAAGACAGATGTTAATTAGATAATTGCAAATAGTTAACCACCAATAAGCAGCAGTAATATTAACAGTAATTCAGATTCAAAAAAAAACGGCGAATGAGTTTAGAAATCAAACTCCAGAGCCTGAGATGAAGGCATGTGAAATACTGTCTTCAAGATAGATTCCGCCGCTCCTTGCACGAGCGTCTCCGGCGGTCTATCTACAAGATTCAGCCACCCCAACTCTGGTACAGTCGCTCGGTGCAAGAGAGAGTGTTGTGTTGAACTCGTTCCTTTAGCCTTTGGTCGCAAACAGCAAAACGACATCGCGAAGTAGTCGTCGGCGCAAGACAGCAACAAGGAGTGGTTGTGTTCGGGAGAATAGACTTGTTGCGGTGGAGTAAAGGAACTGGTGTACCGCAGGAAAGGAACCTCAGTACAGCAGAACGGAAACCGTTGTACAATAGGAAAGGAATCGCTGTAAAACGAACTGTAGTGGAGTAGGAAAGTAATCGTTGTACAACAGCAAAGGAACCGCTGTACAGCAGGAACAACAATATAGCAATAAAGGAACTGTGCTACAACAGCAAAGGAACCGATGAAGTGCTTTTAAGTTTTGTCTCTCGGTATCTCTCTATGTATCTCTTTGTCTATTGTGTCTCTCAAATGAGAGGGGACACCTCTTTATATGGAGTGCATCTCAGTCACCGCAGTAACTGCCTGCACCTGTGTTGGTCTCTCCAACGCGCGTCTTTAACATCACGTTTAATGGCCATCTTAATGTGTTGTCAAGAGAAGTTTTATTGTTGTGTCTTAAACGCTGTCAACCGAAATCCAAACGACGCAACACAGAAAACAAAACGTCGTTTTGGGACAAACAATACAAAATAAAATATTTCGTAAAAAGATAAATCCACGCACGGACCGGACCGAGCGAGCGAACGCGCATGTGTTCTGAGAAATATACAAACCTAGCCAATCATTCGTAAATTCCCATTTCCTTGAGAGGTCCTGACCTCTTGGGGACCACTAGCACATATAAGGAAATGTGTTGTTCCTGCTGCAAGCAATATGAGATAAACATTTGGCTGGAAAATTTGAATTCTGAAACAGAAAATAAACAAATTCTTCATCCCGCGCAGCTTCCTGAACAAGCTTTTGAGCACTGCGGCGGCCATCAGCTGTGGTGGAGTGGAATTGTCCGGCGGAGTGGGGTATATGATTCTAGTTGGCTTAAGGGAGAAGATGGATGATCGATGGAGTTCCAAGAAGAAGCAAACAACAGTGAGGCGAGTCGGGCGTGTTGGTGCTGCTGGTATAGTTCAGTTCGGGTGAGATACCGATATATATAATTTTCCAGATCTGCTAGCAGCGGATGAAGCGAGTACACGTGTTGGACTCTTCCAATCCCACCAGCAGCTACTGTACGAAGCTTATAGAAGCGAGTCGCCATCAATGATCAACCGTTGCACTACTCTACGAAGTCAGGAGCAAAGTGGGCAAGCAAACGTGTCGACCAGATTCTTGGTAGTGTCAATGACGTTATCTTATTTTGACAACTTCCACGAAGGATACAACTCACACAAGTCCGATCTTAATAAAGTATCGCAATACATCGGCAACCGACCATGTTGAATCCTTTCGGTACCTTAAAGATACATTAAAGAAAAGATTTTGCGTGTACCTTACTTAAATCTGATTCAACCAAGAGCGGGGCATGGGTCCCAGAAATTTTGTCAAGCTTGATTCTCAATTCAGAAGTTGATAATGAATTTAAATAGAGTCAATCATGCTTGTCATGTGGGATCAGTGGCGGTGCCAGGAGTGAATTAGCCATAAAGGTGGATTACCTATTCCAAAAAGGAGTTAATTTTATACACTATATACAAATAACTTTGAAAGGCATATATTTCTTTTCCTACAGTTATTACAGATGTACATTTACATTTTTATTTTACTGATTGAGCAATTCTTTACTATGTATTTTTACTTTTTCAATTCAGATAATTACTTTTCTGACTAAATAATTAGATATAAATAACTTATCTGCGCATCACACACACACACTATATATATATATATATATATATATATATATATATATATATATATATATATATATATATATATATATATAATCAAGTTAGAATACACTCGAGTATACAGACCGCACAAATACACCCAAATGTGTTTGCATATCAAGACTATTTTTTACAATATAAACCATTGATCTTCATCGTCATACTATAGCTAGGCTACATACAAATGATAATGACTTACACTCATCCAAATGGGCTCAAAATTTGTATGTAGCCTAGTTATAGTATGACGGTTAAGATCAACAGTTTATATTTTGCAAAAAATAGTCTTGGTATGCAAACACACTTGAGTGTATTCGTGCGATCCGTACACTCGAGTGTATTCTAGCCTGACTCATATATATAGAGTCAGGCTAGAATACACTCGAGTGTATCCGGAGCGGAATACACTCAAGTAGTTTTTCATGATGCAATATTTTTTTTTTGAAAATCTAATCCATTGATCTTCTTAAACATCTCGTGAACAACTCATACGCAAAATTTGAGCACATTTGGATATGTATAGCTAATGTTATGAAGACCGCAAAAATTATGCATTTCAAATTAGTTTCACACATCGATTTTGTTGCCCTTGGATGAGTGACTTACACTCATTCAAATGGGCTCAAAATTTGTATGTAGCCTAGTTATAGTATGACGGTGAAGATCAACGGTTTACATTTTACAAAAAATAGTCTTGGTATGCAAACACACTTGAGTTTATTCGTGCGATCCGTACATTCGAGTATATTCTAGCCCGACTCATATATATAGAGTCAGGCTAGAATACACTCAAGTGTATCCGAACCGAAATACACTCAAGTAGTTTTGCATGATGCAATATTTTTTTTTGAAAATCTAATCTATTGATCTTCTTAAACATCTCGTGAACAACTCATACGCAAAATTTGAGCACATTTGGATATGTATAGCTAATGTTATGAAGACCGCAAAAATTATGCATTTCAAATTAGTGTCACACATCGATTTTGTTGCCCTTGGATGAGTGACTTACACTCAACCAAATGGGCTCAAAATTTGTATGTAGCCTAGTTATAGTATGACGGTGAAGATCAACGGTTTACATTTTGCAAAAAATAGTCTTGGTATGCAAACACACTTGAGTGTATTCATGCGATCCGTACACTCGAGTGTATTCTAGCCTGACTCTCTCTCTCTCTCTCTCTCTCTCTCTCTCTCTCTATATATATATATATATATATATATATATATATATATATATATATATATATATATATATATATATATATATGAACTACTGAATAAAGTTCCGCCCATATGCCTAGAGTTCCTATTACGAAACTTTGAGCTATATAAGTCGGCATGTTGTGTTTTATTTATAGCATGATCTTTACAACACGAAGATCTTCTCTATATAGATACCGAACTTATTCTCCCTAATAGGAATTTTGTATATGACAATCACGAGAACGTTATGAATCATGCCATGTATATTTGCTATCTGAAAGTAATGTTGGCTTCATTTTTTAATGTTATCGTCTTGTTTAAGAAAAGTCTTCTATTTTTTATTTTTATCATAAGAATCAAATTTGGATCCATATCGAGGCAAAGGTATTAATATCCAATTTCACATGTGCCTTGTTGTTTCATTCTCATTAATGTTTGGGTTTTTGGCGAACCCACATATGTTTTGACTACATTTCTCCTAATTTGTTGAAATTTTTGTAGTTTTTGTTGTTTGTGAATTTGAATTTCGAAATAGTTGCTCCTTAATATTTTGTACTTGAAGAAATACAAGATTTTCATCTGTATATTTGACTTCACCTAAATTGGTAAAATGGATGATCCATCTGGAATTACGAAATCTTCCAAAGACACCTCACTACTAGAAAGCGGTTCACTTTGGATGGTTGTGCAAAAGCAGATTCAATGCTAAGACAGATACGACGGACCCGCCCATCCTGTCCAAAAGGCCTACCAAGCCCGGTTCAGATTAATTCTTCAGACGCCACCCAAGTCCGAAAAATCTCTCTGGCAAGTAACATTTTCTTCTGTCTAGGGATAACTATTCTATCTATCTCCTTTTCTTCTACCCTCCACCACTAGTACAATATTGGCCAAATTCAACGATAGTGACCCTCAAATCCGCAGCAGAACAGACGACATGGATGGTGGATTAAGATATAACTGTCTAATGTGCCTCATCCTCCCTAGCCTCGTTAATCATGCAGGCAACATGGACAGGTCCTAGCAGAGTAAACAGTTCCAACCGTTCAATCTGGGTTATTAAAAAATAAGAAAATATAGACTCTGAAACAACAGCAACTGACGTTGAATCTGATGTATAAAAAAATTAAAAAATATATGAAAGAGACTGCTTTATGATGAAGCAGTCAGTCTGTTCTCAAGCATTAATAACAGTCGTATAACAATATACGGACACTCATGTTCTCAAACATTAATGACCTTAGTATATAAAGACATGGACATTGCAGAAATACACTCCTTATCCTTTTGTTCAGATGACAGACTCAAAAGCTTTACAATGAATAATATCACCATTTAATCATTTCCAAAGCAAATACTAGCTACCTACAACGATCAGACAAACTAATAAACATGAATCTTAAAATGAATCATTGGACCATGTAATCTCAAACACATCTCATTCAAATGGAATCTGTTTCCAGTAGAAAACAACATCTTGGATCTCGAATAAGATCTCAAAGTTGCAATATAAACAATTCAAACCTCTTACTGTATTGGAGATATACGATTTCGACATGTTGCCCACATTTTGCATGTTCAATTCAGACATGTGATAGGATTTTACAGAAAAATAATCTAAAATGACTCGGAAAAACACATGCATTGTTCCCCTTTACAAGATACATTGTGATTTGTAGCCAGCCGTCTCTTTCTTGTCATCGTTTGTTGCTCAACACAAGGTTTCTAAAATAACCATTCAACAACAAAAGATACTACAAAAGTTAACAAAAATTGTGAGATTGCATTCTTGAACAAGACATAATATAACTCAAATATATATTATATTACCAAAAATATATATTATTCAACTACAAGAAAATCTCAATCCACTAAAGAAAGAGATGAATGTCATCTATATTGCCCAAAAAATAGCAACATGTTCTATTTTCAACAACGTTTTTACATCCAAAATGGGGGGCTTATTCCATGACATAGGTCATGTATCCAAAATATGTGATTAACATAAACACATCTAAACTATGGCTAGTTAATACTCTTCTTCATTGGGAGATACACCCACTATGTAATAATTGTTATACCAAACATGTCTTATAAATAATTTTAACTTTTCATTTCAGCCCCTGCTAGCCAACCACTTGTATACCTCTAGTGTATTCATGTCACTTTTAAGGTTTAGGAAGGTACAAAGTAGTTCCTTTTCTTAACTAACAAATTATCAGATTTTTAAAGATTGTGTTTGGTTAGGGCAGAGCAGTTGAAGTGGCATGGAAATAAGTTTTGACGACAACCAGCAGAATATGCAAAAAGGCACCAACTGTATCACCCATTTTTTGGTGTGATACAATGCAATTGACATCCTGCTTCATACTAGAAAATGTCCTACATACTATGGCTATAGTGTAGGGCCATTCTGCCATCATGTCATCAATATAATCCTAGAGAAATATGTTTAGCAATGCTGCTGTTAGAAAGTGATCATAGCTTAAGTAGTACTCCCTGGCACTAGAACTATTTATACTAATAAACAAAACATATAAAAGAGTAATGTCAAGACCTAAAACAAAAAAAATATGGAAGATCACAATGCTTATACATTTTGAGTGTTTATATAGGTGGGGTTGCCTCGTGTTTTCTCTTATGGACAGTTGTGTACTATATCTTTTCTCTTTAAGATGTCTTTCCATCTTTCTCTCCCTTCAAACCATTTTTCCTCCATGCACTGCCTTGACATGGGCTAACCGCAACAAAGTTGATGTTACACAAGATATATACTCAATGTGTGTATGATATTTTGGGAGTTCCGATTGTGTGAACCGTGCAAACCTTGGTTGCAAATGGGCCTTTAATATTTGAATCATAAAAATATTCCCCAGACTTTATCCCCCTTCCATCTTTTACCTAATTAAATATTTAAATATAATATTTAATGTAGTTTGCTTCTGCCTCGGGTGACATATACTATTTTCATCTACATGAATAATTTTCTTCCCATTCCCTTATCATCTGTAAACTCAAGACCCCTTTACTTCCTGCCATCATTTGTTATATGGGTGGTCTGAATTAGACTCGATGGAGGTCTTCTAGTTTTAACATGTCCCATGAGTTATTATTATGAGTGATGAAATTGAACCTCTCTTAATCTTGTCTCTTTGTTTGGAACAACTCCTGGATGAGGTCACATGTTGATACAAAAATCTCCCATGATTTTGATGAACAACTTCACAAAATGTGATGAGTTAATGAAAAGCATACAGTAGTAGGCCACCATGGATGGCCCGAGAAATCTCCACTCAATTTAAACAAAGGGAAACTCCTTATAGTCGTAGTGTGGCCTTGCTAGAGCCCACCTTCAGAAATTACAACTAAATATTGATTTTGTTTGCATGGGGAGAACACAATAGAAATAAGCAGCAATAGCCCAAGAAATAGGTGTTGTGCTTTATCATGATAGTCTTTTCTTCTACCTCCCCTCTCAATACCTCATCTCATGGACAACACAAGGAGTCGGAGTGAGAGATAACCACCACCATCACATTCATTCATGGCAAGATGGACTGTCATCTTTGCCCGTGAAAAGAAGCACCTTAGTACCCTACATTGAAGTACATATGCAACCATCATGAATGTCTTAATGGACATGTGTGGCAGTAGTAGTAAGCAACCAAGAGGGTCCATCACCGATGCTACGAGATGTGTAGTAGGTTCTTTACTTCTCTCTTAAATATTTGAAAGTTCTCTTCGATGAGACTACCACATGGTTAAGATTTTCTTAATCATGCACAAAGTGAACTTCCATAGGAATAGATGATATGTCATGATCATGGTGGGAGGACATATGTAGTCTTTGTCAAGGTTTCTAATTGATATCTTTACAATTCATGGATAGCGAGGAAGGGCTGTGTGTTAGGGAGTTGGACCCAATAAATCTCAAAATCTACTATTTTCCTATGGGGTTGTAGTGTGATGCAATATTGAGTAGTGGCTATTAGCATACTTAATTTGACTAGTTGTTGATGTTATGTGGTTGACATACTTGTTGCGACGACCGACTAGGTGATGACTTGTCAGATACTTGACCCAATGGGGTGCTTACCCAGATGCCAAAAATAAACTACTCGATCCAATGGAGACCGCCTAGTCAAGCGCCTAAATGGGCCCAGATGAAATTTTACATGTGTAATCTCTACGCCTAAATGCATCATTTTATGCAATATAATTCTATAAGGGGTAAGGGGGTGGTCGACCATGTGGGAGGTAGGGAACCTATCCTATTTTTTGGGTATTCTAATGAAAGATTTTGATGACAATTATTTGAATTAAGATTTAGAATTTTACTAGCACAATCCATAAACATAAATACACACACTTATGCAATAATATCCAATTTACAACACATGAATAGCATAGTAACTTACTAACTCATATTTGTTGTATGTCGAGAGTTACATTAATTTTGCATACAATATTGAGTTGATATGGTTGACATATTGCTCCCCTAACATGTACATTATGTAAGGTTGGTGGTATGAAGTTGTGTACAATATTATATAAGTGTTAAATACTCATTTTATGTAATCAAACACGATAAATTTAGAGTTTTAAAATACTATATATATATATATGCATCATATTAGATTTTGAAAGAAACAATACACTAGGGCTTTCTATTGCTCTTCAATATGTGACTTTGGCAATTAACTTCATGATTGTTAAGGAAGTTCGGCACCATCACTATTGTAACACCTTATCTCCGCCGTCGTTTATTACCACATGATCTTGATATGTGTAGTGAGTTTCTCCATGGATTTTGCACAATAGTGGGATAAATATAAAATTCATTATTACCATGCCCATTATATGCATTTCATGGGAATGTGATAGTATAAAAGTGCAGTAACCATGTCAACCACGTCCATGTTGGGAAACATATGTGGTGAATGGTTGAAGTATAGAGTTAGTCAAACAATATTTATGTGCCCAAGGGAAAATAATAAGTGTTAGATCTAAGGGCTCTAGAGGGAGGTGAATAGAGCTACACAAATTCTCACAAAATAGATTAGACCTTCAAATTATATCAAATTGAAGCAATAGCTTAATGGCAATTTGAAGTCCTATCTAAACAAGCACAGTAAGGATGAGAGAGATTGATAGCAAGCACTTGACAAAGGGATGTAGAGTGGTTTCACACTTCAAACTAGAAATGAATCAGTCCACTACCTAGAGAAGTCAGCATCTAGGACTTTGCAAGTATTTTTTTTCTATTATATCACCACAGAGATTTACAGCAATAGACCACCAAAGAGCTTACCCATCCAACCATAAGGAGACCTCCGCCTTAACAAGGAACTTACCCACTTAGCTCTCTTACAATAATCCTAACTTACTCACAAATCACAAAATGATGTGTAAACTAGAGAGAGTAAGGGGCTCAAGGAGTAGTAGCAAACTCAACTATAGCAAGGACCTTGAATGTAGTGAATGAGCAAACTTGGAATGAACTCCAAGGGGTCCTATTTATAGCTGGGAGTTCTTCCTTGAGTTGGGGAATACTTAGGGTCAAAATATAGCCCTTTTTGCACAAGGCAACAGATCTATTTTTGTCCAAGCAAGTCACCAACGATTATAATCACTTTTTATGCATTTTTCGTACAATGCATTCAATCGAGTTTCAATAAAGGTAACTCAATCGATTGGATAAAAGCAAACCCAATATTCAAACTATCGGGTGAGATCACGGGAAGTCTCCGATGAGGATATGATAGACAAAACAATCACCAACAAGAACATATGAGGCATCAACCGACAATGACTGAGTAAATCCAAGATGTTGTGTGATCACTACATTGGTTGCATGTTGTAGCAATTGTGCCAAATCTGGAATGTTAGTCTACTAGTGTGCTCTTGAGTTTTTTGGAAAAGGGATCAAAGAGAAACTCCTCATAGATGAAAGTTACAACTGTGTGGATTAGAGGGGAAGTTCGGGTGAGATCATGGGAAGTCTCTGATGAGGATAGGATAGATAGAAGGATCACCAATAAAAACACAGGAGGCATCAGCCGATAATGACTGAGTAAATCCAGGATGTTGTGTGATCACTACACTGGTTGCAAGGGGTGTAAAGATGTCTTTGCATCTACTATGGAAGGATCTCATTGCATGGTCATAAAGAGGTTATGGTTGAACCGTTGAAGGCAAGTGTGTAAAAATAGTCACAAAAGACATCATCAGGTGGACCATAGTTCTTAGATGGATGACTGGTCCAGCTAAATCCGAGGAACAGAGGAAGGCATCGCTTATCCTAGAGCGCAATCTCCTTAGCACTACCCCATTCTAGGTTACTTCCCCAATACTTGGGCACCTGTGCTAGACACTCATTCTTATATGATTTCTGGTTATGATAGCACACCATCCTTCTCAGGAAATCCTACTATAGGTGGTGGATAATGCAGGCCTTTCGTAGTGCCCTAATAGACCTTCCCCACTACACGTGATCCCCACTCGGAGGTCTGGTACAATTACCTGGTGAGGCTAGGACTAATATTCCAGTCGCCTACTTTTCTCAATGCATGAAAGACATTACTTAGTCTAGAGCATGATATCCTCATCACAAACCATGTATTGGGTCACTTCCTCAATAGTTGGGCACCTGTGCGCGATGGCCATTTTGGCCAAATTCCTACATTGGCACTAGGCTTGGAAAAATTAATCATTTAACTGTCACCCGAACCAAAACCACCGTAACCACACCATAAATCTCCACGACCATGTACCCGTTGGATTTCTGATTGGTTGAAATGAAAAAACCATTAGTTCGGTTTGGTTATCCAAACCACTTCTTTTCCTTTCTATTCTTTCTCGCCTAATAGCATAGACACATCTCTTGAGGTGTATGGTCTTGATGATTATCATTGAAGTTGGGCTGTCAGAGTAGTGGTTTCATACCAACAAGGACAATGGGTAGTATGATTCCATGCTCTTATGCCATCGCCGCCCGTCTCTTCCACTTCAGCAGACATGGTTGCACTGGTCATATTACGGCTAACAATTTGGTACACTAGGAGATGGGTCCAGCACCGCTAGCTGCAAACCACATCGATTTTGTTCTCTCCAGTCTCTATTTTGAATGGCTATTTCGTCCCTCTACCTTCCACAATAATCCACTATTTATGGCATTCCATCGAAGCTTGTAAATTGATCACCATTCTACAGCCGTCTAAAATCTAAAGCCAATGCAGTCACCCCTCGCCGCGACCATCAGGATCATGGTCGGATATGAGTCCGTCCTCAAAGTGTGGCCTCGTTGATGAGGTTCCAATCTTCCTACATGAAGATAGACCTCAAGAGCATACCAGTCGAGCTTCACAGCCTCTGGCGGGCTGCTTCCTTGACTGTTTGTAATCTAGCAACTGAGAGGAAGGCCACATCTAGAATCCAAGAGCTAAGTTGTAGGACTGAGGATTGTGAGAGGGTGAGGGACATGACAAGGAGAAGGAGCTTTCGGTGATGTTTCTTTGTTCATGACGATTGTGTAGTAAAGTATGTTGACTCAAGGTCTAAATTGACTAAACCCTTATTTTGATGATGACTAAACCATTCCAATTAATTGTGTCTAATGGACGAGATCATCTCCTGCAAAAACCAGCAGCTCCCTAACTATTCACATCGTTGACACCATGCACATAAGATACAGGAAGAAGTGGGGCCATCTCATGTGCATATAACAACTCGGGTGGTGGTTGGTCCTCTGTGAAAACCCACTCCTAAAAAACCATCTCAACTGAACTAAATAGAGAGGATATCCATTCTGATTTTGTGTTGATAGAGCAGTTTGTATGGTGGGTGATGGATGCGGTTGTCTACATTTTTCCATCCATGATTGGCACCCCATCCTTTTTGGGTGATCATGCTATAATGGTGTACAATATGGCCCTTGGTTGAACCCTAGTGAACCTCCTCGATACATGTGAACCCCCCCTAAAGATCTAGGTGCAGTTCTCAGATTAGCCTAGAAATAAGATTTCAATCACCTAAGATTGCATCCTTGATTGATACAACAAGCTTGCCGTGTTTGGGAAACACTTTTCCAGTTGCCAATCTGTTGCTGACAGATTTCAACAAGGCTATGGAGGAGTATCTTGCAAACACTAAACCTATTAGGAGTTTCTAGAAACAAAGAAACAAAGGATGATACTTAGCCCTCATAGTAGTGGGAGCTCTACTCAACATCATGGCCCCTCAGTCTTTCCCCCTCTAAAGAGTTTTCCACCTCAAAATTTCTCCCTGATGGTTAAAGCTTAGCCCTCATTGCTTATGATGATGCTTCATAGTGTCATACAATGCACCATTATTATCCTTCATGCCTCTCGATATTATGGCCATGAATCACCCACAGTCGCCCATTCCATTGTTCCACTCACTCAAATTTATTTCCTATATATGTTAATAAAATTTGCCTTTGAAGTAGATTCTCTTTTTCTACACTGTATCATAGTTTTCAAGGTGACCATGTAACGGCATGCTCCATTTGGGCGCCTAGGCATTGTCCTATTTTTTATTTTTTGTATATTTCTATATAAATATATAATATAAAATATGTGACATAAGGTATTTATGTGCATATTTTATGATCTACACATTAATAGTAATCTGAGAGTGTGCTAGTAGCTAAAACCCCTCAAAGGAACTTACATATGTCAAATTGATGTTAAAATGACATTACCTAGAATAAAAAAATTTCAAAAAAGATCAATCTGGCACCCCAGGCACCCGTAGGCGACCGCCCAGGTGGTCCTGGGCGGTGCTAGGCACTCACCTAGGCATTTTCCTTTCTTGTAGAAGGGGGGACGTTGATGCATGTAAGAGCGTACCTCCAAAGGTCAAGAGGGAGATTATTGATTATCTAGACAAAACAGTCGCAATGAAAGCTAAGAAAAAGAAAGAAATGGATGAAGCCACAGATGAAGTAAACATTACAGATCATTCTGATGATGATGCGTTGGTAGTAGTAGTCGGTTCTAGGGCGAAAAAGCCCAAGGTGGTGGGTCAGATAGATATGTTTTACAAGAGGGATCCAGAATATGTTGTTAAGGAGTGGAAATCGGCAAAGCAAGAAAGTATCAACAAGAAGTTGAAGAAGGAAGAGAGGAGGAAGACCTTGCAGTTCATTTCACGTTGGTTTTATCAAGTTGAAAACTCAATATGCTTCAACATCTTCATGTGCATTCATTTAATGGTTCATTTTATTCATGTACATTATTTAAATGCTTCTATTTGTGAATGTTTTAGGTATACCAATGTACACTGCAAAGTTGATGAGTTTTAATGTCATGTTAGAGGTGGTGGGTCAATTCGGTCCTAGTCTGTAGGGTCCTTCAGTGTATGAGCTTCGCGAGCCTCTGCTAAAAAATGAGGTGGCACTCACAAAAAGCGCATTGGAGACACACAAGGATGAATGGAGGAGAAGTGGATGCACAATCATGACTGATGGATGGACTGATAGAAGAGGTAGAAGCATCATGAATTTGTGCATCAATTGCAGAAGGGGCACTAGCTACTTGAGGGCCTTGGATGCATCTGCTGAGATGGTGGGTATATCTTCCGCTCTGGCATGTGTGAGAACTATTGGACCCATTTAACTGTGGAATGCATTCTGGCCCAAATTTACTGCTAGACCCCCATCCTAGCTGACGCCCTTTCTAGTAGTTGACCAGACCGACTACATGTATAGAGAAGTCAGCTTGCTAGACCGGACCGACTATTCGGTTCGGGCCTGATAGTCGACCAAATTAATTTTAGTCTAGTCCAGTATCTTCTTGAATCCAATCCTCAGTCCAGTCTATTCATTCCAAAATTGATAACCCAATCTGGATGGATTAAATCGAGTAATAGAGTAACTCTATTTGAACGTAATGTATATAAAGGTATATGGGACTGATTGCACTATTATTGTATTATCTATTGACAAGCAAGAGAAATATGTTACATTATAGCGTATTATTTGTGTTAGACACAACTTGTATGTGTTCATTATTGTAATAATAATTAATTTATTTACATATATACAAACAACAAAGTAGAAATCAAAGTAATTTGTTCTTGACTTAGTCTGATCCGGTCTTATCCAAGTCGATCCTCAGTCTTGGAATTTTTCTTTAATCAGGTTCTAGTCCAGTTTGAGTTTGGACCAGAGTATAATCCTATGTACATCTATGACTCCTCATAATGGCATTAAAAGTTAAGATACAATAATAATCATGAAGATCATATAATGGGAACAACACATTGAGTCTATGTTCATAGTAAATCTAATGCTTGAGCCAATTCGATGCTAATTGAGTTTGCTAAATTTTTAATAGTTGTATTGTGTACATAATTTTTATTTGGGTTTGTGTTTGGCACTATGAAGCCCCATACTCAGTAATAACAATACAAGTCTTCATATTGTAGTATTTGAACATATACATGGGTTGCTGTTAGTAGACCAACATACAGGTTCACATCGCATACTCTATTAGCACATATATTTTTATATGCTTCACACTAGAGCTCATGAGCCATAATGATTAGATGTGAAATAAGGTGACAGAGAAAGAGGAAAATTGAAAGGCTAATAGTCGACCTGTTCTAGAAAAGGGGCTTTTTTTAGATCTATACAAATATTTTAAGCATCTTAGTTTTGCTAGACAGTCAACGGAAAAATGATTACTAATATCATAACCCTACAGAGTGGTATAATTTGTCCGCATATATGATGACTACAAGAAGATTGTACTAAGTGTTGCTAAGTTATGAAAAGAAAGACTGTATCATTTCTTATAGTACACATTAAAGAACATTTAATATTATATAAGAACACTTAAAAATTAATTATCCCTAGTGATTCATACTTCATTAAATAGAAATTGAATTGTTTTTTAATACAATATACTATTTCATATCAGATTCTACAACACGTACCGGTGACCTTAGCTACTTCAAAAATTTAATATAATTACATTTAACTAAGGAATTTCTATAAAAACCAACACTAAAGTGTATGTGATTATTTTCACTTGCGTTTGCACGTGTGTTTACTAGTTGTTGAAATATGAAACTAAGGATATGAGAAACTAATTATTAGTGGTGTCACATTCAGTACACAACCTTGAACCTCAATGTAAACTAGCATATATGCATGTACACATTAATAAATAATTAGCCCAATATAGAAATGTAATCGTAACATGGGGAGCCTAAGAATTATCAGAATCCTTTAAGATAAGAAGATCAAATCATCTTCTTACTTGGAAAAAGAAATTAGCGCCCATAATATGACTATGAAAACGAAAAATATGTTGTACTCTTGACGTTGTAAAGAAGAATCAGGTTACTCCTGCAAGCTTGAACAATAAATAAGTATATGCTTCCATCAACTAAAATATCCTAGATATAATATGTCCTCAATTCGCAAAACCTCTCTTTTTCTTTGTTAGAATTAACTAAAGATATAAATGACGATTGAAAAAGACCAAAGATGGAAAATTAATCTTGTGATCGTAGCTAAATTAGTGGCCAATTAAGCCGCAATAATATACTACAACGATTATACAAGTTGATAAATAATCTGATCTACGGCAGATCAGTAATAAACAGGGGAGAGGCACATGCATGTAATTATCTAGCCTTTTTTTCCTCTAAGAAAATAGCTAGCCTGGTGTGCGGGCAGATTAGTAGTAATATATGAAACATAGTGAGTATGAATTCAAAGAGGCAAAAGCAATACCTCCTCAGCATAAAAACAAATAGGAGAAATAAAAATTATTGAATTGCATACATTGCAGCAGGGATACAGACGCATGATGCGGTTGACAGAAATAAAAAATCATAAACATTGGCAATCCTGTTTAAGATCCTCTGGAAAGGCGAAGGGACATAGCGTTGGCATAACAAACAAATAGGAGAAAACGAAACAGAAAGATTAATAAAGCGATTTGGTACCTGCTCGTTTTAAAAAGGGGGGGAACAGGGCACTGCTGTAGGGAGGGCTCCGTTGGGGGTTGGATCCAGCCGGGAGTGGATCAAAAGAGCTGCAGTCGACGAAGGTGGGACGGCTTTCATTGGGGGTGGATGCGCCCATGAACTAGGGACAAGTGCGGCGGCGAAGGCCTTTAGTAAAGGCTGATAGATTGTTAAATGAAATGAAGGTGCATGATTTAATTCTTTTTATATATACTTAAACTTGATGGTGAAAAGGATATTTACGGCGGCAACAACTTTGTATGTTCGTTTTGTCGGCAACAACGACGAGTATGTTCTTAAGATGGTGGGGCAGGAATCTTAAAGTGAAAAGCAAATCGTTTACAGCTGTGATATGGTATGAAATCAGAGTTTGCCACGTTGCGCTCGTGTTCAAAGTATCATTGATTGACACTAACAGAAAAAGAATCTGAAAATATCAAGTGCGCATGGCAGAGCTCAAGGAAACGACAACAGGTTACAGTATCTATTATTGAGAGGTAATGCAACAAACTCCCGGAAGGAAACAGCACCATCTCCGTCCCGGTCCACTGCGCTGATCATGTTTCTGCAGTCCGCCAGCGTCTTTGAACTGCCGTCAGCCACAACTCGATCGCCTGAGCACGTGGTGGAGCTCCTCCGCCGTAATGACACCGTCCCCGTTCCGATCGTACACTGCAAACGCCAGCTTCTGGCTGGAGTTGCGGTCAACGCAGTCCTTGGGGTTTGAATCGAGAGGTTCTCCTGGAGAAGCGCAGGTGACGAACTCGTGAAAGTCATGTAGCCGTCGCCATCCAGATCAGCAACTTGCAGCATCGCGGCGGCCTCCGCTTTGAACTCGGCACTGTGATTCTCAGGGTCTGTCCTCATCATACTCCCCATAGCGCAGAGCATGGCCTCGAGCTCCTCAACGGAGATCTTGCCGTCGCCATTGGTATTGTAATTGGAGAACACTTTGTGCAGATCCTCCTTGAGCCAACCAGAGCGAATTTCAGATGAGGAGGCTGGATGAGGAGGACGAGGGCGAGGCATTTGATGATGAGGACGAGATTCGATCCCCGACAGTGATTGAGGACGCTGGCGACTTCTTCGTTCGGCACAGCTTCTTGAGCAAGTCTTTCAACACTACGGCCGCCATCAGTCAGCTATCGGTCGGTCGTGAGGAAATGTCCGGCGAAGTGGAGATAACGACGTACTTTGGTAGGCGGGGCTTGGTAGTTCTGCTGTGTCCAGGTTGATCTCGGATATATATAAGTTTGTGGATCAGCTATCAGCGGCAGAAGCGCGTACACGTGTTGGACGCATATAATCCCAGCGGCAGCTAAGGATGACCCGTACACGGCGCCCTGTCCTTAGAACTAGGTGGAAACCCGTGCTATGCACGGGTTATAATGATGTGCATTAATTTTAGAAGAAATTAGAAGCAAGTCGGTATGGTAAATCAGATATGTGAAGGAATACATGTTTAGATGTGTAACTGTAAGGATAGCTGGTAAAGCGGGATACAGTAAATTGAAGTTGTAGAAGGATTGTCATAACTTGCTTCATAAGAGTGAAAGTATAGATTTACATAGACAACTTTATAATATTAGAAATATATATTGTGTTGTTTTGCATTACATAGAGACAAAAGTAAGGCAAAATGTCAGCTGCTATTAGATAATGACTGATCAACAACCCTTCTCATAGACAGCAATTGAACGCAGCGATGGGTGGCCTTATACGCAACAGTGATGGATGGATTGTTCTCTCGTTTGCTTCTCCCATGAGACAAGAAAAAGGAGCGGAGGCAGGTATTATGGGCCTCCTTTATGCCTGTAATACTTGCACGGTCGCAGGTCGGATCCGCAACATCATTGAGATGGACAATGATCAAGTCGGTAAAAATCTGCATTCCTGCATGAAATTAGGCGAATATTTGAGCAGTTATATCAAATAAGCATATGAACATGTTACTAAGTAATATATATGATTTCAAATTTAAGACCTGGAGAGGTTTTTTGCTGTTAAGAAATTCATTACATGTCTATTCTGATACACATGTAAGGAGCTCATAGTAGGATTTTGCAGCACATTAGCATGGAGGCATACAATGTGTTATGATGTAAGTATATCAATTAGATACTGTCATTGAAGTGGCTAGATTAGTCCCTGTGAAGGTTCATTTTGAAAGACATTAAAATCTTAGTTTAGAAAAGTAAATGTGATAGTAGTGCAAAAAATAAAACAATGTGAAGACAAGATATCATCGTTATTCTTTATGTTATTGTTTGTATAGAGCCAAGGTCAGAAACAAAGATAGGGAACGGGTTACTTATTTTTAACTCGAAATGGCCAAACTTAGTATTATAAATATGTAAATAGACTAATATAAATACCATTTTATATATACATAATTACAGAGATTCCTGTGAAATTTATAGAACATCAATCAGACGCACACATGTAAGTTGCAGATGCAAGATTAAAGTTACTTTGTATTGCATTAAGTTTTCAAGTAGCTTGTTCAGTTTGTGGTGTGTTATTGTGACTGGTGGTTAGATGGCGAGCATGATCACTGGCAATACAATACAAAAATTCAGAGATAGCAACATGTAGAGCATTAAAAAAAAATTGACTGAATCCCTATGTACAACAAAGCTGCTGTAAGCCCAAATTAGAAAAGCATGCGCTACATGCCTAGAATAATAGAGATTTTAAACATGAGGAGACCTAAAAAAAATTTATGCAACAAGTATAATTATATTTGGATGAAAAAGAAAAGCAACATTAAGCTCCGCTTACCATTCCCCTGACCGCCCTATTGTGTTCACTACCACCGTATTAGATTTTGCACAGATCTATGTATGTGCCTTGTGTCGCCTATAACAGAAAGGGGGAAATAAGATCAACCGATCAGCTAAGACCACTGATAGACGAGTGATGATATTGCCATGGTTGTTGATTTTCTTCCTGAGAATCTTCTCAACAACAACCATCACCATTGGGAAAAGTTTAGCAGTAGGCGATCCTGCATACAATAAAATTGATAAATATTGTAAAGAACACATCAGCGTTCTTTGTCGTATAGATCAAAGGATCGTTGGTAATTAATAAATTGACCAAACATAGACCACCAAACACAGCCGATGTCCCAACTACCAGTATTAGATTTTGACATCATCTTCTGTGGTGGATGCTAAATGCATGTAATATGGACAGATGTATACAATTTTTGAAAGAATAGGTTTGCATGGCTGCATATACATAAATAAGCAACAATCAAGGATATACAAAGAATTGTGGTGCAACTTTCTTCTTTATCATGTGTGAAGCAGATTACTTGAGTTTTATAAATTATCTCTTAGTTCCTCAGAAACATGAGGATCAATATAGATGTAGTTATTTGAAAGAGAGGAACTGGTAAAAAGAAATAATAAAAGTTGCACGTCTGATAGTCAGAGATAGGCAAACAGAAAATACAGCAGTAAATACAATAGCAAATACATGTGTAGGGACATATTAAAAGGAAACACAAAGCAATTATTTTAATGGTTCTTAATTGATGTATGTTTCCAACAGTTAACATGACAACAATAATGAAAATATATCAGGCAGTTTAGGAGCTCCTTAGAATGTGAAGAATTAACTTATAACAGAGCACTAACGAAAACAGACATTGCTAGTTAGCAGTTCTTCTGTCCATGAACTTATATCTAGCAAATTGAGTAGGCATATTACATTGGAAATTCAAACTTGAATAGACCTGAATCATAAAGGAGAACTTAGAAATAGCTACGATTCTTTCACTTAAGCGATTCATATTTTGTCAGAATACCTTATAGTTAGGAGATAAAGAAATATTTTGTCTTAAAGAAGGATATATGAAAATCTTAGAAATAACTAAATGAAAGTAAGATGGAATGAAGTTTATTTTATAACGATTAATATGGTTTCACAATATCTGCGGAATCAAGGAAAGAGCATCGCTAGAGTGGACGAAAATAGATGGGTAGATTTCATACCTCGAGGGCGTGCAATGTTCTTACGCTTCTCATACAGCTTTTCGGAGAACCTAAAGACAATATCTTTTCCATATGAGCTCCCTTTAGATGCTACAAAATATTGTTTTCATGTAGGAGAAGCTTTTCCATAGCTATATATATGCATGCATAGATATGTACATATATGTACATTATGATAGTAGTTTCATTCAAAAAGTATTGTTCCTGCATAATAAATCAATAATGAAGTTTAGTTCATGTTTATGCTTGTAAAACCTAAGAGATCAAAAGATTAGGCGGCAGGTCTGTTGTATATCCATAACTAAGTTCAATAAAAATTTAAAATCAAACTGTAGTTTGATATACAGCAGTAGGCCTTATAGTTAGGAGATAAAGAGATATTTTGTCTTAAAGAAGGATATACGAAAATATTAGGAATAACTAAATGAAAGTAAGATGGAATGAAGTTTATTTTATAACGATTAATATGGTTTCATAGCATCTGCGGAATCAAGGAAAGAGCATCGCTAGAGTGGACGAAAATAGATGGGTAGATTTCATACTTCGAGGGCGCGCAGTGTTCTTATGCTTCTCATACAACTTTTCAGAGAAGTTACGGAGAACATCATCTAGGATAATGGAAAAGGCATCCAATTGCCGTCCGGACCAGCTGTCCGAAGGTAGGAAGAAGAGGGCGGTGAGTAATCGGAACTTCTGTATGACACTGCTGGTAGTAAATACAACAGCAAATATAGGTGTATATACATATTAAAAGTAAACAAAAAGCAATTACTTTAATGGCTCTCAATTGATATATGTTACCAACGGTCAATAAGATAATAACAATGTAAACATACTAAGTTCATATTAAGTTGTAAGGAATTAGCATACCAAGTTCGCTTAAACTGCATATTGTACAGTGACTTTTAAGTTACATTTAAGAGAAACCATTAACACAAAGGAATGAACATTAACAATATAAATATTTTAATGAATCGGAAAAATATCAATGTATATTACAGCCACTAAACAATGCATTTCGTTATCATAAAAATTCATTCAGTCATAAGAGTATATTCATACATAAAACAATTACAATAATAGAAATGAAAATTTTAAATTAGAAAGCATACCTAAGGACAATATTTTTTTTCATATGAGCTCCCTTCAGATGACAAAAAATGACATTTTTATGTAGGAGGAGCTTTTCCATAGCTATATATGCACGCATACATATATACATATATATATATATATATTATGGTAGTAACTCCATTGAGAAAGAAGTATTATTCCTGCATAATAAAGCAATGATGATATGAGAATATGTTTTAGTTTTTGCCATATGAATTGTTTTTTTTAAAATAAGTATGGAAAAACAAAGGTTTTTGTGAAATAATACGAGCAAAGTGTAGGTACATTATATTAGTTTGTACATATCTCACAAAGGTTTTTGTGTAATGTATATACTTAATCACATCATATCATATGCATGTAGGTCAAGAATATAGAGCCGAAGATGATATAGTATTTTGATTTTGATGTGGTTCTATCTTTTGGGAAGTCTAATCATTATTTTGTGTTCTTACCGGTGTAGAAGTGTAAAAAAAGACACTATGTGGGATCTTATGTTCTTTATTTTAGAAAATGATCATATACTTGTTATGTTGATGAGGTCAATGGAATTATAGGTTTTAGAGAAACAAAGTGATAAAATGTTTAAATTACAATACAATCTTTTAAGATGATTATATAGGAGAAAAAGTACATAAAAACAGTTGTAATAACAGAAAAAAAGTTTTAAATTGAAAAGCATACCTAAAGACAATATCTTTTCCATATGAGCTCCCTTTAGATGCTACAATATATTGTTTTCATGTAGGAGGAGATTTTCCATAGCTATATATATGCATGCATAGATATGTACATATATGTACATTATGATAGTAATTTCATTCAAAAAGTATTGTTCCTGCATAACAAAGCAATAATGAGATGAGAATATGTTTTATTTTTCATCTTGTAAATTGTTTTTTAAAAATGAGTATTTTATAAATTAAAAGACAATTATTTAGCATGCTTTACCTTGTACCAAGGTGTTATTCGTTTTTCCATTGATCAAAAGAAGTGACTGTAAAGTCTCCATTCATTGTGTAGCGCTGGTTCTCTCTACTTAGTCGTAATTGAAAAGTAAATGTTTTTCCAACTGGTTCTTCAAATATTTTGTCAATAATATTTTGGCTTTCATCCTAATAAAATATTCATTAGTAACATATATTACTTGATTTAGTTGTAGATTTCATAATAATTATCTATGTAGATGTTGTTATACTAAAATATCAATTAACCTCAGTGAAGAGTTGCAACAGTCTTTCAGTGGTAATACATAGAAATGAATTTGCATTTTCTCCAAATAGGGTGACATATGCTTCTCCACTTTCATCAAGAATCTTGGCTTTTATTTTCAACCTAATAGGAAATAATTTTATATAACTATATATGTTTGCTAGAACATTTTATGTCAATTGAGTGTACATTAACGACATTACCTTATTAATGGAATGCAATCAATAACACCACAGTGATAGCATCTTGTACTGTTTGCTGCTAACTTGTACTTTTTTGAGCATGATTGACAGCAATCATAAAATATTTCATCTTCAGAAGATACATTTGCAACTTTGCCTTTTATTGTGAAGTAAAGAGGTTGTAATTAAAAAATTAAAAATGAATTCAATCTATGAGTTTGCAAGATGAATATAGAAGCTGAAAATAATAATTTTACTAAATTATATAATTACCTTGTCAATGATAGATTGTGCATGGAGAACAACGTCATTAACAGTCACAAACTGAGTACTTTTTTGTATTTGTTTGTTGCTATATATATGGATTGATGTTGAAAATTCACTCTTCAATTTATCCTTAGAAAACCTACAATATGTAAGATAATTAGAAAAGCACTATAAATTATATGATTTTCTTTATTTTTGAAATATGAATATTTGTTTGACATTATCAAGCATTACTAACCACTTTTTCAAATTTTCAATTTCATTAAGGCCAGTTGGTTCTATGTAGAGATCTGAATAATCAGTGCTTGCAATGCAGTACTCATCTATGAAGAAAACATTTGTTAGGAATACATTTATTAGAATGAATATAGAGTTATATGTTGATGTGTACCATTGTATGTATCAATTTTGACTTTCGTTGCGAGAAGAACAACATTATTTTTTGCAGCAATGACCAAGTCATCATCATATTTTTTTGCAAGTTCATTCCATACAGTCAACCAGATGCAGCAATTACTATGTCATAAATGAATATACATTATTTACATTAGAAACACATATTTATTTAAGGTAATCATTACAAATTACCTTTGATCTACAATATGGAGACTGATACGGGAGTTGCTTGACATAGTTCTTGATTCTAATTTCCAGATAATTCCAACCACATCTATTAAAGAAAATAGGTAAGTTCATATATAATAAGTATCAAACAATGTTATAATTTGACAACTTACCAATTAAAGTTTGATTTTCAGGTTTCAATGAGCTTATTTCATCCAATGGTGTGATGTGGTATTTAGGATATGGTATTGTTTGATCATCTTGCACCTCAATACCAATTGAGCGATCATTGATGAATATGATAAAATTATGAGGTACAATCCGAAAGCCAAATTGTAGTTTTTTAATGCTTACAGATTTCAACACCAAAGTATTACCTATAGTAAGCAACTGATCCCATTTAGTTGGATCTGAATGAACAATTCTTGCTTGCATTTCATCACCCTATAGAAATTCATATTTACTTATATAATATATAGGTAATGCTAAAATGACATAATGCAAAGTAAATTAAAAAATACCTCAGAATCTATGAAAGTAACTACAAACGACTCCATTTTTCCAGTTGGTTTGTTAATTGTACGCCTCCATTTGTTTGCAACACGAACAAAAAGTACCACTTCTTGTTGATTCGGGCGTATCATACGAAATAAAGATGGCTTTCGTCCTTGTAAGACGATAGGCAATGATTTCTTCATCTCTTCTGTATAATTTTTTTTTTGAAAGATCTTTAGATATAAGATTATTATTTTATTTCTAATAACTAACCAAAATGATGATAATATATTGTACCATTTTTTGGAGGCATAGAAGTATTTTTTGAAGTTATTAAAGAGAATTGATCAGATGGAGCCTTTAGTTTTTTAATATCTCCACTTGGTTTATCAGTTTGAAATTCTGCAATTCTTTTAGATAGAACCATTTCTTTTGCTGGTGTTTTAGGACTGATTTCTTTGAGATTGGAACTCTCTGTACCTGCAAATTATTGTTTAAAAAATTATTTACAAAGTTGGTTAAAATGAATAAGATGTACGATTCTTTTGATTTCATTTTGACATAAAATGTAATTGATACTATTTATGTATAGTTTAACAATATTGAACTTATGTTCTATAATACTTTTACTACTAAGTTGTTTCTTAGTAATTTGATTTGCACTTAATGCATAGATAGCAGCACATATAGAAGCATGGATAAGAGTTCATTTAGTTGTGTGTTATGTTACCTTTTGAAATACCATAAGTTGATTGCTTGATTTTGAAATCAGTCATAGTTTGTATTTCATCACCTGTAGAGAAAAAACGTAGAGATTACAATCCTATAAAGAAAAAAGTAACTAATCAAAAATTTGAATTATGAATCTAGATTTTTTTTACCTTCCAAAGTATCATTATCTAGTTTGAAAGTGTGTTTATCATCCATACTTTGATGTGGATTTCCTATGGATAGAATAAAATCGGAGATAAGAATAATACATTTAAAAAGGTAGTTTTTAGTTCAATGTATGACTGAGAAAATTTACGTATAGTTTAACAATATTGAACTTATGTTCTATAATACTTTTACTACTAAGTTGTTTCTTAATAATTTGATTTGCACCTAATGCATAGATAGCAGCACATATAGAAGCATGGATAAGAGTTCATCTAGTTGTGTGTTATCTTACCTTTTGGAATATCATAACTTGATTGCTTGATTTTGAAATCAGTCATAGTTTGTATTTCATCACCTGTAGAGAAAAAAGGTATAGATTACAATCCTATAAAGAAAAAAGTAACTAATCAAAATTTTGAATTATGAATCTAAATTTTTTTTACCTTCCAAAGTATCATCATCTACTTTAAAAGTGTGTTTATCATCCATACCTTGATGTGGATTTCCTATGGATAGAATAAAATCGGAGATAAGAATAATACATTTAAAAAGGTAGTTTTTAGTTCAATGTATGACTGAGAAAAGGTTGACAATATATAATAAAATAAATAATTTCATAACTAATAATAATAAGGATATACTTTAATATGATATGATTACCTATATTATATTATGGATAAACTTCACATAATTGTATATCTATCTGTAATGTTTTGCAATATTTCTTTGTAAACTATATTTTTTGTAAGATTTTTTGGAATTCCATCACAATTGCATGTCATAATTTTCAAACCTTCTCTTGATGTAACTCGAGAAATGGCAACATATAGTTGTCCATGAGAAAAAACATGTGTTTTTAAATATAGCCCAACAGATTGTAAGGTTTGTCCTTGACTTTTATTTATAGTCATAGCAAAAGCTAATCTGATAGGAAATTGTCTTCTTTTCAAAATAAATGGTGCTCCAGTTTTCTTTTTTGTGAAAGTAATACGGGGGATATAAACATGATTACCGATATGACTTCCTGTAATAATTTCAGCATCTAAAACCCGAAGGCTAATCATTTTGACTATTAATCTAGTTCCATTACAAAGTCCTATTGATTGGTCTATGTTTCGAATAATCATAATTGGAGCTCCAACCTTTAATAATAGAGTATGATTTGGAATACTTGAAATTTTCAAGGAATGTAAATATTCATCAGAATATAAAGTACGATCAATTGTTTTGCTACTATCAAGTGTCTCTGCGATGTCAAAACTATAACAAAAGGATGAAATTCCTGGTAAACGGTCTAACAACAAACAATTTACATCATCAACTTCATCATTTCTAGGTGCAAGTATAGCGCACATTTTGAAGTAGTTTGGATCTGTATGCTTTACATCAAAATTTGGATAAATATTTTCAATTAAAGTTTGTATAGTGGTTGGCTCATTTAACAATACTTCTTCAGGTAATTCAATCCAATTATCATGATATTCATTATTTACATATACATGTGGAATGTTACCATCACCTACTTTTAGTAACCATTCAATAAACTTTTTTCTATCATCGTTAAAGTTTGTACTTGTATGTTCAACACGCATATTTGTTGACAGTGTATAAATATGACATTGATTCCAAAGTTTGGATTGACTAATAGTTGCATTAGTAATATCAGATCGTCCTCCTTTAGGTATAACAGGTAAAATTTGTCTAAAATCACCACCTAAAACAACAGTTATGCCTCCAAATAAATGATCTTTTGAATTTTCTTTTATAGGATGCATAATATCTTTTAAACTTCTATCTAATGCTTCAAATGCATATCTATTCATCATGGGTGCTTCATCCCAAATTATCAATATTGTTTTTTGAATCAACTTAGCTAAATCTGACTTTAATGGTATAGCACATGTTGAATTTTCATCCAAATCTAAGGGAATTTGAAATCTAGAATGAGCTGTGCGTCCACCTGGCAATAATAATGCTGCAATTCCTGACGAAGCAACAACCAGAGCTATTTTTCCATCGCTTCGCAATTTTGCTGCCAATGTATTCCACAAAAATGTTTTCCCCGTACCTCCACTGCCACTTACAAAGAAAAATGAACCGATAGGAGAGTAGCATGATCAGATGATATCATTGAAAATTAAAAGTTGTTTTGTATTTAATTTCTTATATCTTTCATTAAATTCAGCACATAAATTCGTACGGTCATACATTAACTCTTCACGAATTAGTCTATTATCTAATAATCTTTCATTTAAAATTATTGGCAATAGAAACCCAACAAAGTCTTTTAAAGATCTTCCATTCTTGTTCAAGATTTCTTCAATATGTAGTAATCCTTTGTTTTTCAAATCTGTTTCATCATCTATTTCTTTTGGCATATTAGAATCAATAGGAATTCTATTTCTAAAATCATTAGTTAAATATTTCCAATAATCATTCCATATCTTTTTTGGATTGTTTATTTCAGTGCATAGTAGTAGAGAACAAAATAAATGACGTAATTGCCAAGTTGTTGCCCATGTAATAGAATCAATGAAAGCATATTCCCATTCAGACATATCTGATAGTAAACCCATCTCATGACATGCTTCTTTAAAATTATTACATAGATGACCATTCACTGTTTTTAATTCTATATAATTTTTTGCACCAGGAACTTTACATAGTAACAATCTTAAGTAATACAATTCTCCAACACATGGATTAACATGGGGTAGTCGGCCAATTGAAAAAGCACCCTTACGTATTGACCAAATTTTTTTGTTACTATCCCATGTCCATTGTTGTGGAAATTCTGCATATGTCAAATTTTTAGAAATATTTGTTTTTGTATTTGTTTCAAACCATTCAGTCAACATACTCTTCTCAACAAATGGTCATTTCATTACACTTTCAATTGGTTCATCATCTATGAAAGTTACCTAATTGTCATTAGGCAAATGTATATCTAAACGTAAGAAGGATTACGGTGATGAATATGGAAATCAAATATTCTCCATGATGCTTCAGAAGCAGATATATATCGACAATTTAGATAGGTAGCTATTTCATCAACACTTGTATCATTTCCATTCTGTACAACAGCGGTAGCTTTATCATAACCTTTATGTAAGTATTTGTATAGATACTTAATAGCTTGTGCCTGATTATATATTTCTACATTTATATGTGCATCATATTTATTTAACAACTGAATATTATGAGGTACAATCCAACGATTATCTATACTTACTGAGTTCAAAGCAAATTGTCTCCCATTATTTCTTCTTCGATATATTATATAACCATCTGAATCAAAAGTAGTTATTTCATTAAATTTTCTTGGATAGAATTTACTGCATCTTTTTTTAAACATACAAGGAGAGTTTTCATTGTAAATACCACAAGGACCATGCACCATACATCTACAAACAGTTTCATACGCCAAAGGGTAGACATGAATATCAGGTATCTCAGCCGAAATAATGCGATCTACATGTTCTGCAGATCTAATTTTACTATGATGATCAAGAGTGATCAACAAATGCATGTGTGGTAGTCCTCGTTTCTGGAACTCTATAACTGAAAGATCTAAATAAAAAAACAATTATTATATTATATATAAATAAAATAATGACTACAAATATGTATACCTGCAATCACTTTTCCAAATAGTTGCTTCTTAATGATATCATCTTTTAATTGTTTTTGCTTAATATTAAAGATTCTAGATACAATATCCGGCCGATCTTCACTTGATTTTCCTCCAAAATGTTGGATATATTCATGTATTTCAGGCCATTTTGGATTACATGTGAATGTTATGAAAAGATCAGGTGGACCTGCCCATGCACACAAAGCCATTGCATCATGAAAATTTTGTTTCATATATCGTGGTCCTCCTGTAAATGATGACGGTAGGATAATACGTTTGCCTATACTCATTGCATTATTAATTCCAGAAGAATATGAATCTTTGATATTGGCATATGTATCTACTCGGAATTTATCCTGATTGTTTTTATACCATGATAAACGATCATATTCGATGCAAGTATAGGCATCAACTATGAACTGTTGTAAAAGCCTTCCACTTCTAAGTAAAGTATTATTTTTTTCAATATCACGATCGTGCAATCGATATGAATAAAATTCTAGAATGCTGACTGTTTTCCGTTTACGATTATTTTCACTTTGATTACATTGAATTCCAGGTCTCCAACCATCCTCACCATATGGGAAAAGTAATGGATATTGTAATGTCATATAAGCATGATGTTTTTTGCTAATTCTTTTTAATATGTTATCCTTTAGACAGACAATAATGTCTCTACATTCAGAAATTCCTTCATCTCCACCAACAACTAACATTGCTAATTCATTCATGGTAGGTAATGAATATTGAGTATTAGCATTGTTTCTGCTAGCAATTAAGCAAAATGAAAGTTCATTAATAGAATTATTTTGTATCCATTGATTGACAGAACGAAATATCATAGCATAAGGATTTATGTCATTAATCATTTTATGCAATCTAATAATCATAGATGTATTCACTTTTGACCATTCTTTATTATTTGAAAACATATTACACCTATTGATGTCTTCATGTTCCGTATCATATACATAAAGTTGAGCATATAGAGGTTGGTTATCATTAGAAGGTAAAAGTGAACCAATGAGGTGATAGATTTGTCCATGAATTCGAAAATTATAAGGACCTCTTCCATCAATAATTGATGTTTCTTGCGATACACCCATCGATGTGAAAGCAAAAGCATTATTATATTGGCGAATGTATTTGCGATAATGTCTTCCTTCCTTAGAATTTCCTTTCAGTAAATCATCAAGATAAGAGGGGATAGACTGCAACATTGGTAATTTAAACTTTCCATCCCAACAACATGAATGAAAATGTGGAATCTGATCACCTTTGTTTATAACTCTTTCTTCAAACCACATGTATGCACCACAATGTATGCAGGTACATGAGGGAAATCGTAAGTAATGTCGTTCTTTGAAATCTGCAAGTGTGTAATCCATCATTTATAATTAAATATTACTTTTATTTTAATATATGTAGATTTGGATGGAAGTTACTTTGATATATTCGTGCAATCCTAGCATCTGACAAATAACTCCGTAAACGCTTTCTACTTCTTTTATGATTACAATCACCTATAAGCAATGTAAATATAATTATTACATTTATTTTTGTTATTTATAATAAACTATTAACTTACATTTAAAAATTCTACAATAAGAAATGAATTGAAAAATTCTACTATTGAACATGCTTCGCAGATGGCTTTTGTACTAGCAAAAATATGCAATTTTTAAAAATACAAACCTTGAGAAGATGAGCTTGCCATGAGTGAAATTAACTTCAACCTATTACAAAAAAGTTCAAAACAATTAGCTAATCATAATGTTATTTTACGTTTAATAATAGAATATTTTTTTATATACAAAAGAGAAGTACAAAATAACCTACTATTCAATTAAAAATTGGATAGTCAAAATGATGGATATCAGACATATGATAATAATTAAGATCTAAGAGAATATCAGACATATAAATCCCAAGGCGAGAAGGTGACAGGGAACGTGGGTGGTAGGTATATGTGGACATAAATTTCTTTGGATTGCTTTTGCGTAAGCAAAAGCACACAAATTAACTCTCTGCTAGGACTAAACGTTGACAGTTGTAGACTGGCGGCTGGGAGGGAAATATATTCGCAGTCTGTCCCTTTTTGACTTGGTTGTGTATAATACCAAATTGTTAGTGGAAGATGATCGATCCTGAAATGGGAAAATCTTACCCGGCTGTCTGAAGACTTGTGAAGTGACTTTCCTAAGAGGGGGGGATGCGTAACACATATGGAGTTCTTAAGCGATACATGGTATCTGTATCTTTAGAGGCCAGTACTAATCTTGATAATTAGTAGAAATCCGATGCAGGCAGGCATCTTTATCTCTCAAAATCAAAAGTTTGCCTTGCATCACCAAAAGAGCTTCACACAATAAAAGGAATAAGGGAAACCAACCGTTATCTTTGATATTATAGCTGTTAAATGCTTGAAACTGATTATTAGACACGCAATATACACTAAAAGTTGAGGAGAATTCAAATTTATAATTACATCTCATTGGCCCTTACATTCCAAAATATGACCATCAATTTGCAAGGAATGCAAATTTTATCTATTGAAATGTGAATCAATTACTACACGGTGGGGTAATTTGTAAATCGATTTTTCAAAATTAAACCTGACACCATAACAGATCAGGAGAAATCCGATACTATATTGAGTCATTTTTAATCTATAATGCCAAACGAATTGTTTTTGAAAAGCCAAATCATCCCACCCAGATTTAAGCTGCAAACAAACATGTGGCAAGTTGCATCTTTACGGCAAAACCCACATCGCGGAGGATTGCATTATTATGCAAAAAAGGAATATCTCGTCCTGAAAACCCTCGATCCCTTCTACCCCAAGAACCCTCCTCTCTCCCTCTCCTCTCATCTGCCCGGATAATCGTTAAAACCCAATTCTTCTCACGCTCTACTACCGTTGGTAGTCCACGAACCCTTTTTTTGCGCTTAACTGCATGCCCCAGCAGCGTGTGCGCCGTGCTACTCTTTGCTCTATGAAGAAGCGCACTACAGGCGCCTATGCATAGTTCCTCTGCCTAGACTCTTCTACCCGACAAATAGCTCGCTATGCTTCCTTGACTCCAGAAATCTCACCGCCTTCATTAATCCTCCACTCTGAGGTAGCATCGCGAGATACAAAGCAGTATCGGCAGCAATCAACCCCAATTTTGTATCTCCACTTGACGAATCTGTCCTCTCTAGTTGTCTGCCCCAATTTCCATGGACTGAAGCAATCTCAGGCGAGAAGAGGGAAAACACGGACTGGAAATCCTCTATTCTTGGATAGCGTATGACAAAAAAGACAATCCGAAATTTACCTGATACCACTACCTTCTTTGCCAAACTGCTCCACTTGCCACCACTTGACAAAGGAACTGTCGATTTTGTCTAGTTTTTCTGCATACGATCGCTGAAGACGAAGGGCCGCACCAACCATCAACGAAAGCTGCAGGAGTAAATCGAAGAGACTGTGGCCGACACCTCGCTGAAGCCACCCTATGCAACCGCCATCGCTCTCTCGTCGGCAATCACACCGACAAAGGGTACTTCGAAGAGTCGCTAGAGAAATAGCCCTTTAAACTGTAGTGCAAATTGCACATTATAACACGCACAAATCATTTTTCACGGAACATTGTCTCGCTTTACAGGAAGGGACCACTCTGTAAATCTTAAAAATGACGACAAAAATTGCAACCACACCCCCGAACGGGCTTTCATATATAGTATAGATATCCAACGAATTTATTCGCCCATAAGTATTGAAGCCAAATGTCTTATACTTTATTTTACAAACTATAACATTACCCAGCATGTCCGTGCAATTATTAAGACAACTGTTGGAAACGATTTATGGGATGTAATAGGAGCGAATCGGTTGTTTAAAAAACTGTGGAGATTAAATGTCTATATTTATGATATGGATGTCACATGGTAGGGTATATTCTGAACTCAAGGAATGTAGTCTTATTTGTTTGCGTGGGTTTGAAAAGCTTTTGGTCAAAGCATGACCAATTCGTTGCCATTGTCTAAAAAAAGTCTGTATACACCAAGAAAGCGTCAGTGATATATCACGAAGAAGAGGTGTGCATAGAGCATAGTTGGTGTTCTCAGTTCCCACCACATTGGAGAGGTCAGATATGGTACTCCTGTGTGAACACGGAGCACGTCTATATTTTTGAAATATGTACAATTCAATTAAAATTGTGGTGTAGGCTACTCCACGTTCTTACGGAATTAGCAATTCCTAAGACCGGCAGAAGCTTGTTGATCTTACCAATACCAAATAATTTCTTTTTCATGGTGCAACGTTATATCAATGATACAACTAGAGCATAGAAAAGTGAGAGCTACACTCTGACTACTTCCATTTCAGGTGCAATACATCTTATTAGATTTTAGGCTAAATGAGGTAGTCCGATGCAGTCTCAAATCTACCAACTTTGCAGTACAACCAACCAACAATCACCAAAATATACATACATTGAAGCATCATAATTGCATAATGGACCCTACCACACAGACCTTAAGCTACACATTGAGGTGTCAAACATAAAAAGAAATAGCTACATATTTGGGTGCGGGGTAACAATTGATAGAAGTTGCAGTGGTTAAGATATGGTACTCCTGTGTGAACACCGAGCTCGTCTATATTTTTTAAAGGAAAATTATTGACGTAACCCGGTCCACACCCCCACCCGTAGCCCAATCCACGCCCCACATCAGAATCCCAATTGACCGTTTGCCCCAATCCTTCTATAACGCGGCAACGGCCAATGCTCGTTCGACACCCGCCAACTAGGGATGGCAATCGGTTGAATATTTCTCAACCCGATCCAAACCTAACACAACCCACATTTTCTAAACCCATACCCAAACCCAACCCATATTTTTTGGGTTTCTTAAAAAATATCTCAGCCAACCCAAAATTCACCCGACCTGACCAGAGCCCTACCCGACCCAACCCATATGAAGTTAATACATCTATATGACGGCAGTGTGCTTTGGCAATTGGCACGGCCGTTAGTGGTTTAGCCTGTTCCGCGTCGCTGTTTTACAAGATAATAAAAACAGCTCTGTTTTTGTTTTACGGGAAAGAAATGGATGGAATTGGCTGTTTTGGCTATCCATCTTGTCAAACTGTTCGAGTAGGTATTTGACCCAACCTGATCTCCCCATTGGGTCCGATGCCCTTGCTGCCGTATCCAAGGGGTCTCGGCCTTACGGAGGCGCCGACTTGTTCCTTCTCATCCAGCGATTGGGAGACGAACCGCTTGGACACTGCTCCAATTTCATCATGGCCTCCACGGGCGCGGCCGTTGGACTAAATCGCGCATGCATGCCCGTTCCTTAGAATTGGAGGAATAAAAATCACGACTTTGGTTAGCAGGAGAGCCCTTCGGGCGCCGGCAGTAGTTGCTGGTCCTACGGCACCGACATTGTGGTTTAGGAGTCATCAAGAGGCGGCGACTGAAGGCGGCAACCAGAGTTGGCGACTGGATGCGGCAACTAGAGTCGGAGACTGGATGCGACAACTAGAGTCAGAGACTCCAAGGCGGCGACTAGGGCACACGAGCCAGAGTCGCATAAGAGACGGGTCACATGACTCACGCCAGGTCGCCAACGTCCCCGACGGATGATCCAGCAGTTCGGAGCCGTCGCTCCTCAATGGTGAGCCTACAGACGCGATACCGATATCAACTTCCTGGAGGAGCAGGAGGAAAGGACGCCAGGATGCGGCGGGGCACCCGGAACCGGAAGTGCATCTCAATCAGGCCCCCAGCGTTCCTAGCTGTGAAGAGCCACGACGGCAAGTCAGATTCCGCTGGTCGTGATCTCAAGCTTCCTCACTGAGTCACCGGATCCTACTCCCCTTCTCTTTGATTCCGCTCACACTCTCTCTCCCACTCCCAGGCTTTGATTCCTCTCCCCTACTAGTTGCGGCGTCGTCGTCCTCCACTCAACACCGACAAACTATGTTGATCTCCTCCTCATCCCGCCAGGAGGAGTCAATGGTGATAGCAGCCCTGGAGCATCTCAATGATCCTGTCTCTCCGGCTCGACAGCAGCCCCTCCGTCCCGGCGGCGGCGGCGGCTGCTCCTCATGCCCAACAACATCGCATGGCTTTCAGTGACAAGCTGTTGGCAAAGATCAGGGACATGATCCGTCATAGTCAGGAAGCAGAGCGGCGCGTTCCCGTGCCTCCCCCCCCCCCCCCCCCCCCCCCCCCACTGCCATTCCACCAACAACACAGCAATCACTACCACCATCAGCAACAGCCCGTCAGCCGCTGATCAGGACAAAGCTTCGTGTGAACGCATTGTCTCCATAGTAGTCGGCTACACAAGGCATCACTCGACCTTCCATCCTTGTGCCGAAAATAACTGTAAGGGAATAGGAAAAAAAACGTAAATGGCGCATTTGCCAATTTTTATTAAGTAAATGTCATGGTCTTGAACTTATTGTCCAAAATGGCACATTTCGGGAGCAATGCGTCCCCTGCTGGGACACATTGGTCCCACAGGAGGGCAATGTGTCCTAGTTCGGGACGCATTGCTCTGTTGTGAGACCAATGTGTCCTCTAGCGGGACACATTGCTGCAATGTGTCCCAGCCGGGGACGCATTGGTCCCACAACAGAGCAATGCGTCCCGAATCGAGACACATTGTCCTCCTGTGGGACCAATGCGTCCAACGCGGGGATGCATTACACCAACGCGTCCCCATGCAGGACGCATTGTGTTCTTTAATCATATTTTTGCAGTCACTGATATTGTTTCATGGTTATTGATATGTATATTAACAATATTGATTATATTTGTACATTTACAATTCGTTCACTTGTATTTGGATATCTATAATATACCCAATTATTATAAATTTGTCAATTTCAATAGCTCGTAACATGCATATGAAATATATAAGTGTATTACAACCAACATCAGATGGTTCCTAATTGATTATATAATAAGAACTTAATCCAAAAAAATGAGATATCAATTACAAACAAGGTTAAAACATGAACCAACATGACGAGAAAATAATACACAACAGAACAATATGATAGATCCAAAATGAACCAATGTGATATCATAATATGATATATCCACATACAATAGATGTCTTCACAAAGGCATACATACACAACAGAACAATATTATAGATCCAAAATGAACCAATGTGATATCATAATATGATAGATCCACATACAATAGATGTCTTGACAAAGGCATACATACAAAATTGTACAATATATAAAAAACTAAGTACGTCGTCCTCGCCCACGACGTCCTCACCCACCTCCCTCTACATCTGGATCCTCTGTACCGATGTCATCTGGAGATGACTGAACTGGGGACAACTGCGTAGGAGGCTGCTGGCGAGCATCAGGGAAGAAATGAAAAGGTGGAGGTGGGGTGAGGGGTCTCTGAAAACCAGGATAGGATGCATCCTGAGAAATCAAACGGAGTAGGTGAATATGTGACATAAGGTGGTGGTCGGCTCTCAGGAATAAGTGGTGGTGGGAATGGAGTGTATGGAACAGAAGAAGAACTTGCTTCATAGTATGATGTTGGTTGAGGTGGGGTGATGAATGAGGAATATGAAGCAGCTCTTGAAAAATATGGCCCTGTCGGTCCCCATGACATGAACTGAGAAGTGGGAGTGGGAGTGGGCTCAGCAGTAGGAGTAGGAGTAGGAGTGGGCTCAGGGGTTGAGGTATGAGTGGGTATGGGATCCCACGGCCGAGCATAGTCGGGAAGACTATCAAAGTAACTCCCCTGGATGTTATAGATGTTGTCCCTGATCTGTGCAGGGGCGTGCTCTAATGCCGCTCGGATCGCCACTTGTGTTTGTACTTGTAAAACAAAGTATGTACACATAATAAAGACCAATTACATATATTACAAATAACAAAGATAAATAATAACAGTTTATAAAAGAAATAATAATGATACTCATCCGGCCATAGTATCCCGGGTGGTAACAGCTCGGTAAGTCCCAATGAAGGACCCAGGTTCAAACCTCACCGAAGGCACTTTACGAACGACAATTCACGCTGATTAGGCGCGGGAAGGAGGTGACTGGACCACACCCTCTCATGCCTCGAGAGTTTATCATGTCAGCTTCGTCCGGGATGGGTTCTCTCGGTCATAAAAAAATGATACTCACAAATTCCTGCTGGCGATAACTTTGCGGGTAGTATATGCTTGGAGGCATAGCTAGAGGGGGCACGATGTATTGTGGATGATACCATGCATAGTGAACCTGAGGACTGAAGACTGTATCATCTGGTGGAGCGGGAACTAAGCTCTCACGTATGTTGTTCCACATATGCACCTCCCGCCTATGATGAAGCATCCAATCCTCAGCCGCATGATCCCTCCCATCTATCCGGCTAAGCTGCGGCAGCTCAAGAGTAGGTTGTACTTGAACAAAGCCGAACTGTCCAAGTACTCTGTTGGGGAAGTGCTACTCCACTATTGTGTAGCACAACAGAGGCACTCATGCCAACCAAATATCACTATCATCTCTACAAATGACAGACAATCTCTCGAGAACATCAACAGTGTAAGGAGTCAACTCTATCTGTTATTCAAATAGACAACGTGTTTCATATAAAATGGAGTAAATTGCAAATAAATAAAACATATACCATACAACATGTTAGTAGAGGTAAGTAAGTTATACCTGTGAGGGAAAAATCTGGTCAAATGCTAAATCGTAAAACTGGATTGTTCCCCTGATAGTTTGACTCATTTGGACAAAGGTAGGCCACCTATTAAATTTACAAACTAAATTTAGATAAACACTACATAATGTTTGGACAAATATAAAAATTAATTGTGTAGATCTTTAACCTGTAACCCAAGGGAACATCTTCTGGCCAATCATCTCAGCGCATTGCAATTGTACCTAGGCGTCCAATTCCCAACCTCTCTCAACACCACAGCTGTAATAGGCAGACACAACCTGACAGATGGGCAGTTCTCCTAGACCGGGTGGTTGCCTTATACAACTCCCTATATAAGAAAACTAGAGTTGCAACACCCCAAGATAGAGTACCACAACGTGCAAAATCAGACACAAGAGGGAGGTTCCTAACATGAACGCTATCCCCGGTACTATCTGGGATAAGGTGACTACCTAAGAAGTATAAGAGATATACCCTAGTGTACCTTGTCCTCAGTTCTAATTGTTGCTCTTCATCACCCGCGGTCAGATCCATATCCTTGAAGGTCTCATGCAGCCAAATCAAGGAGATATGCCCCGTAGACATCCCATCTGGTGCATCTCCTAAGAAATTCTCACAAAGGTGAGTCCATGAAGAAAATTGCCCCTCATCTACACCTAAAGGATATGAAGCTATAACCGGTGGGCCATCAATCCTCAGGCCTAAAAGAACTGCAACAGCCTGAAGTGTGACACTTATCTCAAAAGGGGGAAACCTAAAAGTAGTGCTAGAGTTGTCCCACCTGTTAACTAATGCAGTGATTAAAGTGGGGTCAAGGTGGATAGAGGGTAGCCTATGAACAAGCCCAAAACCAGCCATGGAAATATTTTCTAAAACATCCGGGTCAGTAATAGCCCATTGTGCCAACATGATGTGGTGCTGGGAGAGTCGGTAGGTTGCTTGTCTAGGAGCCATATCTATGAAAAGTGCAAATATTACATTAAATGAAAAGTACAAATATTGTACAACATTTAAGTTTGTTAAGATTCTTCATTAGATAAGATGAAATTAATTCAAATACATGAACAACCAAACAATATAAAAATACAACATGAACTACTAAAAGAGAAATACTACAATAATTAGTTACTGCATTTGATTCAATATCTCATCTAGAGGTTTATAAAATGGCCACATTTGATGTACAACTCGATGTATCTCTAGATGTGATATAGCTAACTGGTTTTTAACTTGTTCATTGATTGGCATTGCTTTCTATTTCGTGTGATCCCAATACCAACTAGGTAGCTCAAGAAGTTCTTTATACATGTGAAACATTTACTTTAAAAATTGCCAATGAAATTTTGCTTGTTCTTTTGTCACTATAAATCCTAACTTGTTGTACAACAAATCTGGTACGTCATTCCAGTCATCATCCAATAGAGTTTGATGAGACATTTTTCCATGTAGGCACTTCATAGCTATTATTTGGATTAACTCTACAGACATGTGAAATGTCCATGTCCTTCGATGAGCCATCTATAAAAAAACCATTATAAATTCATTGTTTTAGTGAAATTGCAAACGTTACATGACTTGAGTAAATTAAAATTTCAAACATTACATGACTTGAATAAATTGAAATTGCAAACATTACATGACTTGAGTAAATTGAAATTGCAAACATTACATGACCAGACATCATATGACATTAGGACAAGTGCATCTATTATGGCCCTTTCTGCCACACTTATGACAGTGATATGTATACTTATTTGGATCAACATCCATAGTTGAATGCCTTCTCTTTTTCTTTGGTCTTTCAGCTTGCCTTCTTTTCCTAGGGGGTAATAAGGGATAAATACCTCTAGTTTCATCAAATTGAGGCCAATACCTCTTATCGGAGAATACCACGAAATTTAGTTCTGTATGCATTTAGATAAGCCTCATTTGTATAATATGCACTCACAAGTGCATCAAGATCCCAATTGACAGAGTCTGCAGCTACCCAAACATGAGAACATGGATAATGTCATTGTTGTGGAAAACCACAACTGCATTGGCTGCCACCATTTGGATGCACTATTACTTGAAATATAGATCCATCCATGTCACCAACAAGCCATTCATCATTGTTCACACGGATGTGTATTGTCAATTTTTTTGCATCCTATCAAACATTATAAAGCTTATCATGAACCCTAAAGGGCCATTTCAGTCCATCTTAAGCACGTTTATTTGTGAGATTACGCCTATGCAGCCACATGGTCACGGAGCGATAGTATGTGGCAACAATTAACGCTTGTATTGGCAAACCTCTAACACCTTTTCATACTCCATTACACCCTTCAACATGATTGGTAGTCAATGACCCATACTTGCAACCTCTATCATATGCGAGAGCCCAACGTACTGGATTTTGGCCTAATAAATACACCTTCGTTGTTGGTTCTATGGTTTCTATAACAGTCATATGACGATCAAATTCATGTGTATCAGTTGTGGATCCCACCTTCCATAAAAGCTCCCTCAACTCCTTCGACTTGAACTACTTATGGAAGTTCTCCCAAAGATGTCGAAGACAATAACGATGTTGAGCCCAATCAAATTTTGATTCAAGTGCTGGAAAAATCCCACTCATTCAATCAGAAATAATACACAAGTATGTACGTCATGGAATGATTGGAATACAAGTTTGTAGACAACCAAAGAACCACTCCCAGGAGTCCTTATTTTCTTTCTCGACAACAGCAAAAGCAAGTGGAAATAGACCATTATCAACATCTATGCCACATGCAATGAGAAGTATGCCAGTATAATTTTTTGTTAAAAATGTGCCATCAACAGTAAGAACAAGCCTACAATAGGCCCAACCCCTCACAACTGGACCAAATGCCCAAAACACCCGCTTGAATCTACGAGTGCCTTCAGTTTGAAGGGTATAATCATCAATAAGGTGGGAATATATAGTTCTTGGAATATATTGTGTCAGAGAAATCAGGAATGTCAACAAACTATGATATGATAATTCCCAGTCTCCAAATATTTTACAAACAACCTTCCTCCTCGCTAGATATGCCATCTTGTAAGATATATGGAGCCTTAGTTCAGCATTCACCTTGTCACGAATTTCTCGTGTCGAGATATCCAATTGTGATACTAGGTTTGCATTATCATTCGAGCAATATAAGATGTTGTGACTTGGTGATGATCATGATTCATAACAGTTAATTCACAATTGTGGCCTGCTTTACAACGTTTTATCTTCAACATGCCACCTGCTCTTTTGGACTGGCAAGCGGTCAATCTCCAAGGACATTGTTGATCATGGATACTAACAAGTTTAAGATGACGATTATTTGAGCGTAATGTACGGTACTGGACATTCTTTTGTACCGGCCATTTTTGCAACATCTCAACCAGTACAACTTTGGATGCAAATAAAGCACCCTCATATATAACAACACTGGAAGGATTGTAATTGAGATGAAATTCATGACAAAAATCTTCCACCCAGTCATCTTCTTGAAAAGCTTCATAGTTGGAACCAATGTGTTCATGTTGGGGCCATTGGTTGTCAAATATGGATGGAACAGAACTCAATACTGCAATAGAGTCAGGGAATGGATGTGTGTGCTCATCATCGGTTTCAATCAATGACTCATCCTCAGGTGGTTCACTGTTATTACCACCGTCACTATCACTATTGTTATCACCTTCGTGATCACTATCATTATCACCCTCCTCAACCTCAACACCAATATTCTCAGTAGTAAGATTTTGAGAAAATTCAGGTGGTTGACTCCATTCAGCAGTTAAATTGCTACGACTGAATTGAGGTGGTTGACTCCATTCAATAGTTAAATGACTTTGAGAGAATTGAGGTGGTTGACTCATTAAACAAGGTTGTTGGTGGATAGATGTTTTTTCAAGAAACACATCAATATAGGCATCAACTGAAAGTGATAACAAGGTTATGTATTCCTCATCATCATCAACTTGTACGAGCATATGATTTTCTCCAGGGAAAAGATAGGATATTTTGATAGAGAAGTGGTTGGGATTGATGTCAAGTGTTGCATAGATATATGGTTTTAGTTCAGATAGGGTATTAATAAGTGAAATGTTTATGGGTCTAACAGATCAACTACAATAAGACCCATCAGAGAGAAATTGTCCATCATATCGCATCTTCACAATTCGTGAATTTGAACTAGATGTCATGTTACTATATTTTATAATATTATATTAACATCAGAAAGAAATTCATATTTTATAACATTATATTAACATGAATTAATATTTTAGAGCAGTGACATCATTTTTAAAATAATAGTTAAGATTTTGTAACAATAATTTTGAATTTGGAATTAAATTTATTTTACTACTTTTTCTATAACATTCACAATGAACAACAATTCAGAACAATAATTTTGCTATTTTTTTCAGTAAAATTAACTAACATTTCATAACAACAATTTTGCTAATTTTTTAGTAACACTAACATTTCAGAACAACAATTTTGCAATTTCAAACAATAATTTTTCAGGTATTAATTAGCCTTCAATTGTCATTTTCTACAACATTATTTCAGTAATGTGGAATTAAGGAGTAATAGTACAATTATTTCAATTGTAATATTTCGTACTAATGTTAAGTTCAAGTTTTGAAAATTAAAATTTTGGTAGAATAAACACCTCAAATGGAGAGTTATCCCTTGACAATCGAAGAATACAAGAAGAGAAAGAAGAAGCTCCAAGATTGTATCCGAGCAGTAGAAGATAGCAGCTCCAAGATCGCCCGAAATAAGCTAGAAATCACCTCCAAGCAGTAGAAATCCGAGCAAAAGCTCCAGAGCGATGGGAGTATAGAGCAAGAGTAAGAAAATGAAGAATGGTGTGAGTTTGGGGTGTTTATTTTGGCCAATATATAGGGGATCAATGCGTCTCGGTTGGGGACGCATTGTACCCACGTGGCACCGCGCCGCGGCCCCAACAGCAAAATAGCCGTTGTCTAGGGAGCCATGTGTCCCCGTCCCGGACACATTGCCCGTGTGGAAATTTCTAGCCGTTTTTAGCCATTGGGGGCATCTCCGCGCGCGACGCATTGGCCCCACAGAGGGCAATGTGTCCCGCTTGGGGACACATTGCCCTCCTGTGGGGCCAATGCGTCCGCTGCCGAGACGCTTTGCCCTCCCGGGCGGCAATGCGTCCCAGATGTGGACGCATTGGCCCCACAGGAGGGCAATGCGTCCCGAACCGTGATGCATTGCCCTCCTGTGGGACCAATGCGTCCGCCGCCGGGACGCATTGCCTCACGTGAGGGAAATGTGTCCCAGTAGGGGACGCATTGCTCCCGAAATGTACCATTTTAGGCAATAAGTTTAAGAACGTGCCATTTAGGTAATAAAAATGGGCAAATGTGCCATTTAGGTTTTCTTGCCTAGGGAATAAGGTGGTTAATGGAAGATCAAGGAATGGAGAACATAGCCCTGAGTAGAGGTATCGAGCAGCTACGAGACCGTAAAATACGACTTTTATTTTCATTCTTCAATCCGCAGAGTAGCGGAAGTTTCAGGCATCAAAAGGCAGTAGTAACAAATGGTGGAGAGAAAACAAAATTGTTCTAACTTTGTTTCATAATTTCTATTTTTGTATTCTCTTTTTATTAAGAGGGGGCAGATAGTAGACATGATTGTTTCATTATGTGTATAAAATCGTACACTTAAAAATGCACATGTGTATACAAGAATATAGATTTGGACTAACAATACACATGATAATAAACATGTGTACAAAACGCTACACATTACCGTTCACATGTGTACAAAATGATAAACATGGCAATACATATACATACACAAAAGAACACATATTAACACGACAATACACATGACATTACATGTGTACCGAATTGTAAACAATAATTTGACATCATAGTACACATGTGTACAAAACTATGCATAACGGTACACATGCCAATACACATGTACGATCGTACACATGACAATGCACATATATACAAAAATGAACCCTACGATACATTTGTGAACAAAATTTTTCACAACCATACACATGGAACTAGATATGTGTACAAAATAATACACAACGGTACATATGGAAATCACGTGCAAAAAGCTATACACAACAGTTGATATGGAAATACACATGTATACAAAACTATACACATGGAAATATGCATGTGTACACAAGAGTATAGATTTGTGCACACCATTACACATGACAGTATGCATGTGTAAAAAATTGTACACATTGAAGTACACACGTGTACACAAATGAATTCACTTCAATTCACAACAGATTTGTGCACACCATTACACATTGAAGTACACCCATGTACAAAATATGCGCGAGTACACAACAATACACATGGAAACACACACTAGTACATAACTGACCTTTAGTGTCGGTTATTTAAGGCCTTTTGTGTCGGAATCTAAGCGAAACCTATGTGGGCGACGCTAAAAGCCCAGACGTTATGCGTCGGTTCAAAAACCGACGCCAAACCCCTTCGCGCGCCACCGAAAACACGCCAGCAGGGCACTATAGGCGTCAGTTATTAGATAAGAACCGACGTCATATAAGGACCAACACAGCCGTGTTGGCCGGTGTCTGGTTCACTGCCACGACCGTGCACTCCCAACATGGCCGTGCTGGCCAGCACGACCATGGTGTCTGGTCCGCTGCCACGGCCGTGCTGGCCAGCACGGCCGTGGTGTTAAGGAAATAGACGTCAGTTACTATTAGAAACCGACACTGTAACGATGTGGCGTCGGTTTTATACAAATAACCGACGCCTATTTTTTTTTTCTGTCAGTCTGCAGACCTGTTGTATGGCTGGTCGCAAGATGAGAAACCTGCAGTTCATTTATGAACTATAGGTTTTACGACATCCATTGATATCAGCCAACAATAGGCCACAAACCTGCAAAATTAACAACAAAAATATTCACACATTTAGCAATGCAACCTGTAGTTCTATTTGATTTTCACACATTTAGAAACATTCATGTAGCTAGCAATCTGTAATTCCATTCATTTTCACATTCACACATATAGAAACATTCATATAGCAACCAACAGTTTCATTCATTTTCACTCAGACACATGTAGAAACATCCAGACATGTAGAAACATTCACACATATATTATAATTCAGAAATTCATTTACAAAATATCATTCTTTAGTCATTATTCGCTATCAACATCCCAATTATATCTTAAATCCCCCACTACTTGTATGGTTGTTGCCCATTCTTCTCTTACTTCATTTAATTCTCCCGTCGTATGGGGAGCATGTACATCTGGTAAGGCTGTTCCTGTAGTGTGGTCAGTTTTAAACACTTGTAAAGAGAATGATGTATATATATAATTAATGAGCTATAAATAAGATTGATATATTTCATATTATCTAATGAGACTATATAATACCTCAGCAATACAATCGATGTCCATTGCGGCATATTTGATAATCATGTGCATAAATCACATCACATAGTATCCACATTCCCATCCGTTGTCTTGTGTAGCACACTATAAATTCAAACATACAAAATATTAAAAAATACAACTAATTAAGTACTGTTCACATAAATAATATATACATATATTGCAGTCGGGAATTTATTTTCACGTTCTTCCAAATTATTGGTTGGTACTTTTTCGTGGGGACCTTTCCTCCAGCCTTTTTGAACTCATCAAAACCCATACATGTTAATGTAACACAGTACATTGCATAATTAAATAGTAATGTAATAACATATGTTAACGGATATGAAAATGAAATATTTCTCACCGGAATAATGTCATTTTCATTATGTGTCCATATTTTGTATTTAATTTACTCCCCTTAGGATCTAGATAATAGACAGTGAACGTCTCGGGGACAATAACCAGTAACTCCCAATGCATACCACTAGAGGTAAAAAAGTTAAAAATTAATATCTCAAAATCCACAATAAAAATGTAATTTTCTTAAGTCCAAATTATAATAAGAAAAGTAAACTTACTCTACATTGAATGGAGCCATTATCATCGTCCTCTTATTTTGAGCAAAAATTGTAAAAGCCTCACAGCAGTATTGTTGAACTGACGGAGGGTCTTTAGCTACTAGACTAATCAAAGATGGAATAAAAAATCCTACATGTTCGAATGCAAAATCTGCACATATCTTGTCTAAGTAGCTGCAAAATATGTATTAATTACGCATGCATTAATAAATAAGAAACCAGATCACTAGATCCTACACAAGGTATATGGATGTATAAAGAAGATCTCACCTTATCCATAGCTCTATCACAGATGTATTTAGCCAATCATATCGAAACAACTCCAACATATCTTGTATAAATAGTTTGCTTTCGTTTGATTGACCTGCAACATCTGAATCTATAGAAATAGTTATAGGGCAATTTATATCATGTTCGCCTAACCATATTTCCATACCCCTAAAGTTAGGACCTAACGGGATAGGTAGGTCCTGTGGAACCCAACTGGGTAATGTAGGAGGTGGAAGTGGAGGCCTAGATGTTGTGGGTGTCTTCTTTTTAACCTGTATATCTATATAATAATTTCAGATCAACTGACATCATATACACACACTAACAATTTAACGTAATGTAAATTTACCATACAATTTCAATAAAGATGACATCCGCTTTTAGCCACAATATCACTCCGCCTTCTGCCTCACCAAGCATTTCACAATCTGGGTGGGCATATGGCAATGGAAGATCCATCCACTTGGGGAATATATGTACCGGGCTCACACAAATCCAACCAGCTGGTAATGGAGACCCATGAAATATTTCCCCTGGTAGGGATGGGTAAGCCGACGCCTCTGCAACGACATATTCATTAACTTTTAGACGGCATGGCTTCAACCCCTACAAATTTTTGTGTAAAGAATGTTATATACATATATACATATCATCTTTTTTTGAAACGACTACAATTTCATATATACATATCATCTTGAAAACATATCATCTTGAATTAAAAAAATAGTTACTATGTCATAAAAATACTTACAGCGGATTTGCTAGGTGGTGGGTCTACAGGATTACTCCCAACCTCTACAGTAGGAGTAGAGCCTGTAGTAGGAGACACCATAGGTACTGTCTGGTAAGTGGCAGTCTGATATGCCTGCCATTTTTTCATTACTTCTTTGAGTTTCCTATCAAATAGATTATCTAACTATACATGGATAAAAGAAACGTCAAATTCTAATTATTGAATTCTCTTTTACAGTAACATCTACAAGGAAAAAATATGTTACCTCTTCTTGTGAAAGTCCCACTTTTGGGACATGTTTGCGCTGGGATGGCCCAAAAAAAGCTTTGATGCCCACACCAGCGCCTACAGCCCTAACACGTCCAGGATGCTCTGGGTTACCCAGAGCAACTATCAATTCATCCCTTGTGCCCTCAGGGATGAACTTGCCTTGTTTCCTCAGCTCGTGCAGCTCTCACTAATCGCCAAAAATTTTTTTGTAATTAAGTAAACACCACAAATAATCAATATTCGAACGATTGCTGTAAGAGTTGTATTTTACCATTTTTGCAGCCGCCTCAGCAGTTGCGGACTTCCTTATTTCTCCCTTCTTATTTTGCCTCCCAGCTATCCAGACATCATGGCAAGGCAGAGGTGTGCTACCTATAGTGGAGGACTCCTGAGTAGCAGCAGACTGAGCAGTAGCCTCAGACTGTAGTCTTTGGCGAATGCCTGCATACCCCTTTGGACCCATTGTGTGGTCATGCACATTCAGTGCACGCCTTGATCTTTGTGCCTCACTGAGGGCCTAGTTAGTATGCACATTAATGATTTGGTTAGTAACAGTAAATGTTAATCTTGAATAGGTGAATACAACATATATTAATGAGATTGGGACTGACGCCTAATACCTTGAATTCATCAGTTTGTCTTGAAGCAACAAACGCGTCCCATTCTTCTTTGTCTAGGAAGTTCCATTGTTCAGTGGCTGTCTTCTTCCTCTTGTCAGCTTCTTTTATGTATTCTCGAGTGAGATTTGTCCTATAGTTCCTTAGGACTCTCCCACAGCGATGCATCATGCATTTACGATGCAGCTTTTCATCCAATCCAAATATACTCTGCAAATTAGAATTGATATTAACTAGTATCCAAAAAATTAGTAATCTACAAACTTTATGCCAACAAATGCTACTCACGCATAAATCCTTCCATATTACGTCTTTCTTCTCCTTAGAAACTTTATGCCAAGAATCTATCTTACAACCGCAATGGCTACGAGTAACATACCTAAGATATGAAACAAATGAATTGCGATTCACACCAGATGCATTTCCTGCATTATCAAAATCCACAACAAGTTTGGGTCCATTGCCCTTTTGTGCTATTAACTTCTTCATCATAGTGATGCCCCTTCTCTTGTCAACTTTTTGGTGTTGTTGATCAAGTGTCTCAAGTGCTTCAAGTGGTACATGTGCATCATCAACCTAAAATTTGACAAAATAAACACATTTACAAGATATAACTATAAATGGACATATAGATATGAATATATGATATATTTTTAAAACTTACATTGGGAGGAGGCACATTGATGTCCTCACCCTCACGGTAATCATCAGCACGGTCATCAGGAGAATGCTCAGCCATTTGAAAATTCACATTCACATTGTAAAGTTCATATTGTAAAGTAATTCAAATTGTAAAGCTCACATTGTAAAGTTCACATTCACATTGTAAAGTAATTCACATTGTAAAGTTCACATTATAAAGTAATTCACATTGTAAAATTCACATTGTAAAGTTCACATTCACATTGTAAAGTTCACATTCAGAAAAATAAAACATATAAAAAAATATAAACATGCCTCTAATATTGCGATGTTTTATCAATTAAGAATCCTTCATTGTGATCTCCGCGCACATACAAGTCATCATTAGCTTCAATATTTGCTGGTGTTAGCAACCCAAACTGAGAATGGACTGGAGTCATCATACTTATCATAGTATTATTCTTCATCTATAGGATCTTCAATGAACTGTCTTTTATCATGAAGAACAACTGACCATTTATCATTTGCAGGATCATCGATATAAAATACTTGTTTCGCATGTGATGCCAATATGAATGGTTCATCCTTCTCGCCAATCTTTTCAAAGTTCACTAAAGTGAAACCCAATTCATCCACTATAACTCCTTTGGTGTTATCAACCCAATTACATTTGAAGAGCGGAATTCTGAAATCTATGTAGTCCAACTCCCATATGTCTTCAATGACACCGTAATATGACATGTTAGCTTCACGTGGACTCTTATCCTTTGCACTTGCAAAAAACATAGTCGATGCTTGAAGGGTGAACCCACTGTTTTGGACGACACTCTTATCATCTTGGCGCTTTGTGTAATATGTGAATCCATTAATGTCATACCCTTTATAAGACATAACAGTCAATTTTGGTTTAAAGGCGAGGCATTTGATAGTTTCAGTAATATCATCTGGTGTTTGAGATAGTTGATGTAAGACTTTATTTTCAAACCACTTAATAAATGTCTTGTTATGCTCTCTAGCAAGCCACATTGTATTGGCTCGAGGATATTGTCTCTTGATGAAATTGGTATGTTCCTCGATATAAACGTTCACTTCGTCCATGTTGTGTAAAATATACAAGTGACCTTGTTCCAACTGCTCACGGCTGATTACTTTCACATGTGACCCCAAAATTCCTTTGCCAAATTGCTCGTCAATATTCTTGTCATTATCAGGAGTGTCATTACCACTGAGAAAGTCATTGCAAAAATCCATAACCTCTCTCTCCACATAACCCTCGATAATACTCCCTTCAGGCCGATAACGGTTTCAAACATCACTTTTAAAAACGCTCATGTATCGTTCAAAGGGATACATCCAATGCAAGAAAACTAGTCCCAACATTTTCACTTCCCTAGTCAAGTGGACAACAAGATGTACCATGATATCAAAGAACGACAGAGGAAAATACATCTCAAGCTGACATAGGGTAACAACCACTTCTCTTTGCAATTTATCGAGAGTATCAGGGTCAATAACTTTGCTGCACAGACTGTTGAAAAAGAAACAAAGTCTGGTGATTGCAAACCTTACATGCTTCAAAAATATAGATCTAATTGCCACAGGAAATATTTGTTGCATTAGAGTGTGACAATCATGAGATTTAAGACCTATCAACTTCAGATCTTTCATTGATACCAATCTACGGATGTTGGATGAGTAACCCTGTGGCACCTTAACATTTACCAAACATTCACAAAAAGCTTTCTTCTCCTTTCTAGACAATGTGTAACAAGCGGGAGGTAAGTATGTTCTCCGATTTCCCATTTCACGAAATTTTATTAATTCTAACCTTATCCCCATTTCACGTAGGTCCAGTCTGGATTTTATCCCATCTTTAGACTTACCTGGTATATTCAACAAAGTACCAATGACACTATCACAGACATTTTTCTCAACGTGTATGACATCGATACAATGCCTGACTGTCAAAGAACTCCAATAAGGAAGATCCCAAAATATTGACTTCTTCTTGAATAAAGATTTGTCACTCCGTGTGGCCATAGTACATTGTGATCTCTTACCAAATTCATTGACAAAGTCTTTTACTCTTTCATAAACAACCTCCCCTGGTATAGGTTTAGGTGCACTCCGTTCCTCATTCAATCCATTGAATGCTTTGCGCTTCCTACGATACAGATGAAATTTTGTAAGAAACCTTCGATGATCGAGATATACAGTCTTACCGCCATGTTTTAGTCTTATTGAATCAATGTTCTCTTCACATATAGGACACGCTTTAGCTCCTTTGACACTATATCCAGACAAATTCCCATATGCTGGAAAGTCATTAATAGTGCAAAACAACATAGCATGAAAATGAAATGTCTCTCTTCGTGAAGCATCATAGGTCATCACACCTTCACCCCAGAGTTTCTATAAGTCATCAATCAGAGGTTCAAGATAAACATCGATGTCATTTCCAGGTTGTTTAGGGCCCGATATCAACAACGACATCATTATGTACTTATTTTTCATACACAGCCAGGGAGGAAGATTGTATATAACAAGCATGACTGGCCAAGTGCTATGTTGGCTGCTCAATGTCCCGTATGAATTCATCCCATCTGTATAAAGCCCAAGTCTTAGATTCCTGACTTCTTCACCAAATTCAGGGTACAATAGATCAATCTTCTTCCACTGTGGGAATCAGACACATGTCGTAGGATCCCATCATTATTTTTCTTAACATCAGCATGCCACCTCAAATTCTTCGCATCTGTCGGATTGGCAAACAAGCGTTGAAACCGTGATATTATAGGTAGATACCACATCACCTTGGCAGGAGAACCAGTTTTGGACTCCCCCGAAGTCGTCAATTTATACCGTGACGCGCCACATTTTGGACAATCTTTCAAATCCACATACTCCTTTTGAAATAATACACAATCATTCGGGCATGTGTGTATCTTCTTGGCATCCATTCCCATTGGGCACAACAATTTCTTTACCTGGTATGTTGAGATTGGCAGCTCGTTTCCTTCAAGAAGCATTTCTTTCAACAAAGTCAACAATGAAGTGAAGCTTTTGTCGCTCCATCTATTGTTAGCTTTCAACTTATACAATCTCAACACAACGCTAAGCTTCGTAAACTTAGTACAACTTGTGTATAATGATATCTCAGCATCATGCACAATGTTTCTAAAAATTGGAGGTGGATCGGTGTGCTCTACCCCACAACTATCCAACATCGCATCAACGATGTCTACTGGAACTGGTTCATTCACATCTACGTCATCGTAGGCAATTTCTTCTTCCACACAAGCACTGCTATCGACATCTACTAGTTTCGGGTTTGAAATCTCTCCATGCCAGTGCCATTATGTATAGCCTTGTATAATCCCGTTGCACATGACATGATATTTGATTTCGTCACCAGTGTTGACTTTCAAGCTGTTACCGCAATGCCTACATGGACAGTAGAACCTATCTCCAGGTTTTTTCTTATGTTCCTCGGCAAATCTAATAAATTGGTCAAGACCAGAAATAAACTCTGAGGTGCAGCGATTGCGAATGGACATCCATGATCTATCCATTCTATGATCAATGAGAAATCAAATATACATTACAACAAGATTAGGGTCTAGGGTTAACAGATTAGAGTTTTTGCATGGTTAAAACTTTAGGCCAACAAATACATGTGTTGTCATTCTTATATATAATAAATGTGTACCACCTATCCCATTCTTGAACACCTAATCTCACTAGTAAGTGTATAATGTGTATTGGGTTTTCAAGAAAATTTCGGCAGCATTTCCCCGTTTGTTCTCTAAGTACAACTTAGAGAACAAACGGGGAAATGCTGTCGAAATTTTCTTGAAAACCAAATACACATTATACACTTACATCCTAAGTGAGATTAGGTGTTCAAGAACAGTCCCAAACTGGGGACTATCCAAGATTTACTCCTAATGAGTATATCTTGGACGGGTTTCTAGGCCAACAAATACATGTGATGTCATTCTTATATATAATAAATGTGTACCACCTATCCCATTCTTGAACACCTAATCTCACTAGTAAGTGTATAATGTGTATTGGGTTTTCGAGAAAATTTCGGTAGCATTTCTCTGTTGTTCTCTAAGTACATATGTACTTAGAGAACAAACAGGGAAATGCTACTGAAATTTTCTCGAAAACCCAATACACATTATACACTTACATCCTAAGTGAGATTAGGTGTTCAAGAACAGTCCCAAACCGGGGACTATCCAAGATTTACTCCTAATGAGTAAATCTTGGATGGGTTTCTAGGCTAATGAGTACATATCCACTACATGTATTTGCTCACTTACATTGCATCACTCACAATTAGAGCGTTATTAAATAATAAATCAAGAATTCAATAGTTTCAAACATGCAATAATTCACAATTAGAGCGATAAGATTCACTTTGTACAAACATACATGGCATAATATAGGCACACTAGCAGGTGTGGTCATTGACCCGATTCAACAATATAAGAATAATTTTAGAAGAGTAATGTAACACAACATTATAGGCTATCCGTTTATAATTGAGCAATATAGCACAAAATCAACCAACATGGCCGTGCTAGCACGGCCGTGCTATGCAGCACGGCTGTGCTACCAACACGGCATGCTGCCCAGCACGACCGTGCCAACCTACGATTTCACACACCTCGGCAGAGGAAGAAGAGGAGGAAGAAGAGCAGAGCAGGTACCTTCGGCGGCGTTGGCGGGGAGAGTAGCAGCAGCGAGCAGCAGGAGTAGGAGAGCAGGCCGCCGGAGCAAGATAGAAGGTCACCGGAGAAGGAGAGAAGGCCTCCGGAGCTGGGGCAGAGGGCAAGCGGCGGCGGAGGTGGGCAGAGGACCACCCAAGCGAGCGGAGCAGTGCGCGGTCAGAGTAAACGGCGGCGGAGGTGGGGGCAGAGGAGAAATCACCGGAAATCACCAAACCCTGGAGTAGCAGCTGCGCGAGACAATGAATGAAACAGAGAAAGGAGAAGAGTCGGGCTCGCGGGTGTTGTTAAGTTATCAATCAGCATCAGTTATTAAAAACAACCGACACGTAAACCTAAAGGTGTCGGTTCTACAAACCAACCGACACCTATTCTTAATGATAGTCATCGGTTTTTACTAAAAAAAAACCGACGTCTATCTACATACGCCGATTAAAAAAATGTTCTCGATTAATGACCATAGTCGTCGGTTTCTTTCTAAAACTGACGCTCAAAAGGGTGTGAAAATTTTCCCAGGAAAACGCGCGAAAACCCATAAGCGTCGGTTCTTGTAGTATAACCGACGACCAAAATGTTCCCAATTTTTGTATCGCGAATAACCTTTCGTCGTCGGTTTTTAGTAAATAACTAACGCCATATGTCAAATTTTGGAGGTAATTTTTTTTACGCGAAATTTGGGATTTGGCGGTTAATTTTAGGCGTCGGTTGTTTATTCTACAACCGACGCTAAATAGAAAGCGATACCCGTGTCTGGCCACTCCTCTCCGATATATGTCAGTTTGTGTTTTAAACCGACGCGGTAGGTTTTAGGCGTCGGTTCTTAGTTAATAACCGACGACTGGAAAGTGACTTCATAAGCCATTTCTGTAGTAGTGACAAATGTGTACAACAATACACATGGCAATACAAATGTGTACACAACAGTTTACATTGACATATACATGTGTACAAGACTATACACAACAGTATGCATCGCAACACGCATGTGTACAACAATTTGTGTGATGATACATACGTATAAGATTGTACACATTACACCAAATTGTACACATGGCATTTCACATGTGTACAAGACTATACTCATTACAAAGTACATATGTGCACTATTGTACACATCGTAGAGTTCATGTGTACAAGATTGTACACATTGTAAAGTATTGTGTACAAGACTATACAAACGTGTACCAAACAATGCACAACATTACACATGGCAATACACATGTGTGAATAACAGTACACATTGCAATATATATGTGTACAAGACTATACGCAAAAGCACACATGGAAACAAACATGTGTACAACAAAGTACATTTGTACAAGATATACACCAGGTGTACACATTGCAAGTACATTTGTACGAGGCTGTACACATTACAAAGAACATGTGTACAAGACCGTACACATTGCAAAGTACATGCCTAGAAGACTGTACACCATGTGTACACATTGTACAAAACTTTACACATGGTAATTCACATGTGTACAAGACTATACACATTGCAAAGTACATGTGTACAAGACTGTACACATTGTAAAGTACATGTGTACAAGACTCTATGCCATGTGTACATATTGCACAAACCTATACACATGACAAAGTACATGTGTAGAAGATTGTACACATTGCAAAGTACATTTGTAAACGATTATACACATTGCAAAGTTCATGTGTACAAAACTGTACACCATGTGTACACAATACACAAAATTGTACCCATGGGAAAGTACATGTGTACAAGATTGTACACATTGCAAAGTACATGTGTACAAATATGTACACATTGCAAAGTTCGTGTACAAGAATGTACACCATGTGTACACATTGCAAAAAACTATACACATGGAAATTCACATTTGTACAAGACTAAACTCATTGCAAAGTACATGTGTACAAGACTGTACACATTGCAAAGTATATGTGTACAACACTGTACACCATGTGTACACATTACATCAAACTGCAAACATGGCAATTCATGTGTGTACAAGACTGTACTTGTTGCAAAGTACATATGTACAAGACTGTACATATTGTAGAGTTAATGTGTACAAGATTGTACACATTGCAAAGTAATGTGTGCAAGAGTGTACAAACATGTACCAAACAATGCACAACATTACACATGGCAGTACACATGTGTATAAGAATGTACACATTAGAATATACATGTGTACAAGACTGTACACATTGCAAAGTACATGTATAGAAGAATGTACACCAAGTGTACACATTGCACAAAATGGTACAGATGACAATTCACATGTGTACAAGACTGTACACATTACAAAATATATGTGTACAAGACTTTACACATTGTAAAGTACATGTGTACAAGACAGAATGTCATGTGTACACATTGCATAAAACTGAACACATGGCAATTCACATGTGTACAAGACTGTACATATTGCAAAGTATATGTGTACAAGACTATACACATTGCAAAGTACATGTCTAGAACATTATACAACATGTGTACACATTGCACAAAAATGTATGCATGTCAATTCACATGTGTACAAGACTGTACTCATTGCAAAGTACATATGTACAAGATTGTACACATTGTAAAGTACATGTGTACAAGACTGTACACATTGTAGAGTACATGTCTAGAAGACTATACACCATGTGCACACATTGCATAAGACTATACACATTGCAAAGTACATGTCTAGAAGCCTATACACCATGTGTACACATTGCACAAAACTGTACACATGACAATTCACATCTGTATAAGACTGTACACCTTGCAAAGTACATGTATACAAGATTGTACACATTGCAAAGTACATGTATACAAGACTGTCACCATGTATACACATTGCACAAAACTATACACATGGAAATTCACATGTGTACAAGATTGTACACTTTGCAAAGTAAATGTCTACAAGGCCGTAGACATTGTAAAGTGCATCTGTACAAGATTGTACGCCATGTGTACACAATGCAAAAATCTTTACACATGGCAATTCACATGTGTACAAGATTGTACACATAGCAAAGTACATGTGTACAAGACTGTAGGCCATGTGTACACATTGTACAAAACTATATACATGGAAATTCACATGTGTACAAGACTGTACACATAGCAAAGTACATGTATACAAGACTATACACCATGTGTACACATTGCACAAAATTGTACAGATGGCAATTCACATCTATACAAGACAATAAACATTGCAAATTATATGAGTACAAGACTTTGCACACTGCAAAATACTTGTGTACAAGACTGTATGCCATCTTTACACAATACACAAAATTGTACACATGGCAATTCACGTGTACAAGACTGTACACATAGCAAAGTACATGTATACAAGACTATACACCATTTGTACACATTGCACAAAACTGTACACATGATAATTCACATCTATACAAGACTATAAACATTGCAAATTATATGAGTACAAGACTGTGCACACTGCAAAATACTTGTGTACAAGACTGTATGCCATGTGTACACAATACACAAAATTATACACATGGAAATTCACATGTACAAGACTGTACACCTTGCAAAGTACATGTATACAAGATTGTGGACATTGCAAAGTACAAGTATACAAGATTGTACGCCATGTGTGCACATTGTACAAAACTATACACATGGCAATTCACATGTGTACAAGACTGTACACTTTGCAAAGTACACATGTATAAGACTGTAGACATTGTAAAGTGCATATGTACAAGACTGTACGCCAGATGTACACATTACAATTCACATGTGTACAAGACTGTACACATTGCAAAGTACATGTGTACAAGACTGTACACATTGCAAAGTACATGTTTACAAGACTGTACACATTGCACAAAACTGTACACATGGCAATTCACATGTGTACAAGACTATACACATTGCAAAGTACGTGTGTACAAGACTAGACACAATGTGTACACATTGTACAAAACTGTACACATGGCAATTCACATGTGTGACAGTACACATTGTAAAATACTTATGTACATGACTGTAAGCAATGTGTACACATTGCGTAAAATTGTACACATGGTAATTCACATGTGTACAAGACTGTACACATTGCAAAATACATGTGTACAAGACTGTACAATTTGCAAAGTATATGTGTACAAGACTATATGTCATGTGTACACATTGGACAAAACTCTACACATGGTAATTCACATGTGTACAAGACTATACATATTGCAGTGTGTACAAGAATGTACACATTACAAAGTACATGTGTACAAGACTATAGGTGTGTAAAAATTGCATAAAACTATACACATGACAATTCACATGTGTACAAGATTGTACACATGTGTACAAGATTGTACACATTGCACAAAATAACTGTTAGGGAATAAGGTGGTTAATGGATGATCAAGTAATGGGGAACATAGCCCTAAGTAGAGGCATCGAGTAGCTACGAGACCGTAAAATATGACTTTTGTCCATTCTTCAATCCGGTAGAGTAGCGGAAGTTTCAGGCATCAAAAGGCAGTAGTAACAAATGGTGGAGAGAAAACAAAATTGTTCAACTTTGTTTGATTATTTCTATTTTTATATTCTCTTTTTATTAAGAGGGGCCAGATAGGTGACATGATTGTTTCATTATGTGTATAAAATCTTACACTTAAAAATACACATGTGTATACAAGAATACATATTTGGACTCAATAATACACATGATAATACACATCTGTACAAAGCGCTACACATTGCAGTTCACATACATACAAAACGATAAACATGGAAATACACATACATACACAAAAGAACACATATTCACACGACAATGCACATGCCATTACATGTGTACAAAATTGTAAACAACAGTTTGACATGGCAGTACATATGTGCACAAAACTATACATAACAGTACACATTACAATACACATGTATGATCGTACACATGACAATGCACATATATATAAAAATGAACCCTACGGTACAGTTGTGTACAAAATTGTTCACAACCATACAAATGGAACTAGATATGTGTACAAAATAATACACAACAATACATATGGAAATCACGTGCAAAAAGGCATACACAACAATAGACATGGAAATACTCATGTATACAAAACTATACACATGGAAATATGCATGTGTACACAAGAATATAGATTTGTACACACCATTACATATGATAGTACACATGTGCACAAAATTGTACGCACTTCTCTGGTAGCTCATACTTCACCCCTGCCCTCAGCAAAACCTCTAGAAATTAAATGATTTGGTAAGCATCCATGTACTCCCTACTATATTTTTCCTTTGTCTATTTGCCCTACAATCACCCTGGTTGTTGTACCCTACATATCCATCAGTTGTGTTTGTTGGTGATTCAATGCCATGACTCCACAGTCCTGCTCTGACTGTAGAAACACCTCCTTTATGTAAGCCTTGACTCCATGATGGTTCATTGCTAGCTGTTTTGATGATTTATGGATGTCTTTGATAAGTTTGAAATACGGGATAGCTTCCTCTATTTCCACGTTGTTTTCCCTTCTTTATATGAGGTCTTCGACCTTGTTCTAACTTCATGTGGCACACTCTTTCACTCTCTCATCATCTTGCATTTATCTTGATGGCTCCTATTCTTTGATGGCCATGACTGATCCCACAACATGGTTTCTCTATGGAGTTCTGATTCCTCTGGGTATAGTAGAGCCTCCTTGATGGCTCATTGGCTTCGTTTGATCATGGAAAACATGGTAATCATCTCAACTCCTCATAAATGATCTTATTTCTTGGGTTTAGATCGGACAATCCACCTCCAGGTTGCTTGCTCATGCCTCATGAAAAGGAGGAACAAGCCAGGTCGTAAAATGACCTTGTCGGCCATGTGATCTTAATCAACTAATTAATCACCCAAGGGAATTATAGGTTTTTTTGACCTTCAATTTGTTTTCCTTCCATGAGGAGTATTAAGGAGTTTAATTACCATTTTTTCCTCATCAATTTGATTCATATGTTAGTGCATCTAGGTTTTCTTATATTTTTGCGCTTCAATTATATTTGATTTATTTTTGACTCAATTGATGTCACGGTAATGTTTCCTAACTTCTAATTGTTTGATATGCAAAATGCATAACTTATGCTTACGATAAAAAAATGTAAAAAAATATGTTTTAGAAAGTTCTTTAGTTCTTCAATAGATTTGACTTTTTTACAGATGGTTTTTACCACATTCAAATCCTTCAATAATTCAATAAACAACATTAGGGTTTCAGGACTATGAACTCATATACACCTTATGGTTATAATCAAATTATAGGTGATTGAAGGCTCAATCAAGTGAGGGGACTTTCTCTTAAGGCGACCTTCTCTAGGTAAGTGGATCGTGCATATTTGGCATAAGTAGTTATGGTTTTTTTTGTGTATTTATGGTTATGCACATTAGTACGCTCCATGAAATTATGAATGCTTTATCAAAGGAACTCATGTATAGTTGTCATTATTTTATTGGCCATTTATTTATGGTCTATGGTCCCTAACTATGATTAAGAATTAAGATTAATGAATAATTCTCAAGATGGGGACACCCTGTTATGATTTAAGAAGGATAAATCCCATCATGGCATTAAGAGGGAGAAATACTCATGGCATTAAAAGGGAGAAATCCCATCATGTTAATGTTAATGTTAATGTTTTATGGAATTGGATCAATTTTTATAGGCTCTCAAAAGATGGACCTCAAGAGGTCATCATGGACTTTCCTAGCATCAAGGGATTTCCTAGAAATCATGTTCTCTAGAGTGGGCATCATAGAGAGATGCATACATTTACTCTTCAATTCATCCCGATGTTAATGCCTCATGAATTTTTAAGAAAATCCATGTTCAAGTTTATGTCAATTTATTTCAATTCAAGTTATATTTATTTTTATTTCTTTTGAAGTGTCAAATATCGCTTATTGATGTAATGTTTGTTTTGAATGGTTGGGGATGGGATGTCGGGAGGACATGGAGTAAGCGAAGAGTATCAATGATAGAAACAGGTCATCAAGGACTAGAAGATTTTCAAGCTTTTCCTGGTGGGATGTCATTTACTAGACTGATCTAGAGGTTTAGATATCATTCATATTATTCTTAGTCATGTTACCAATTAGATAGGATTTCATAGATGAACATGATGTAGTCTACTTTTGCCAAGAACTATGTATGAATCATTTTTTAATTAATGCAAAGTGTTTCATTTAATTTAATTGCATGATCATTATATTGTGACACTCCCATTGAGTAAAAATTTCTTCTACCACTACTACAGAACATGCCTTCGGCGTCGGTTGTTTAACCCACTTTGGCGACGGTTTTCAAGCGACGCCTATGTGGGCGCCGCTAAAGGTCGAACTCTTCGGCGCGCCTATATGATCTATAGGCGTCGGTTATATATAGTTGGTCGACATCTATAGGGTTCACGTCACAAAAAAGGGCACCACCTAGGACACTTTCTGCGTCGGTTAACAACTGAACAACCGATGCCATACTCCCAGACGACACGGCCGTGCTTCGCTGCACGACCGTGTTTATTACTATAGGCATCGGTTTTATACGAATAAGCGACACCTTTTCCACCACGGCCGTGCTTTCCTACACGGTCACGTTGTTTGTCATATTAGGCGTCAGTTTTTATCCAATAACTGACACTGTAGGCCTTTGATGACGATGTTCTATAAATAACCGACGCCTATATTTTTTTTTTTTCTTATCAGTTTGCAGGCCTGCAGTGGCTGGTCAGCAGGATGAGAACCTATAGTTTAGTTTTCTGAACTACAGGTTTACGACATCCATTGATATCAGCCTACAAACAGGCCACAAACCTGTAAAATCAACAAAAATATTTTCACACTAGTAGATACATTCAGACATCAATTCAATTCTCACATTCACACATGTAGAAACATTCAAATACATGTAGAAACATTCAAAAATATTCATTTTCAAAATATCATTTAACATCGCTATCAGCTTCCCAATTATATCTTACAATCATCACTGCTTATATGGCTTTTGCCCATTCTTCTCTTACTTCATTTAATGCTTCCATCGTATATGGAGCATGTACATTTTTTAAGCGTTTACCTATAGTGTGGTCAGTTTTAAACACCTGCAAAGAGAATGATGTATGTATAAGTAATAATATAAAAATAAGATTGATATATTTCATACTAACTAATGAGACTATATATAATGCCTCATGTATGGTATTAATATCCAATGCGGCATGTCGAATAATCATATGCATAAATCAGATCAAATAGTATGCGCATGCCCAGCCGTTGTCTTGTGTAGCGCACTATAAATTGAAACATACAAAATATTAAAAAATACAACTAAGCACAGTTCACATAAATAATATATACATTGGAGTCGGGAACTTACTTTTACGTTATCCCAAATTATTGGCTGGTTCTTTCTCCTTGGGACATTTCCTCTAGCATTTTTGAATGCATCTAAACCCCTACATGTTAATATAACACAGTAAATTGCATAATTAAATAGTAATGTACTTATAGATGTTAACAGATATAAAAATGAAATATTTCTCACCAGAATAATGGCATTCTCATTACGTATCCAATTTTAGTGTTCAATGTACTTCCCGTAGGATCTAGATAATAAACAGTGAATGTCCCGGGGACAATAACTAGTAACTCCCAATGTCTACCGCTAGAGGTAAAAAAGTTAAAAATTAATAACTCAAAATGCATAATAAAAATGGAATTTTCTTAAGTCCAAATTATAAATAAAGTAAACTTACTTGACATTGAATGGAGCTATTATTATCGTCTTCTTTTGCTGACCAAAAATTGTAAAAGCATCTATACAGTATTGTTGAACACTATCAGGGTCTTTAGCTACCATAATAATCAATGATGGAATCAAAAATCCCACATGATCAAATGCAAATTGTTTGCATTAATCTTCGACTAAGTAGCTGCAAAACATGTATTACGTATGCATTAATATATAAGAAACCAGATCACCGAATCTTACACAAGGTATATGGATGTATAAACAAGATCTCACCCTATCCATGTCTCTATCATTGATGTATTCAGCCAATCATACAGAAACATCTCAATAATATCTTGTATAAATAAAGAGCTATCGTATGATGGACCTGCATAATCTGCTTCTAAAGAAACAATTATAGGGTAATGTATAATATGTGCCCATAGCCAACATGCCATTCCCCTACAAGCAGGACCTAACGGGTATTTTAGGTCAGTTGGAACCCAACTTGGTAATGCAGGAAGTGGAGGTGGAGGCCTAGGTGCTCTGGGTGTCTTCTTTTTAACCTGTATATATAATTTCAGATCAGTTGACCTCATATATACACATTAACAATCTAAAGTAATGTAAATTTATCTTACAATTTCAGTAGTGTAGACGACATCTGCTTTGGGCCACAATATCACCCCGCCTTCTACCTCAGCAAGTGTATCAATATTCGGGTGGGGATATGGTAATGTAGCTTCCCTCCAATCGGGTAACACACATATCGGGCTCACACGAACGTAGCCCTGTGGCATTGGAGTCCCGTGAAACATTGCCCCAGGAAGGGACAGGTAAGCCTGTGCCTCTGCAACAACATAGTCTTGCATTCTTAAGCGGCATGGCTTCAATGCCTACAAATTTACTTAAAGAATATTATACATATATAAATATCATCTCGAAAACATATCATCTTGAAAAGACTAGCTACAATGTCATAAACAATACTTACAGCAGACGTGTTAGGCAGTGGGTCTACATGATTACTTGTAGTCTGTACATCAGGAGAAGAGTGGGTCGCCATAGGTTGATTGGAAGCCTGAGATGCCTGCCACTGCAGCAATTCTTCTTTGACCTTCTCAGCAACTATATCATTGACCTTCTTGGCAACTATATCCTCGACTCTCTTATTCTCCTATACATGGATAAAAGAAACATTAGATTCTTATTATTGAATTCCCTTTTGCAGTAACATTCTTAAAAAAGAATAGGTTACCTCTTCTTGTGAAAGTCCCGCTCTGGGTTTGCACTGGGATGGCCCAAAGAATGCTTTGATGCTCACACCAGCTCCTGCACCCCTAACACGTCCAAAATGCTCTGGGTTACCTAGAGAAACTGTCAATTCATCCCTTGTGCCCTGAGGGATGAACGTGCCTTATTTCCTCTGCTCGTGCAGCTCTCGCTAATCACCATCAACAGAAATTGGTAAGTTAACACCACAAATAATCAATATTCAAACGATTGCTCTAAGAGTTGTATTTTACCATTTTCGCAGCTACCTCACCAGTTACGGGCTTCTTTATTTCACCCTTCTTGTTTTTCCTCCCATCTATCCAGATATCATGGCGAGGCATGGGTGTGGCAGACTCCTGAGTAGCAGCAGACTCCGCCTGTAGTCTTTGGGGAATGCTTGCATAGCCCTTTGGACCCTGTAGTCTCCATGCCAGTGCCATTATGTATAGCCTTGTACAATCCTGTTGCACATGACATGACTTTTGATTTCCTCACCAGTGCTGACTTGCAAGTTGTTACCGCAATGCCTACATGGACAGTAGAACCTATCTGTAGGTTTTTTCCTATGTTCCTCGGCAAATCTAATAAACTGATCAAGACTAGATATAAACTCTGGGGTGTAGCGATTGCGAATGGACATCCATGATCTATCCATTCTATGATCAAAGAGAAAACAAGTATATATTAGGATAAGATTAGGGTATACACTTACATCCTATCCAAGATTGTTCACTTTCTAGGCCAACAAACACATGTGATGTCATTCTTATATATAATAAATGTATACCACCTATTCCATCCTTGAACACCTAATCTCACTAGTAAGTGTATAATGTGTATTAAGTTTTTTAAAAAAAATTCGGCAACATTTCCCCGTTGTTCTCTAAGTACATATGTACTTAGAGAACAAACAAGGAAATGCTACCAAAATTTTCTCGAAAACCCAATACACATTATACACGTACATCCTAAGTGAGATTAGGTGTTCAAGAACAGTCCCAAACCAGGGACTATCCAAGATTTACTCCTAATGAGTAAATCTTGGATGGGTTTCTAGGCCAACAAACACAATAATAGATATGTACATGTTAGGGTTTCATCACAATTGATGTTAGGGTTTCATCAATGTTAGGGTTTAATCAAATCAAATTAGGATGCTAGAATGGACAAGTTTAAATCTTATTTCAACATGCATCAAAATTTACTGAATTAGGTCAAGCATTAGGATTAGAAGCACAAATATATGGAAGCAAAAGATTTGTTCGTATCCTAGAATTTACATAAAGCATTACATATAGATTTGTTCATATCCTTACCAACAGCAAACACAGTCGTGGTTGTGTTGGCCTACCACGGCCGCCACGGCCGTGTTTGCTGTAGGTAAAGATCTAGGGAGAAAGAAGAATAGAGTCTACGGCTAATACCTGGAGAGCAGAGCAGCAAGCAATGAGCGGCGGCAAGGAAGAAGACGACGGGCTGTGGGCAAGGAAGAAGTAGTGGGAGGCGGCGGCAGTGGGCAAGGAGGAAGGCACCGCAGTAGGGCGTGAGTAGGGAGGAAGGAGCGTGCCGCAGTAGGGCATGATAAAGGAGGAAGGCGGTGCGGCGGCGACGCAAGGAGGAAGGCGGCGGGCGGCGGCGACGACGCAGAGCAGCAGCAGGGAGCGTCGGCGGCGAGCGAGAAGCAGCAGGCACCAGGCGGCGAGCAGCAGCTAGCGGGTGATGAAACAGAAGAAAGGGGACAGTGGCCGTTCGAGGGTCTATTAAGTTGGTAAAAAGCATCGGTTATCAAATACAACCGACACCTAAAGTCTTCAGCGTCAGTTCTACTTAAACAACTGACGTCCAATTAGACAAATTTTGCCCTAAATAATTTGGCGGGAACCATTATCGGCGTCAGTTATCAAAGGATAATTGACACCTAAGCTAGAACTTTTCGTGCAAATTTTCATCTTATTTAGGCGTCGGTTTGTTGGTAAAAAACCGACGTTGTATGTGCCAAATTTTTTTCACTCGAAAATTGGATTTCGCGGGCGATTTTAGGCGTCGGTTGTTTGTTATCCAGTCGACACTGAATACAAAGCGGTACCCGTGTCTTGACTATAGATGTCAGATGACCTACATCACCGACGTTGAATGTTATAGGCGTCAGATTTCCTAAATAACCGACGCCCAGAAAAGTGACATTGAACGCTGTTTCTGTACTAGTGTACTCATGTGATATGAAAAGTGGGGTGTTACATTATGGTATTATAATGATTTGGTAAATGGCCATGAGGCTAACATGATTCTCATAGTCACCCTAAAATGAAGTTATGAGATTAGGTTTTAGGGATAAATTCCTATAGGAAAGATACTATGACCTAGAATGAATAGAGTTTTCACCTTAGAAGAGATAGAGATGTCAAAGATAAATGTTCACTTAGTTATATCTCAAAGATAGAGAGCCTCTCCATTCTCAATGGTCATGGTTGGTCAATAGAAAATTTAAGAAGGATGTCATAAGCATTAGACCTTTGATGTGTTTCTCCTTTCTTACTAGTACATGTGGTATGGGACACGTGCGTTAGTAGGTTAGTGAGAGGTAGCATGATATGATCCCACATCTCTGGGTATGTTCCTGATCACCAAAGATCTAGGAATGTGGTAGGTACCTCAAAACCTATGATTAGATAGTTATCCACCCATAATGATAGGACATTATTACAAGGTTGAGTTAGATAACTTGAATATAGTTTTGAATTTGTTTGATGAACCCTAAGTGAAGGTAGACAAGAAGAACAAAGTAACAGTTAATCCATGTTCAAATAAATATTTAATGAAATTTAGATGTCATATACATATATATACATATATATATACATATATATATATATATATATATATATATATATATATATATATATATTCTTTTAGTGCAAAATGCTAAACATAAATAAACCTTGAAATGTTAATTATCAGTAGATGAAAAGTTTAGCGAATCCCTAATGTGGGTAGTACCCTTGAAAATTTTGAGCACGAAACTTATTTAAGGTGGGTAGAATTGTAAGATCCCAAATTTTCTAGACTAATTTATGCCTTGAAATGTGGTTTCCTTGAATCATAATAGTTGAGGGTCTTAATGCAAAAAGTCCATGAAATGAAATTTCTACAATGATAATAAAGTGAGAAGAATAAAGTAAGACTAAAAATATGTTTTTCTCATCCATATATGCAATATGTATTGCAATTAAGTCAGTTTGATGAACATTAGTTTCCCTTTCCCTTTTCTCTCTCCTATTCTAGTAAATGTTTTAAAACGATTAAAAGAGAAAGAGAAAAGACCTTAGATTCAAATATGATATAACTAGTTAGTGTGCAGTAAGTTATTATCTTGTTTGTACTTTAAGAAAGCAATTAAGTGAAAGATGTATCACATTACACCTTTCAATGCATTAAAAATAAAGTTAGATGACTTATATGGAAACTATGGATAGAACTTGTAAAATACAAAAATCTAAGTTTATAGGAGGAATCTACACTCCTTACCAAAAGTGGGGTTCAAATTCGGTCATGTTTTGACCATGTTTAATCCCCCAATTTAATTTGGGAAGTTTTTCTAAAGTTTGACTAAGATTTGATTACAAATTCAATTAATGCAATGTGTCACACTGTGATTTCATATTTTATTTTTTCACACATTAGATTCATTTGCCTCCTTCCCCTTTACACCATACAATGTCTGATATTTAATCTCCTCATGATCAAACGACTCCAATATCATCACCGACCATGGGTTCTTTGCGAAATCATGATGTGTGCACAACCTTTTCTTCATTTGTCTCGTTCTCCCTCATTTTGGGACCACTTCCACAAAATTCTTTCACCATCATCTCCATCTCTCTCCCATGCACCCAGAGACCCCTTACACAACCTTTATCATGTCCTATTAGGGAATGCCCAATTAGTGTAATCACGACCTATCCCCCATCGAATCACAAACACCTCCTCATTCCTCCCTTTCCATTTCCAAGAGTCTCAAAAGCACAAATGGATACTAAGACCTCCTCCTCCTCTGTCAATTTCACTCCTTGAGCACCGAACTACTTGATATGCTTCTCCGATGACCTAGACTTCACCACTTCCCTCAACAACACCTCCATAGAAATTGACACTCGATAAGCAGCCATCTACTCCATAATGTCTTTTTCCTTTATCAATTTGCCATGTGATCGTCGTAGTTGTTGTACCCTATAGATTGATCAATTTTTCTTTCCGAGGATTCACCACCATGACTCCAAAGTCTAGCTCTGACCATGTAAACACCTCCTTTATGTGGGCCTTGACTCCATGATGGTTCATATCTAGTTGTTTTGATAGTTTATGGATGTTTTTCTAGGTTCGAACTCCCAGTTGGCTTCCTCTATTTCTACCTATTCTAACAAAAGGCATGGTTTTTGGTGATGAGCTCTTTGACCTAGTTCTGACTTCACAAGACACGTTCTTTCATTCTCTCATCACCTCACATTGCTCTTTTTAGCTCATGTTCTTCAACAACCATGACTAATCCCGCAACATCATTTCTCTAAGGAGTTCTAATGCCTCGGGGCACAAGGAAGCCCCTTCAATGTCTCATTGGCATCGTCTGATCATGATAGACTCATTAACCATATCAACTCCTCACAAATGATCTTGTTTCTTGAGTTTTGAATGGATAATCCACCACTAGGTTTCTCGCTTGCACCTGATGTGAAGGAGGAATAAGCCAGGTCATAAAATGACCTTGGCAACCCTGTGTTCTTAATCAATTAATTACCCACCCAAGGACATTATAGGTTATTTTCGACCTTCGATTGTTTTCTTTTCATGAGGAATATCAATGAGTTTAATGTCCATTTTTCCCTCATCATTTTGATTCATAAGTCACGGGCATCTATTTTTTCCCATATTTTCATGCTTTAGTTATATCCGATTTATTTTTGAATTAATTGATGTCAAGCTGATGTTGCCAGACTTCTAATTTTTTGATAATGATAAATTCATCTTTTTCATACGACCTCAGAAAAATATGGAAAAATCTATTTTAGAAAGCTCTTCTGATTTTCCATCAGTTTGACTTTGTTTTTCAAATTTTGTTTTCCACATTAGAATACTTCAATAATTCAATAAATGAAATTAGGGTTTTAGGACTACGAAGTCATATACACATTATGATTATAATCAAATTATAGGTGAGTAAAGGCTCAATCTAGGGAGGGGACTTGACCTTAAGGTGACTGACTCCAGGGAAGTATGCCATTTGTATTTGGAATAAGTAACTTTGGTTTATTTTTTGTTTATTTATGATTATGGACATTAGTATGCTCCATGAAATTATGAATGCTTTATCAAAGGACCTCATGTATAGTTAGCATTATTTGATTGGTTGTTTATTTATAATATATGGTAAAACCCTAACTATGATTAAGAATTAAGATAAATCAATCATGCTCAAGAAGGGGAAATCCTATTATGATTTAAGAGGGAGAATTACCATCATGAGAAACCCCATCATCGCATTAAGAAGGAGAAATCCCATCATGTTATAGTTCAAAGATCATATTAATGTAAATTTAAATTGGATCAAATTTTATATGCTCTCGAATCATGGAAATTAAGAGGTCGTCAAGGGATTTCCTAGCATCAAGGGCTTTCCTAGAAAACATGTTCTCTTAAATGGGCGTCATAGAGAGATGCATATATTTACTGTTCAATTCTTCATGTTATTGATGCCTCATGAATGCTTAATAAAATCCATGTTCAAGTTTATGTCAATTTATTTAAAGTCAATATATATATATATATATATATATGTGTGTGTGTGTGTGTGTGTGTGTGTGTGTGTGTGTATTATGTCTTATAAGGTGCCAAATATAACTTACTGATGTGATGTTTGTTCAGAATGGTTGCGTACACGATGTCCACATGACTTGGAGCAAGTGAAGAGTATCAATGATAGTAAAGGGAAATCAAAGATTACAAGATTTTCAAGCTTTTCCTAGAGGCGTGCAATTTACCAGAAAAATTTAGAGGTTTATATATCATTCATATTATGCTTAGTCATGTTACAAATTATATTATATTTCATACATGAACATGATGTACTGTTCTTTTGCCAAGAACTATGTATGAATCAGTTTTAAGTCAATGCAAAGTGTTTCATTTACTTTAATTGCATGATTGGCATATTGTGACACCCCATTCAGTAAAAAATACTTCCACTCATGTGATATGAAAATTGGGGTGTTATAGAGGCTCACATGGATCAGGGTTTAGATGAAATTCACTTAGGATCTAATATATCCTAGGTTTCTAGGATAAGAACTCTTAGGGTAATTAGGAGTTGTGGGTAGTAACAAAAGGTGGAAGTGAGGTTATAGACCTCAGATAACCTCCATTATAGCCTTGAGAAGGCTCCAATCTAATTAAACTAAATTCTTCTATACTAGATACTCAAATCTCTCACATAGGTGTAAGAAAATCGATTAACATGTAGGAAGGTGAAAAGCTAACTAGGGATCCACTTACTAGACCCAGGAGAAATCCCCAAAATTAACTACATATAGGAAATTTTCCTAGAATCCTAGGTTATTTCAAGAACAAACCAAAAATCTTATTTGAAATGAGATAGACATAGAATATAATCACTAGATTTTTTTTTTAAAGTTTACATATCACTTCCCTAATCATAGTATCAAAGGAAAATGTTTGACCCAAACATGCCACCTAAGGAGTCTAGCTACTCATAGAACAAGAAAATGCAAAAATGGGGAAGAAAGAGGTAGAAGTAGCCATGGAGCTTGGTGTAGATGAAGAAATATTCCTCTCTAGAAGCTGCAAGGTCGTGCTCCTTCCTCCTCCAAGGTGAATTGGCATGGAATGGTGGTTTAAAGTGGTCAAAATAGTAGACAACTAGGGTTTTGGAAGTGGAAATGGTGAAATGAAGTGGAAATGAGGTACAATGGCTAAGGGGAGAAAATGGAGATCTAAGAGGGAATAGGAGGTAGCTAACCTCATTCTCTATCTGCCACCCATGTATATATAAGTGGTGGGGAGGCACTAGGTCAAGTGGGGGTAAAATGGTTAATGTAGTGTAGAAAATTTGTAGGTTTTCAAGTAGATGGTTGTGCCAGGTAGCACAGTCGTGCTTGGTAGTGAATAGAATGGTTGTGCTAGAGTGGAATGGCCAAGGTGAAAAATGGTGAAATGACAAGCTGATTTTTGGGTTTTGAATTGGCTGGTGGTACGACCATGGTGATCACCACAGTCGGTGGTGGGTCATTGGATGCATGGCCACGGTGGCCCACATGGTCGATCTGGACTGAGTAGAATGTGGCCATTCTATTGAGAATGCTTGTGTTTATGTTGGCCAACATGACCATTTTGGATGGCATGACCATGCTAGGGTCTTCACGACATGGGAGTGTTGGTTGGCATGGTCATGGATATGAGCTTTTCTTCAACTCTTAAATTGTTGCACTCTCTATGATTTTTAACTCAACCATCACGACAATTCCTTGGCCTAACGACTGTGTTGGGGTCTTCAATTGCACTTTCAACTTCAAATTTGTATTTCAATGGTTGTCCTTACTTTACTTGAGTCTTGGCCACATGGGTAGGTTGGGGAAGCTCTTAGACCTTCCTTGTACCCCTCAAATGATGGAGGACCCTAGGATCACCCTCCTCTCCCATCCATTCAAGCATGGTTCAAGTGCCTGAAAAACATGCAAATAACATCCATAAGTGCATTTTACAAAAGTATGCAAATTGAAGGAAATAAAATGTAATAAAACATGTATAGATGTGATTAAAGTCCAATAAGAAATAAGATGAATCCCTAAAATAGGTTTGCATCTTATGGTTGTATTTGGTATGACTATTTTGATAGGTTATTCTCAAAGTTTTGGACCCAATTAACACGATCGTTCTGACCAACATGGCCATTCTGGCTTTACGCCAGCACAGCCGTGCTAGCCGGGCCCATGACTTAAAGTGCCCTGACCATTCTCTGCACAACACAAACCCATCCCCATCATTCAACCAGTGCAAAACAACCATTCGGCAAGCAATGAAGATTAGGAAGACTTCATTCCACCTCCATGTTGCCATCCTTTTCTCCAAAACTCCAAATTCAAGTTCCTTCAAGCCCCAAAGGTCCATCCTCTACCTCCAATACTGCTTTCCATACCTCATCCACTTCTATTTCCACATCTTCATGAGGATTCTATCCCAACTCTTCAAAAGGGAGAAAATCCACGTCCTCCTTTTTTCCACTAAATCCATCACAAAGATAAAGAAAGCTGACAAGTCACTCAAGCAGGGAGTCAAGAGGAGCATGAAGATCCTCGTAGGAGGAAAAGGCTACACAAAACATGCCTACACAAATACCCCCCTTCCCTCACACATTCCTACATTATTGTTGTCAGATTCAATTTTAGACTCATTTCAATAGTTGGCGTCTATCAGTGGCTTGCGACTCCAATCCTCTTCCAGTCTAAACTCGGATCAAAGCTACAACAATATTGATGAAGAAAAGCAGGTAGAGGTAATGGAGAATCTAGTTGACTCCATTGACATTGAAGAACTGGTTTGTGAAAAAAGAAATAAGAGGTTTGATGTCGCGTCATCCTCAAGCTTTCCTCCATGGCCTACTCCATAGAGACACTCTACATATTTAGATCAACTGCATGCTTCCCAACAACCCACAAAATGAAGATTGTTGAATGAATAATATGACGATGCACTAATTGATATGGTGACGTAGACTTGGACACAAGTTTGGGGTCCCACGAATATCAAGAGGAAGTAGGGGATGAAACCAATAGTTAAGAGGTACAGTATGGAGTCGTTTATTTCTTGTCAAAATTGGAGGACCAAATGAAGCGAATCATAAAATAGCCTAAACGTGCTAAATATGGTAGATAGAAAGCAAGAATAGTGCTTGAGACCCCTCCACCCAAAGTGCACGACAAGGTGAGCAATTCCTACAAGATATGCATGTGTGCATGCCATGCAAGCCTTAGGAATTTTCAACTACTATAAAGATGACCTAACTGATATTGGGTTATATATGCTACTGATCAAAGTCCAAGAGGCCTACATTGAGACAACTCAGCAATATCAAGGTGAGAATGTCATTTGATTGAGAATCAATGACTCCAAGCATGTGCTAAAGGCCTTCCATGTCAAAAAAATCTTTATGCCAACACATGAGACGGGACAAAAAATTGATGGTGGTAGACTTGATAAGAGTGGAATATGAGATAATTCAAATATGTGGAAAACTTCCATTGACCAAGACACCTTTGTAGTGGGAAAGTAAAAAAAAGTAAAATCTTCAAACCTGGATTAATATATATTCAGAAAGTTCTTGCTAACACTATATTTGGCAACCAAGGTCTTTGATCACATAAGGATTTATTTGTGATGCTTGTCATGATGAGTGTTGGTCTTGTAAATTTAGGGACGACGATGATTGACCCGTTAAAAATAATCCCTTTAAATAGAAAGAATCCTTTCATAATGGGGGGTCGAGACCACCATAGCTAGGGCTCTTGACTATGATGTTAAGGGCCTCACAAAGGTGACGGGGACCAAATTAGTTAATTTGAACTATCTTGCAAGGTCCCAAATGATCTCCCTTAGAGACAAAAAGATTATTTGTAACATAAACCATGGGTACCCTGGAGTGACTTTAGATCTATCTGATCATGTTTTGATGCTTCACAAAGGTACACAAACAATGAAAGATATTCCAACAACAATTGTCAATTGGGGAAGACAATGGCCTAGGGCGGATAGTAGAGGATTTCTAGTTACACTAGCCGAGAGGGAGGGGGAGACTAACATACCATAATAGTAGTGCATTTTAGAGAAGCCTCACCGCATGAGGTTGAGGTATGAGGATTTTGATGCGTATCCACCTTCACAAATGTATATGAGATGTCAACCATTCATGAATAGTTGGTGCGACGAGGATTTCAAGTTATGCTACCTGAGAGGGAGGGGGAGACTAACATACCATAATAGTAGTGCATTTTAGAGTAGCATCACTGCATGAGGTTGAGGTATGAGGATTTTGATGCATATCCACCTTCACAAATGTATAAGACATGTCAACCATTCATGAATAGTTGGTGCAACTCAGCAAATAGAATGATCCATTTGGTCGGATCAACAATAGATGCACCACCAGATAAGCCACATGTATCATTAGCAACATTCATAGGTTTAGAGAAACTCCCCTTGGGGGGAGGACTTATGGGGAGGTTTTTCTGGGTACCAGGAGACATACACGCCTCCACAGGTGGACTATTGGTTGCATTACTACCAACACTCTCCTCCACAGACTATCCCACAAACAAAAGGAGACCCACCTCATGATCCACCACCTCCACAACAATGACAACTACCAGATCATTCCTAAGCTTTAGTTTCATATTGAGAATAGCATGATTCAAAAGTTTGGGATTGTAAGAGGTATGTCCTCTTTTCTCATCTCATTTGGTTTACATCTGTTTCACCCTACTTCCCTTGTTTTGATGGGATGATTTTATCATCACCCTATCTAGTGTAGATTTCATTATGCTTGCATGCACACATACCTTGTCGTTTAATTTCATGCATTTTTGTGTAATTTTTCAAAATTCTTTCTTTTAATGCCATGTGTTGCATCTCATCTCGATTTTTTGTGATTGTTGTGTACTTTAGCTAGGATTTTCTTTCTTTATGCTTTTCATTTCCTAAATGTAGGTTTAGACGTGATTGAATGCAAGATGACACCATTTTGGTCAATTTTGCCCAAATTTAGAATTCCTTGCCTAAAAGCATGTTTTCACTCAATCTCTACTTAAGGAATTGAAAATGTTGATCACTGATAAATGCATACTTCATTCTTATATCTATTTCTAGATGATCTCAATGCTTAATGTTTTACATGTGATTCACTTCTTTCTTGTTTGTGTAATGTTTTGGCTGAATTGTGATTTAAGCAGCTTTGAAAGCTTAGGATTTGTCGAATCTCATGATACAAGTGTGATTTTCATATTTTTCATTCATGAGGTGTGTCAGTGTTTGATGGAATTTTCATAGTAAATTTCATGTAGTAGATCTCATGTTAACCCCATGCTCGTGACCCCTCTTTGACTCACTTTTCTTTCATCATTTTCTTACCTCTTTGTCTCGTGAAAGGATGCCAAAGTGCACACATTAGCCTTGATAACACTTAAAACTTTTGGAGTGGCAATATCTATATCTCCCCCCTTCACTCTGATCACCATATGCCTTGTCTACATCAAGGGAAAATAAAAAGTAAAAAGTAGAGAAAAATAAAATAAAATATGCTCCTATGTAATAACATCTAAATAAATAGAAGATGAGTTCTACTATGTAATATCACTCCAACCTCTTACCACAACCCTTTCTTCTATTTACATGCCCAATGAGCTAGGAACATTAAACCTAGCTCATTTTCCCCATTTTCTCGGCCATGTGGGTCACTTATTATGGTTAGACATACGAGGTTGAATGCGTGAAGGTAAAATAGCAATCCTAGTCATTTTTTATTGTTACCATCATGAAATGGTTTAGCTCGAGCTATATGAAAGACATATAGATTGATTATGCATTCTATGCTATATATTTGAAGTTTGTATGCTCAGTGCTTTAATCATGAATGGTTTGTGAAATATGAGATGAAATAGGTGAAATGCACGCACTTAGTCATCATTGAGATCATTCAGTCAATCTACACCTGATGCAATGCATTTATCATTCTTTTTTTTTGAAAAAATTGAAGACATATTAAGTTGAAGCATACTTGTGAACAAGTATGTTTTATGTTTGGGTTGGTGATGCATCCCTATTTTAAAGTTGATATTGTATAATTTTGTATTTTAATCACATATAGACATGTTCGATTGCAATATATTTCCCCTAATAAATGTTTTTCTATTAAATGCACTTATGGACACTCTTTACATGTTTTTCAGGTACTTGGACCGTGCCATGAATGGACAAGAGAGAAGGAAGGTGTTCTAGGATTCCTCCACCCATGGAGGGGTCTAATGAAAGTCCTAAGGCTCCCCAAACCTATCCATGGTGGCCAAGGGTGTTGAAGCAAATGAATCCATGGATCTCAACAAATAAAGTTCAAAATGCAAGAAGAGCCCCCAACATGACTATGGTGACACAGAACGACTGCACTATTGACATAAAAAATCACATGTTTCTCTAAGGAATTATCAAGCTATAGTAACGTTGACAACACACTTATGCTAGCTAGAACAATTGTGCTAAGAGGACCCCAGTACTATTGTGCCAACTAGAACGACCCTTCTCGAAGGAATGACAAATTCCACAACTCACCCATCATGATCGTGCTTCCAAGCATGGTCGTTCTACCTAGCCCCCACCACATCATTATTACCAACCTTCATTTTCATACTTTCAACCTTTCATTTCCACCTTCACTAGAATCATTGTTCCCTCTCAGCATGATCGTGCTACACCCTACCCACCATGGTTGTGCTTCCATCCCAAACCTAGTTTTTCACCTTTTTCCCATATTATACCCACTTAATCTAGTGCTTCCGTACCACCTATATATACCTAGGTGGAAATTGTAGTATGAAGTGAAACTCCCCTAGCATTCATTTCCACCTCCCTTGAGCATTCAAGGAGCTCCCACCTACTCCCACCTGCATCCACTTCATTTCCACCTTCCTTCACCCCAAAACCCTAGTTTTCTAGGGTTTTGACCATCCTCCACCACCATTCCATGCTACCCATCTAGCATGGGACATGAAGTACAAACGTACAAGATCCATTAGCTATAAGGTGAAAAAGAAGGAGACTTCACCATGTTATATGGCCCATTACCCCTCTACTCCTTTTTCTTACTCATTTTCTTCTTTTATGTCTAGTTAAGCCCTTTGTGGTGGGTTATTTGGTGTAAAAATGGTAAATTGATATTATGTTGGGAGAAATAACTGTTAAAGTCTATATATTCATTTTATGATGATTTTCTTCTACTCTGACCCTACCCTGGAAGTTGACATTTTGGACTTAGCCAAACAAGGTTGAAGGTTAGACCGAAATAAATGTTTAGTATAACCCCAATGAGCTAATGCATGTATAGATAACATTAATGTAATCTAATGTTCTAACATTAATCTTAGGTTTATAATGGATACATAAATTATGCCACATAACTTATTTTGGGGGTAATATGAAGATAAGAAACTTAATTGGATGAATAATTTAGATAATGGGTCGTTAATGGGACATATAACATATCTCATAAAAAGAAGTCTCAAAAGTGGAAAAAAACTTCAAATTCGAAATCTACATATCAAAATTAGCCTACATGTCAAATTTCATCTAATTTGGACAACCTTGAAATATTAAGATGTGTTTAGGAGAGAGAAAATGAGTAAAAGGCATAAGTAATGAATAATGTGAGTATATAACTTTAAAATATGGAAAAAATGGCAAATTAATATTCAAAACATGAAAGATAACTTGTGTATGAAGTTTGGTCCAATTTGGATGTTGTTTGTGCAAGTTATGCAATTTTAGGTACATTCTGGACTTTTCTACAATTTACCCAATTGGGAGGTTTGATTTGCAAATTGTCACATGAATTTTAATCCTTATACATTCCCTTACCATTATCAAGTTTTTCAACCATAGGGTGCCTACTTGCAACTTATTTTGAAGGTGTTTCTTTCTAAGGGCATTTTAGGGATTACTGTCTTTATAAATGAGCTTATCTTTAGAAGCTATCAACCAATGGGTTTTTTTCTTTGATTGGAGGTTGGTTGGGATGGCCTATACGTGTGCATAACCAACATTTTATATTCAAGAAGCCTTTATGATCTGTACTCTTGCATAGCCATGTAATCCTTAGACTAAGGACACACGGAAAGCTCCATGGACACCTCATGCTTGACTTCTTCCTTATCCGTAAAGGTTTGCATGTCCATAGGCACCCTTAGCATTAGAAACATGTAAAGTAACTTGAAAACTCATGCTTGACTTCTTCCTTATCTAGAAAGTCTTTCATGTTCATGGACACCCTTATACATGACACATGGAAAGTCTCATAGCTAGACACCTCATACTTGACGTCTTTCTTTATATAGCCATATCTACCCCTTCCTAACTCCCAATTCAAAAACTCTTTCTCTCCTTTATTTCCTCTATCCTAGAGCATTATTCATACTCTGCCTTTCCATGAAGCATCTGTACCAAGGAAAAAGGAGGTGCCTACCTTGGTAAAGAAGGCTCGTAGGGTACCAAAATATCTCTATTTGGGGCTTCTTAAGCTCCTCGTTGGTTATTTCGACCAAAACTAGTATGTTTTCTCCTTTCCTTTCCTATTTTCATGTTTTTAGTCTTCCTTCCACCTTCCTCCAGGTCATAACCATGGCCTTCCACTATGAAACCCCACCTAGAACCCATCAACACTCTCCATGTTCTTTTGTTAGGGTTTTTTACCTCTAAAGTGGAGAAGGTGCTTCTTGCTCTAGATAGGAGCGTTGTTGGAGAAACCAGATTCTCTAAGCTTGGGAACCTTACTTATTGGACCTATCCACCTTCCATGGAGGTTCTTTGGAGGTCTAGTCTTAAGTTGGACTATTTAGACTCTAAAGTTGAGGTATGATGTATCCCCTATTCTTCTATGTTGAGCAATTCACCTATGCTCATTCATTCTCTTTGTCTTATAGACATTAGCCTATACATAATGCCTTTTCTTTTGAAAATCATGGTTCATGTGAACTACCTTATTTGATATTGATCATGTGATCATGGATATTCTTGTGAACTCTTATCTTACGCTTTGTTCATGATGGAACTCTAAAAGATGACATGTGATGTCTTTTGCCAACTTATAAGGTGGATTTATATGTTGGTCACTTATGTTGTGACTAGTTTATATATTATGACTATGATTTCTACTTGCCTTTAAATTTAACATGTTATGTGATTCAGTAGCACTAGAGTAGTGTAATTGCATTGGTTTTTATGGCAGATGTGTTATTTCCTGCCGAGCAGATGTGATATTTCCTGCTCTTTTGGGATGGAAAGGAACCTCATACCCAAGGCAAGATGTGTGATTCTTGGCCCATGTTTTATATATGTTTGGGTGATGGAAATATTCCTTTCTCTATCAAGTTTCAAGTTTTTGAGACTTGGCTGCCTTTGTGTTTATATTATTCTAGGGATATGTTTATGTCGCATGCATGCAGGTTGATGATATGGGCTGTGTGCCCTAATTCTTTACATGTGCTTGTGTGGCACAATCCCTATGTTTTATTAATGACAAGTATTCTTTTATTATCATATTATTTCAATTCCTTTTCTCTTGATATCCATTTGGGTGGTCCTTATCCTTTCTGTGGGAAGACTTTTATATTTGATGTCCTTTATTCCATATATTTCTCAATTTCCTATTTAGTATGCACATACCAGCGTTTGTTTATGTCATCTATTTTCTCTTCTTGTTGGGGTATGCTTCCAACCCTAGGTGGAGGACAATGAGGATATGGCATGATGATGTGGATATAGCTTAAGAAGTTAAAGCTTGGAGACAAAGTTGTTATGGTTTAGATTTCCCTCTACTTAGATCATTATGTTGTATCATACATGTAAACCCTTTTGGGATATTATGATGTACTTTTGTAATCTTTTGTGAAATTGAATATAGTCATTATTTTTTTCTACTGCAACACTTTGGTTGCTTTGAATACCATTTATTTAAGTTTGAAAAGTTTGCACCTATTCCAACATACCTTTGATTGTGTTTGGAATGTATGTTAATTATTCAAAAAAAATTTTAAGAAGGGGTCATCCCGCCTCCTTACAACATGGTATCAGAGCCCAGGGTAGTCGGAATCTGACTATTTCAATTTGGTATCCCTAGTTGGAATACTTGCCTTACCTTTAAGTGACATGTTTTCCCTAGAGTTGATTAAAGATGATGAAGGGTTGATTTAGGATCCTATAGTTTCACATTAGAATAATGATGAATAGATCCCTAAAATACTTACAACTAAAAGATGCATAACTAACCATAGTAACTTGAGGTTGTTTACCTTGGTCTTTATTCAGCTACTAGGACATGAAGTTGAAAGCAAAGATGTCAAGAAAGGATCGGGGTTCGGGGGATGGCAAGATTTTCCTCCGCACCACTATCTTGGTTTATGAGGACTCCCGAATCCATATGATACCGGCTTGGCCTGAGCTGATATGAATTGTTCAAAATAGCATGCTTTTAGGTAATAGTAACCTTAAACATCTATATGATTTATCTTTAGGGACCCTAATATGTTGAACTAGTCTCCCAGATGTAAAGACTTGTTTGAGGATGGATAAGAGAAAGTTAACCCATAGTTCATAGTTAGTCTTTACGAGTTATGTTTCTTTTTTTTGCATGATGCTTATGTAGTTGGATGTAAGGAAGTGTAGTTGAACCCTTTGTACCTAAATAATAGTTTTGACTTAATAATATGAATCATTTAAGGGGTGGTGAATAAGTTTTTTTCTTATATGTGGATGTTTTGATTTCGAGGACAAAATCCCTTTAAGGGGTGGTGTGTTGTAACATACTAGATCTCAGACTCTACCCTGGAAGATGGCATTTTGGACTTAGCCAAACAAGGTTGAAGGTTAGACCTAAATAATGTTTAGTATAACCCCAATGAGAAAATGCATGTATAGATCACCTCAATGTAACTTAATGTTCTAATATTAATCTTAGGTTTATAATGGATACATAAAATATGCCACATAACTCATTTTGGTGGTAATATGAAGATAAGAAACTTAACTGGATGATTAATTTAGATAATGGGAGGTTAATGGGCCATATGAAATATCTCATAAAAAGAAGACTCAAAAGTGGAAAGAAACTTCAAATTCAAAATCTACATATCAAAATTAGCCTACATGTCAAATTTCATTAAATTTGGACCACCTTGAAATATTAGGATAAGTTTAGGAGAGCGAAAATGAGTAAAATACATATGTAATGAATAGTTTGATTATATAACTTCAAAATATGGAAATAATGGCAAATTAAAATTCAAAACATCAAAGATAACTTGTGGATGAAGGTTGATCCAATTTGGATGTTATTTGTTCAAGTTATGCAATTTTAGGTACATTTTAGACTTTTCTACAATTTACCCAATTGGGAGGTTTTCTTTACAAGTTGTCACATGCATTATAATCCTTATATATTCCATTACCATTCTCTAGTTTTGAACCATAGGGTTCCTAGTTGCACCTTGGTTTGAAGGTGTTTCTTTCTAAGGGCATTTTAGGGATTACTCTCTTTATAAATGTGCTTATCTTTAGAAGCTATCAACCAATGGGGTTATTTCTTTGATTGGAGGTCGGTTAGGATGGCCTATAAGTTTCCATAAACTGAAATTTGATATTCAAGAAGATTTTATGATATGTCCTCTTACATGGCCATGAAATCCCTAGGCTAAGGACACATGGAAAGCTCCATGGACACCTCATGCTTGACTTCTTCCTTATCCATAAAGGTTTGCATGTCCATAGGAACCCTTAGTGTAACATCCCAAATTTCATAGATAATTTAAAAAGCTTAATGTGGTTTTTCCTAGTAATATTTCACTAAGAAAGAAAGTAAACCTACCCATGGTTTAATGTGCAATGAGTTCATAAAAGATGTCTTATACGCCAAAATTAGTAATTGAGTATGGATGAATATGAATGAATGATCAATGATGTGACTAATTGACATGGTGTGATAATTATTAATGTTTAAGTAAATAAATGTGTTGGATACAAGTTTATATTGAATAAATGGAAATAAAGGCCTTAATATCACTTTTGACATAGGTTGATGGCCTAGTGCAATGTATTGAAAGATCTTAATGGTCAATGACATGTATAAGAGTTGATATGATTTCAATGATTCATTTTGTTGATTTAGGTCATGAGGAAGTAGATAGTACTTGTATGATGTGTTGGTCAATTATACGACCAAGTGGTACCAGGGGTAGCCTATAGAAAATTTAAAAGGAATTAGAAATGATATATTGTGTTAATGCCCTTATTAGCATTAAACCAAGGGAATCGAGGGATGAACCTATGGATTCACAGCCAAATTTTTGGTTCAGAGAAGGGCAGGTGAAAAAAAAAAGAACGCCTGATAAGATGAAATGCTTTCGGAACAAGGATTCGTCTAGAATCCTAGTCGGGCCAGATCTCATGCTAAATTAGGAAAGGATACAATGTTATAAGGCTTAGGATGAGTGGATCGGAAGTGGGTGTGAAGTTCACTAGGGTTTTACATAAGAAAAAATTAAGAATGAGAAATTAGAAACCCGAAAGAAGAGACAGGCAGTGGTGGTTTTGAGATAACTCATCCACCACTGCCTCTTGGTGCCTAAACACAGACCACGAGGGGGTTGAATCACTATAGGGAGATCGATGAGCATCCTTAATGTCATCTCAGCGGCCAAGCAGCAAGCTGGGAGCGCCAAGACTTCCAAGAACTGCCTTGTTCTTGCCCAGAAATAGGGGAATCGACGGCTGTAAAAAGGGGGATCAGGTGCCTCTCATGGGCTCTTGTGCGAGATCAAAGGACATAGACGAGTGAGTAGCAAGTCAGAGAGACCAACATGATCATGTCGTGACTTGCGGTGGCCAAGGGACGAGCAAGGTGGGCCAGAGAGCAGCTCCGCATCTGGCACCCTATTTTCACGGCACAATAGGGGAGTGTAGTCCCTGTATCACGCGGAGAAGGGAGAAGAGAAGGGGCGCCACTATCTTGGCCCTTTGAATTCCAAATCAGTGGCTGGGGTTGATACAAACTAAGGTAATTTCGAAAATTCATATCTTGGGAATGGGAGCTTGGATTTTATCAAACAAGGTTCCTATGGAAAGATCTTTGGGTGTACTATCCTATAAAAATAGTTCCAGAGTATGATTTTGATGTCTTATATTTATTATATTCTGGGTAGACAAAACTATATGATTTTAATGTTTTGCCAATTAAAAATAGTAAACGCCTTTAGAAATTCATATAAATTTTACTGAATGTGTATTTTGATATGTTTAACATTAATTCAGATCCTGATATTTCATATATGAAGTTTTAATAAGGTTTTTAATGTAAACCCTAATAAGTGTATTTTGGGTATTTCACCCATGATCTGATTTTTAAATGACCTGTTATTTTAATGCATGATCTTCCTACATTATATGAATACTTTTCTAGAGATTTCATGAAGTTTCTTGTGCTATTATATTAGTATTTAGTTTTAGATGAGTAGCCATTATGAAAGAATAATAAATGATTATCCTGACACAATAAGTGTTATATGTATGCCTAATTAGGTCTGACATGAGTAATGTGATGATATTCTACTTTGATTTCCTAATTGAGTCAATAAGTTTAGAACATGTAACTATGTTTGAGAATTGTCCTCATTATATGAAGTAAATGTTCATATTAGTGCATAAGACGATTTATGTCTTATTTGAGTATAAAGATAATATTTATTATATAGTATGAGTTTTATTTTATTTCAATGCCAAGATTTTATGGTGATTTTAGATTATAGTTATGTTTAGTCTAAATAATAATCCTAAGTTGGTATATATATTTAGGAAGATGGGGTTTTGAGATTTATAAATAGAAAGAGGGAACATGTACTTGGACTTATAGAACTTTGATTATATCCAGGTGATTAAGATTTGGAACAAGAAATCAAGACTAAGTTAAGGACATCATCAACAGAAAAGGTAAGTGGTTCATGCCCATGAGTATTCATATCTATCAAACTTAGCATATTTTTGTAAGACTTCATACTTTATGTGACACAATGTTCTAAGATTTGTTATTAAGATATAAAGTAAGATTTTTATACATTCATGGATACATCCTTGCATGTGCCTAATATCTCAAGAAGAGATATGTTATTAAGATTTATAAGAATGATAGGGACTCATGAACCAGGTTCATGAGAAAACTAAAGGATCATGTTTTTATAAGAACTATTAGTAATGATTCATATTGATGAATAAGACTACAAGATAAGATATGCAACCAAGATTGACAATGTGGGATAAGAATGTAGAAAGATTTCAAGTAGAAACATGCCATTTATATTTTATACATATGTAGAGATCTAAGACTAGATTCCTTAAAATGAATAATATCTAGAATTTAATTACAATGTAAGAATATGAATTTCAGAATATTAAGACATGGTCTACTTTTGGAAATAAAGGTATTGGGATCACAATGTATTGTAAAGATGAGTTCATGATGTCATTATAAGATAATGCCACATTAAGTTATGATTAGGTTGCAATACAATATTTTATAAGATTTCTATTTTGATATTTAAGATTTAATATGTAAGTTCATTTGTAAAGTTTCAGGGTAACATCATATTTTATAAGAAGGATTGAACCATCTTGTCAGAATTCATATGTTGTACTTATGATACTTTCATAAGCTTGACTTAAGATACTTTGTATACTTAGTATTTCTATATTCATGTCAGATCCTTTCTCATAAGACATTAGACTCATTTATGATATTATTGATATAATGAAGTAATCCTACCAAATAAGAGTTTTAAAATAAAGTTTACCCAGATAATGGGATACATGCACAAATCCAGCAATGAATTCAGTTCAGAAGTTAAGAATAAGAAATTTAGATTCAAACTTAGACTACTCACTGTGTGAGTAGCCATATTTTGAATAAAGATATATGATAAGGGTTATAGACCCAATCTCAATTATGTTGTAATTTGAGATACATATCCAAATTCTATAATAGATTCAGTTCAAATTTTAAAGAGCAGAGATTCAGATTCATATTTCAGATTCAAAACTAAGTACGTGTCGAGTACTCAGTTTCAAATAACTTCAGATTCAGAGTTTAGTAAAGATAGACTTAAGATAATTAATTCAAAACCATCACATAATACATTATATAATAAGTCCTCATACAGAGAGTCTCGGGATGATTCAGAGGCATCTATTGCCAATTCAGAGGAGTGTTTACTCCATTTCAGAGGGCACATTGTGCCATCAGAGGGTGTGTTGCACCATAGAGGACACTTCAGTGTCAACAGAGGGCACGTTGTGCCAACAGAGGGTGCGTTGCACCATAGATCACACTTTGGTGTCACAGAGGATTTATTGTATAATTGTGGCCACAGTCAGATAAAAATCGTAAGTAAAAGATACCTTAGATTAGAGATGCCTATATTCTCATCCATGAGTAATGAATTAGATAAGATAATTAAGACCTCGACACTTTGGCGTAGGTCATGAGATCCATGTACCAGGGTACATGTCTTTAGAGAAAGATAAGATAGAAAGCTAAGAATTTCAGATTAAGAAATAAGATATTTTATGTTTCATATTTTACTTAGAGCTTGATAGTAATTTCTTGTTTATATTGCCAATTTTAGATTATTAATCATGTACATTTTAAAATACTCATGCCACTTACTCTAACGACTATTTTTCCCAATGCATGGCTGGGGACGTGATGTCCGTAGGATTTGGAGCAACTGAGAATCAAAGGAACAAGTAAAGGTATAGGAGATTTTACAGCTTGCCTAGTGGGGTGCCATCTACCGAGGTAGTCCAGAGTTTAGAAAAATCTTTCTATGATTAGTCTTGTTTAAAGAGTATATTAGATGAGTTGTAGTTTTCTTTTTATCAATTACTATGTATGAATCAATTTTACTCAGTGCAAAGTGTTTCATTTGCTTTAATTGCAATGACTATCATGTTTGTTACACTCCCAGATGAAAAAAAAATATTGCTTCCGCTCATGTGTTATGAAAATTTGGGTGTTACAATATGGTATCAGAGAAATTTGGTAAATGGCCACTAGGCAAATATGATTATCATAGTCACCTTAGGAAGAAGATAAGAGATTAGGGTTTAGGGATAGATTCCCAAGAAAAGATACAATGACCTAGAATGACTAAGAGTTTTCACCATAGAAGAAATAGAGATGTCAGAGATAGATGTTTACCTATTTTAGGTCTCATGTTTCAACCTAACCCTAGCTAATGATGTTGCTTCTCCATTCTCAATGGTTATGGCCAGCCAATTGAGAATTGAAAAGGAATTTCATAAGCACTGGACTGTTATGCATCTCTCCTTTCTTACTAGCCCATGTGGTATGGGACACATGTGTTAGTGGGTTAGTGAGGGATAGTATGTCAGGATCCCACATCTCTGGGTATGTGACTGATCACCACATATCTAGGAATGTAGGAGTTACCTAAAGAACCCAAGGTTAGACAGTCATGTGCAACTAATGTTAGGAATTCATGACAAGGTTGAGGCAGAGGCCCTAAGTATAGAGCCAAGCTTAGTTTCATAAACCCTAAGTATGAGTTGAGCAGTAAACCAAGGTAATAGATGATTCTCACATAAATATTTTGTGAGAATACATTACATAGTTCTTTTCATGCAAAATGTTGAACATAAGTATATGTTGAATGTAAACTATTAGTTAATAAAGAGGTAAGCAAAACCCTAAGGTTGGTAGTAATGGAAATTTTGAGGACGAAATTTATTTAAGGTGGGTAGAATTGTAACATCCCAAATTTCATAGATAATGTAAAAAGCTAAATTTGGTTTTTCCTAGTAAGATTTCATTAAGAAAGAAAGTAAACCTACCCATGGTTTAATGTGCAACGAGTTCATAAAAGATGTCTTATACGCCAAAATTAGTAATTGAGTATGGATGAATATGAATGAATGATCAATGATGTGACTAATGGACATGGTGTGATAATTATTAATGTTTAAGTAAATAAATGTGTTGGATACAAGTTTATATTGAATAAATGGAGATAAAGGCCTTAATATCACTTTGGACATAGGTTGATGGCCTAGTGCAATGTATTGAAAGATCTTAATGGTCAATGACATGTATAAGAGTTGATATTATTTTAGTGATTCAGTTTATTGATTTAGGTCATGAGGAAGTAGATAGTATTTGTATGATGTGTTGGTCAATTATACGACCAAGTGGTCCCAGGGGTAGCCTATAGAAAATTTAAAAGGAATTAGAAATGATATATTGTGTTAATGCCCTTATTAGCATTAAACTAAGGGAATCGAGGGTTGAACCTATGGATTCATAGCCAAATTTTTGGTTCAAAGAAGGGTAGGCGAAAAAAAAAGAAAAAAAAAAGAACGCCTGATAAGATGAAATGCTTTCGGAACAAGGATTCATCCAGAATCCTAGTCGGGATAGATCTCGTGCTAAATTAGGAAAGGATACAATGTTATAAGGCTTAGGATGAGTGGATCGGAAGTGGGTGTGAAGGTCACTAGGGTTTTACATAAGAACAAATTAAGAATGATAAGTCAGAAACCCAGAAGAAGAGATAGGTGGCGGTGGTTTTGAGATAACTCATCCACCACTGCCTCTTGGTGCCTAAACGGAGACCATGAGGGGGTTGAATCACTATAGGGAGACTGATGAGCATCCTTAATGTCATCTCAGCGGCCGAGCAGCAAGCTGGGAGCACCAAGACTTCCAAGCACTGCCTTGTTCTTGCACAGAAACAGGGGAATCGATGGATGCAAAAAGGGGGATCAGGTGCCTCTCATGGGCTCTTGTGTGAGAGCAAAGGACATATACGAGTGAGTAGCAAGTCAGAGAGACCAACATGATCATGTCGTGACTAGCGGTGGCCAAGGGACGAGCAAGGCGGGTCGGAGAGGAGCTCCATGACCGGTGCCCTATTTTCACGACGCAATAGTGGAGTGCAATCCCGTATCGCAAGGATAAGGGAGAAGGGAAGGGGTGCCACTATCTCGGCCCTTTGGATTCCAAATCAGTGGTTGGGGTTGATCCAAACTGAGGTAATTTCAAAAATTCATATGTTGGGAATGGGAGCTTGGATTTTATCAAACAAGGAACCTATGGAAATCTCTTTGGGTGTACTATCCTATAAAAATAGTTCCAGAGTATGATTTTGATGTCTTATATTTATTATATTCTGGGTAGACAAAACTATATGATTTTGATGTTTTGCCAATTAAAAAAAAATAAACGCCTTTAGAAATTCATACAATTTTTACTGAATTTGTATTTTGATATGTTCAACATTAATTCAGATCCTGACCTTTCATATATGAAGTTCTGATGAGGTTTTTAAGGTAAACCCTAATAAGGGTATTTTGGGTATTTCACCCATGATCTAATTTTTAAATGACCTGTTATTTTAATACATGATCTTCCTACATTTATAAGAATGATAGGGACTCATGAACCAGGTTCATGAGAAAACTAAAGGATCATGTTTCTATAAGAACTATTAGTAATGATTCATATTGATGAATAAGACTACAAGATAAGATATGCAACCAAGATTGACAATGTGGGATAAGAATGTAGAAAGATTTCAAGTAGAAACATGCCATTAATATTCTATACATATGTAGAGATCTAATACTAGATTCCTTAGAATGAATAATATCTAGAATTTAATTACAATGTAAGAATATGAATTTCAGAATATTAATACATGGACTACTTTTGGAAATAAAGGTATTGGGATCACAATGTATTGTAAAGATGAGTTCATGATGGCATTATAAGATAATGACACATTAAGTTATGATTAGGTTGCAATACAATATTTTATAAGAATTCTATTTTGATATTTAAGATTTAATATGTAAGTTCATATGCAAAGTTTCAAGGTAACATCATATTTTATAAGAAGGATTGAACCATCTTGTCAGAATTGATATGTTGTACTTATGATACTTTCATAAGCTTGACTTAAGATACCTTGTATACTTAGTATTTCTATATTCATGTCAGATCCTTTCTCATAAGACGTTAGACTCATTTATGATATAATGAAGTAATCCTACCAAATAAGAGTTTTAAAATAAAGTTTACCCAGATAATGAGATACATGCTCAGATCCAGCAATGAATTCAGTTTAGACCTGAAGAATAAGAAATATAGATTTAGACTTAGACTACTCATTGTGTGAGTAGCCATATTTTGAATAAAGATATATGATAAGGGTTATAGACCCAATCTCAATTATGTTGTAATTTGAGATACATATCCAAATTCTATAATAGATTTAGTTCAAATTTTGAAAAGCAGAGATTAAGATTCATATTTCATATTCAAAACTAAATATGTGTCGAGTACTCAGTTTCAGATAAGTTCAGATTCAAAGTTTAGAAAAGATAGACTTAAAATAATTAATTCAAAACCTTCACATAATACATTATATAATAAGTCCTCATTCAGAGAGTCCTGGATGATTCAGAGGCATTTGTTGCTAATTTAGAGGAGTGTTTACTCCATTTCAGAGGGAACGTTGTGCCAACAGAGGGTGTGTTTCACCATAGAGGACACTTTGGTGTCCATAGAGGGCGCATTGTGCCAACAGAGGGTGTGTTGCACCATAAAGGACATTTCAGTATCACAGAGGAGGATTTATTGTATAATTGTGGTCACACTCAGATAAAAATCATAAGTAAAAGATACCTTAGATTAGAGATGCCCATATTCTCATCCATGAGTAATGAATTAGATAAGACAATTAAGACCTCGACACTTTGACGTAGGTCATGAGATCCATGTACCAGGGTACATGTCTTTAGAGAAAGATAAGAATTTCATATTAAGAAATAAGAGATTTTGTGTTTCAGATATTACTCAGAGCTTGATAGTAATTTCTTGTTTATAATGCCAATTTCAGATTATTAATCATGTAAATTTTAAAATACTCATGCCACTTACTCTAGCGACTGTTTTTCCCAATGCATGGTTGGGGACGTGATGTCCGCTGGATTTGGAGCAGCTGAGAATCAAAGGAACAAGTAAAGTTCTAGGAGATTTTACAGCTTTCCTAGTGGGGTGCCATCTATCGAGGCGGTCTAGAGTTTAGACAGATCTTTCTATGCTTAGTCTTGTTTAAAGAGTATATTAGATGAGTTGTAGTTTTCTTTTTATCAATTACTATGTATGAATCAATTTTACTCAGTGAAAAGTGTTTCATTTGCTTTAATTGCAATGACTATCATGTTTGTGACACTACCAGATGAAAAAAAATTGCTTTCGCTCATGTGTTATGAAAATTTGGGTGTTACACTTAGCATTGGACACATGGAAAGTAACTTTACATCTCATGCTTGACTTCTTCCTTATCCATAAAGGCTTGCATGTCCATGGACACCCTTATACGTGACACATGGAAAGTCTCATAGACACCTCATACTTGATCTCTTTCTTTATATAGCGATATATACCCCTTCCCAACTCCCAATTCAAAAACTCTTGCTCTCCTTTATTTCCTCTATCCTAGAGCATCATTCCTACTCTATTTTCCATGAAGGTTCTGTCCCAAGGTAAAAGAAGGTTCATACCTTGGTGAAGAAGGCTCCTATGGTTCCAAATTTTCCCAATTTAGGGTTTCTAAATCTCCTACTTGGTTATTTCAACCAAAACTAGTAAGTTTTCTCCTTTCCTTCCCTATTTTCATGTTGTTAGTCTTCCTTCAACCTTCCTCCAAGTCAGAACCATGGCCTTCCATGGTGAAACCCCACCTAGAACCCATCTACACCTCATCTCCATGTTATTTTGTTAGGGTTTTTCACCTCTAAAGTGGAGAAGGTGCTTCTTGCTCGAGATAGGAGCTTTGTTGGAGAAACTAGACTCTATAAGCTTGGGAACCTTACTTATTGGACCTGTCCACCTTCCCTAGAGGTTTTTTGGAGGCCTAGTCTTGACTTGGACTATTTAGACTCTGAAGTTGATGTATGATGTATCCCCTATTCTCCTGTGTTGAGCAATTAATCTATGGTTATTCATTCTCTTTGTCCTATAGACATTAGCCTATACACAATGCCTTTGCTTTTGAAAATCATGGTTCATGTGAACTACCTTATTTGATATTGATCATGTGATAATGGATATTCTTTTGAACTCTTATCTTATGCTTTGTTCATGATGGAACTCTAAAAGATGACATGTGATGTCTTTTGCCCATTTATAAGGTGGATTTATATGTTGGTCACTTATGTTGTGACTATTTATATATTCTGACTATAGTTTCTACTTGCCTCTACATTTAACATGCTATGTGATTTAGTAGCACTAGAGTAGTGTAATTACATTGGTTTTTATGGACGTGTGTTATTTCCTGTCGAGCAGATGTGATATTTCCTTCTCTTTTGGGATGGAAAGGAACCTCATACCCAGGGCAAGATGTGTGATTCTTTCGAATGTTTTATATATATTTGGGCAATTGGCAGTATTCCTTTCTCTATCAAGTGTCAAGTTTATGAGACTTGGCCGCCTTTGTGTTTATATTGTTCTAGGGCTATGTTTATCGCACATGCATGCAGGTTGATGATATGGAACATGTTCCCTAATTCTTTACATGTGCTTGTGTGGAACAATCTTTATGTTTTATTAATGGCAAGTGTTCTTTTGTTATCATATGATTTCAATTCCTTTTCTCTTTATACCCATTTGGGTGGTCTTTTATATTCCTTTTCTGTTGCAAATTGTCACATGCATTATAATCCTTATATATTCCCTTACCATTCTTGAGTGTTTGAACCACAGGGTGCGTAGTTGCACCTTGATTTTAAGGTGTTTCTTTCCAAGGGAATTTTAGGGATTACTCTCTTTATAAATGATCTTATCTTTAGAAGCTATCAACCAATGGGGTTATTTCTTTGATTGGAGGTCGGTTGGGATGGCTTATAAGTTTCCATAAACTGACATTTGATATTCAAGAAGCCTTTACAAGTTTTCCTCTTTCATGGCCATGAAACCCCTAGGCTAAGGACACATGGAAAGCTCCATGGACACCTCATGCTTGACTTCTTCCTTATCCATAAAGGTTTGCATGTCCATAGGCACCCTTAGCATTAGACACATGGAAAGTAACTTGACACCTCATTCTTGGCTTCTTCCTTATCCATAAAGGCTTGCATGTTCATGGACACCCTTATATGTGACACGTGGAAAGTCTCATAGACACATCATACTTGACCTCTTTCTTTATATAGCCATATCTACCCCATCCCAACTCCCAATTCAAAAACCCTTGCTCTCCTTTATTTCCTCTATCCTTGAGCATCATTCCTACTATGTTTTTCCATGAAGGTTCTATCCTAAGGTAAAAGGAGTTGCCTATCTTGGTGAAGAAGACTCCTACGGTTCCAAATTTTCTCTATTTAGGGTTTCTAAAGCTCCTCCTTGGTTATTTCGACTTCTCCAGGTTAGAACCATGGCCTTCCATGGTGAATCCCCACCTAGAACCCATCAACACCTAATCTCCATGTTCTTTTATTAGGGTTTTTCACCTATAAAGTGGAGAAGGTGCTTATTGCTCGAGATAGGAGCTTTGTTGGAGAAACCAGACTCTCTAAGCTTGTGAACCTTACTTATTGGACCTTTCCACCTTCCCTATAGGTTCTTTGGAGGCCTAGTCTTGACTTGGACTATTTAGACTCTGAAGTTGTGGTATGATGTATCCCCTATTCTTCTATGTTGAGAAATTCACCTATGCTTATTCATTCTCTTAGTCCTATAGACATTAACCGATATGCAATGCCTTTTCTTTTGAAAATCATGCTACCTTATTTTATTTTGATCATGTAATCATGGATATTCTTTTGAACTCTTATCTTATGCTTTATTCATGATGGAACTCTAAAAGGTGACATGTGATATCTTTTCCCACTTACGAGGTGGATGTATATGTTGGTCACTTATGTGGTGACTAGTTTATATATTCTCACTATACTTTCTACTTGCATCTACATTTAACATGCTATGTGATTCAGTAGCACTAGAGTAGTGTAATTGCGTTGGTTTTTATGGCAGATGTGTTATTTCCTACCGAGTAGATGTGAATTTCCTGCTCTTTTGGGATGGAAAGGAACCTCATATCCAGGGCAAGATGTGTGATTGTTGGCCCATGTTTTATATATATTTCAGAGATTGGCAGTATTCCTTTCTCTATCAGGTTTCATGTTTATGAGACTTGGCCGCCTTTGTGTTTATATTGTTCTAGGGCTATGTTTATCTCACATGCATGCATGTTGATGATATGGGGTGTGTGTACTAATTCTTTACATGTGCTTTTGTTGCACAATCTTTATGTTTTATTAATGGTAAGTATTATTTTATTATCATATGATTTCCATTCCTTTTCTCTTGATACCCATTTGGGTGGTCCTTATCCTTTCTATGGGATGCCTTTTATATTTGATGTTCTTTATTCCATATATTGCTCAATTTCCTATTTAGTATGCACATACCGGCCTTTGCTGATGTCATCTATTTCCTCTTCTTGCTAGGATATACTTCCAACCCTAGGTGGAGTAAAATGAAGATATGGCATGATGATGTGGATATAGCTTAAGAAGTTAAAGCTTGGAGACAAAGTTTTTATGGTTTAGATTTCCCTCCACTTAAATCCTTATGTTGTATCATACATGTAAACCCTTATGGGATATTATGATGTACTTTTATAATCTTTTGTGAAAATTGAATATAGTCATTATTTTTATTTTGTTGCTACACTTTGGTTGTTTTGAATGCCATTTATTGAATTTTGAAAATTTTGCACCTATTCCAACATACCTTTGAGTGTGTTTGGAATGTATGTTAATTCTTCAATTTTTTTTAGTAAGGGGGTAATCCCACCTCCTTGAAGGACTAGAGTCATCATACTTGTCACAATACTCCTCTTCATCAATAAGATATGAAATGAACTATCTTTTCCCATTAAGAACAAAAAACCAATTTTTCTTTTGTAGGATAGTTGATATAGAATACCTATTTTGCATGTGATGCCATGATGAAGGGTTCATCCTTGTATGTCCACTCAAAATTCACTGTTTTGAAACAAAGTACAGATATTTTTTTGTTATCATCCCATTTATACCTAAATCGTGGAACTCTCAATATGGATGTTGTTGTGAAAGACAAGCGGGTTTCCTGTGCTATAGTTGCATGTGAACACACTAGAAAATGGATGGGAGGTGCAACAAAACTTGTGAATTCAGATGATGAGTCGATGTTGAGCTCTACGAAAGTCACATGGCCATGGAAGTGGCTGATCGCAATAATCTATGTGATGTTATTTTCAAATCTGATTCTCAACTACAGTGAAGATGGTTGTAGAACTGATGATTACGAACCCTAAATATGCCAAAATTGTTAGAAAAATTCAGAACCTCAAGAGGGAAATATGATGGGTGATTCATTCTAGAAGGGATACCAATAGTGTTGTTGATACTCTTGCCAAGCACCACCTAAAAATGCTCTTACTTTTGAAGGTACCAGCTTCCCCCATGGGAGATCGAAGATCTCATATCCAAAGAAGTTTGTAATGGTGGTAGTACTAGCATGTTTCCCTTTCATATTTTAATTAGTGTTTGTCTGTTGAATTTTGATTTAGTTCGAATGGGGAGGGCGGGAGGAATAAGATAGCCTCCCTACTTCTTTAAAAAAATATAGTGGAACTCTAAACTATATGTAGTCAATTTCCCATATATCTTCATGACACTGTAATAAGACATCTTTCCTTAACATAGACTCTTCTGCTTGGCACTAGGAAATTACAATGAAGACACTTGAGGGGTGCCCCACGGTTTTGGATGACACTTTTATCATCTTGACGTTTTCTATTTTTTGAAAATCCATTTATGTCAAACCCTTCGTAAGATGTAACTTGGGTCCTTGGCTTATACATGTGCCATTTGATAGTTTCTGTAACATTATTTGGTGTTTGAGGTAGTTGATTGAATACTTCCTTTTCAAACCACCTAATAAATGTCTGATTATTCTCTCTAGCAAGCCACATCGAACTGGCTTGAAGATAACTTCTCTAGAGCTCGTTGGTGTGTTCGGTGATATAAATACCCACATCGTTAATGTTGTGTAAAATATACAAATGTGCTTGTTCCCACTATTCACGACTGATATTTATCTATCGGTCTCCCAAATTAGCTTTTCTAAAATAAGCATCAGGGTTTAAAGCATTAGCAATAGTTTGTTGCAACTAAATAAGTCATTGGAAAAGTCCATAACCTCCCTAGCAATATAGCCCTCAGTGATACTCCCTTTGGGGTGACAACGGTTCCAAACATCACCTTTAAAAATACTCATGTACTGCTCAAAAGGATACATCCAATGCAGGAAAATTAGACCCAATGTTTTCACTTCCTTAGTAAAATGGACAACAAGATGTACCACGATATCAAAGAATGAAGGGAGAAACTATTGCTCAAGTTGACAGAGGGTAACGACCACTTCTCTTTACAACTTATCTCAAATTTTAGAATCAATTACTCTTCTTCTTGGAGTGTTGAAGAAGAAGAAAAGCCTAGTGATTTTAAATCATACATATTTAGGAAGGATAGATCAAATATCCACAAGCAATATATGTTTCATTAAAGTGTGAAAATCATGAGATTAAAGACCTTCATCTTCAAATTCTTCATTGATACCAATCTACATATATTGACTGGGTATCCCTATGGTATCTTAAAATTATGCAAGAACGAGCAAAAAGTTTTCTTCTCCTTTGTAGAAAAGGTGTAACAATTAAGAGGTAGATATCTGCGGTGACCTTTGCTAACTTCTTTTGTTAATTCTTTCCTTATACCCATTTCACATAGATCCATTCTGGATTTGATGCCATCTTTAGTTTTATCGGTTATATTCAACAGCCTGCCAATAATTCTATCACAAACATTTTTATCAACATGCATGATATCGATATAATGTCAAATTTGAAAGAAATCCAACAAGGAAGACCCCAAAATATAGAGCTCTTTTTGAATAAAGACTTTTCACATGAGGAAGTAGTACACAATCTCATACCAAAATAATTTACAATGTTCCTAAATGAGGAAAATTATATAATTCAAGCAAGATAGTCAACATAAGCAACAACATTGTTAATTCAAGTTATTTAGAGTCATTTTCATGTAAGAGTAATCATTAGAGAATATATGAGATCCACTTGAAGTTAGGTGTCACAAACATCATTAATGATCACTAGAATTTGATTATGTCCTCGTCTAAGTTATACTTTCATTATGAGCATGTAATAATTCTAATAAAGCCAACAAATCAATAATGATCAGGTAATAATTGATCACAATCTCCATTAATTCGTCATAATTTTGACATTTAATATGTCGCTACAAATGGAAATCTCCATTAATTCAATTTCATCACAATTTAACAAATTTGACCATTTTTTATCAATCTCCCTTCCTGTAACACCCCTCCCTAGGGTTTCTTACGTAACCAGTGGAAGCACAGCCTAATCCCCAACATTATCCATAATGTGGGGTACTTGGCATATTTGGGAGGAAATGTCACATACATGATCTCATATCAAGAAACAAATAACACTTGGCATTATTAAAACATAGATTCATACATAAGTTCTTGGGATAAAAGCTACATCAGGTCTCCAAAGATATACTAAACATAAACTAGATAACGATAGGATCTCCATAGATGGACGTCCCACCAGGCAACAACTCCTTGGATCTCTGGGTCCTTGGTACTCTCAAGATGATTCCTTCTCCTTAGCTCCAACTCCTGCGGACATCTCGTCCCCAACCATGCAAAGGAAAAACAAACATCATAAGTAAGTAAGCGGCATTGGCATATTATAAGACATAAAAATAACATATAAATTGATTTGACATAAACATGAACATGCATTAACATTAATCGTTTCTTGATGTCTTTTACATAAAGAAATTGACTAGAAGAATATGCTCCTCTCTTAATGCCCCATAAGGAGCCCATAATGCTCGGAAAGCCCATAATTCTCGGAAAGCCCATAACAAGGTGCATATAAATCTAAATCCATTTCTATTATTCATGATCTTGCTTAAACTTAGCTTATCTTCTTAATATCCTAAACTTGATCTTAATTGGGATTTCTCCCTCTTAAACATGATTGGGATTTCTCCCCATGACCATAATGGGATTTCTCCCTCTTAAGCATGAATGGAAACTTATTCCCTCTTAATCTTGATTTCTTGTTCCTTAACCACAATTCATAGTATAAATGTGGTTTCTATACTTAGACTTATATCATAGCAAACAATCATTCAATAATCATGTACTTGAAGGAAAACATGCATTTATCAAGACCTTAACATAAAATGCTTAACAATATTCATAAACATTCAATCAACCAAAGGTTATCTATGCCAAGGGCATGGCCCGCTTACCTTGAACTAAAACACCTAGGTCAAACCTGGTTTGACCGATTGGATCCTTTTAATCACCTGAAATTAGATTAGAACATTATATGTACATGAATTCATAGCCTTGAAACCCTAATTCGTTCATATAAGAATTGAGAGGTGAAAACAAAGAAATCAGGCGATAAAAATTAGAAAATCGGATCCCTCATCAAAAATCCTTTCCAAAATGTATTTTTGCTTAAATTTCCGATAAACAGGTGATTTACTATGAATTTCCAAAGAATCATCAAATCATAAATCGAGATAAATCCATGTATATATATAAACTCAAGAAACAGTGGACCAGCATTTGACTTGGCCCAATCGGGCTTGGCCAGCTAGGGAGGAGGCTCGCCACTGTGGCCTCACGATCAAAGAAAGGGGGCACAGGCAAAAACCCAAAAATGCCCTTCTCGGTTGAACACATCGAATAAAAAAAAGAGGGGGCCAGGGGTCATTGCAAGACCTGGATTGCTCCTTGCATGCTCCATGGCATCAGGTGCGAGCGAGCAACCTGGAGGTTGATCCTCTGATCAGAGCTCATGAGAAGGAGTCAACCATGGGAAAACGAGACCTCAGGGGCCTTCCTTGCATCAAGGCGGATCTAGGGAGCCAACTCCCTCATTGTGGCGAGCATGGAAGCTCCACCTTGCTGCTGCCGCGAGCACTAGAGGGGAGGCAAAATGGCTAAAATCCCAAACACCCAGATACAATGAGGGAAAACAGCACGAATGCATCCGCTAGGCTCCAAGGAATCCAAAACAACACACCCGGCCATGAAGTATTGATCATAGCCCGGAACAGATCGTTGGAGCACTGAAAACAGGGAAGGCGGATACGTCCCTATAGGGTACAGCGTTTGGGGCGATCATAGGGCAAACCCAAAAAGCCAAAACAACGAATAGGCTTCGAGGATGCTCACCACAATGGGAATTGAACTGGGATGGTTGGTGCTTGAAGCTCTAGGTTGCCATCTCCGGTGGGGCAGGAGGAGTAGGTCGGGGTTGCTGAGGCCTCTGGGGAAGAAATTGAGCGAGGAAGAAGAATCCTTGGGGTCCGCTGATGCCTCTGGGCTCTTTAGATGGAGGCGGGGCAAGCGAGAGTGTGTTTGTGCATCAATGGCAGTGAGGAGATGATGCCCTAGATTGGGCGTTTAATCTGTAGGGCACGAGGGGGTGCGAGCTAGGGCTCGATGGATTCGGCGGAGTGAGGCGAAGACGTTGGCGAAGAAATGAAGCAAAACCGTCGAGCAACGTGTGAGATTGGAAGCTCGCACTCAATGCGCTGGAAACGGTTCTGACCCGCGGGGAAAAACGGAGGAAGAAGAAAAGGTGAGCGCCATTGGATCCTCATCCAATGGCTGCTGTTACACGCGCCAAACAGAAAAGGAAATGTAACGCGTGACACAATGTAAATGCGGGACATTAGGAAAAATCAAAGCAATCAATTGAAATTGAATTAAATCCTAGGTCAAACAACATTCAAATCTTCCCCAATTTAATTGGGAGGTCAAACATGGTCATAATGGGTTCAAATTTGAACCATAGGTACACTAGGGTGTCTAGAATATTCTCATATAATTGGATTTGATGCTTGTACACGTTTTAGGCCTAATGTAGCAAAAGTCATCATGTGCACTTAAATGAATATAAATAGTGCATATAAAGTCATTAATTCTTCAAATAAGAATTGAAAAACATAAAAACGTGCCCTAAAGATTATTTATTTTTAATTAACAATATGGAGGCCATTAAGCAAATAATTACACAAGTAAATCACTAATTATCATAAGAGAGATAAAATTGGACATAAAACTTTTATTCTAAATTTTCTTCAACAAAAGGGCATATACATGTATGAAAACATTTTCTTTAAATAAAACAAGGATAAGAGAGCAATTGGACATAATAAAATGATTTTGTAAAATTAACATGGACAAATTGCATTTGAGTCCTCAACTATTATCTGATTTAGAAAAAGGCATGTAAGGAACAAAGTATATTGGAAAATTTGCATAACAAGATTGGGATGTTACAATTCTACCCACCTTAAATAAATTTCGTCCTCGAAATTTCCTAGGGTTTCTACCCACCTTAAGGATTACACATAAACTTGCAAATTTTCCATACAAATTTTATTAGAAAAGAAGCATGCATAAACAAAGCATTATGATTCAACATAAATTACCTAACTACCCTTACTAAGTCTCATACTTACTCCTTATCATTACACCTAACTCATTATACTTAGGGAATCTATCTCTTACTTATCATGACTACATCTTCATAGTTGTCTAACCTTAGGTCATGTATCCTTCATCTCTTTATATGTGGTGATCAGGCACATATTCAGAAATGTTAGATCTTTTCATGTTACATCTCACCAACTTATTTGTACATGTGTCCCATACCACACACACAATTAAGAAAGTAAGACACATGAAAAGGCACATTAAATGACATTTTCATCAAATCTCAATTGGGTGGCCCTTACCATTGAGACAAGGAGAAACATATCATCATCTAGGGTTTGGTTTCAACTACCTAAGCATGCTAACATGTACTTCTCTACTGAGGTGATGACTCTAGTCATCTTTAGGGTTCTCTAGACATACTAGGATACATAATCATGTTTTCTACTTCTATTTCTTCATCCTAGGGTGACTTGCATGAATCTTTATTGTTGCCTTAGTGGCCATCTATTCCTTACTCTGATACCATTAATGTAACACCCCTCCCTAGGGTTTCTTACGTAACCAGTGGAAGCACAGCCTAATCCCCAACATTATCCATAATGTGGGGTACTTGGCATATTTGGGAGGAAATGTCACATACATGATCTCATATCAAGAAACAAATAACACTTGGCATTATTAAAACATAGATTCATACATAAGTTCTTGGGATAAAAGCTACATCAGGTCTCCAAAGATATACTAAACATAAACTAGATAACGATAGGATCTCCATAGATGGACGTCCCACCAGGCAACAACTCCTTGGATCTCTGGGTCCTTGGTACTCTCAAAATGATTCCTTCTCCTTAGCTCCAACTCCTGCGGACATCTCGTCCCCAGCCATGCAAAGGAAAAACAAACATCATAAGTAAGTAAGCGGCATTGGCATATTATAAGACATAAAAATAACATATAAATTGATTTGACATAAACATGAACATGCATTAACATTAATCGTTTCTTGATGTCTTTTACATAAAGAAATTGACTAGAAGAATATGCTCCTCTCTTAATGCCCCATAAGGAGCCCATAATGCTCGGAAAGCCCATAACAAGGTGCATATAAATCTAAATCAATTTCTATTATTCATGATCTTGCTTAAACTTAGCTTATATTCTTAATATCCTAAACTTGATCTTAATTGGGATTTCTCCCTCTTAAACATCATTGGGATTTCTCCCCATGACCATAATGGGATTTCTCCCTCTTAAGCATGAATGGAAACTTATTCCCTCTTAATCTTGATTTCTTGTTCCTTAACCATAATTCATAGTTTAAATGTGGTTTCTATACTTAGACTTATATCATAGCAAACAATCATTCAATAATCATGTACTTGAAGGAAAACATGCATTTATCAAGACCTTAACATAAAATGCTTAACAATATTCATAAACATTCAATCAACCAAAGGTTATCTATGCCAAGGGCATGGCCCGCTTACCTTGAACTAAAACACCTAGGTCAAACCTGGTTTGACCGATTGGATCCTTTTAATCACCTGAAATTAGATTAGAACATTATATGTACATGAATTCATAGCCTTGAAACCCTAATTCGTTCATATAAGAATTGGGAGGTGAAAACAGAGAAATCATGCGATAAAAACTAGAAAATCGGATCCCTCATCAAAAATCCTTTCCAAAATGTATTTTTGCATAAATTTCCGATAAACAGGCGATTTACTATGAATTTCCAAAGAATCATCAAATCATAAATCGAGATAAATCCACATATATATATAAACTCCAGAAACAGTGGGCCAACATTTGACTTGGCCCAATCGGGCTTGGCCAGCTAGGGAGGAGGCTCGCCACTGTGGCCTCACGATCAAAGAAAGGGGGCACAGGCGAAAACCCAAAAATGCCCTTCTCAGTTGAACACATCGAATAAAAAAAAGAGGGCGCCAGGGGTCATTGCAAGACCTGGATTGCTCCTTGCATGCTCCATGGCATCAGGTGCGAGCGAGCAACCTGGAGGTTGATCCTCTGATCAGAGCTCATGAGAAGGAGTCAACCATGGGAAAACGAGACCTCAGGGGCCTTCCTTGCATCAAGGCGGATCTAGGGAGCCAACTCCCTCATTGTGGCGAGCATGGAAGCTCCACCTTGCTGCTGCCGCGAGCACTAGAGGGGAGGCAAAATGGCTAAAATCCCAAACACCCAGATACAGTGAGGGAAAACAGCACGAATGCATCTGCTAGGCTCCAGGGAATCCAAAACAACACACCCGGCCATGAAGTATTGATCATAGCCTGGAACAGATCATTGGAGCACTGAAAACAGGGAAGGCGGATACGTCCCTACAGGGTACATCGTTTGGGGCGATCATAGGGCAAACCCAAAAAGCCAAAACAACGAATAGGCTTCGAGGATGCTCACCACAGTGGGAATTGAACTGGGATGGTTGGTGCTTGAAGCTCTAGGTTGCCATCGCCGGTGGGACAGGAGGAGTAGGTCGGGGTTGCTGAGGCCTCTGGGGAAGAAATTGAGTGAGGAAGAAGAATCCTTGGGGTCCGCTGATGCCTCTGGGCTCTTTAGATGGAGGCGGGGCAAGTGAGAGTGTGTTTGTGCATCAATGGCAGTGAGGAGATGATGCCCTAGATTGGGCGTTTAATCTGTAGGGCACGAGGGGGTGCGAGCTAGTGCTCGATGGATTCGGCGGAGTGAGGCGAATACGTTGGCGAAGAAATGAAGCAAAACCGTCGAGCAACATGTGAGATTGGAAGCTCGCACTCAATGCGCTGGAAACAGTTCTGACCCGCGGGGAAAAACGGAGGAAGAAGAAAAGGCGAGCGCCGTTGGATCCTCATCCAATGGCTGTTGTTACACGCGCCAAATAGAAAAGGAAATGTAACGCGTGACACAATGTAAATGCGGGACATTAGGAAAAATCAAAGCAATCAATTGAAATTGAATTAAATCCTAGGTCAAACAACATTCAAATCTTCCCCAATTTAATTGGGAGGTCAAACATGGTCATAATGGGTTCAAATTTGAACCATAGGTACACTAGGGTGTCTAGAATAGTCTCATATAATTGGATTTGATGCTTGTACACATTTTAGGCCTAATGTAGCAAAAGTCATCATGTGCACTTAAATGAATATAAATAGTGCATATAAAGTCATTAATTCTTCAAATAAGAATTGAAAAACATAAAAACGTGCCCTAAATATTATTTCTTTTTAATTAACAATATGGAGGCCATTAAGCAAATAATTACACAAGTAAATAACTAATTATCATAAGAGAGAGAAAATTGGACATAAAACTTTTATTCTAAATTTTCTTCAACAAAAGGGCATATACATGTATGAAAACATTTTCTTTAAATAAAACAAGGATAAGAGAGCAATTGGACATAATAAAATGATTTTGTAAAATTAACATGGACAAATTGCATTTAAGTCCTCAACTATTATCTGATTTAGAAAAAGGCATGTAAGGAACAAAGTATATTGGAAAATTTGCATAACAAGATTGGGATGTTACACTTCCCTCTCTCCTCCTTCCCTGCCCTTCACAATTCTTTCTCAATATTTAGAAGAAATCATAGGAAAGGGGAAGGAGGAGAGAGGAGGAAGGTGAAGAGGGGAAAGAGAGATGGATAACTAGGGAAGGAGAAAAAAACAAGGAAGAAAGGACACCTATGTCAGAAGAGCCTGGCATTGGAGGAGGCTGGCATTAGAAAAGGTTGGTACACCTACTGGTGCTAGAGGAGTGTCCACCTGTGTTGTGATCAGCAGCAGTGACAGTGGCGGTGACAGAGTGCACCTACTGGAGGAGGAGAATTAGCAACGAAGGAGAAGGACCAGCGGCAAGGAGGATGGAGAAGTGGTGATGGTAGCATCGGCTGGAGGAGGAAGCGACAATGGAGGAACTGACAGAAGAAGCTCAGGCGGTGAGTAGCTACGGTGGCAAAGAGCAATCACCAATCACCAGAGTAGTACTGATGTTATAACCTCCATTTTTTGATTGTATTTAAATAAACAGAAATGTAATTATGCAAGTAAAAGAGACTTGAATGGAAATTTGTGTGATTTATTTTTAAAGAATGGTATTCTTTGCAAATTTCTGTTGGATGCATGATTTTGTGGTTTATACTATTTGAATAATCCAATGATGGATAAAATAAAAAATGGATAAATGAAAATCCCATAATAAGTAAAAGGAAAAAAAGAAATAGAAGATAATTGTGTGCATATGTGAGAATTCTGTAGAATTCTCTAGAAAGTGGCATGGATGACCATTATTGATTAGTTTTCGGTTCCACATAGTTTCTAATAAGAAAAGGAATCAAAATCAAGAAAATAGAAAAGAAAGAAAGAGAAAAAGATGAATTTTTATGCATACTATATGCCTTTTAAGTGGATGACTTGCATATGAAGAAAAGTCTATTTTATTTTTGAGTTTTAGTTCCAATCTTTTCACACACATATATAAAGTAATTAAAGACTTCCCCTCAAAATTTGGGATGAAAAGGAATTAAGCATTAAGATATATGGAATTTACAAAATTACATAAAGTAAAGAGGATTCTATGGAATGTATGAAATGTCTCAAATATTCATTTTTGGAACTACACTCAACGGGCCTTTAATTGGCACACAACCTACTGGCACTTTGATCATTGATCTACGGCTAGGAGGTCATCTTCCACCCCCTTATAGAAAAGGAAAGAAATCCTTTCCTTCTTCTATGACCCCAGTTCTCACTAGTTCCTTTCCTGATTGCTTAAACAACAGAAAAACCTCACCATGGCCCTCCTCTCTACTAATCGAACCCAATGCTCTTTAAATTGAAGGTGTCTTGTGACTTGATTTCTAAGAAATAGGTATCCCCCTTCCGAGTCTCTCACTCAATCGAGCAGCAGTCCCCAATGCTGGCTCTAGTGTACCACCTCTTATCAAACTACCCTTTGATGATTCAAAAAGAGAGGGTAGATCAAATCGTTCCCTACATACCCGTAGTTAAGCACCCAGACACCCAAAATTCTCCACCCTACACATAGGATCTTCCCTAGGTCCACTATAGCCAAGACAACTCCTTGGGCCACCTCACAGAATCCATGGGCCGCAGATAGCTCTGTAAGGAAAGGAGGAACATGCTCGGCTGATCGGTACCTTCTTCTGTAGCCTCCTTCTTTTTTCCCCCTTCTCTGACGATGAGCCCCATTTCCATGGTCAATGTATTTCTGTGTTCAACATGATGTGCAAGTGGCATGATCTTGATCGAATGGCTGGATCATGAGCTCAGCCAGGACGAGCCCTTAATGTTTGGGCAAGTGACTAGGAATTGCCGCTAGCAGTTCATCGTTGATAGCTAAAGTCCAATAACAACTTTACCCTCCTTAACCGTGGAGCCTGAAATTACTGCCACATGTAAAAAAGCATACTTTCACCCCCGATAAATTCCTTGCCGCACGTGAGTTGGACAATAAGGTATTTTTTGTAATATTGAGGATGTGGCTGGCGCTAATTGGCTAAATAATGTTTATCTTGCCAAAACTATAGAAATTTTTAGGGTGCTCTAATTAAAATAAGTTATATATGAAAATTGATCAAGAGAGTGCAAAGAATGCAATAAAAATATGATCAAATCCTATATCTGCTTCTAACTCAAAATTTATCTAAAGATAGCAACTTTAGTGTAGTTAATGACCTATAACCCTAATTTTTAAGTTTTGATGATTCTAATGTGTCCAATTGAGATTGATGATAAAAGACTAATCTTTTATGAATAAAAGAGTGCAACTTGGAATATACATGAACTTAGCAACCTATAATTTGATAATTAGGGTTTACCTTGAGACAAAAAGTGCAATTTAGGATAAATTAGGGTTTGTAACCTTATAAAGCATGAAAAAGTCAAAACTAGTGTTTGGGAAGCCAAAACCCTAATAAAACCCTAATGTTGACATAGAAATCCTAACTTGAGGACCAAGTCAGTCTTAAGGATAATTTGGATAAAATAGTAATACATTGGTGTGTTGCATTAACTTTCAGGGTGAACTTGCTTGATTGATTGGTTGATTTCTTGCTTGGACATCTAGACTCCTGATCAAGGTATGTGGTTACGCTTATGACTAATTGTTGTAGTTTCATGGTGTTTTTTGAAATTTTTTCATTTATTGAAATTAAATGCTTGTATGTATTTTAATTCCTACAATCTATAATGTGAATACCACTATCACTATATAAAGTTTAAAACTTACTAGAACACACATACGAACTTTGGAAATTGTGAATGAAAAGATGATTAAAGTGATGAGAGGACCAAGCCCCAAGTTGGGAAGGTCATACCAAGACCCATGTTGGGAAGGTCATAAGTGGTCAGGCCCTAGGTTGGGAAGACCTAATGGCACCTAGCTCCGGATTGAGAGGTAGCCTAAAGCCAACTATGGGGACAAAACCCTAAAAGAGGGTAAAAGAGAGGTTGAGTAAAAATAGTTGAGGAGTTATGAATAAAATTTAAACTTTGTTTTGTAACAAATAATTATTGTGGTTATGTTGTTACAATTATATGTGAACTTTTGGTTCCCTCACATACCAGTATAATTTGTTATACTGACTGACATTTTTTGTGTCAGCATTTTAGGATAAATTGATGTTTTACATTTATGGTGAAATTGGATATCCATAGAGAAGGCACAAAATGAAGAAACACAATCAAAATATGTAGGTTATGTTTGATTTTATTTTATGTTGCAAATTTAGATATCCCTTCAATTTTGTACTATTTTCCTTAGTAAAATTTAGTAATTACATCTGGTTAATTTCTGAACATGTGACCCTATATTAGTGATAATAGCCCTTCCCTCTTAGTCCGCCTGAATAGGGAATAATGGGTGAGGGGGTCATTACATGTGGTATCAGAGTAGGGTTTACTCTTTAACCTCGAATAATTATTGAATTTTACAAAGTCTGTAGAACCCAAAGGAAATTATTATAAAAGGCAATGATGTCTAGAAAAAACCACGACTGGGGGATGCCAATATTTTCCTATGCACCACTAGTCAGCTTATGAGGACACCCGGACTCGTGCTTCGAGCCTGGACAAAGTTAGATGACTTTAATCAAAATAACATACCTCTAGGACTTCTCATATGTTATCGTCACTTCTCTACCCTCTTCGCTCCCTAAACCCTAGGTACATGTATATGTTGTCTTTTTTCCTCCTAAGTAATAGGGTTATGGATATTAGTGATTAAGGAATCCTCCGCCAAATAATAAAAGTGGACATAATGATAAAAAGAAAATGTTTGATGGGTTTATCCACTATAAATATAAACCCTAGATGAACTAGGGCTTGTTGGGAAAACAACTTCAGTGGTTCAAGAGGATCACAAAACGTATGGTACAAGTTTTAAACCCAAACCTCGACCCAAAACCTTAATCATGGAGTATGAGCAAGTAGGAGGAAAAGAATAGTGGCACCCTAATAAAAAATAAGCAATGGATAGAGAAAGAGTGAACCCAATAAGTTGGGATTCCTTAGTTTGTCCACACATTAATGTATGTGGGTTAGGCATGCATGATACACATGGAGGACTTGGGTATGCATGTGAAACATAGACAATAAATGGTTGCATGACCCCTAGTGAAAATTATAGTCTTCGTGACTGAACCTAGGGTGCGTCATCCCTAAAGAGGAGAAATAATCTATAGAGAGAGAACCCTACTAAATGGGAAAGCTAGTTGTGACCATAACTCTTCTAGGTATGAACCCTAACAGAAGTATCTTCCCACACCGATATGAGTAGGAGGTAGACATGCACCTATGTGGGAGTGAGCGGCATGAAAGTTTGCAACGCAAATAGTTCTAAGCCAGAGCGTCTATGCTTTTTGATCAGCATACTAGATAGAACAGATGAGGAGTTTAGTATTACACGATGAGTCAATATGGTTTATGGTGACCTCAGTCAAATTTGACTTTTTGGACCAAATATTTGATCAGACAAGGGTGTGTTCTTCTCAGATAAGATAAGATAGGTGAGGATAAGATGTCAATCTGTGGTATGCTCGCCCTCTTCTACAAAAGGGGACCCCTGGTGCTAGGGCCAGTTATAGGGTTAACTCTAGGAGTGAGAGAAACCCAAAGGGAGTCAGGTTCCTAGACTCCAAGACATGAGGAATTATGAGATATATTTGTATAATATGTCCTAGACTAGACTACCCTGAGTGGATGAGTTGAGCTACTACATGCATTATCCCCAGAGGCTTGTTGTACCCTAGATGTCCTTGGAAGGACCAAACCCTAGAGATAGAAATTGAAGCTTCTTATAGAGATATGTAGATGTTATGAGTACCTACCATGTAGGTGAGGAAAGATAGTCCCAACTGGAGAAGTACAAAATGGTAACATCTTGTGGAACCTCATACACAGATTGGTAGTTCCTCATGTAGGAATCTAACAGTTGTTTAAGTGAAAGGGAAAGTTTGGAAGAAAATGCCATATCATGTTTGGTTCAGTATGTTCTTGAGTGACTAAGTCATGCATTTTAGATGACCAATTCTTAGGAGGAAAACTCAAGGTTCCTAGACCAAAGAGGGGAAGTGGTGGTATCTAGTGCATATAATGCTCACATGGTTGAGTGACTTCACAGGAATAAGCATGGCACTCCCCTCAGTTTTGGGTTAAAGGAGAACCCACCTAGACTGTGATATATGATTGATGAGCCACTCATACTAGTTGGTCTAACATATATCATGTGTATGTGTGAAAATGGTCCATCCTTGAGAGATGATGAATAAGTATGACATAATGGACATTTTGGAAAAAAAATAATTCTTATGATAAATATGGAATGTGGTTACATTTGACATGAGGACTATGTGGTAAATAAGGTTGTTTTCTTTAAGGTATGTTCTACCTCCTCTTACCTGCAATATGGTATGGATTGGATAACATACTTGACATATGAAGTCAGATACAATAGTTGTTCCTATAGCCTCGAATAGGTGAGATATAATCCATTGGTCCTGTTGTATCCAAACGCTTCGATCCATGGTAGTAAGGTACCACTGGTGATCAAACTCTTGAGCGGTAGAGCACATGATATAATGATATAACTCACATGTAGAAATTGTAGGGATGGAATAATAGGAACTATGCCTAAAGGACATGTCCTCATATAATGATATATATTATGGATTCAAGAAAGTGTTGTGACCCTTGGTACTATTAAGTGATAGTTTTCTCCTATCATGGGAAATCACCTTTCCTAAAGGAGTGAGTACCAAAATTTGTTTATGAATGGAGGTAAATTTAAAGGTCACTTAAAATAACTTGAGATATTAAGTGCATGAAGCACAAAAGCACATAAGATTGAGTATAATTACTTACACCCAGGAATGACCATCTCTAAGGGACATGAAGAAAAGTCACTATGGAAGTGACCGGTAGAATGGGGCCATTCTCAAATGGGTAGGTCACCATGTTTTCCATGAAGGGACATAAGGAAAACTATGATTTACCAAAGAGTTGAAGGAAATTTGGGTGATGATTCTAAAGGATCATCAAAGAAACCACAAGCAAAATGTGTGATGAAATAAAGTAAAGTTACGATAGAACCCTAAGTCAATCCTAAGGTCAAGAAGGGTTGAGACTGATGGGAGTACGAGTTCATTGATCCCTAAATGCACTAGACTATGTGGTTGGGAGGTAATGACTATGTTTGCCCAAGGCCATGGGTTGGGAGGTTGGCCTCCTTCATGAGTTCATGTGGCGCAAGTGGTAAATATGAGAGACACTCTCTAGATGCATAAGGATGAGATCACTCCAAAAGTAGTGACACCGTAGAGACCTTGAGGAAATGATTAAGGATCACAAATAGGAGTTGTGATAAGACTCAAAGGTCATGAGAAATGTTATTCTTACAAGTATATAGTATTCATGGAATTTACAAGTAGACTGAAAAATAAAATGGTGATGTGTGATGTGTTGTGTCTACTCTTTGTATATGGACTGCAACCAAATGCTTATTTCATCTTATTACGGGTGTGAGAGATGAGACATATACATGCCATATTAAAAGTGTAAATGATATGAGGAATAAATACCTAATTTGAAATATTTTTATGATAATTGAGAATTGGAGGAATTACCATACCCTTAGGAGAGATTTCAAATAAATGATTTGGGAAACCTAGGTGAATAAGGTAATTACCAAGTTAAAATTTCAAAAGAGAATATATATTATCAAGTGGAGTTTGGATTACAATGGTATAAGATTGAATCTTGTGATCAAAATAATGAATGTAAGAGTTTGAAATACCTCCTGACTCAGAAAGACTTGAGCGGCGGATGGAGTATATGAAATATTGTAATTTCACCATCACCTATCACCCAAGAAAAGCTAATGTAGCAACGTATTCTTTTTGTCAAAAATAGCTCATGGTGTGCAACGATCTCATCTACCCAGTGAAGAGAACTAGAAGATTTTTCTAAATGGACTTTGTAGTCATTAGAAAATCAAATATGTGTGGCTAACATTTAGATAAAACCAGACATGTTGACCAAGTTGGTAGCTACCCAGTTAGCCATCCCATAGCTGATAAGATGAAAGGTTTGTTGGACAAACCTCCAACACAGCTCCCAGGGGGAGTAGATGATGTAATCTAATACAAGAGTCATATTTCGGATCCTTAAGATTCTCCCTTGAATAATCATATCTTACAAGAAGCTCATGGTTCTAAGTATGTGGTACGCCCTGACACTACCAAGATGCTTAAAGTCTTGTTGTGATACTATTGGTGGTATGGAATGAAGAGATACATAGTAGAATATGTGTCCAGTTTTCTCACATGCCAGATGGTGAAGGTTGAACACCAACAACCTGATGAATTAATGCACTCAATTGAGATTCCTGAGTCGAAATGGAAATAGATCACCATGGACTTTGTGGTGGGTCTCCCCTAGACAAAGAAAGGTCATAATATAGTATGTGTTGTGGTAGATCGCCTTACCAAGTCAAGCACATTTCCTTGCCTTAAAGATCACTGTCAAGGTGACAGATCCAGCTAAACTATATAAGAGAGATAGTTTGACTACATGATGTTTCCAGATCAGTTATTTCTAATCGTGACTGTAAGTTCACTTTTAAGTTATGGAAGTAAGTGCATGAAGAACTTGACACTAGATTGAAGTTTAGCATATCTTATCACCCCAAGATGATGGACAGTCATAAAGAACAATGCATACTTTAGAGGATCTATTGAGAGCATGTGTGCTCAATTTGGTTTGATCATGGGAGCAGTACCTGTCCTTATCCAAGTTTGCTTATAATAATAGCTAGCAAACCAATATCGGGATGCCTCTGTATGAAGCTCTTTTTGGTAGGCCATGTCAGTCACCACTTGACTGGGATGATGTCGGTGAGAGGATCTTGTTGAGGTCAGAAGAGTTGTAGTTTTATGCTGATGAAGTAGCTTTGATTGAGCAAAGGCTGAAGAGAGCCCAAGATTGACAGAAGTCGTATGTTGATGCAAAGAAGACTGACTTGCACTTCACTATGGGTGAACATGTGTTTCTAAAAATCCAAACCCACCGAGATATAGCTAAGAACAGAGGAAATCTGTGTCCCTGATACATGGGTTCATATGAGATTTTAGAATGGATTTGTGAAGTTTCTTATCATTTAGCCTTAACCCCTCAATATAGTATGATACATGATGAAGTTCCATGTGTCCAATCTAAAGCACCAAGTGAAGGACCTGAGCCATGTGTTGAACATTGAACCTATTGAACTCCAAGGGAGGATAACATACCAAGTCACCTATGAGGGTACTAGATACCAAGGTGAAAGAAATTAGGAGTAAAAAGATAGAGATGGTAAAGGTTCTTTATAAGCACCATGGAGAGGATGAAGCCACATGAGAGCTGAAGATGGACATGGAAAAGTCTTGCCCTGAGTTGTTTTCTTGATTAGTCAAATTTTGGGGTCAAAATTCCTATAAGATGGGAAGGATTTGATAACCTCCACTTTTAGCTTGTATTTAAATAAATTAAAAGGCAATTATGCAAGTAAAACAGATTTGAATGGAAATGTGTATGCTTGTACTTTTAAAGAATGGTTTTCTTTGCAAATTTATCTTAGATGCATTATTTCGTGGTTTATACTATTTTAATAATCCAATGATGGATAAAAGGGAAAAGAGATAAAAGAAAATCCCATAATAAGTTAAGGAAAAAAAGAAATAGAAGATAATTGTGTGAATATGTTAGAATTATGTAGAATTCTCTAGAAAGTGGAATGGATGACCCCTATTGATTAGTTTTTGGTTCCATGTAGTTTCCAATAAGAAAAGGAATAAAAATAAACAAAAGATCAAACAAAGAAAGAGAAAAAGATGAATTTTAATGCATAATATATGCCTTATAAGTGGATGACCTACATATGAAGAAAAGTCTCTTTTGTTTTCAGTTTTTGGTTTCAATTATTGCACACATATAGATAAAGTCATTATAGACTTTCTCTTAAAATTTGGGATAAGAAAGAATTAAGGATTAAGACATATGGATTTTTCAAAATTACATAAAGTAAAGACGAATATGTAGAATGTATGAAATGTCTCAAATATTCATTTTTGGAACTATACTCAGTGGGCCTTTAATTGCCACATGGCATGCTGTCCCTTCGACTATGGATCTACGACCACGGGGTCATCTTCCACCCCCTGACAGAAAAGCAAAGAAAGCCTTTCGCCCCTCTATGATTCCAATTCTCACTAGCTCCTCTCACCTATTCAAACTCTGTTCTCTCTGACTTGAAGGCATATTGTGCCTTGGTTGCCAAGAAATAGGTTGCCTTCTTCCAAGTCTATCACTCAACTGAGTAACAGTCCCAAATGTTGGCTCTAGGGTACCACCTCCTATAAAACTACCCTTTTATGATTAACAACGGGAGGGCAGATCAAATCGTTCCCTTCATACCCGTCGTTAAGCACCCAGACACCTAAAATTATCCACCATGCACCAAGGATCTTCCCTAGCTCCACTGCAGCCAAAACTTCTCCTCAGGCCACCTCACTGCATCTCTTGGCCGCGTCCAACTCTATGAGGAATGGATGGACACACCCGACCCATTGGTACCTTCTCCTGTGGCCTCCTTCTCTATTTCCGTAAAAGAGTGAAATCACCCTGTTACTAAAAAATTGAAAAATAAAACATCCCTTCCAAAAACACTCAAAATGTATGCTGGAACAAGTGTAAAATTTTCAAAATTTATATAGTGGTATAAAAAAGACCAAAGAGTATCGTAGTGGAATAAAAGTAATGACTATATTCAATTTTATAAAAGATTACAAATTTTTTCCCATCAAGGGTTTACATGTAAGATATAACAAAGGATCTAAGATAGAGGGAAATCTAAACTACTTCAATTCTTGTCTCCAAAGCAACATATCCAAGATCTAGGACCATGCCAAAGCTATGTTCTCCTTGATCTTGTTCAACACCTTGTGCTTTAACTAGGTGGTTGGGAATTCACCCAGCAAGAGAGAGAAATAATGCATGTGTCAACAATTTGAACAAGAAACAAAGATAAGAAAAATAATGAAAAATAAGGCTAAGATTTCATCATAAGATGAAGATCGTCAAAAGTATGAAGCATAATCAAGTAGATGCTTGCCATAACAAAAATAATAATAATAAAAGGTTTGCATGCATGATTAAGATTGACTACCTTAACTAAATAGGGTTGAGGCACCTACCAGATCTCAACCAAATAGGCGAGGGAGAGTAACACATTCCAGTCACCTATAAAATATTTTATATTGGGGAGAGTAACACATTCCCCTGTGCGAATTCACACATTCCCTATCTATGGGTCATTGCACAAAAGTACCACTACACTAGTTAAATACTCTAATAAAATCAACATGCTAAAGAACTATGGCAAGTATAAGCATGAAATAATAGAATCATGGAAGTGGGGTACAAGAACCAAGAAATAAATATCAAAAATGATTGTTAGCCAAATATAACAAAAGAAACAATAATAGGGGAGTTAGGATTCAATCAATGCCTCATTAACAAATTTAGGGTTTGGATTACCAATTTCCCAACTTAAGTTGTAAGGTTGCACATACCTCTCTTACTAATTTCAATTATTTACTTTCACCACTTTATTTGAGTCAAAGATGCACTTTTCTTATTTTCCATGTATAAACATGTATTAGGGTATATCATATGCATTAATGTGAAGATAACCCTAGTTTTGGACTTTTTGAACAAAACCTTGATTTAGACTCTAAAATCATCCCCAATGATCTTATTAGGTTCTCGTGATTAAGAAAACATATAATTTTGTCAATTTTGGAGTTATGATGATTAAACTATATTTTTGGTGATTTTTATGGATTAAAATCATTTTTAGAAAATACCTCTCAACAAAACTCAAAACCAAACCATGAAAGTATTTTTATTGGAAAGATCACATTTTTCTAATTCAAAAACATATTTTTACTTAATTTTTGGACAAATGAATCAAAAGATATGATTTTTATAAAAAGGACAAATCAGAAATGCCACATAAGCATTATCTTGCGAGACAGGCAAAGAGAGAGAGGGAGAGGGGCATCCCATGACTTGGCCCAATAGGAGGTAGCCAAGTCACCAGTCAAAGCCTCATCAGTAGTGCACTGATCCAGTTCAAAACAAGGAAAAGGTGACACGAAAAGATGGTTTTGCCCCCATACGAAAAGCGTAACAAAAGAAGAAATGAGGCGGGGTAAACAAGTAAAAACATTGATGGGATTCTTCCCTCTCAGGTTCGTGCCATGACTACTCGAGCAACTTGGTTGGTCTTTGGGCGAAACCACCAGAGGTGACGATTTGACGAAGTGAGTGCACAACAAGAAAGTGGAAGACAAACTGAACATGTTGTTGTGAGAAATCGAACCAAGTCACCGTGAGGTGAGAGCCCTATCCACCATTAGATCGGGTCCAAACTCTGAACAACGATGGAAACACACGATGAAAGAGGTGAATTTGAAGCAAGAGGGGGATCACAATTCGACCGTGGATGCCCTATACATCTATTTATAAGTGATGGTCCAAGAAATAGAGAAGGGGAAGGTTGGTTGAAGGTACCTTGTCGTCCAAGATTTGGGAAATTCTTAAACAATGGAAAGTAGGGACCAAGTTATGGCTCATTGTGTGAAGATTATTCTCACAAACACATTGCACCAAAAATCTCAAAGAGTGATTGAGTGTTGAGCGAGTTATACACAAATTACCAGGGTTGTAAACTATTTGGGGCACACCTCTCCTATCCAAGGTAGGAGACGAGTTCCATGCTGTCGAATTAAAAATCAAACAGTCGAAATCACATGTGAAAATAAAAAGGGAATCCAACATTTAAACCTTATACAAATCAAAATAAAGTGCAATTACATAAATTTCTCTTTTTATCTCTCCTCAATTGAGGGTGCAAACACACTCCAAATTAAATGAAAATTGACACCTAGCCTATTTTTTATATGAGGAATCTGAATATGTAATTAGATATGTCGTTTGAGAACTTTTGATGTGTTAAATACACCAAATCCTATTTTTCTCTTTACTCCATCATTAATGATTATAAGATTCTATAAACTTGATGAAACTTCACCCAAAAGTCACGTTAAATGTCTTGGATATGAATTTGCCATCAATTTTACATATTGAAGTTGTTTGTACATTTATTTAATATTTTGAAGGTTCTACAAACTTTCTCTCTTAACATCACATGTATATTAAAGATTATCCAAATTACATGAAAATTCACCCAAAGGATATTTTAAATGTGTATATTACAAATATAACATTATTTCCCACTTTTGGAGGCATTAAATATTTTGTTTGATATTTTGGAGGAAAACTCATATCTTCTTTTCCAAATAGAATTGATATAATTATTATTGTCCCAAAATTATGAAACTTGGCCTCCAAGCCAAACCAAACCCAAGAAAAACGAATCTCAAGTTATATTTAACCAATTAGTCTTCATGTTATGAATTTTAGCATGTTATCCAATATTACCACTATTTCTTATAATAAATAATAGAGTGTCATATTACCATATTTAAAGCATTATTATTCATTCCATTTTCTCTTCCTTTCTCCAAAAGGCTAAGGAATATTCTACAATGAATATATCTTGTCAATATGTCACATGAGTGCTAAATTTGCATATTAGACCCTTTTTAAAGTATTTACTAAGGTATTTGAGCATACACCCATTTGTTGGCATAAATAATGAACAAATGTTCACCAAACCACTATTATTTGCACAAATTAAACAAAAAGGCCAAAAAGGATAGAAAATATAGGAAAATATAGAAAAAAGGCCAAAAAGAGAATATGTCCAAGTTTTGGTATATTACAACACTCCACCCCTTAAAGATGATTTTGTCTACAAAACCACAAGCAAAAGGTAAAGGGTGAGTGTGCAACATCTCAACGCTAACTTCATGTTGTTCCTCCAACCATGAAACTTCCACCAAAACATTCATTAGCAACTCCTCATATGTCAGGTTCACAAGGATCACCTAGGGTTCCACTATTAAGATTTATTTTATTAGATATAACACAATTAACATTTTTGTCTTCTTGTCATTATATTTATTTGGATATCACACTATCATTATTATTCTTTCAATAGTGTCCTATTATATTATTGTATTGGCAAAAGAGTTATATTTCATTATTATGCAATAAACCCTATATATATTTCTTATTTATCTCATTAAGAGTTTTAAGAACAATTAGGGTTTACTCAATCATCTCAATATCTGTATTATATTTGGTCATTATCCTTAATTGTTTTGGATTTAGAATTCATTATCACCATGTTGAATTATAATAGATTATTGAGCATGAAATAAGACATTTTATCCAATTTTTTATTAAGTCTTCAATTAATCCAAATAATGTTAGGTTAATTACTTATATCTATATTAAATATTGTCCCATTGTTTTTCTTATTCACATTAATGTCATCATTAACCACTATCTCATATTTATTCACTTCTTATTATTGATTATTAACATTTATGTGAATCCAATTACTTATTACCCATATTGAAGTCATTACATGTATTTTAGTGAACAAGATGGAGCATATTACCTATTAATGATTTGATTCACATACCAAGTTATGATTAGGTGATTAATTAGATGTGTATTAGAGAACAAGGTGATATTCGTTACATATTGATAACTTGACTATTCTGTGATTAGGTGATTATATATCATTTATGTGTAAACTAATACAGAAATAACCTTTGACGTTAGTTATTTAAGGCCTAAGGCGTCGGTTTTCAAGCGACACCCAAGTGGGTGCCACTAAAAGTCGACACCTTCAACGTCGATCCCCCAACTGACGCCATAAACCTTCCTGCTACCAAAAATGCACCAGCAAGGGGACTATCGGTGTCGGTTCTTGACGTGTATTTTACTACGCGCGAAAAATGCAAGTATACGCGTCGAGTAGTACAGGCCTTTGTGAGGCCCGAGTCGAACACAGGGATACTCAGAATTGTTGGTGACTCCTACTAACTAGTCGCGATCAGCTAAGTCGATTAACAAGTTGAGAGTTGTTGTTAAAACTAAAAGAAAAAAATAAAAACAAAAATGAAACAAACGATCGATTAAATGTTAATTTAATCAATTCAAAAGGGTATCTTTAGGATTGCAGTTTCACTGCGGGTTTTCATTGTATTAGATTTTATATAATTCCTCAATCTTCTCTCTCTATCTGGGTAGTGGCCTGAAAATAGAATTTCCCACTGTCGTGGTGCAATTCACTACTTAGGTTTAGGTCGGTTCCACCATCGTAGTAACCTATTCCCTAAACTAAGTGCATTACGAACGATCTCTCAATATCCACCATTAATTTTACACCACCTTGTTCAAGGGATTTATCGATTAATGTAGGTTTCGTCTCTTTTCAGCCGTTAATCCTTCTATCAAAGTGATTAAGGGCATGAGATTATTATTATGGTGATCAAGCATAACAATATATGGAGAAAACGAAGCTATACCACGGATTTAAGAGAGAAAATATGACTTACTATTATAAAACTGTCATACAATGAATTCTCGGGCTACTCCCAGTCCTAAAGATGGAGGGGATTAGCCCTGCATGTTCATCTCACACAAGTACATGGTAGAAATAGGGGAAATCATATGAAAAATGTGAATTGAATGGGAAAACCCCTGAACGGAGAAGAACCGATCGATCCTTTGCGTAGAACACGTGCTTTCCTGCCTCTCGGTGGTGAAATCCGTCTTTGGCAGCGTCCGGATCGACTGGTATGAACTTCTGGCCTCTGTTCTCCTTTCTCTCGCTCCTCGGCACTTGTGCAATGGCTCATCCGATCTCCTTTCTTTCTGGGCGGCCGTCATTAGGTATAAGTCCCTAATTAGGTCGCTAATTAACTCCAGCCGTCCGATTGAGATCATTAGAAAGAAAACTCATATCCTACGACGTCGATACCATCAACGCGAGTCGATAGTATCGACCTGCTACAGTAGCGGCTGGCTACAAACCCTTTCTTTGTCGCCCCCGACATCATCTCGATACCATCGACTCGGGTCGATGGTATCGACTTCCTTTTGGCGTCGGTTCTGTCATTTTGCGACGTTGTAGCCTCCATGTGTCGATGGTATCGACTTGGTGTCGATACTATCGACTGCTTCTTCGCCAGCAACCTGAAAGTGTCTCGATACCATCGACATCAATGTCGATGGTATCGACTCTTTGCTGCTCCTTTCGGCTGACAACCTGCGGTCTTGTCGATGGTATCGACTTCCGTCGATGGTATCGACGGAAGCAAATACTTGTTTTTCCTTAAATTCAAAGACGAGATCAAATAAATCCACACAAATAATAATAATGTGATAATTAATGCTCAAAATGATAAAACTAAGGGGACTTGACATAAAATGATGGCAAAGACCAAAATGGATGAATTATGCAATATTGACCATAAAAATGACTAATAAAATCACAAAACACATATCAAACAGGTCTATAAATGCGACTCAAAATCATCGCATCAAACTCCCCTAAGCTTGAATATTGCTCGCCCTCGAGCAACTCATCCTTAGAATAGGATTGCAAACGTCAACTGACAAACAACACACCAACCCAACATCCCATATGACTCCCACTGAACATTCACAAACCGGCCTTCTCTAACCACAGAACGGTAATTACCCTAAAGGCGACAGTAATCATCAATAAAAGAAATTAACCTCCTAACCGATGAACACTATCACATAAGGCAGTTAACATAATAAAATTCGCCGATTCAGCATTGGTGCATCTTGTGATCGCCTATACTACGTTGCTCGTCCTAACTACCATCTACATGGAAGAAGTTCTCCTGATATTCATTGGTGAGGAGAAATTCACGGTGGCCTACCAATCCGAGCAACGGGTGGATGAAGATGGGTGGCTCATGGAAGAGCGTGGAAGTATTGTACAGTTTCAACATGCATATACAAAAATGTCCTATATGATGCAAATGCACATTAAAGATGCCCTAATGCCTAAAATTGGGTGGAATGATGCATGCACTAACCATCCATCTCAAAATGAGATGGATATCTAGTCAAGCTACATCATGTACTCAATTATCCTCAAATGCAGGTGATATAACGTTCCTTTCTCCTTCTTATTTCACTTTCTTCTAAATTCTTTTTCTTTTCCTTTTTTTTTTCTATTGCAGATTTTCAGCTTTTTCATTTTCCAGCCCACATATCCATAATTGCTTAAAGATAATTTTATTGGGATATTTTCTTCATACTCAGAAATTTTTCACTATTTAGAAGGTATGGAACAATTTAATTCACCATTGGGGAAAAATTGAGATACATGATATACTTTATGCATGATAATCATGAATGCAACTACATGGCATGCACCTAAAGGTAATGTGCATGAATCACTATATTTTTGTTTTTCTTTTTATGCAAACATATGGAAAATACCAATGCACGTCCTATCTAAATGCTATGCACACAAAAGGAATTAAAACTGCACTTTACTTACAGTTCTTAGGTGGGTTATGGAAAAATGAAGTGGAACGATCACAAGACTAGATGACTGAACCTTAGAAAGATATTATGCGTCCCTCCTTACTGACCTGTGTAGTAGTTTAGAGGGTTCTCTCTCTTACATCCAATTAAAGTCTCATTACCATTTGGTTAGGTTAGGCTCAAACAACCATTTCCGGCCACTTTCATGAATCATTAGGAGTACAAGTATGAAATGTTGTTTTAAAGTTGACATAATCAATCATTTTCATAGGATGTGTGCCCAAGGTCAAAACAAAACAAGCTATCCAAACACACAAAAAATTTTCAAATTTCCCTTGAATTTCCCATGCACTAACAGCAAGATGACACACTTTTATGACGTCTACAATTACACTAGATAGCACGTGGATCCTACAAAACTAAAATTGCAAGAAACAAATAACAAAAGAACAAAAGCAATAACGCTAAAAACAATAAAAGATAAAACTGTTCCAACTACCCCCCTAAGCTTGAATTCGACTATGGACTCATAGTCAAAAACAAACTTAAAGATTGGAACAGTGATACCGGATCATTCTTGTGGTGGTGGAGGCGGGTATTGCGACGTCGTGGGGTCCCAAGACGGGTATTGCCCCTGAAAGGTCAGATCATACTGGGGTAGTGGAGGAGGTTGTGGGTACCCCCCAAAGTAATTCTGGCTCCAGTAATGATCATAAAACGGCTGCTACTGCTGCTCCATCATGTGCAGCCAATCATGGATGTTCTCCTGATTTGCAAAAAGAAGGCTCTCATTCTCGAAGATCGCCTGCTGGTTGACATAGAGCCGGTTGGTGGTGTCTTGAATACCGGCGTACGCAGCGGTGTGGCTATGCTGCATCTGCTGGATGTCGTGCAGCATATTGTACATGCCTTGCATGGAATAGGCATCCTCGCTGGGCTGCGAGGGCGGTGGTGGAGGCCGATGTGAAGAAGATGAAGATGCATCCGGATGCATCCTAGGGCGCTTCCGGGGTTCCACTCGTGATCGAAGAGGTGTGAACGCCTCTTCCTCCTCTTCCGCCGCCTCGTCGTCGTCGCCACCGTCGTTCCCGCCGTCTTCTTCATCGGAATCGATGGCTATGATTGGCCACCGGAAATGCTGCGCGCCGTCGATGTTGAAGACGGGATCGGGTAGAGAACACTCCTGATATGCTTGATTTATGTGGCAGTGTGCGAACGCCACGCCATCTCAGAGAAGAATGAGATTGGACCGGTGTAAATGTTGTAATTTCACCTTGCTCTTAGTAGATAGTGGAGTGAGGGTCTGGAAATTCAAGCCAAGGTATGAAGCCAGCTTGGTGATTAGCCCGCCGAAGTGAATCGGCGCTTTCCTTGTACTCCGCTTCACCGCCAAAACTCGTTGCAGAAAGAAGGCGCCCCAGTTGCACTCTTGTTGCGTTAGGATCTTGTAGAGAAAGAAAAGGTCAAGCTTCTGAAACTTGGTAAGGGCTAGGTCACCCCGAGCAAACAAGGTGGAGCTCAACATCCGGTGCAATACCCGGACAAATGGGTGCTCGAAGTCGGCTACCGCGGCGTTGTGGTAGCTAACCGACTTCCCTTGTGGCACCGTCACCAACTCAGAGAAGAGAGCGTCGTAGTTGGTGCGGTTATCCGGCCGCCTGTAGTCGTACCGCGAGTGATTCCAGTTGAAGATGTCGTTGAACTACTCGAGGGTGATGGTGTAGTCGTGGTTGTACAGCTGAAAAGACACTCTGCCCTTTTCCCACTCGCGGTCGCTTGCTGATATCTCATTGGGCACAACACAGACGTACAGTGATGCCATGAATTCCGCCACCAGCTCTTTGTACATTGGCCACTCACCGAAAAATGGCTGGCCGTCTTCATGGTACTCAAGCTCATCGTGTCCACAGCCCGTTTGGTGGGCCTGCCCCTTTAGTACGTAATCCAGATTTTCCTTGAAGCCAAGATCATTGATCATCTTCGGATCCACGTAACGGGTGGGCTCGATCTTGCGCTTCAGGATTTCTTCATAAACCTTCTTCACATCCGCGGATACATGGACAAGTCGAGGACGTGCGACCGATGATGGCGGTGGTGGCACGAACTCGGGGATGTCAATCATATGAGCGCGCGAGGAAGAAGCTCCGATTGTATGCACCATTGTTGCGACGAGAAAAGGATTAGAAGAAGAGCTCGGTGAAGATGGAGAATTGAATCTCCGCTCAGTGAAGATCGTCGCTCGGTGCTGCTGTTCTTCGGGCTTGGATGGCTCGGGGGAGTGCTCGGCGCAAAGGAAGAAGAGAGCTCTGAAGGTGTGACGTTAAATGACGTCATGAATCTCCTTATATAGACTTGGCCGGCGCCACTGGTGGTCCGTCAATACCATCGACGCGAGTCGATGGTATCGACACCTGTCGATGCTATCCGTCTCCCTCGCGAGTATCGACGGTCGTCGATGGCTGGATCTTGAAACCCGGATCGCTGACTTGTCGATACCATCGACATGGGTCGATAGTATCGACGCTGCACCCGGATCGATGACGTGGAAGCCGCGATCGCCGTCGATTTCTTTGCGCGGATCAGTGATGTGGAGTGTCGATACTATCGACATGGGTCGATGGTATCGACTTGTCTTTGTTGCAACACTGCCGCTTTGCGTCTCAACCTGTAGTTGTGTCGATACCATTGACATGGACGTCGATGGTATCAACTTTCCTGAGTCGATTGTGTCAGTAAATCTCCAGAGATCTCGATGGTATCGATGCCCGTGTCGATATCATCGACTATTTATTCGCGACCTGCCTGTAGGTAGGTCGATACCATCGACGAGGCCGTCGATGGTATCGACGCAGAGCAAAATCTGCAGTTGTCAACCTATAACCCGGTCGATACCATCGACCAGTGTGTCGATGGTATCGACTCTGCCTCAGCCTGCACATCAAACAAACCGATCACGGTATCTGTTTTATACTACAAACTAAGTAAAAACAAATTAAACTACGAATGTAAACAAACTATCCTACTGTACCGATGGTTGGGTTGCCTCCCAACAAGCGCCCTTATTTAACGTCTTAGGCTAGACGACTTGAAGCTCATCATCTTGGCACTTTGGGGCATGTGCTTAGATGATCGTGCGATAATTTGAATTCAACTCGATCTCCTCCAATTCCCAAGGACAATGTACCTCTCCCTAAGGCAGTCACGACATCCGCCGTTGCTTGAAAAGGTTTTCCTAGAAGAATTTCAATGCTTTGGAGCAGTGGCATATCCATGATAACAAAATCCACCGAGAATATAAATCGATCCACTTTGACGAGAACATCTTCACATACTCCATATGGTCTCACTAAAGACCCATCCGCCAATTCAATTTTCGCGGCCGACTTCTTGATTTCTTTTAACCCAAGCTTATGAAATGTTGCCAGAGGCATGAGATTTATGCTGGCACCGGAATCACATTGCGCTTTAGGAAAATGTCGATCACCTATTGAGCAAGGAATGTAGAAGCCCCCTGGGTCTTTTCTCTTCTTTGGAGAACTCCCGTGAATCATAGAGCTAACCGTCTCATTCATCCGACAAATATCACTGTCTTTTATCCGCCTCTTCTTATTGATGATTTCCTTGATGAACCTCCCATAGGCAGGCACCTTCTCGATCATCTCCACTAATGGAATATTGATGTGGAGTTTTCAGAATATTTCCAAGAATTTCCTAAAATGACGATGCTCTTTCTTTGACTTAGGATTGTCCAGTTTTGAAACATCTGCTGCATCAACACGCCTGTGAGGTGGCACATATGAGCTTTTCGGGGTCAACTCCCCTAAGCTTGCTTCAATCACTCCCTCTGACGTGGGCTTTAGTGAGACATCATCAATAGCAATATCTTGTTGTGGTTCCTCTCTCGCATTCGATGTTTCCACACGTGCACAAACACCCTTAAATTGTTCTTCTTTTCTAGATGGAGATGCAATATTCATAACTCGCTGTGATTTTCTGAAGAAAAGGTTTCCGCCCGGCAGTCCATAGTAAGTGCGTGGATACGGTATCTCCGGTGACGCATGCGTATTAAAAGTCATTTTTCTTTCTTCTTTAGCTTCTTGCACCTGAGATTCCTCCTCATTGCTTACCACATAAATATACTTGACCTGATGGTGTGCTTGGGCCACGTTTTCATTCTTGGCCGGTTTCTGTTGATTGGCGTGCTTGATGGCCGCCACTTCACTAGAAATCTGTGCCACGGTGGTTTCTAATGCCCGCATTTGTGCTCCATGGATTTGCAGCGTCTGTCCAAACTTGGTCAGAATATCACCTTGAGATTGCAATTGCTTACCAAACATGGCCATCATCTCCTGGTTCTGCTGTACCATTTGACTCAGTAGTTCGGTGTTCTTATCCTCAACTCTAGGCTGTGGCTTGGCATCCGGATCTTGCAGAAAGTTATTTGGATCCTTCCATGAGAATCTTTTATCCTTCCTCCATGCATAGTCATTGTTTCTGTAACCCTATTGTTGCATGAATTTCACTTGGGCTTCCTCATCCTCAGATGCATCTTCCTTAGATAGCAGCTTCTTGGCTAGAAGATCTAGCTTATCGTTCAGCTCCTTAACTACTCTGGATTCGCCAGCAGCTGTGACCTGCTCCACGGCACCTCTGTCACCCCATGACTGTTTCCTAGCCATGTTCTTTAATATCTCCCAACATCTGGTATCTGTATTATTCAAAAAGAATCCGGATCCAGCTGAATCAAGGTTACTTCTATCGTGCTCGGAGAGAGCAAAATAGAAGATTTTCACTTGTGTTTCCTTATCCAGCCCATGATGTGGGCACCTCCTCAGCATTACCTGAAATCTCTCCCAGGTCTCCGAATATGTCTCTCCAGCCTGTTGGGTGAAATTATGAATCTTCCGGATCATGTCGTTAGTCTTCTCAGGAGGGAAGAACCTCTCAAAGAAGACCTCCACCATATGGTCCCAAGACTCCACGAATTCGTCATCTAGGTTGTGTAGCCATTCTCGTGCCATTCCCGCTAGCGAGCTCGGGAAGAGCTTCAAATAAAGTGCAGTCTGCGGAAATCGGTCAATTTTCACCATATCGCAGTTCTCCATGAATTGACTCAGGTGTGCAACGGGATCCTCATTTTTCAACCCGTGGAAAGCATTGGACTTAACCAAATTAATAAGAGCTGGATCAATCTTGTACGTTGGTATATTGATTGCTTGCTTCTTTATCAGCCCTTTAGAGGCAGATGCGGAAGAAGCTTTTATCTTCGCCCATATCGTTGGTTCTTCAGCCATCTCTTCGTGTTCGGATTCAGATTCAGAATCTTCCTCTTCTTGTTGTTCTTGCTCTTGATAATCCTCGTCTTCAGGTCCCGGAAACGGAACCTCTGGTACTTGCCTCGTGTAGTCTGTACTACACGTCTGCACCATGCACAGTACCTACAAATAGAAAAATTAAATTTAGTACAGTGCTTGACGATTGCAAATATTTAGAAAATAGATTATGAATTTTTGAAATTATAAAAAAAATGTGGCCTAGAGTGGCCGCTTGTAGCACTCGTAGTGCTGACAATTCGCCGTATCCCCGACAACGGCGCCAAAAACTTGACGTGTATTTTACTACGCGCTAAAAACGCAAGTATACGCGTCGAGTAGTACAGGCCTTTGTGAGGCCCGAGTCGAACACAGGGATACTCGGAATTGTTGGTGACTCCTACTAACTAGTCACGATCAGCTAAGCCAATTAACAAGTTGAGAGTTGTTGTTAAAACTAAAAGAAAAAAATAAAAACAAAAACGAAACAAACGATCGATTAAATGTTAATTTAATCAATTCAAAAGGGTATCTTTAGGATTGCGGTTTCACCGCGGGTTTTCATTGTATTAGATTTTATATAATTCCTCAATCTTCTCTCTCTATCCGGGTAGTGGCCTGAAAATAGAATTGCCCACTGTGGTGGTGCAATTCACTACTTAGGTTTAGGTCGGTTCTACCGTCGTAGTAACCTATTCCCTAAACTAAGTGCATTACGAACGATCTCTCCGTATCCACCATTAATTTTACACCACCTTGTTCAAGGGATTTATCGATTAATGTAGGTTTTATCTCTTTTCAGCCGTTAATCCTTCTGTCAAAGTGATTAAGGGCATTAGATTATTATTATGGTGATCAAGCATAACAATATATGGAGAAAACGAAGCTATACCACGGATTTAAGAGAGAAAATATGACTTACTATTATAAAACTGTCATACAATGAATGAATTCTCGGGCTACTCCCGGTCCTAAAGATGGAGGGGATTAGCCCTGCATGTTCATCTCACACAAGTACATGGTAGAAATAGGGGAAATCATATGAAAAACGTGAATTGAATGGGAAAACCCCTGAACGGAGAAGAACCGATCGATCCTTTGCGTAGAACACGTGCTTTCCCGCCTCTAGGTGGTGAAATCCATCTTTGGCAGCGTCCAGATCGACTGGTATGAACTTCTGGCCTCCGTTCTCCTTTCTCTCACTCCTCGGCACTTGTGCAATGGCTCATCTGATCTCCTTTCTTTCTGGGCGGCCGTCATTAGGTATAAGTCCCTAATTAGGTCGCTAATTAACTCCAGCCATCCGATTGAGATCATTAGAAAGAAAACTCATATCCTACGGCGTCGATACCATCGACGCGAGTCGATGGTATCGACCCGCTACAGTAGCGGCTGGCTGCAAACCCTTTCTTTGTCGCGCCCGACATCATCTCGATACCATCGACTCGGGTCGATGGTATCGACTTCCTTTTCGTGTCGGTTCTGTCATTTTACGACGCTGTAGCCTCCATGTGTCGATGGTATCGAATTGGTGTCGATACTATCGACTGCTTCTTCGCCAGCAACCTGAAAGTGTCTCGATACCATCGACATCAATGTCGATGGTATCGACTCTTTGCTGCTCCTTTCGGCTGACAACCTGCGGTCTTGTCGATGGTATCGACTTCCTTCGATGGTATCGACGGAAGCAAATACTTGTTTTTCCTGAAATTCAAAGACGAGATCAAATAAATCCACACAAATAATAATAATGTGATAATTAATGCTCAAAATGATAAAACTAAGGGGATTTGACATAAAATGATGGCAAAGACCAAAATGGATGAATTATGCAATATTAACCATAAAAATGACTAATAAATGCACAAAACACATATGAAACAGGTCTATAAATGCGACTCAAAATCATCGCATCAAACTCCCCTAAGCTTGAATATTTCTCGCCCTCGAGCAACTCATCCTTAGAATAGGATTGCAAACGTCAACTGACAAACAACACACCAACCCAACATCCCATATGACTCCCGCTGAACATTCACAAACCGGCCTTCTCTAACCACAGAACGGTAATTACCCTAAAGGAGACAGTAATCATCAATAAAAGAAATTAACCTCCTAACCGATGAACACTATCACATAAGGCAGTTAACATAATAAAATTCGCCGATTCAGCATTGGTGCATCTTGTGACCGCCTATACTACGTTGCTCGTCCTAACTACCATCTACATGGAAGAAGTTCTCCTGATATTCATTGGTGAGGAGAAATTCACAGTGGCCTACCAATCCGAGCAACGGGTGGATGAAGATGGGTGGCTCATGGAAGAGCGTGGAAGTATTATACAGTTTCAACATGCATATACAAAAATGTCCTATATGATGCAAATGCACATTAAAGATGCCCTAATGCCTAAAATTGGGTGGAATGATGCATGCACTAACCATCCATCTCAAAATGAGATGGATATCTAGTCAAGCTACATCATGTACTCAATTATCCTGAAATGCAGGTGATATAACGTTCCTTTCTCCTTCTTATTTCACTTTCTTCAAAATTCTTTTTCTTTACCTTTTTTTTTTCTATTGCAGATTTTCAGCTTTTTCTTTTTCCAGCCCACATATCCATAATTGCTTAAAGATAATTTATTGGGATATTTTCTTCATACTCAGAAATTTTTCACTATTTAGAAGGTATGGAACAATTTAATTCACCATTGGGGAAAAATTGAGATACATGATATACTTTATGCATGATAATCATGAATGCAACTACATGGCATGCACCTAAAGGTAATGTGCATGAATCACTATATTTTTGTTTTTCTTTTTATGCAAACATATGGAAAATACCAATGCACGTCCTATCTAAATGCTATGCACACAAAAGGAATTAAAACTGCACTTTACTTCCAGTTCTTAGGTGGGTTATGGAAAAATAAAGTGGAACGATCATAAGACTAGATGACTGAACCTTAGAAAGATATTATGCGTCCCTCCTTACTGACCTGTGTAGTAGTTTAGAGGGTTCTCTCTCTTACATCCAATTAAAGTCTCATTACCATTTGGTTAGGTTAGGCTCAAACAACCATTTCCGGCCACTTTCATGAATCATTAGGAGTACAAGTATGAAATGTTGTTTTAAAGTTGACATAATCAATCATTTTCATAGGATGTGTGCCCAAGGTCAAAACAAAACAAGCTATCCAAACACAAATTTTTTTTCAAATTTCCCATGCACTAATAGCAAGATGACACACTTTTATGACGTCCACAATTACACTAGATAGCACGTGGATCCTACAAAACTAAAATTGTAAGAAAGAAATAAAAAAAGAACAAAAGCAATAACGCTAAAAACAATAAAAGATAAAACTGTTCCAACTACCCCCCTAAGCTTGAATTCGACTATGACCTCATAGTCAAAAACAAACTTAAAGATTGGAACAGTGATACCGGATCATTCTTGTGGTGGTGGAGGCGGGTATTGCGGCGCCGTGGGGTCCCAAGACGGGTATTGCCCCTGAAAGGTCGGATCATACTGGGGCAGTGGAGGAGGTTGTGGGTACCCCCCAAAGGAATTCTGGCTCCAATAATGATCATAAAACGGCTGCTGCTACTGCTCCATGCTGTGCAGCCGATCATGGATGTTCTCCTGATTTGCAAAAAGAAGGCACTCATTCTCGAAGATCGCCTGCTGGTTGACATAGAGCCGGTTGGTGGTGTCTTGAATACCGACGTACGCATCGGTGTGGCTATGTTGCGTCTGCTGGATGTCGTGCAGCATATTGTACATGCCTTGCATGGAATAGGCATCCTCGCTGGGCTGTGAGGGCGGTGGTGGAGGCCGATGCGAAGAAGATGAAGATGCACCCAGATGCATCCTAGGGCGCTTCTGGGGTGCCACTCGTGATCGAAGAGGTGTGAACGCCTCTTCCTCCTCTTCCGCCGCCTCGTCGTCGTCGCCACCGTCGTTCTCGCTGTCTTCTTCATCGGAATCGATGGCTATGATTGGCCACCAGAAATGCTGCGCGCCATCGATGTTGAAGACGGGATCGGGTAGAGAACACTCCTGATATGCTTGATTTACGTGGCAGTGTGCGAACGCCACGCCATCTCGGAGAAGAATGAGATTGGACCGGTGTAAATGTTGCAAGTTCACCTTGCTCTTAGTAGATAGAGGAGTGAGGGTCTGGAAATTCAAGCCAAGGTATGAATCCAGCTTGGTGATTAGCCCGCCGAAGTGAATCGGCGCTTTCCTTGTACTCCGCTTCACCGCCAAAACTCGTTGCAGAAAGAAGGCACCCCAGTTGCACTCTTGTTGTGTCAGGAGCTTGTAGAGAAAGAAAAGGTCAGGCTCCTGAAACTTGCTAAGGGCTAGGTCGCCCCGAGCAAACAAGGTGGAGCTCAACATCCGGTGCAATACCCGGACAAATGGGTGCTCGAAGTCGGCTACCGCGGCGTTGTGGTAGCTCACCGACTTCCCTTGTGGCACCGTCACCAACTCGGAGAAGAGAGCATCGTAGTTGGTGCGGTTATCCGGCCGCCTGTAGTCGTACCGCGAGTGATTCCAGTTGAAGATGTCATTGAACTGCTTGAGGGTGATGGTGTAGTCACGGTTGTACAGCAGAAAAGACACCCTGCCCTTTTCCCACTCGCGGTCGCTTGCTGATATCTCATTGGGCACAACACAGACGTCCAGTGACGCCATGAATTCCACCACCAGCTCTTTGTACGTTGGCCACTCGCCAAAAAATGGCTGGCCGTCTTCATGGTACTCAAGCTCATCGTGTCCACAGCCCGTTTGGTGGGCCTGCCCCTTCAGTACGTAATCTAGATTTGCCTTGAAGCCAAGATCATTGATCATCTCCGGATCCACGTAATGGGTAGGCTCGATCTTGCGCTTCAGGATTTCTTCGTAAACCTTCTTCACATCTGCAGATACGTGGACAAGTCGAGGACGTGCGACCGATGATGGCGGTGGTGGCACGAACTCGGGGATGTCAATCATATGAGCGCGCGAGGAAGAAGCTCCGGTTGTATGCACCATTGTTGCGACGAGAAAAGGATTAGAAGAAGAGCTCGGTGAAGATGGAGAATTGAATCTCTGCTCAGTGAAGATCGTCGCTCGGTGCTGCTGTTCTTCGGGCTTGGATGGCTCGGGGGAGTGCTCGGCGCAAAGGAAGAAGAGATCTCTGAAGGTGTGACGTTAAATGACGTCATGGATCTCCTTATATAGACTTGGCCGGCGCCACTGGTGGTCCGTCGATACCATCGACGCGAGTCGATGGTATCGACACCTGTCGATGCTATCTGCCTCCCTCGCGAGTATCAATGGTCGTCGATGGCTGGATCTTGAAACCCGGATCGCTGACGTGTCGATACCATCGACATGGGTCGATAGTATCGACGCTGCACCCGGATCGATGACGTGGAAGTTGCGATCGTCGTCGATTTCTTTGCGCGGATCGGTGATGTGGAGTGTCGATACTATCGACATGGGTCGGGAAATTACTTTCACATTCTGCCAAGTTAGTGGCTGGTTCTTTTTCTTGGGGACCTTTCCTCCAGCTTTGGCGTACTCTTGTAAAGCCCTACATGTTAATGTAACACATTAAATTGCATAATTAAATAGTAATGTAATAACATATGTTAACGGATATAAAAATATGAAATATTTCTCACAGGAATAATGGCCTTTTCATTGTGTGTCCATATATATTCAATTCCTTCCCCACATGATCTAGATAATAGACAATGAACGTCTCGGGGATAATAACTAGTAACTCCCAATGCTTACCACAAGAGGTAAGAAAGTTATAAATTAATAACTCAAAAGTCACAATAAAAATGTAATTTTCTTAAGTCCAAATTATAAGCAAAGTAAACTTACCCGACATTGAATGGACCTATTATCACTATCTTCTTGTTTTTACCAAAATATTTAAAAACATCATAGAAGTATGAAGTAACTGACATAGGATTTTTAACTAAAAGACTAATCAAAGATGGAACCAAAAATCCCACATGGAGAAATGAAAAATTTGTACATATCGTGTGTAAGTGGCTATAAAATATGTATTATGTATGCATTAATATATAAGAAACCAGATCACCGTATATAAAACAAGGTATATAGATGTATAAACAAGATCTCACCATATCCACATCTCTATGATAGATGTGTTCAACCAATCATAATGAAACAACTATAAAATATCTTATATAAATATCTTGTTATCGTTGATCGACCTGCATTAATATATATGCATTAATACGTATGCAAAACTTGTATTACATATGCATTAATATGTATCCAAAATTTGTATAAATAGATTTTTATCATATGATTGACCTGAAGCTTCCTCCGGAATAGTAACATTTATAGGGAAATTTGGATCATGTTCTCCTATCCAATCTGCCATACCCCTATAATTAGGACCTAACGGGGTGTGTAGGTCCCTTGGAAGCCAACTTGGTACTTCAAGAGGTGGAGGTGGAGGCTGAGATGTAGAGGGTGTCTTCCTTTTGACCTGTATATATAATTTCATATCAATTGACTCATATATACGTACACACTAACAAATTAACTTAATGTAAATTTAGCATACAATATTAGTATAGATGACATCCACTTTGGCCCACAATATCACTCTGCCTTCTGCCTCACCAAGCGTTTCAGAATTTGGGTGGGCATATGGAAATGTAAGATCCCTCCATTTGGGGACTACACTTATCGGGCTCACACAAACCGCACCATCTGGTACTGGAGTCCCATGAAACATTTCCCCTGGAAGTGGGGTAAGACGACACCTCTACAATGACATATTCTTGACTTTTTAGACGGCATGGCTTCAACTCCTAAAAATTTACGTAAAGAATGTTATATGCATATATACACAGACTCCCAATCTCTGCAAAGACTATCTACTATGTCATAAAAATACTTACATAGGATGTGCTAGGTGGTGGGTCTACAGGATTACTCCCAACCTCTGCAGTAGGAGTAATAGAAGTGCGACACGTCACAAGTACCATCTGAGTGGCTGTCTGAGACGCATGCCACTTCACCATTGCTTCTTGGACTTTCCTCTCGATTAATTCATCTACCTATACATGGATAAAAGAAACGTTAGCTATCAATTATTGAATTCCCTTTCACAATAACATTCTAAAAAAAGAATAGGTTAACTCAACTTGTGAAAGTCCCACTTTTGGGACAGGTTTGCACTGGGATGGCCCAAAGAATGATTTGATGCCCACACCAGCGCTTGCACCCCTAACATGTCCAGGATGCTCTAGGTTACCCAGAGAAACTGTTAATTCATCCCTTCTTCCCTCAGGGATGAACTTGCCTTCCTTCCTTTTCTCATACAGCTCCCGCTAATCGCCATCAATAGAATTTGGTAAGTAAACATAACAATAATTAATATCGATCGATTACTCTAAGAGTTGAATCTTACCATTTTTTTAGTCGCCTCAGTAGTTGCGGGCTTTGTTATATCTCCCTTCTTGTTTTGCCTCCCAGCTATCCACATAGCATGGCGAGGCAGAGGTGCGGGACTAATAGTAGAGGACTCCTGAGTAGCAGCAGACTGAGCAAGACTGAGCAATAGACTGAGCAGTATACTCAGCCTGTAGTCTTTGGTGAACGCCTACATAGCCTCTTAGGCCCATTGTGTGGTCATGCACATTCAGTGCATGCCTTTCTCTTTGAGCATTACTGATAGCCTTGTTAGTAAGCACATTGATTTGGTTAGTAACACTAAAGGTTAATCTTGAATAGGTGAATACAGAAGAACGTATATTAATTAAATTGGGAGTGGCACTTAATACCTTGAATTCATCCATTTTTCTTTGGGTAACAAACTCCTCCCAGTCTTTGGGGTCCAGGTAGTTCCATTGATCAGGGGCTGCCTTCTTCCTAAATTTATTTTTTTAAGAGAATACAAACAAAAATTATTAGTGTAGAGTTAGTCAAAAAGTGATCAATCTTTAGAATTAGAAATCAATCAAGAACCTCTTCTCAGCATCGCGTATGTAATCTTGGGTGATTTTTGTCCTATAGTTCCTTAGGACCCTCCTACAGTGTTGCATCACACATTTACGATGCAACTTTTCATCCAGATCAAATATACTCTACAAAATACAATTGCTATTAACTAGTATCCTAAAAAATAGTAATATACAAAAATAGAATTGCAAATAATGATAACTGACACATAGTTCCTTCCAGATTAAGTCTTTGTTCCCCTTAGGAACTCAATGCCATGATTCAAAAATACGACTGCAATGGCTGTGAGTAAGAACCCCAAGATATGAAATAAATGAGTTGCGGTTCATTCCAACTGGATTTCCTGCATGATCGAAATCCACATCCAGTTTGAGTCCATTGCCCCTTTGCTATAGTAACTTGTTCATCATTGTGATGCCCCTCACATTCTCAATTTTTTTTGCTGCTCATCAAGTGCCCCAATTTCTTCAGGGGGTACATCACCAATCTAAAATTTGATAGAAAAAACACACTTACAGGATATAACTATAAATGTGAGGCGCGATATATTTTTAAAACTTACATTGTGAGGCAACGCATTGACGTCCTCACCCTCACGGTAATCATCAACACAGTCATCATATGAATGCTCAACCATCTGAAAGTTCACATTCAGATTGTAAAGTTCACATTGTAAAGTAATTCACATTGTAAAGTTCACATTATAATGTTCACATTCCCATTGTAAAGTAATTCACATTGTAAAGTTCACATTCACATTGTAAAGTTCACATTCAGAAAAATAAAACATATAAAAAATATAAACATGCATGCCTCTAATATTGAGATCTTTTATCAATTAACAATCCTTCATTGTGATCTCCGTGCACATACAAGTCATCATTAGCTTCAATATTTGGTGGTGTTAGCAACCCAACTGAGAATGGACTGGAGTCATCATACTTATCATAGTATTGTTCTTCATCTATAGGATCTTCAATGAACTGTCTTTTATCATGAAGAACAACTGACCATTTATCATTTGCAGGATCATCGATATAAAATACTTGGTTTTTCTATGATGCCAATATGAATGGTTCACCCTTCTCACCAATCTAGTGCTTGAGATAGTTGATGTAAGACTTTATCTTCAAACCACTTAATAAATGTCTTGTTATACTCTCTAGCAAGCCACATTGAGTTGGCTTGAGGATATTGTCTCTTGATGAAATTGATATGTTCCTCGATATAAACACTCACTTCATCGATGTTGTGTAAAATATACAAGTGACCTTGTTCCAACTGCTCACAGATGATTACTTTCATCTGTGATCCCAAAATTCCTTTGCCAAAATGCTCCTCAATATTCTTGTCATTAACATGAGCGTCATTAGCACTCAGAAAGTCATTGCAAAAATCCATAGCCTCTCTTGCCACATAATCCTCAATAATTATCTCTTAAAAAAATCCATTCTTATATATAATAAATGTGTACCACCTATCCCATTATTGAACTCCTAATCTCACTAGTAAGTGTATAATGTGTATTGGGTTTTCAAGAAAATTTCGGCAGCATTTCCCCGCTGTTCTCCAAGTACATATGTACTTAGAGAACAAATGGGGAAATGCTACCAAAATTTTCTTGAAAACCCAATAAACATTATACACTTACATCCTAAGTGAGATTAGGTGTTCAAGAATAGTCCCAAACTGGGGACTATCCAAGATTTACTCCTAATGAGTAAATCTTGGATGGGTTTCTAGGCCAACAAATACATGTGTTGTCATTCTTACATATAATAAATGTGTACAACCTATCCCATTCTTGAACACCTAATCTCACTAGTAAGTGTATAATGTGTATTGGGTTTTCAAGAAAATTTTGGTTACATTTCCTTGTTGTTCTCCAAGTACATATGTACTTAGAGAACAAACGGGGAAATGCTACCGAAATTTTCTTGAAAACCCAATACACATTATACACTTACATCCTAAGTGAGACTAGGTGTTCAACAACAGTCCCAAATCGGGGACTATCCAAGATTTACTCCTAATGAGTAAATCTTGGACGAGTTTCTAGGCCAATAAAATATAACACCAGTCCCTTGTTCACAACCCCATTCAACACACAATTTTCTTATAAAAATACTTGTGGACATCCATAACAACATATCAATGCTTCCTAAATTAATCAATGTATTATTTTATATATAACACAAATCTGGTGGGTATAACATAGCAAAAAAATCAACGTCACAACAGAAACATGTCCTTAACCTAATATGTAGATATTTGTAACATAACTCATTAGGAAGAGACACCACGAAACACCATGCATTGATTTGAAGTTTTCTTTACCATCTAAGGTTATTTGCAATTTCATGCTTGTTTCATTATCTTTCTTTCTAGTATTTCTACTTAAATTGCATATATAATCAATTTCATATAGATAACCACCGCATTATGTTACTAATCATTACTTCATATTATGTTATATGTAATTTTTACTTAAATAGGAATATGCCCATTTCTCTCCAAGTGACACATTAATAACTTATGAATGTTTAGATTCATTTATACTATCAATACCTAGGGTTTACTTTTTACAGTAGAAAAATATAATAGGGGTTATTTTGATCATTTTGTTACTAAAAATTTCATGTCTCTATGTAATTTCCATAAATAAACTATTATATATTAATATGATACTTTAATTGGCTATGTTCATAGAGTCCACTTTAGGGTCTGGAGAAAGGTCGATAGTTCTACCAAATAGATCTTCTATTTTAGAGGCAATACATAGAGTATGAAGGTGAAAACAAGTAGATTGAAGATATAATCATTTTAGAAATAGAAGACCCACATGTGAGTTAAGTTTGAGACATCAATGTATCTTTAATACGCATGTTTTGAGGTTCAAAGCACATAATCAAATCAAATTAGGATGCTAGAATGGACAAGTTTGAATCTTATTTCAATATGCATCACAATTTACTAAATTAGGTCAAGCATGAGGATTAGAAGCACAAATATATGCAGCACAATATTTGTTCATATCCTAGGTTGATTTACAATAGAAACATATAAATAACTAAACTCAAAGCATTAGCAGGAAGAGGAGGACGAGTAGGTCACACCTAGGAGTCGGCGGCGGCAAGTAGGGAGTCGGCGAGCACAGCACCGGTGGCGGCTAGCAAGGAGAAGGGCGACGGTGAGCAGGGAGCCAGCGAGAAAGGATAAGGGTGGCGACGAGAAGGGAGCCAGTGAGCAAGGAGAAGGGCATCGGTGAGCAGGGAGTCGGAGAGCATAGCGCCGATGGTGGCAAGCAGGGAGAAGGGTGGCGGTGGCGGCAAGCAAGGAGAAGGAGTGGCGCGGCGGCGGTGAGCACAAAGCAGTAGCGAGCGGCGCACAAGGAATCGCTAGACCTATTCTCATGAGGATGAAACAGAGAAAGGGGTAGAATCGACTTCGCGCAGGTGATATTAAGTTAACCATCAGTGTTGGTTATTAAAAACATCGACGCTTATAACAATAGGCGTTGGTTACCAAAAAAAACCGACACCTCTTCTCAATGATAGTCGTCGGTTTCAAAATGAAAAACCGACATCTATATACATATGCCGACAAAAAAAATGTTCTCAAATTCTAACCATAGTCGTCGATTGCCGTAGAAAACTGACACCAAAGGGGGTGAAAATTTTTACGGGGACAACACGCAAAAATACATAGGCGTCATTTATTGCAAGAAAAATGACGATAAAAATGGGCCCAATTTCTGTCTTGTGAAAAACCTTTAGTCATTGGTTTGTTTGTTAACAACCGACGTCGTATGTTAAATTTTGGAGGTAATTTTTTTCATTGGAAAATTTGGATTTGGCGGTCGATTTTGGGTGTCGGTTTCTTATTGAAGAATTGACGCTAAATAAAAAGTGATACCCGTGTTTGGCCACACCTCACAGATATATGTCACTTTTTGTATTCAACCGACGCTGTAGGTTTTAGGCATCAGTTTTTATTAACAACCAACGCCTGTAAATGTGACATTATAAGCCATTTCTGTAGTAGTGGTATCATGGTATATTATGACACCTAATGTCAATAATGTATCATGAAAACCATTAAGGATGTATTAGTTAGGTTTAGATGATTAAAATTTAGGGTTTAGATCAACATGATAATTATACTTCACAAATATTTTCTTAGCATGTATTGACTTCAATATTAGGTTATAATTATTACACTCATCATATCATTAGGGTTCAAACATATGAACTATTCATTAGATGACCATCATAAGTTCATTAGTATATAAACAATCATATTGAATTATAACTATAACTTGTTTGGTCAATTCTAATGGTTCAAGCACAATAACCTCTCAAATATGGAGTAAGGGTTTCTAAAGTTACTTAGCTAGATCTTTATATGGCACAAGGATCCAACCCCTTAAAAAGGATTTCATCCTCAAGATCTAACTACCCAACATCAACAACCAACTACTCTCCACCCCTTAAATGGTTTGACCTACCAAGACAAACTAACTATGGGTAAAAGGGTGAGTCTAACTAAACCATGTATAACATCCATCATGCTTCCAGTGTGCACTCTGATAGCTTACTATACACCAAACGTCAAAGTCTAGGTTCTAGGGATAGGCTGACCAATCATGGGATCCTAAGGGACAAAAGGGAACTATATTGGGTATCTATCATCAAAACAAGTCACGACACCGAAACGACTAGGTCATCACATAGGGTTCCCAAAGATATCCAACATATATGTCTAAGGTTACAATTGCCTAAAAGAATTCTATGTTGAGTAATTAGTATTGAGCTCAGGCCAGGCAGGTATCATGCGGATGCGGGAGTCCTCATAAACCAAGCTAGTGGCATAGAGGAAAATCTTGCCAGCCCCCGAACCTTGGTACTTTCTAGACAACTTTTCTTTCAACTTCATATCCTAGTAGTTGCCTAAAGGCAAATCTAAACAACCTCAAGTTACTATGATTACTTACATCTTTTAATTGTAAATATTTTAGGGGGCTTAATCAACATGATTATAATGTGAAACTCATAGGATTTGACTTCAACCTTTCATCATATCAAGGGTTGCATAAATCAATTCTAGAGCAAACATGTCACTTAAAAGGGAACTATTTAAAGTAAGGGTTCTAACTAGGGAGAAAAAATTGAAATAGTCAGATTCCAACTACCATGGGATGTGATACCGTGTTGTAAAAGAGTGAAATCACCCCTTTATTAAAAATCTAAAGAATAAAACATCCATTCAAAACACACTCAAAAGGTATGTTGGGACATGTTCAAAATTTTCAAATTTTATATAATGGTATACAAAAGACCAAAGAGTATAAACGAAGAATAAAAGTAATGAATATATTCAAGTTTATAAAAGATTACAAAATTCCATCATATCTCCCATTAAGGGTTTACATGTAAGATACATCAAAGGATCTAAGATAGAGGAAAGTCTAAACTACTTCAAGTCTTGTCTCTAAAGCAACATCTCTAAGAGCTAGGTCCATGCCAAAAGCTATGTTCTCCTTGATCTTGTTCAACACCTTGTGTTTTACCTGGGTGGTTGGGAAGTCACGCAACAAGATAGAGAAAAAAGGTATGTGTTAACAATATGAACAAGAAACAAAGATAAGAATAACAATGAAATATAAGGTTAAGATTTCATCGTAAGATGAAGATGGTCAAAAGTATGAGGCCTAATCAAGTAGATGCTTGTCATAAAAAGAAAAATAATAAAAGGTTGGCATACATGATTAATATTGACTACCTTAACTAAGTAGGGTTGAGGCACCTACCATACCTCAACCGAATAGGTGAGGGATAGTAACAAATTCTAGTCACCTATAAAATATTTTATATTTGGGAGAGTAACACATTCCTCTGTGCAAATTTACACATGCCCTATCTATGGGTGGTTGTACAAAAGTACCATTACACTAGTTAAATAGTCTAATAAAATCAACATGCTAAAGAACTATAACAAGTATAAGTAGCAGATAATAGAAACATGGAAGTGGGTAACAAGACCCAAGCAATAAATATCAAAATTTATTTTGAGGTAAATATAGCAAAAGAAACAATAATAGGAGAGCTAGGGTTCAATCAATGCCTCATTAAGGAATTTAGGGTTTGGATCGCCATAAGATTACCCATTTTTGGAGTCATTAAATATTTTACTTGATATTTTGGAGGAAAACTCATATCTTCTTTTCCAAATAGAATTGATATAATTATTATTGTTCCAAAATTATGAAACTTGGCCTCCAAGCCAAACCAAACCCTAGGAAAATGAATCTCAAGTTATCTTTAACCAATAAGTCCTCCTTTTATGAATTTTATCCCATTATCCAATATTATCACTATATCTAATATTTAATAATTTAATGTCATATTAACATTTTTAAATCGTTATTAATCATTCCCTTTTCTCTTCCTTGCTCCAAAAGGTTACGAAATGTTCTAGAATAAATATATTTTATCAATATGTCACATGAGTGGTAAATTTGCATATTGGACCCTTATTAAACAATCTACTGAGGTATTTGTGCATAAACCCATTTGTTGGCATACATAATGAACAAATGTTCACTAAACCACTATTATTTCAAGAAGTTGAACATCAAGGCCAAAAAGGATAGTAAAGATAGGAAAACCTTGGAAAATGGCTAAAAAGAGAATATGTACAAGTTTCAGTATGTTACAGTTTCCCCCTTCTCCGGCGAGGAGCCCCGCTGCCATGGTTGTTGTCTTTCCGCTATGGAGACAATGTGCAGATGGAACATGATCTCAATCCAACAACTCGATCATGAGTCAAGCCAAGATGAGTCTCATGTTTGGGCGAGCGACTGGAAATTGCCATCAGCAGTTGCGGTGTTGATAGCTAAATGCCAATGACAACTTTACCCTCCTTAAGCGTGGAGCCTAAAATCACCGGTGCATGGACAAAAGCATCCTTTCACCTTGGATAAATGCCTTGCCACGTGTGAGTTGGACAATAAGGTATTTTTTATATTAATGACGTGGTCGGCGCTAATTGGCCAAGTATCTTGTGAAAACTATAGAAATGGTTAGGATGCTCCGATTAAAATAAGTTATATATGAAAATTGATCATGAGAGTGTAAGGAATGCAATAAAAATATGATCAAATCCTAGATCTGCTTATAACTCAACATTTATCTAAATGTACCAATTTTAATGTAGTTAATGAACTAGAACCCTAATTTCTAAGTTTTGATGAGTCTAATTTGTTCAATTGATATTAATGATAAAAGGTTGATCTTTTATGAATAAAAAGAGAGCAACTTGATAGATATGTGAACTTAGAAAGCTATCATTTGATTTTTAGGGTTTTCCTTGAGACTAAAAGTGCAATTCATGATAAATTAGGGTTTGTAACCTAATAAAGTATGGAAAAATGAAAACTAGAGTTTGGGAAGCCAAAACCCTAATAAAACCCTATTGATGACCTAAAAACCCTAACTGGAGGGTGAAGTCAGTCTTAAGGATGATTTAGATAAAATAGTAATACATGGATGTGTTGCATTAACTTTTAGGGTGAACTTGCTTGGTTGATTGCTTATTTGGGCATCTAGACTCCTAATCAAGTTATGTGGTTACGGTTATGACTAATCGTTGTAGTTTCAAAGTGTTTTTCGAGGTTTTATCAATTGTTCAAAATTAAATGCTTGGATGAATTTTAGTTCATGCAATCTATAAATAGACTATGGTTGTCACTATATAAAGTTTATAACTTTCTCGAACCCGCATACCACCTCTGGAAATTGTGATTGAAAAGTTGATTAAAGTCATGACGATGACTAGAGGACCAAGCCCCAGGTTGGGAAGGTCAGACTAAGCCCCAAGTTGGGATGGTCATAAGTGGTAAAGCCCCAGGTAGGGAAGACTTAGTGACACCCAGCTCCAGATTGAGAGGTAGCCTAAAGTTTGTTGTAGGGACAAAACACTAAGAGAGTGTATACCAGAGGTTGAGTAAAAATAGTTGAGGAGTTATGGAGAAAATGTAAACTTTATTTTGTAACAAATAATTATTGTGGTTATGTTGTTACAATTATATGTGAGCTTTTGGTTCCCCCATATACCAATATAATTCATTATACCGACAAACATTTTGTTTGTCATTAGGATAAGTTGTTGTTCTGCATTTATGATGAAATCAAATCTAGAGAGAAGGCAAAAGATGAATAAACATAATCAAAACATGGAGGTTATAGTTAGATTTTATTTTGTGTTGAAAATTAGATATCCCTTTAGTTTTGTACTATCTTCCTTTTGTTAGTAAAATTTAGTAATTATTTCTGGTTAATTTCTAAACATGCGATCATGTATTACTGATAATGGCCCTTACCCTCTCAGTCCACCTGAATAAGGGATAGTAGGGGGAAGGAATTTTTACAACTAGATTACATAGAAATGCGGGTGGGAAGAGAGGGGGAAATGATTTCTCGTGGGGTTAAATAAGGCATATCCCTTCGGTTATTAGAATAACTGACAACCTAGGATTTAGGTCGTTGGTTAGAAACAAACAACCACTCACATAATCACAATTATTCTTAGAGGTTTCCTTAACCAAACCGAAAACTAATCTTACAACTCAATGACACATACTCCATCAGTTTTGGTAAAATTAACTGACGATAAACATCAATTGGAGGTGGGAAAATTTTGTAGGACACATGACGCAAACATCTTCCTCGCCAGACATTGTGCCAAAAATTGACGATAAATTATAATTGTTTCTAAAGGGAGAGATGATGTGTGCACCTCTTTATCCCATCCATTATATATACAAGAAACGACGATGTGGGTTTTTTGAAGGAAAATAAAATGCCCTCCAAAAATTTTAGTGAAATCCTATTTTTGCATGTCATATATAGCGTTGATTGCTCTGATGAGTGACGATGGAAAAAAGAAAGTACAACCCATATTTTCTTAGTTGGTGAATCCACTGTGGTTGCCTACAGAGAACCGACACTATAGATAATACCATTAGTTTTCCTTGAAAGTAGACCCAACGTAATATGTCATATATGTAGCAGTGTAGGTTCTTAATTTCTTTAATGTCGAACTTGCTTAACTAGTGTTGCTTGGTTTTAGTCCCTTTCTCTTGCTTAATTAGTTGCATTTCTTGATTAACTATAATTGACTTGTTTAGGATTAAATATGACTTTGCTTGTCTTGCTTCCTTCTTTACTTTCTTGTTTAAAACCTTAGTGCAATCAAACCCAAATAAAATTGAAACGATAAAAACCATAATTTTCATTTTAGGAACATAGCTTAAGCTAACTAAGCCCTCTCTCCTTATAGATAGACCCCTCACTTACCACTCATATATACTATAATACGATCTTGTGTGCTTGTGGGTGATATATTCTAGTCTATGTAGATGTGTTAGTACATAGCCCCTTTAATTTTTTTTGAAAGATTAGAAGCCTATGGTTGCATCAAGTCATAGTTTAATTGATTAGTGTGTGGCTCTAGCTAAAAGTACGCCAGAAGCCCACATCAACACATTCAGAAACAACAACAATGGAGGTAGAAGATTCACAAAGGAAGATATTATGGAAGACGATAGTGGTTTTAGAAATATAACATCGGCTCCAATGTTTTCTGAAATATAACATCGGCTTGTCATGTCACCATTTTGTTGCATCTCTATTCAGTTCCATTGAGATAGATGCCCATTGTTTACAGAGTGTCTCCCCATGTCGAAACTTTATTATAGCATCCCGTATGTTAGTTTCTTTTCTAGTTTTTCATGTTAGCTCACTAGGACACACCTCTAGTGATGTCTTAGCGAACTCTATCTATATAAAACTCAGTTTGTATGTGGATTTGTATGCAAATCTTATATATACATATATATATACATATATATACATATATACATATATATATACACACATATATACATATATATGTATATATATACATATATATATAGATATATATATATACATATATATATGTATATATATACATATATATATATATATACATATATATATACATATATATACATATACATATATATATATACATATATATACATATATATATATATATATACACATACATATATATCTATATATATATGTATGTATATATATATATATATATATATATATATATATATATATATATATATGATGCGATGATTTTGAGTCGCGTTTATAGACTTGTTTTACATGCGTTTTATGTGTTTATTGGTCTCTTTTGTGGTTAGCATCGCATGATTCATTTGATGTAGTCTATAATCTCATTTTGTATCAAATCTCTCATATTTTATCTTTTTGATTATAAATGATCATAATAATGGGTTTTAGCATAGCTGATTCGGCTTTGTCTTGCAATTTCAAGAAAAATGAATATACACAGTTGTCGATATCGTTGACATCCGTCGATAGCATCGACACAATCACAGGGAGACAGTCGCAAGGAGCCAAGCAGAGTCGATACCATCGACTGGGAGGTCGATGGTAGCGAGATACCTATAGTGAGCCAACAATCAACTGGT